>OW618042.2:8808263-10008263 GCA_939531255.2 Thera britannica | reverse complement strand
ATTGACATACGGTGGATGTCCATTTGCCTTAAATCTAGTTAAGTCACATTACCAGCATTTAGTATTGTTATTAATGCAATAATTATTTATAATTTGCTGGTAACGTGCACAAGGCTACTTTTTCTATAACCCATACATAACTCAATCCGGGATCAAAGTTATGATTAGGCTATCAGTAGCCAAGACCAGGAGCTGATCAGAAAAGTTTTCTCGTTAGGTAGGTACCTCATTTGACAACTTAAAGCTGAGTGTTTACTTTCCTACATAATATAAAGGCTGGTTTACACTTTGATTAGTGTGAGTGCAGGTGATAAGTGCGAGTACAGGTGTGTAGTGCGAGTAGTGTCCAATTCACTGCGAGTGTCTTCGGTCCACTTTACCAATTTTTACAACAACAAGCGTCCAACGCTACACACTAAACGCTAAACACTCCTGTCCAGACGTGTTTAGTGGCAGGCACGCTGCGAGTGAGGGGGAAGGAAGGGCGCGCGGGATGGCTACTCGCAGTCCACTCGCAAAAAAATAGAACACGCTTCTATTCACTTTATTACACAGCCAACTAATCACTTGCACTAATCAGTCGCTGTCCACACCTAGTCACTAAGCAACTGTACTAATCACCTGCACTCGCACTAATCAAAGTGTAAACCAGCTTTAACTAAAAGTTGGGTTTCTTTTTACAGACTTTGGGAAAAAGGGAATTAGTTTTGCTGAAGATATTTTTTTTGGGCCACCTGTAGGCCTACCACAAGCTCTGTCTGGCTCTGGTTTTGAGTCTGTGTGAGTGTTGACTAAATAAATACTAAGCACTCACACAGACTCAAAACCAGAGCCAGAGACAGAGCTAGAGAGAGCTTGTGGTAGGCCAGCTGATGTGAATTTGTGACTACTACGTTAGTGATACTAACTGCATACAGTATTTTTTAATACTTGCTTTGTTTTGCCTCACATGTTAGAAACGTGCCCTATGATGCACAACCTGCGTCAATCAACTTGAGGCATACAGATGTTCAACCTTCCAGTAATTTCACCGGCACCCACACCCTTCAAACCGAAACACAGCGATGCTGCTTCAAGGCAGAAATAGGCATGGTGGTAGTACGCACCCGGACGAGCCACACACAGAGAGCTCTACTAGTATACATATTATTATAGTAGTAGGTAAGTATCATTGGTTTTAATACTTTTTTAATCCTTAACAAGCTAAAATCTTATTGATTCAATTTTGAGAAAATGGTCATGAACAAGTTTTATTCATTAATGTCCCCATAGCGTAACACTGGTACTTTCCAACCAAGTGTGGTGAAAGGATTTTAAGTGCGCCTTAAAGAGGCTCCTTTCGTGCACTTGACACAATATGTTTTCCAAGTTATTACGTTTCCCCACGATGTTTTCCATCACCGTTTGAGAGTTTTGGCCATAGTGTACATAAATTATACATAGTGTACAGTGGCGGAATGAAAATGTTCGTCGATTTTCAACTTGATTTGTTCAACGTATCACGATCACATACTACCTTTTGAAACTGAATAGACAGAATACACCGATAAGTTAACGTCGCAAATTATGTCAAAATGTGTTCATGATCAAGGCACTGGTGCAAGCGAAAACCGACTCTAAGGTGACGAACATTTTCATACCGCGACTGTACAATATTATGGATGGAAAAACTCATTGGTAGATGCCTGGATTTGAATCCACAACTTTAGTATCGGATGGTGGGGCGGGGCTGCTACCACTAGGCCACGAGTGTTCTCACTTTGCTGCTCTGCAATTTTATTATTCATTTCACTTATTTCATGGAATTCTGTTTTCAGAATTCAACACAAATCGCACATAACCCAGCGCCAATCGGCTGATATGAAATTTTATTTTGTATATTTTATGTGACTGATTTTTGTGATTCAAACGCTGTACGAGTGTTGAATATAAATTCAGCTTGTTTTAGACAATAAGGAAGCAGAAGGCCTACCACAAGCTCTGTCTGGCTCTGGCTCTGGCTTTGAGTCTGTGTCAAGGTGTGAGTGCTCACCAGTCACCAATGTGTGACTGTGTGTCATACTGTGTGTGTGACGTTTTGACGTAGGATTTATTTAGTCAGCACTCACACAGATTCAAAACTAGACCCATAGACAGAGCCAGACAGAGTTCATGGTAGGCCTACAAGTATAGCATCATGACATTGGTCCCCAGGCACGGTAGATATCCCTTTAGATACTTGAGTACCAAGTTATCACATAAATTTCTAATTGTCATAATATGTCATATAAATACCTACAGCGTCCCGTAATTAGGGGCATGAGTGAAAAACAAAGATTTTTATTATGTCTCATGCTGCCTTCCTACGGTGCGTGGTTCTGCAGATCATCACGCACCACGCACGACGACGCACGGCAACGCACACAGAAAGGGCTTCTGTGCTATATACCGCGCACCTCGGCGCACTAGACCGTTCCCATGGTGTGTCGTGCGAGCTGGCTGGTGGTGCGCGATAGCACGCACCGGTTGGAAAGGGCAATCAAAAAGCCGAGCGGGATTTGAACTTTGAACCCGCGACCTACTCCTTGGTACGGGGTTTCGCTGACCGCTGTGCCATCGGATCCTAATCACACTCGACGAATAGACTGTTAATACGGCACTAATGCCACCAACGGCTAAATCTTTGTGATTTCCTTATCTTCTTCTTCTTCTTATCATGCTACTGTTTTTTACAAAGCAGTGCACTGTTTCTTTCTTTCTTTCTTTTTATGGGTATAAGCAAAAACAGTAGCCCCTAACACTATTTAAATATAAAAATAGTAGCCCCTAACGCTATTCATCTAGAATAGATGCAAAAGCCTATTTATTTTAGACAAAATTTAGTATATTCCAAGTAATCCGAATCAAAGCTAAATTATTTATCGCTTAAAATGGTTTTTTAATCTCTTTTTGTTGGAACAAAGTTACGAAAGTATTTTAGTAAAAGCCCAAACAAGCGTTAAAATTTAGGCAGTTTTTACAAATAATGAGTGCTTATAATTTAGGTGTATTTTTGTGATCAAAAGATATAAAGTGCTCCATAATTTCGAAATTTCACAAGTTTCTGAGCCTCGGCTTTGCTTGCTTGCTGCTTCAATTCATCACGGTCTTTAAGTACCTATGTATGATCAAAGTTTCATCCAAATCAGTCTACCGTCGCGTCGTTTTGATTTTAAACCCCGAAAGTTAGGAATCTTCTTCTTATCGTGTCACTAATTCTTTCGAACCAAGTGTGGTGAAAGGATTTTAAGTGCACCTCAAAGAGGCTCCTTTCGTGCACTTGACACATATTTTTGAGCTTTTTAAGTTCTACGATATGCCGATTTCCTCGCGATGTTTTCCTTAACCGTTTGAGAGCACCATGCATAGGCATAGTGTACATAATTTTTTGGGCAGAAAAACTCATACATGACTGGATTTGAACCCATGACCTTAGGATCGGAAGGCGGGGCCGCTACCACTAGGCCACCAGCGCTCTAGTTTAGGAATTGTATACATTCTAGTGCAGCTGACTGTACATTGTGTTATTGAATACACAAATGTGCGTAGAATCCGTGTGATTCGGCTGAGTGTCGCATCCGCAAAATCGCGATATAGTTTCTCTGTCGCGCTGTTACATCCGATATCTTGTTTACTGTTCGAAGGCGACGTGTTTCCATTGTCACACGATATCGGAGCGACCATATTTTCAAAAACATAAAGAATGCCAAGCGTTCTGCTATATACAGACCATCTGATAGTTGGACGTTTTGCTACTTGGTCATTTTGCTAATTAGTCTTACTGCTCATTAGACCTTTTGCTCTGTTGGACATCTTGCTACTTAGACTTTTTGATCAGGGGGCAGTTTAACTACAAGGTTAACAACATATTATTTACCATTGTACCCATATTTGTTATGTTTCTTTTATAGTCTTCTTTGGTAAAATATTTTATCAAAATACTTTTGATGTTGTGATCACGTCTAAAACATTAGTTTTTTTTCTATTCGTCGAAAGTTTAAATTATGAAGATATATTTTCTTCTTTTTTCAAGTTAATTTTAGGTTTTGTAATTGTGGTGGTAGAATAAATGTCAAATATGACAGCGTTTCACTGATCGCAACTGCAGAGCGCTTAGCGCAAGCCTTTACGCTTTAATTTCGTGCCGTGCACGTACGACTGATCGACGACGGGTTCTAGAAAAAAAGAAAAAACCTATTGTTTTTCTATTTACTATTTATTTCTATTTACTATTTAGTTTTTCTGTTTACCACCAAAATTACAGGACCTATAGAATAAACATGAAATAAAATAGAAAAAGTTTGCTTTAAATAAGATTCTCATTTTTTTCCACGACTTTTTTTATTGTGTCGTATTAAACAATGGATCCGCACTCTCGAGGACAGGCTCTACGTGACAATGTCTTCCTGCACGAGCTGCGCCACTAACACTACATTAAATTAAACATGTCGCTGTCTAAGTGCGAAATAATGGGCGTTTGGAGTTGTACCCGTGAAAGTTTCAATCGTTATTGCCAGCCTAACGATTGATACGCGCGAAAAGACGCGTTCTAACTAGAGTCTGTTCAGAAAGAGAGCCGTCGTGGCCAAATTGTGAACGAACGTTTCGATTTTTATATGACAGCTCATCCCTTTCTTTCTGTCAGCATTTTGCATCACAAAAATTTAATAAAGGAATAGTACTTTAGTTGTGGTAGGATCAAAACGCAACAGACGCGCTATTGTATTGCCCACTAAACAAAAAAGGTAATTAAGCTCAGCAGCGCCCTAAAATCCCACGACGGCTCTCTTTCTGAACTGACTCTACCTATTACCCCGACATACAAATCCAGTCGTGTACGCAAGAGTTGTTCTGTTCAATAATGTATGTTTACTATGCTAGTACTCTCAAACGGTGAAGGAAAACATCGTTAGGAAACAGGCATGTTGTTGATGTAGACGTTCTGGGATTTATGAGATGGTATTTCATTTCCACCAAGTTCAAAAACATGTGCCAAGTGCACGAAAGGAGCCTCTTTGAGGCGCACTTAAAATCCTTTCGACACACTCTGGTTCGAAAGAACTAGTAAAAGAAGAAGACTGACATACACGTTCTGTACACGCGCGTCTGTGTGCGGTTTTTACATAGACACCACGCAAATGTCGTTTTGTAACCGCGCGTGTGTGTGCGTGGCGCGTCCTTTGCTCTAATCAGACTGAACGCAAGCCCGCGGGGTGTAGAAGCTTGAACTAGGAGGGAGAGGGGGCACATTGCCTGTTCTATGCGTAGTATTATTATTTTATGTTCTGTGCCAGTACTGCATATAGACAACCTGCACAGTTCAGTTGATTGTAGCTCTGCCTTCTGCGCTGGAGGGCGTGGGTTCGATCCCCACCAAAGAAAAAGTATTTGTGTGCCAAACACAGATGTTTGTTCTCTGTCTGTGTGCTATATTGTATTCTAAGTATGTAATTAAAAAAAAAAACTTATTATATCAGTTATCAGGTTCCTATAGTAAAAGCTCTGCTTAGTTTGGGGCTAGATAGATAACACTTTATGGTACAAGGATACATCACAGTAACTTAATAAAATATGGGCGGCCTTATCGCTGAAGGCGATTTATTCCAGGCAACCTTAGGCTAGATAGTGGTGTGTGGAATTTTAATAAAATTAAATTATTCAATTTCAATTTCAATAGCCTTTATATTACCTTATAATATACTTAATGTTCTCATGTAAGTGACCTCATGTATGTCTTTTTGAGAATAAATATCTTAAACCATTTATTAACAATCTTAACACTAGTATTACAAAATAAAAAGTACTTAATAATCTACATGACATCGGTAGTAAGGTTGTTTTGCTTTCCAGCATAGGCCTCCCCCAAACTCTTCCATAATTGTCTATCTCGCGCTTTCCTCCTCCAATGTACGCCAGCTGTCTCTTTGAAGTCATCTTCCCATCTTCGGAATGGTCTACCTCGGGCTCTTTTCCCTTCTCTAGGGTACCATTTAAAAAGCTAAAGTGGAATTGGGCTGGCCATCTTATCAGGACAGTGAGAGAAAAATTGGCGAAAGATGTTACCGAAATAAAATTATATTGATTACTAAATTAAAACGGATTTCAAACTTGCCCTGCAGCAAGATGTTTAATATTAGTAGGTCGACTCGCTATCTCAGTGGTATTTGGTGTTTATTATTATTCAATTCAAGATAGTGATGTTTACAAATTGCTGTAGATACCAGCCTTTCGGAAAACGTAAGACTACTGTGCGATGGACCGACGACATTGTAGATAGCGATAATTTATAAACGTTCTTGACGTGCGACCTACGAGGCAATGCTTTGTTATAGGCGATGGACCACTTAACATCAGGTGGGTCATATGCTTGTTCCATCAGCTAGTTGTATATAAAAAATAGCGAATTGCCCCGGTTTTGCACGGGTGGTATGGTAATTAAAAAATAGTTGTGTACATCAATTAAAATAAACATTAAATTTGATGATTTAATTCATACACCAACGTGTACGAATGGAGGTTCTTTAAGGCGCACTTACAATCCTTTCACCACACTAGGAAAAACCTAGTGACACAATAAAAAGAAGAATACTTAGGCATAATATTATATGAAATGAAATGAAATAATTTATTTGCTTGAAGTATGATACATTTTAGATCTTAAATATATTACACCCCAGACAGAGAAACATCTACGTTCACCACACAAATATTTGTTCTCGGTGGGGATTGAACCCACGACCTACGGCGCAGAAGGCAGAGCTACTACCAACTGTGCTGAGAGGCTAGTTATTTAACCAGTGTGCACTACCAAATCGTCACATAATTCAATTTTATTACCGTCCACAATAAAAGTCCACATAACATTGCATTTCCTATTCGCAAGAACAATAACACGGAACAAATCTCCCATCTCTAACTTTTGCCACAGGATTTTCAACCCTACTAACCTTACTACAGTCCTTATTTTCACTTACATATTCCTCACTAATAATTATTTGCCACAGAAATCTCAACCCTATTCTCAATCTTCATCGTTTGAAATTACTACTCATCTCTAAATTTTTGCTACACGACTTTCGACTCTTTTCCTATCGCTTTAATCGTTATTTTCGCTTGATACCAGTCTCTAGATCATTTAAGGCGTGTATGTCAACCTTGCAACGTGTTTTGCATACAAACTAACAGACAGACACAAAGACAAGGAACAGAATACGTGGTAGTACAAAACAGTGCAGGGCAAGCACCTTGTGCCACGGTTCAATCGATGCATCATTGTGGTCACTTCTTCTTCTAATCGTTCGAAAGAACCAGTGTGACGAAAGGATTCTAAGTGCACCTGAAGCTTGAGATTTAGATTTAAACCCTTCTATTTTAAGATTTTAAGTGCGCCTTTCTTGCATTTGACCCATGTTTTCGAATTTTTTAGGTTCTAAGTCATGCCGGTTTTCTGACGATGTTTTTCTGCACCGTTTGAGAGCACTCGCGTGGCATACATAATTTTTTGAGAAATAACTCATTAATATGTACACTACTAGATTTGAACCTACGGACCTGACCCCCATAGGATCGGAAGGCAGAGTACCACTAGGCGACCAGTGCTCTCTATTTTATATTGTGGTCACTGAAGGTACAAAGAACACACATTATTGCGTGTGTGCAATCAACTATATCGTCTAAGTGTGTTTATACAACACTGTTATTGCAAAACGCAATTTTTACCTACTACATACATACATACTAATCAATAATCCGTTGCAAATACCGATCAGTAGATCGGCAGATTTAGTATTATAATTACTGTGGTAGTCAAAAGTGTATTTATTCAGTAATATCGCAAGGATCACTTTGAAACGTCTTATAGCTGGGTGAGTCTAGGTGCCAGTTCCACACGAACAAGCCTAGAAGAACAGGCAACAAACTACGGCTTGGTTCCTACCGTTTTATGGTTGTTTCGCTTTACTCACAGACAAACTCTGTTTATTTTGCTTTAACTATGAGGTATTTTTCATTGACTGGCCTCTAGCTCAGTTGGTAGTAGCTCTGCCTTCTGCGCCGTAGGTCGTGGGTTCGATCCCCACCGAGAACAAATATTTGTGTGGTGAACATAAATGTTTGTTCTCTGTCTGGGTGTTATATTGTATTCTAAGAATGTATTAAAAAAAAAAAAAAAAAAAAAAGTATTCAAGTATTATAACAGCTATCTGGTTCCCATATTACAAGCTCTGCTTAGTTTGGGGCTGGGTAGTGTTGTGTGAATTGTCCAGAATATTTATTATTATTTATTATTTTTCATTGCACCATAGAAGCAAGAACTCGTGTATTCTTCTTCTTATCGTGTCACTAATACAAACCAGTGTGTTGAAAGAATTTGAGGTGCGCTTTAATAAGGCTCCTTTCGTGCGGTTTATGTTATCAAACTTTTTAGGGCCAGTAAGGCGCAGTATTGAGTGGGGACAGTAAAGTGGAGTGTCAATCTTAAAATGTGATCCAACAACCGGGAAAGACGTCAGACCGCGTCTTGGGAAAGACCTACGTCCAGCAGTATAGATAGTGCAATCCACGAAGGCGCGCCCCACTCTTCCTCCTTAACCGTTTATAGTATATGTGTGCAAAGCTTCCGTCAATGTTTGAGTGTTATCGGTACACACTAATTACCTATGAGTGCACACGCCTATGTACAATACAATTTTTTTTTGTTTTAGTGCAATAATGAATTTTCTATCTATCTATCTATCTATCCGCTCAACCGAAAATTGGTGGGGCGCGTCTTCGTGAATTGCACTATCTATAGACTGATATATATAGGTTGATGATGATGATGAAGCCGGAGCGGGTCGCTATAGCATCGGTCTCCCCAACAAATGCAACACATCACAAAGGGCTACGCGACAGCAATTCTAATAGGATCCTTCTGATCCGCATAACGTTTTCCTGGGTAGCGCTAGTGTGAGTAACGTTAGTATCGAGAGGGTCGGCCTACGCGCAAGTGCCACGACGATACCGGTCACCGGTTCTAGGACAGCCGTTTGGATTGTATTTGGAATCGGAAAGTGTGTGTAAGGTTTTTATTAATTTTATAATAGTAGTATTTAGAGTCTGTTCAGAAAGAGACCCGTCGTGGGATTGGAGGGCGCTGCTGTGCATAGTCACCTTTTTTGTTTAGTGGGCAATACAATACCTTTATTCAATTATTATGATGCAAAATGCTGACAGAAAGAAAGGGATGAGCTGCCATATAAAAATCGAAACGTTAGTTCTCAATTTGGCCACGACGGCTCTCTTTCTGAACAGACTCTACTACACTTTACACTTAGGGGAAACCACAAACATTTTCAGGCAGGTTCAAATCCCGCTTGGCTCTTAACTTTTGGGACATTATACAAATTTTTGTGTTTGGTGTGTTAGATGCGCATGTTTTATCGAAAAATATATATTTAGTAAAAATAGGGTAAAATAATGATGACAAAAAAAAATCTCATCATATTTTAGAAAAAGCCCACATTTTTTTTATACAAAAAAGTAGGTAAACAAGCATACGGCCCACCTGTTGGGAAGCGGTTACCGTAACTTAAGGACGCCTGCAATACCAGAGGCATCACAAGGGCGTTGCCGACTATTTAAAATAAATACAAAACTTTACATGTTTTATATTTTTTTTACTATATTATGCAGTTGTGCACTATGGTCGGGTAAATGTGTTATTTCGTGGCTTATAATAAATAATTATGTTTAGGATCTTGCGTAGGTCCCTAGAAAGCTGAGTAAATGTCTACAGTGCCTAGGGATTGAGGACCCTATTTAATTTCACAAAAAAAGTATTTATCTGTAACAAAACTCGCTCAAAAGTATATTTTTATTTCTTAAACACCGTCTGCCAGTATCTTCGAATTCCAAATTCAAAAATAATTAAACGAAATACGCGATCGTCTCCAGATTCGATTCGAATCGAGTCCGCGATGCAAGTGAAGTCAAGATTTAAAATTGGAACTACATTTTATTGTTTTTACCGTTATCCATAAACCGTTATTTGTCCCTTTGAATTTCGAAGCCTTTAGAAACACGATGTTACAATGTATTCTTTTCGTTCTAAAGAAATGCTGGTTTTAATTATAATTTGCATAAAAGTTTTTATACCGTTTCATAGTTTTAATTTTAAATTCTATGCATAGCGAAGAAAGTTCAATATGCAATAAAAAATTTAATTCCAGAAGCGCAAAGGTTGGTGAAAACGTTTGCATCGTAAGGAAGTTAATTTTACGCCTTAGTAAAATCGTACAAAACAATGTTTGTTTTATTTACAAAAAAAAAACAAAACATTTTAACAAAATTTTATTTTCTTTGCAGTAAAAAACCATGCACCCAAAAAAGCATGGCAGATAAAAGTCTACAATAATAAACATAACTGATTTAAGTTGTGGATTTTGTCCCGTAAAATTAAGGAAGAAAATGTTATTTCAAAAATCCAATTTAAATAAATTATTTTCACGTTCTGCCAACATTTATATTACAAATGCAGTAACATTAGCATTTACGGTCTTATTTTTGTAGCAAACAGGTTACCAGCATAGGTTTACAGGTTTTTTCGGGCTTTCAATGTGCTGCCTACGTCGAAAGACATTTTTTACCGTTTTCTTGAAGCATTTCAGGTCATAATGGGCAGAAACCATCAAATAGTTCATAAAAATGCCTATATAGGTACATGTACATTTTGTAAATAGGTAACCCAATTTGTACATGTCTGGACCCCGACCGTATAGGAATTAAAGACAGTGCTGACCATAATGGTACCACTAGACCACCAGATGCTAGAAGCACTTATAATAGGCGCTAATATTTTGACCTATACCCAACAGTGGGTGCATACAGGCTGAATATATAGATAGATAGAATATTTTAGCTAACTATCTACTAATCTACGAAGCAAGAACAGTAAATAAATTAAAAAAATCTAATAATAATAAACCACAATCTCACCAAAATGCACACGGAAAAACTGACTTACAGACATTAACAATAGAACTTAAAACCCAGTGGAGAGTAGATTCTTTTATTTCAATATGTCGTCAACTGGGGTTATTCCATACCCCTTACATACCTACTAGTTTACAATCTTTTGATTTTCACAAGCTCATTTACACACAACTCCAAAAGGCTATCATTCTAAACACTTGATTTTTTTTAGTTTTTACGACATGCCGGTAGCACTGGCATAGTGTACATATAAATATAATATTATAATAATAAATGCCAGGACTAAGAAACCCGCTTTACGTGTAAATGCGGTAAAGAAACTGCATTACAAGTTTATTATCCTTGACCTTAGGGGCCGTTGGCCTGTCGTGTAAGAGTTTGAGCTAAATGTTTGTTGTTTTTGGCTAGTTTAAGGGCTCCTTGAAAAGTAGATTTAAATTATTGTAGGCACTAAAAGATTTTTGATCTGCATAGTAACGTTTTTGGCGAGACAAGACCAAGTTTTAATATTTGTTTTAATATCAAAACATATTATAAGTTTTCAAAAACTTTAGAAACTGATCTCATCAAACTGCTCAAGCGAATTCAATGAGACCAATCTGGATGTATAACCTTCCAGATAAAAAAATAATTTACTGCATCCAGTCAAGAGTGCAACAAGTGGATTATTATCGAAACGTGCTCCATATTCACTTTTTCACTTTTCATCAGGTGTGATGGCAGTCAAACCTTTAGCTATCAATATTTTAAAAAAAGAAGAGACCGTAGTATCTAGTGTACTATTTAACTATAATATCTTAAAAAACCTCTGGCTCGGAGTTAAAATAAATTACAAATTGACATGTAAGCTTCCGATTAGTTGTTTTTTGCTACCCATCCGAAGCCTGGGTGGGTCGCTAGTCAGCCATAAAGTTGAAAAGGTCTCAACCTTGTATAGATGCCTTGTTTAATTTATTGGGTAGATGTTACGTCGTGATTCAAGATAGCTATGTAATTGAATCCAATTAAATTCAGATTCAATTGAAATTCCTATTCAATCATAGGTATTATATGGTAAACATAGAATAACTTGGAATTATAATCGTGGGTATAAATGTCAGTGACATATCATTTGCTACACCTACATTAAATAAGGGATAGATAAGTTGTTTTTTTTTTCAAATTCGCCCCACATTAAAATTTGGTGAAAATAGTTACCTACCTATTTATGTAAAAAAAAAAATCTGTTTAATTCGAAAACCATGCTATAAGGTTGCTACTAAGCTTGGTTAGGTTAGTTGGTCCGTTGATCCAAAAGATTTTAAAAAGTGCTTTTATTGTTTTCCTAAAATCAAGGGCAATGACTGCTTTCACTTTTCTCTAACTCTCGTGGTTTCGGACTTGGCCATCACCACCCTTCTCAAAAACCACCTTGTATAGATATTTTAAGTCACCGAGTTCAATGATATGATAAATAACATAAAAAATAAAACCCAATTGAAAACACCTCATTTCTCCCCAAATATTTGTATGGATAATAAATAAATATATAATATAGATTGTTATATTATAACTAATTACAGTTTTCTTGATCTAATATTAAAAGAAAGTCGTGTTTAAGTATTTATAACTCAAGTACCTACGGCTGAACCAATTCGGCTGAAAACAGGTGAGGAGGTAGCTTCAAATCAGGAGACCGACATAAGATACTTTGTATCCCGAAAGAGTAACGGGAACGGGGTGATCAAAGCCGCGGGCGGCTGCTAGTGTATAAAAATATGTTTTATGTAAGTACCAATGCTATCTTAATTAGTACATAATATCTTCAATAACACCTTACAAATTATAAACAGGTTTTTATACAATAAATGTAATTAAATTGTTTTGTATAGTTGAGATGTGACAATGAGACAACTTGTCACGTCCACGTGTCAGTGTATAGCCCCTTCCCACGGTGTGTGATATCGCGCACGGAGGCGGATCAGCTCGCACGACACACCATGGGAACGGTCTCGTGCGCCGAGGTGCGCGGTAGCACAGGAGCCCTTTCCGTGTGCGTTGCCGTGCATCGTCGTCGGCTGTGCGTGATGATCTGCTGAACCACACACCGTAGGAAGACAGCATTATATACAAATAAAAGTAAATAAACATTCAAAATTTACGTTAAGGTAAAAGTTTTAAAGGGTCGGCAACGCGCTTGTGATGCCTCTGGTATTGCAGGCGTCCATAGGCTACGGTAGCCGCTTCTCATCAGGTGGGCCGTATGCTTGTTTGTCAACTTAGTTGTATAAAAAAAAAAGACCTATCTAGAATCTAGATAAATTTTCACTTACCTATAGACAAATATGCAAATATGCCTATAGTAATCCGCCGAATCACAGTTTCCACTTCATAACGTTCGCCTCCTGCTTCTAAGCCACCTCCCCACCAATTTTCAGCCAAATCGGTTCAGCCGTTCTCGTGCTATAAATAGTGTAACTAAAGACTTTCTTTTAAATTGATAAGTTTTTTTGTAACAATAAAAATAACTCTGAGATGGCAAATCCCAACATTTAATCTAAAACAGATGAGAAAGTACCTACTTCTGACCTTACCCTTGTTCTAGTCCCAGTTTGCAGGTCATCGACCTATGAATGCCCATTGTATGCTAAATAATAACCCCAATCTATACATACGATATCTGCTCCCAGCTTGTCAACGTAGCAGCTAGTTCACACTAAAACATTTACAAGAGAAAAAGAATAATACTAAATAAATATACAAATATAAATACTAGATATTTTGAAGTGAAAACTTCATTACGCGAACTTGAGCATTTTTTGAAGTAGAGAAAAACCAGTGACCTCGCGACACTGTCACTTCTTCGGCAAAGATCGACAAACTTCGCCAAGAGTGAGGGGATTTTGGATCGGGGGGTCAAGGAGGCCGAGGGGGAGGGGGGAGTGCCACAATTTTTTATGGTTTACACAATATTCTTCTGCCACCCTCGGAAAAAAAAGCGTGTTGCAGATTTCACTCGATATCAATTTATATTTATTTATTTCCATATAGGCATGAATACAACGGTTTTAGAAAATTTGGTTTTATAAATGTAATTTCCCATAATAATATTCATAAAAGGTTATTATTAAATCGGGGTCCATTGTGTATTTTGATTTTTGTAAAACTGATTTCTGGAATAAATATTTTTTAGTTGTTGTTGTTTATGTTAGGCCTGTGGAGTGAACCAGTTATAACAAGAATAAGCTGTGCTCAATGCCGATGACACCTTCTTACTTAGTCCAATAAGCCTTTGTGTGTCACTTTTCCTCATTATTGTCTGTGTGTCACGCTTTGATGAATCCGAAACGAACATCAAAGTGACACATTGGTCGTTGCGGTTAATTTGAAGCAGGGCTTGATTTTTAAAAGGGGATTTTAGATTTTAGAATCCCCGCTTATAACCGACTTCAAATCAAAAAGGTTCTTAATTCAGTTTTTATTAACTTTGTCATTTATGAGCCGATTTAAATTGTGTCAAAATGAAAATCGGTTGTCGTAAAGTCGGTTTACTGACGATAGTTGAACGTGACAATGTCAACGTCATACAGTCTGTCCATGCACGCGGACGCATCGCTCACTCAAGTAAGAGAGAGACAGATGTTCGAACGCTGCCGAACGCGGAAGCCGATGGTGCCTCTCTGTCGCTCGTTCCGCGCCCTCGCTTGCACTTGAAACGCCTCAGAGCGAGGTAACGCCGCATGACGTCATGATTAATCGTGCGTCCATCGAATTATAAGACGTTGTCACGTCAAAAAGTCGTGCTACACTATTTTTAGCTCGAGAACGGCTGAATGGATTTGGTTTAAAATTGGTGGGGAAGTAGCTTAGAACCAGGAGAAGGATAGAAGATACTTTTCATCTCGAAAAGGAAGCGGGAACGGGGCGAGTGAAGCCGCGGGCTGCCGCTAGTAGATAGTCAGATAGTCAATTTAAGATTGTCCACAATATTTATTTAATACTAGTGGCCGCCCGCGGCTTCGCTCGCCCGTTCCCGTAACACCCCGTTCCCGTTGCTTTTTCGGGATAAAAAGTATCCTATGTCCTTCTCCCGGTTCTAAGCTACCTCCCCACTAATTTTCTGCCAATTCGGTTTCGCCGTTCTTGAGTTATAAATAGTGTAACTAACACGACTTTCTTCTATAAATAATAGATTTATTTCTTTAACACGTCCAAATATTGTTGCCTCAGTCCACCCTGAAAGTTATATTAGGTAGTTATTTTGAGTACGTACTTCAATATGTGCTATTTTAAGTACATTTCGAGGGGTTTGTTTTGATTTAGAAGTTTTACCTACAGTTTATAGTTTACTACTTTGATTTGAAGTTTCAAGTGGTAACTGAGTTTTTTTTTATACAACCAGCTGATGGAACGAGCATTATGGCCCACCTGATGTTAAGTGGTAACCATCGCCTTTAACAAAGCATTGCCTCATAGGTCACGCACGTCAAGAAAGTGCCCTACGATGCACTGCCCTGCGTCCATCAACTTGAGGCATACAGATGTTCAACCTCACGTACCAGTTAATTCACCGGCACCCACACCCTTCAAACCGAAACAGCAATGCTGCTTCACGGCAGAAATAGGCATGGTGGTAGTAGGCACCCGGACGAGCCCTTCACAGAGAGCTCTACTACTACTTTGTGTTATTCGCATTATTTTTAAGCAGAATTATGGTTGCTACGCTAACAACCCGACTCTGTCTCTCTCTCACTCTGTTCTTCTCTTCTGCTCTATCTTTGTCAATTTCACAATGGTTTTTATTGAGTGTGTAACCATCGCCTTTATTATTAATATTATTATTATTATTTTTTATGTAAAAGTTAGACAAACGAGCTTACGGCCTACCTGATGGTAAGCGGTCACCGTCGCCCATAGACACCAACAACACCAAGGATGCTTCAAGGTGAAGGTGTTTGGTTCAAGGGTGATTTTATTTATTTATTGAAGTAAATAAACAGTATCACATTAAGAGACGAGTTATGATAATATAGGTATACAGTACCTACATTTAAATGTGAAACCAACACCAAACCAGTTACCTAGTAGCAATACTACTTCTACTACTCGTATAATTCAGTAGGTAAGTGCAAAACGCCTTAGATAATTTACTTATTGAAAATAGCACTTTTTAAATTAACGCGATTGTTATGGATGAAACGGGCATTATCGTGATAAATACCCTTTTCATCCGTATAATATTGAGGATAAATAATTCTAATTGGAAGAATCGGGTATTTATCGCGATTACCTTTATTATTTCCCAACGATTCGACCGTGTTACAACAGCCGTGTTATGCGATCGCGTTAATTTAGAAAGTGCTAATAAATAATTCCTTCTTTATGTGTTTATTTTCTTTATTTCATAGCAATACCTAAATTCTTATCATATGTATTCCAGGCCGTGTGCATGTATAAAGGCACTGTCTACTTGTAAACAATAATCAGTGTTTTTACCTATTCATTGTTTAGTGATTACCTTATCTTATCATGGGAATATTTCCAATCAGTCTGTCACACTCATAGTCGACTCACGGAGAATTACTTAATATTATGCGGGCAAATATGCTAATTATTAAAATATTCTAGTTTTGTATAAATGTTTTTGTGATCGTAGTTTTTTATGTTTGGAACCGTGGGTGTATGTTGGATTTTTGGTAAGAAAGTTGTTAGAAATATGAATTTACAACCATACCTATAAACACAATTTAAATTTAATCATTGCTTAAAGTTAGCCTTGTCACTGTTTGCTATTACCCAGTGGAAAGAGATGGCAATAGTTTAAGCACTGTTTATCTTTTGACATATTTTTATAAGTAATGCCTTTAAAGCCAAGATGCAAATGACAATAGTGATTATACAAGATTTTACAAAAAAAACAAAACAGTACTTGTACTGAAGGAAAAGGCAAATCAACATTTAAAATGTTGTTTTTCAGTAAAATCTCGATTTAGGTATTAAGGTATTCTTTCAGCATATATGTAGTGCACGAAAGGAGCCTCTTTGAGGCGCACCTAAAATCCTTTCACCACACTTGGTTCGAAAGAATCAGTGACACGATAAGAAGAAGAAGCATTATTATGTAGTTTTTGTTCATGAGGTCATCATAAGCTCGTTTTCCAAAAGTTTTGTTTTGTGATTAATACATAATTTTGTTAGGTTTAAGATATCCTGTTTGACACAATATTTCACACAACGATTTTTGGTTTATTAGATTCAATTTTTTATCTGTAAATCTTGAATTCCGATAATACGGTTTGAATCATAAGTTATTTTCCACAGTTTCGTTTAAAGTCCTTATCTTGCGTTTGTCATGCTCGATTCCACTAATAGTGATAGGATTACAAATCACTTAGCGCACTACTTACCCTTCCCTTAGTCACCGGCCACGCCCCCAGTAAACAGCTAAAAATCAATTAACAAACATCACCTTGACCGACCCACTAACCGGGATCCGAAACGGTGCTAACGATAATATTATCTATACCTACCTATCTCAAAATCATTCCAGTACATGCGGGCTTCTCTTAGCGGTTGCCCTACAATGCCAAGCGTATATAAAGATACCAGAAGCACCCATCCCCAGTCTCGATTCGGCATTCATGTGAAACCCGTGTCACTAAACTTTCGCATTTCTTTCTAGAACCGGTTACAATGATTTTGCTCGTCGCGGCTTGCATCCTGGCTGCAGCCTCCGCTGGCCCGCCCGGGAAGGCGAACCTCGGATGGGGAGAACGCGTCTTCGCTATAGTTGAAGTCAACCAAGCAGCCACTGCTTATAACCAACTGGTTACCAAGAAGGACTCTGCAGATGTCTCTGTCACTTGGAACACTTGGTCCGGAGACGCTGCGGATAAATCAAGGGTACTGCTGAACGGTGATGAGTTCTGGACTGGAGCCGGCAGCGCGACGTCAGCAGCTTTCAAGATCAAGAAGGGCGGAAGGTATCAGATGGTAATAGAACTCTGTAATAAAGACGGATGTTCCTCGAGCGATCCAACTGAGATCGTAGTTGCTGATACTGATGGAAGCCACTTACCTCCACTGGAATGGTCCATTGGTGAGAAGAACAAGCCTTTCAAGCAGACATCCGGGAAAGTTATCGGAGGGTACTTCGTCGAGTGGGGCGTGTATCCCAGGAAATTCCCTGTGGACCGCATCCCAGTTCCGAACCTGACGCATCTGTTGTACGGATTCATCCCGATATGCGGGGGTGACGGCATCAATGACAGTTTGAAAGAAATTGAGGGCAGTTTTCAAGCACTGCAGCGCTCTTGCAGTGGCCGAGAAGACTATAAAGTCTCCATCCATGACCCCTGGGCCGCACTTCAGAAGCCTCAGAAAGGTTTGTCATCCTGGAACGAGCCTTACAAAGGCAACTTTGGCCAGCTCATGATGTTGAAACAAGCCAAGCCTGACCTGAAGATTCTTCCTTCCATCGGTGGTTGGACCCTGGCCGATCCATTTTTCTTTTTCACTGACAAGACCAAGAGAGACCGTTTTGTAGGTTCCGTGAAAGACTTCCTGCAAACTTGGAAGTTCTTTGATGGCGTCGATATTGATTGGGAATTCCCTGGAGGCAAGGGCGCTAACCCCAACCTTGGAGGTCCTGAAGACGGCCACATCTACGTCCAACTAATGAAGGAACTACGTGATATGCTCAACGAGCTATCAGCGGAAACTGGCAAGAAATACGAGCTGACCTCAGCCATCAGCGCTGGTTGGGACAAAATCCAAGTGGTCGATTACAGCGCTGCCCAGAAGTACATGGACCACATCTTCCTGATGAGCTACGACTTCAAGGGAGCCTGGTCAAACGACACACTCGGTCACCAGACGTCTCTGTACGCACCTGCTTGGAAGCCCAAGGAAACTTACACCACTGATTTCGGTGTTAAGTACTTGCTAGCCCAAGGTGTGAACCCCAAGAAGATCGTTGTAGGTGTCGCTATGTATGGCCGAGGCTGGACCGGAGTCCACGACTACGAAGGCAAGAATCCCTTCACCGGTAATGCTACAGGACCTGTCAAAGGTACCTGGCAGGATGGTGTTGTCGACTACAGAGAGATAGCCAATGAAATAGCTCAAGGTAAATGGGAGTACAGATACGACAGTGTCGCTGAAGCTCCCTATGTCTTCAGAGAAGCTACAGGAGACTTGATCACGTACGATGACGCGAGGTCTACCATCGCCAAGGGGAAATATGTGAGAAATAATAAGCTTGGGGGTCTTTTCGCGTGGGAAATAGACGCAGACAACGGTGACATATTGAACGCAATGAACTTAGGGTTAGGTAACAGTGCGTGAATGCATTTTGGACAATTGAATAGTGATTATTTTAAGGTCTCAATAGGTTATGTGTGCGACTGATTGTTTTGATAAGTATTAAAATTTAAAAAACGTTATTTTTGTTTTTTCGTCTGACCCTTTTAAATATTATAGATACGCCTATAATTTAATTGTTAGCAACCATGAAAACATTGCAGGTATATAATATTTATTTATCTTATAAAAGATGGAGTAGGCTTTTTCAGAATATATACCATCTTTATCCTAGTCTGCCATATCCTAAGCAAAGACATAGGAAGTCCATACAAGCAATCTAATCTATATATTTTATGCAACTAGCTGATGGAACAAACATAATGGCCCACCTGATGTTAAGTGGTAATCATCGCCTATAGCAAACAAAGCACTATCACTCACGTCTAATCCTTGCGATGTTTTCCTTCACCGTCTGAATATCAGATGATACATCGTATAAATAATAAGACGCTTTTTAAATTCTTGATTTGACGTTTATTTTAGAGATTCGTCTATTTCAAACTTCTCTATTCGTCTATTTCGGCTTACTCAAAAAATTGCATTGCATATTTTTGAGAAAGCCTCTCAAGCTGTTGATTTCTCTTTTCAGTTCCAGATTAAGTTTTATAAATATGCAACAATACAATTAGAAAAGTCGCAAGGTCAAAGAATCGCTTAAAAAAACAAATTTTGCTGAGATAGTTATATTAAATGCGAATTTTGATAATGGAATCATAAATAGCGAATACTATTACAATAAATTATTTAATGAAAACATTCGTATAATTTTTAGGAAAGGAGTGAAAGTCAACAATAGGACATCCGTAGAAAAGAAATTCATTAACATAATCGAAAGTAGTTTCAATGTTATTGTGTCGACTGTCCACTTTTAGAAGACCGGTATAGAATATACCTACGGTAGGTAATTTTGCATTATTTTTATTAACACTTTCTTTACACAAAGAAACTTACTAAAAATACTTGTATTTACAAAATACATGAGAAACAGTTGAGCCATCTGCAGATCTATACAAACTAGCTAGAGATAGCTCAACTAATCCAAATAAGTGCCAAACAGGCGTTGGCGGCATTGCTACGCCGTTTAGTAGCGTAATAGCAATGCTTATGCGCTGCGCCAGGTACCCACCAGCCCTTGGGTCACGCGTCGCTTATATCAGTCGATCTTTTTCTCAAACATACTTGGAAATTTGAGCATTATTTCGACAACCTTCTCCTAGATAAATTGAACATGCGAGCAGCGGCCGGGAAATGATGTAAGTATGAAAACTACTGTCATGTTTAGCCGCTAAATAAATAACATAGTAAACTCATTCTGTCGTGTAATTTAAAAGTGGAACGATTTTTACTCCAAATCATGGCAACCAAGGAGGTAACATATCAATTAAAGGTTTTATTTAAATTTCGAACCGGCTTGCAAAATTAAATGCTGTTTATTGAAAAAAAAAACAAATGAACACATCAGCGAGGGAAAAGGTTATTGTTGTTTGTTGTAAATGTATTTGACTATAAATGAGAGAACGCACAGGCCTGCGCACACCTAGGCCGCTGGCGTACGCGATCAGTGTAACGCTGTCAAATATCGCTGTCAGATTTGAGATTTGACAGCGATATTTGACAGCGTTTCACTGATCGCTACCGCCAGCGAACTAGGTGTGCGCAGGCCTTTACACGTTCGTCCAAACGTCACGTCACGTCGTGCCTCTTTTGCTGGCCACTGCAGTAGTGTACTATACATTGTTGACTGGCCTCTCAGCTTAGTTGGTTGTAGCTCTGCCTTCTATAGTCTGCGCCGTAGGTCGTGGGTTCGATCCCCACCGAGAACAAATAAGTATTTGTAAGGTGATGTTTGAGAACAAACATCTGGAATCTGGGATTCTAAGTATCACAAAAAATATATAAGTATTATATCTGCTATCTGGTTCCCATAGTACAAGCTCTGATTAGTTTGGGGCTAGATGTTGTTGAGTGGATTGTCTACAATATTTATTTATTTACTTAAGTATTTAAATACTTAACAATAAAAACGTCGAAATTAACAAAAAGTCTTTTGTCGCCGACCTTCTTTTGTCACAATAAGTCTAATTGACAAACAAAGGAAACAGGTTAGTGTGTCAAATGCTAATGACTAAAATGACAGTCCATACGATGATAAGATTGCTGGATGGTGGTAGATGTGGAAGTACTTGACTACTGATTCAATTTACCACTAGATGATGGGCAGTCCTGGATTTTAAATGGACCACCAGATGAGTCGATGACATTGTTAAGATCGCAGGAAATCTTCTGGAGTTCTTATTTTCTCTTTAAGTTTTTGCTGGAAATGTGTAGGGGAGGCCTATGTCCAGCAGTAGACTTCTTCAGGCTGATGATGATGATGAGACAAACGCAGCATAGAACACCCAAACTAATCTCAGTCGTCGCGCTAACGACTACCAAGACCCATACCTACCATGAAATCTTATTCTTAGATCGGTATCAAGAAATTCAGAAAGTCCATGGTAGGGCCCCATCTCAATTTGAATCAAATTCAAATTCAAAAATGTTTTATTCAGTTATATCACTGTGAAACGTCTTATAGCTAGGTGAGTCTAGGTGCCAGTTTCACGTGACCAAGCCTAGAAACTACTACTTGGTTCGCTGCCTGTTCTTCTAGGAGTTCTTTTTGTAAGATCCTTTTACAAAACAAACATGTGTTTAAAAACCTTAAAAAACTCAACTTCATGGCTTAACTTTAAACCTATTTAGATTAAAAAAAACAAATCGGTTCATAAATGACGAAGTTATACCATAACAAACATAAAAAAAAACCTGTTGAGAACCTCTTCCCTTTTATTTGAAGTTGGTTAAAAATAATCAATTATTAAATCTATAAAACCGGTTTATCATAAAGAGTTAATCGCCGGAACACAAGGAACAAAATGCGTTTATTTATTCACGACAGATCTGTGTCATCGGATAATGGCCGTAATAAAATCATAACAAACAATCGTCCATTTAGTGGCCATTAAAACAGCGTGAAGAACTGCTTAATTACATTTTCTTAAACATGCGCGGAAATATTGTCATTACTTTTGAATATAAAACACGCGAAGTATCATATTTACGTAGACTGAAAAACCAAAATCACTTCCCGGCGCGTTCTCGCTCCAGCAATGTTGTATGAAACGGTGTGCTGTTTGAATTTAGAACTCTTTCATCTATCGTACACATTGCGTTCTCGTGGCTGTATAGCCAGCCACAGATGCGTTTACCTTTCGGCAAAAACTGTAAAATAACAAAAAAAATTGGAGTTCGTTGTTATTTGGTTAATAAAAAATAAATTTATTATGCAAAAGACCCTTTTTTATTTCCTTGCATTTTTTTAAGAAAAGCACTATATATGCCTCGGCCGAAATGGCAATTGCCTGTCTCGTATCATTGAAGTCCTCGAGGCGGCAGGCGAGGACTTCAAACTCATACTCGACCTGCAATTGCCTATTTCGCTGCCTTTGCAATAATGTACTATTGCCTCATAGCTCAGTTTGGTAGTACCTTTTGCTCTAGGTTCGATCCCCACCGAAGACAAACAATGTATGTATGTGATAAACATAGAGAGAAGAATGATATTTAACATATTTATCTACAGACGCTAAGCAATTTAAAGTACACGCTATCTACGCTATACATGCATACAAAATTATATAAAGTCTCTGTCCGAGTCTCTGGACTCGGTGCAAATAAGATGACCACGTCTGTAGTAGGTATGCCTCATAACAAAATGAATGAATAAACGCGTGACATGCCTGTTTGCTGTAAAGGCCTGCGCACACCTAATTCGCTGGCGGTAGCGATCAGTGAAACGCTGTCAAATATCGCTGTCAAATCTCAAATCTGACAGCGATATTTGACAGCCTTTCACTGATCGCTACCGCCAGCGAACTAGGTGTGTTCGAGCCATAAGTGTTTCGGTTTCAAGGGTGTGGGTGCCGGTGAAATTACTGGCACGTGAGGCTGAACATCTTTAATGCCTCAAGCTGATGCAGGGCAGTGCAGCATTGTAGGGCACGTTCCTGACGTGCGTGACCTACGAGGCTTTATTATAGGCAATAGTTACCACTTAATATCAGTTGAACCATTTGCTTTTGTTCCATCAGCTAGTTATATAAAAAAAAGCAGCCAAGTGCGAGTCGGACTCGCCCATGAAGGGTTCCGTAGCATCAAGTAACATAATATACAGAAAATAAACAGGAAACAGGTTCTTGTATTCCTCGAAATTTACCGAGCAGTAAGTGAAGTCAGGAGCTTTAGTATCGCTTGTTTCCTAGCCCTGCTGCAACAAGTTTTCGATACCGGTACAATGTCAACGGATTGGAGTAACGGAATCTTCTCATTATGCACATGATATCTGCATGTATGTATGTATGTAGGTGGGTATGTTTGTCGCCGCATGTTATCTTGCGACCTTATTACTCTACCGTTGGAAAGTACTTAAGTTTTTACTAAAGTGGTAGCGTCACAGCTCGAAGAACCGACAGCCGCTGGGGAATAAAGGTTCTCAAATCGCGACCACGAACCGCAAGACATGTGAGTGGTGCGTCCAAAATAAGGTGTATATTTTCTTTCTTATCATTCAAGATGAAACTTAGGACGCCTACCCACCCGATGACGGACGCCATTGTTAAGATTACGGGAAGTCCTTTCTATCTCCTGACTTCTCGCGAATCGTTCTTCCTAGAAATGTATCAGGGAGGCCTTTGTCCAGCAGTGAATTTCCCAGGTGTATAATGAATGAGGTAACCCGCGGCCTAGTCAGCTCCGCCTTATTGACCATGTCTTTCCTGTGGATTAGGCCAACTAAGCTTTCAGGATGGAATAGGTGGTGGGCAAGCTTATTCCATCTAAAACCCTGTCCCAGGCACTATAGCGTCCCGCATGTAGGGCATGAGTAATCACCAGTTCCTCCTGACGCTGGCCTGTTTACTTTACTTATGGAGCATGTCTGGATCAACAAATTAATGATGTTTCACGAAAATGAATTTCCTTAATCTTCATTATCATCCCCTTTAGACTGAATAAGCCCACTGCTGGAATAGGGATTCCAGATTTTGAGGTCACCGAAGACACCACGCTTGAGGGCCGATTGTTGGCCGAAGTGTTAGGTCATGTACCCAGGAAATGCTACTGCATGCAATGGCGATCAGCTGAAATGCTGTCAAATATCGCTGTCATATTTGACAGCGATTCACTGATCGCCATCGCCATCACCCAGATGTGTGCCAATCCCTGCACACAACTTAATTGGATAACGATCGTATAGGACCATACGATGCGTTTTCGTCGCACGACGAGATTAAACACACACATTTCTTTAGAGTAATAAGAGTCCTAATAGAAGGTTGAAGTCATCGTACGATGACACTTAGGGGTCGTCCTAATTGACCCACGATCGCACGATAGTGCGAAGCGATTTCATCGTGCGATGACACATACGCAGTTTAATCGTACGATGAAATCGTATGGCACCATCGCGCGATCGATGACCAATTGGGAGGACCCCTAAAAGTTTAAAAGCAGGTAATTGGAATAAAATAAATAAAAACCATAATTTTATTGGTTCAGAAATGTAGTAGTTTACTTAATTATGCAAGTCAGCGCAGCGCCGTAGTTAGGAAAAGATCGCGGGTTCAAATTCCGCTCGGCTCTTAACTTTTGGGATATTATAAATATCTTTGTATAACTTTACTTAATAAATACAATTTATTCTTTTTTAGGGCATTCCTCCACTTTAACACATTTGCCCGACTTAGCATCCCTTAAAGTAGGGGGGTCGCAGTAGCAAGCGGTGTAGTCACAGATGGTCGCTGTTTCCTCGACGGGGTTCGGTTCGTCGCAAGTGGGTTCTGGCGTCTTGTGGCCGCAGCCGGTAGAGTAGCCATGGGTTCCTTCCTCACACTCGCGATGACCTGAAATTGTTAAATTTGACTTAGTACTATCAGTAGGCCTACCACAAGCTCTTTCTGGCTCCGTCTCTGGCTCTCTTTTTGAATCTGTGCGACAAAAGTTCTGGAGATTTCCATGAAAATTCGTTTACAGATGGTTTCGGGGGCGATAAATTGATATTATTTTAGAAAATATATTTTATTGTTTTCTATAATCAACGTTATCTATTAATCAACTTAAACATAAACTTATTTTAGCTATTTCAGCAGATGGCCCTGTTAGTAAGATCGAAAAATATTAAGTATTCATATTTCACCATTTTCATCAGTATGTACCTAATTCGTATTTAAATATAATTTCTAAAAACACATTTACAAAAAAAAATGCCAAGCTCGGTCATACCAGCTCGTATCTTTAAGAAGAAGAAGTTGAAAAAAGGTACTTACATCTTCCATTCACATAAATACACCCTCTGGAAGGCACGGTAGGCGTAGCCATAGACAACGCCACGAGACCAAGAACACAAACCAGAAACAACTGCATTTTTCTTTTAAATCTTTACAAATGCCCAACGGTCAAGCTTGGACTGACCCATCGTGATATAGGTCGCCTCTTATATACACAGATGATATATTTACTGATAATAAAATGTATATACCTACATAATAACATGATTTGTTATTTACAAGTTGAACTCGTCTTCGTTTTGCTCAAACCAGTTTTGTTAATAAGGGCTGTCAGTTAATGATTTTACGTTTCAGTTTAATTAAAAAAAAAT
The DNA here is from genome assembly GCA_939531255.2 of Thera britannica. Classification (NCBI taxonomy): domain Eukaryota; kingdom Metazoa; phylum Arthropoda; class Insecta; order Lepidoptera; family Geometridae; genus Thera; species Thera britannica. The sequence continues at coordinate 9,982,234 of OW618042.2, read as the reverse complement.
ATTTTAGAAAAAAATGGGTTTGTAAACATAGTGTCTATGATTGTGAAGCCAGTGCGGTGAAAGGATTTTATGTGCGATTTAAAGAGGTTTTTATTTGTAGACTTGATAATGTTTTGCTTAATTTAGGTTTTTGCAAATTTTGCTCTGAACGTCAAGTCTCAAACTAAGAAAATCTAATACAAATACCAGATATAAGTAATATTATTCCAACTTTCAGACACAACGTATCATACCCATATGATAATGAGATTAAAAAATTTTAGAAACCACCTTCATAGCAGAACTGCTGAACCGATTTTTATGAAATTTCTATGGGACCAAATCTGAAAGTACATACAATCTTTCAGATAAAAAAGAATATAGGTACTTAATCGGTTTGAAAATAACGGCAGTATTTTAGTGGCAAACATTCAAACAAAACGACGAAGCCAGTTTTGATAACATTTAAATGGAGCGAAAATGGAAGTATTTATTACCTGTCAGATAAAAATATTTTTTCATATCTGCTCAATATGAAGTTGAAATGAAATGAAAGTTATGTGATACCAAAAATAAAAACAAAAATAATCAAATTGAGTACCTTGCTCTTATTTGAAGTCGGTTAGAAATAAGGAGATGTTTTTGGTGACCCTAGGATCTGGTTTTATACCTATGTTTCTTAGTTTCTTGACACTTAATGTACTTATTGCTACGATGACAAACCAGTAAAGGCCTGCGCACATCTAGGCGATGGCGATGGCGATCAGTGAAACGCTATCAAATATCACTGGCATAATTGAAAGCGTTTCAATGATTGCCATCGCTATTCGCTTAGATATGCGCAAGGTTTATACACACTTGACCTTTACCTTGGTATCTCTGCTTGTAAAGTGTTGAGTGAGCTCTATTTTAACATTATTTATTAACCTCGTAAATAAAGCCATCTATATCGCCTGCGATGGCGATTAGTAGGCCTACCACAAGCTCTGTCTGGCTCTGGTCTTGATTCTGTGTGAGTGTTGACTAAATAAATCCTACGTCGAAATGTCACACACAAGTATAGTACACTGGTGAGCATTCACACAGATTCAAAACCAGTAGGCCTACCACAAGCTCTGTCTGCTCTGTCTCTGGCTCTGGTTTTGAGTCTGTGTGAGTGCTCACCAGTGTATTATACTGTGTGTGACGTTTCGACGTAGGATTTATTTAGTCAACACTCACACAGACTCAAGACCAGAGCCAGACACAGAGCCAGACAGAGCTCATGGTAGGCCTACTGGTTCCCATAGTACAAGCTCTGCTTAATTTGGGGCTAAGTAGTGTTGTGTGGATTGTCCACAATATTATTATAATAATAAATAAAATAAATAAATATTTTGGACAATCCACACTACGCTATCTAGCCCCAAATTAAGCAGAGCTTGTACTATGGGAACCAGATAGCTGATATACTACTTATATATATTTTTTTGTAAATACATACTTAGAATACAATATAACACCCAGACAGAGAACAAACATCCGTGTTTACCACACAAGTATTTGTTCTCGGTGGGGATCGAACCCACGACCTACGGCGCAGAAGGCAGAGCTACTACCAACTGAGCTGAGAGGGCAGCTAATAAATAAATATTAGATAAGTTAACTATAGACAGATTAGGTACGATTTCATTCGAGCTAATGAATGATTGATTGGCTAAGTAATTAAGCCAATCAACCGATTGACAGGTTTTTGATTCTTTTTAGGGTTCCGTATAGTCCAGTAGGGATACAATATTTTTTCCACATAACCTTCGATAATTCTAAAGTTTTTTATTTTCTCTGGGTGGATAACTTTAGTGAATTCATTGCTATGTACAAAAATGCTAACAGCTTAGAGCTATGCAATAGGTATTAAGTAGGTATTCCCTATTATTTCATATTACAACAATAATATAAAATTTTAAATTAAATGATTTACTGTTTCTTTATTAATACCATCTTATCTATATATTAGTGGAAATGCTAACAGATAGGTACTGTGGAACAATGGAAAACTGAAAATGTCCCGTAACTCATTGTATTTTATTTATTAAACAAAAGGCATAGCACGTATTTGTTGAAACTTTTGTTTGGAAGCATAGTTTATTATTACGAATATGTAAGCACAAAATTATAAATTTAAATTCAATATTTCGCTTATCGCAAAGTAAAAATACAATTACTTGTGCAGCATATTACACAGTTGTTAGAACTTTTTGTATGGTGTAACCGACTGTAACCAATATACTTATAAGCGTAGGAAATTATATGAAAAAAAAAATTTTATTGAATGAGTTACGGGTTACGGGACATTTTCAGTTTTCCATTGTTCCACAGTACATATCTGTTAGCATTTCCACTAATGTATAGTTTAGATGGTATTAATAAAGAAACAGTAAAACATTTAACTTAAAATTTTATATTAATGTTGTAATATGAAATAATAGGAAATACCTACTTAATACCTATTGCATAGCTCTAAACTGTTAGCATTTTTGTACATAGCAATGAATTCACTAAAGTTATCCACCCAGAGAAAATAAAAAACTTTAGAATTATCGAAGGGCATATTCTTCTGGCTACTGGACTAGTAGCCAAATGGCCCTTAAGATTCGTCATGTCTGTCTGTCTGTCTGTCCGGCCGTGTCACAGCCATTTTTCTCCGAAACTTGTCTTCAAAAATGATGTTGAGGTTTTTAACATCGTTTTTAGGGTTCCGTAGTTTTCTAAACTGAATAGTTTGCGCGAGAGACACTTCCAACGTGGAAAAAAGTTGGTCCCCCCCCCTCTAACTTCTAAAATAAGAGAATGATAAAACTAAAAAAAATATATGTTGTACATGCAAACTATGCAAACTTCCAACGATATTCGGTTTGAATGAGATCTAGTCAGTAGTTTTTTTTTATACGTTATAAATCGTAAACCGCAATTTACCTTTCGACGAACTACAAGAACCTTTATTATGTTACTGTATGCTACGGAACCCTTCATGGGCGAGTCCGACTCGCACTTGGCTGCTTTTTTTGATATGGCTATAAGCTATAACGCATGATGTTGATTAAATTCTAGGTTTTTTTTACGTTACGTGGTATGTGTGGCGTAAAGTTGAGTGATAGAGCGAAAAACAGTGTGATAAGAGAGGAATGTGAAAGAAGACGTAGGTAGTGATGAGAGTAGAGTGTGAAAGAAGACGTAGTGATGAGAGTAGAGAAAGGTATGCTAAAATGGTTTGGAAATGTAGAGAGAATGGATGAAAGGAGATTAACAAAACAATTGCATCAGGCGAGTGTGAATGGAACTGCTGGAAGGGGAAGACCTAGGCGCATGTATCTCGATCAGATCCCATGCAGCGTGGGACTGGAAAAAGCAGTGGCAATATCTTTGTTTTCCAAATAGTCGTGTCTCAAAGCATATTATTATATTCAAATAAGGCTCAAAACTTTAATCTAAATTTGTCTGTTTAATAGTTTTATATGTGATAATGTGAGACTCATATGTGATCATGTGTGAGTCTCAAGTGATCATGTGTGAGTCTCATATGTGATCATGTTGTGTGTCTCATATATTATAAGCTATCTGGTTCTTAGAGTACAAGCTCTGCTTAATTTGGGGCTAGATAATACTGTGTATGTTATTAATTATTTGCAACACGATTTAAACAAGTTCATCTCGTTTCGCAGCCTCTAGAATCACTCATGACCCAAAGGTGATCAAAATAAGAAATAATCGCACAAGCAGATTAGGAACCTACGTATAATTATTTTAGTCTGCTCCCAACCACCACGAACAAAGTTACGAGATTTCGACTAAAATTTAAAATGAAGTTAGTGGTATTTTGCGTTCTTACGATAGTCAGCATAGTGAGTTCAAGAGAGTGTTACTATATTGAGGGAAGATGTGAGTAGTTTTTACAAGGAACATCAAGCTAATAGGAGTTTTTTATAATACAACAAAGTAGACAAACAAGTATTATGGCCCACCTGCAATACCCAAGGCATCACATGCGCGTTGCCGACCCTTAAAACTTTAAAAATGCCCTTTTGAAGAATCACAGATTACAGATGTTTGTTCTCTGTCTGATTAAAATATTACAATATCGTCGGTCGGATTCATTACCGGAACATTTCCGAAATCACGTTTTTTGAGATAAATATGCAGAATGGTTGGAAATTGAATACTCTATCCAAATCACTAATGGTATAACTCAAATTTTAGTTCTAGTTGACAGAAAACTACCTAATCCGTTAAAAAAAAGTTCCGTTCCGTTCCGTTTTCAAAAACTTTAACCCTCAATTACTCAAAACGTATAATTTTGAGATGTTCCACTAATGATTCTCACCGACGATATACCTATGTATTCACAAAAAAAATATCAGTTATCGTATAGTATAGTACAAGCTGCTTAATTTGAGGCTAGATATTTATTGCAGCGCAGATTAGATTTTACTTTATATTTTTTAGGTGTTTCCGATTGCCCTGACGGAACCCACTCCTACACCACCGGCTGCGGCCCCAAGACTCCAGAACCGACGTGCGACGAACCGAACCCGGTGGCAGAAGACTACGACATCTGTGACTACTCCGATTGCTACTGCAACTCTCCCACTGTGAGAGATACGGTGTCCAAGAAGTGTGTTAAACTGGACGACTGCCCGAAGAAGAAGCCGAAGGAGAATGTTGTTTAGAAGTTTTCTTAGTAAAGGCAACTAAATAAGTAAAATTACTTACTGGAAAAGGTTTTTGAGAAATTCAGTTAAAATCATAATCATTACGTATGCTTTATTCAGAAAGCAAGAAAACAAAAAAAACATTAGTAATATTAACGTACGAAATAATTATGTTACTGTGTCGATTATTATAGACAGATAATCATATCATACTTAAATAACGTGTGAGAATTTCATAATTCAAAATTTCATTAAGATTTATTTTTTCAGTACCCTGAGTTTCTATTTAGTTTGAACAATTTATTTTGCTTACGTGTCTCTCTTTTTCGTGTGGAGAAAAAATGAAACAACAACTCGCTTCGATCATTTATAACTATGAAACGTAACTATTGCTGTCTCATCATTTCTCCTTAGAAAAGAGAGAGACACGAAGACAACACGAATTGTTAAAACTAATCGTGTAAAACTGCCACTTGCCCTTCTGTTTTATAAAATACCTACCTACTACAGAAACTATATGAAAGTAAGTGAGCGAGCATACGAGTATTAGACAACGAAACGAACCATGTTCCTATGAGTTAGTCAGAAATGAAATTCATACTGATCCAGTCATACACTCACAAACTTTTGCATTCAAAATATTGGTGATACATTTTCCAAAACGCCTACAGAATATTTATAGCAATAACACAGCAATGAAACTTTGCATTTGATTGACACTATCTGATAAAATGTCTCCATTGTCATATTCTTTTATTAAAGCTGGCGAGTGGGGTGAACCGTTTTATTATTCCCCGTGACAGGATCACCGTATTTTAATATTAAAATTGCTTTCGTTACACACCCTAGATTATTATGCCAACTTTACATTATATCGATCTAAATTATAGGACTTGGCAAAAGAACCTTGTTTCCAGCGCCATTAAATAAATCTAGATGAATGCGTGTTTCCAGATACAGTGCCTGCACTTAGGCCTGTAATCAGAAACAGTGCTTATTCTGAGTTGAGCCTCAAGCATAGGTTTTTGAAATTTTTAATGGAGAACTGTCAAATATTCTATGCTTGAGAGTGGTTGAGGCTTGACTCAGACTCAAGCACTTTTTCTGAATACAGGCCTAAGGCTATCCTTCCTATTTTTGTAATACTTAAAAACTCCGTGACATTTTAGTGATATTATTATACATATACCGTTTAAAAACCGTTATATAATAATTAATTACGTCAGTTTCTTAAAAAATCGTTAACCACAGAGCAAAGTCCCTGCATCGCTGGTTCCCAGTTCACTCAGCTAATAATTACGACATTGCAAGTAAAAGCTGGAACCGAAGGTAGTTCACAAACTGCATAATGGCGCTAAGTGATGGATGATCTGTGACGTCATCCATATTGTGCTGACGGGTTCATTAGTTCGCGTTAGCAATAGTGCAGAATGAATAGTAATCAGCCGTGACTGGGTTTGCAGCTCTGCCATCTGTGCCGGAGGGTCTGGGTTCGATTCCTACTATACAGGGTTATTCATAATTTGCTGCAAATACTCAGGAATTAGGTTCAACAAATAAAATAAAAAATATTTATGAAATGATTTTTTTAAGTTTTGCTATGAAAATTCCGAGAAAATCGATAACGGACGGATAACCTTTGGAAACATTGGCGCCTGACCTATTTTGACCTTTGATCCGCGCCCGCGCGCCGTGAACGAGATCCTGCGTTCAGTCACCGGCTGGGTGGGTCATCGTCCTGTTCTCCATGGCAATCATTATGCAATAGCCGTAAAGAAATTAAAAAAAAAATATTTTGATACAAAAACTTAAATCAAAAATTTTAAAAAATAATTTCATAAATATTTTTTATTTTATTTGTTGAACCTAATTCCTGAGTATTTGCAGCTAATAATGAATAACCCTGTATAATATGTTAAACTGTGTAAGTTTTCTTCTTATCGTGAAAGGATTTTAAGAGTGAGATTTAATTTAATGTCTGATTGTGTAAGGAACTTTGTATTTTGGCCAACTCTAGGGAAGAAATATTTAGAACACAAAAACATTAGACTCCATTTAAATAACCTGTGTTTGTTTTGCTGTGTGTTAATGTTTACAAGGAATTGGTTGCCTCTACAGAAACCGGTACAAAACCGTTTCTGGAGAACCGGTTTTAGTCGCAAAAAGGAACATAATCCGCACAAAGACGAATCTGTTGTCTATGTCCCACAAACAATCGACTGTTTTGCTATACAGATAAGATTATACCCAGCTTCTCCCTTTGAGGCATTGTGGCACAGTATCATAACTTAATCAGTAGCCGAGCTACCGTAAAGCCTTGTGCACAACTCGGCAATCTACGATGGCGAGTTTCAGCAAAAATCTGCACACACTGCCGCGAACTTTGACAGTGAGATATTTCACAGTTTGCCATCGCGATTCTTTTTCTGTAATTTTGGGAAGTCACATAGCTTTTTGATTTTAATTGTTTTTCTGGTGTTATTTTGAGTTCTGTTGTGTAATTTCGGTGGTATTTTAACCAACATTACTTGAGGTCTTAGCTCTAAGTTTTAGCAGTTGCAATTAAAGTGTAATGCGTGATATTCTGATTTGATCGATAATGTTTCAGATGGTTTTGGAAAAAACGGCCATCTTTTGTTTCCAAAGCCAATTATGGTAGGGCCGTCTTGTGACTGACGACTGACGACTTGAACAAAAAGTATTTTATCTATGTAATTTATCATCATTAAACTCATTAAGATATGACATTTAATTTGTATATAATTCAAATATTTGTAGGTAATTTTGATCTTTATTGTATGTTATGTTTTTTTTTATTTTTGTCATTTTTTGTATTCTATTTTAATCTTAGTTTTAGTATTAATTAGTGTAAGTGGTCGAGATCTAGACCGTATTAATTAAATAATTAAATAATAAAATAAATTAAAAATAAATTAAACTACTCCACACTGGCAAAATTGACCCGAAATGGACAGATGCCATTCATTAAGAAGAAGAAGAAGAAGAGTGCCATCGCAACACCACTGCCGCGAACTTTAACAGTGCGATATTTCACTTGCACTGATCGTCATCGCAAGCGACTTAAATGTGTGCAAGTCTTTACCAGAGAGCTGTAATTAATGTATGTGAATGAATTTATTTTCTAAAAGGTGGGGAGCTGTTCCCTGAGCAATTTTTGGATGCAGCTGCACACTGGAATAAATAGTCTAGGTACTACTAGTCTAAGTTATATTATTACTAACAAAATTAGGGATTAATGTCTGAAATAAATATTATTTTATTTGGTATAAAATTATGTGATACATAATATTGGCATACCCACATGGTAAACCTTGGCTTGCTGGCTCGAATCGAAAACAGCACTAGAGCTTTTAAGAGTCCGCTGCCCTGCTTTATATTCATTACGTGCTTTCTGTCACGGACAACGGGATGTTTCTAAATAACGTCTCGTTGTCCCCGCTATCCTTTTTCTTCAACGGGGACAACGAGATGTTTCTAAATGACGGCCCGTTGTCCCCGTTAACATGTTTAGTTAGCGGCGATATTAAGAATTAGTTTCATCTGCCGCCACTTTTCGCCACCGTATTTAAAAAGTGGCGGCAGATGACACTACCTATGTCCATTCACCCCCACGTTTCAAAAATGGGGGCAGATGGTACTATTTTAGTACCAACTGCCACCGAATTTTATCATAGCCAATTCCTTTTAAATAATAATGTAATAGGTTTAGGCAATTTTATGAAATAAAACACGAATGAATACAGATTAAATAATATGTATTTTCCACAACTTATACAACAAAATATATTTTTTTTTTTTATTAAGCTTAACAAGTCAAAATAGAATAATTAAAAACAACAGAATAACTTAAACAGTGAATACGGTGAAATCAGCAAGAGTAATTTTCAAAAACTTTTGAAACTTTCACTTAATTATTCACACATAGTTTTTTAAAATAAAACTTCGCATCCATACTATCAAAGTTTCATCAAAATATTTACAATCATTTTTAAGTTTGATCAACCAGCAGCTACATTTCCTTAATTAAAATATCAAATAACATAAATATATCTACTACTTGCCTACACTAACACAGTAATCACATTACTTACAATAATTTTAAATATTTATCACAATAAAAAAGGTCATTGGCACTGTTTCCTTATTTAGGTATACCTAGTAGGTAGTATACCTTACTAATACTATTTTTGCAATCTCTATATATGCCCCTACATTACTATCACAGTTTAATCACATTATTTACAGTATTTTTTTTTTGAAATGAATGAAAGTCATGTGACTAGGAGAGTGATGCGTATGAATGTATAAGGTATGCCAAAATAAGATTAAAGAACAGTGTGAAAGATGACATGGATAAGAAATAAGTGAATGATAAGTAATGACGGCTTATACGGGAGAATGGAAAAGAAGGACATGTTGTGCCGACCCCCCACAAAGTGGGGTGAGGGCAGAAAAAAGAATAATCAGCAGTCACTATAACAGATAACCTACCGGATCATTTCTAAAAAATGTCCAACGCCTTTTTTTCCCTCTGACAATTCCAATTGTGCGTTAGAAATAAATTTGTTTCTTTGTAGCGTAGCGTTCGAACTTTTGCTAGAACCTGCTTCGATAGTGTTCAATATTTGATCAGAGTGAACTGCGTAATATGCTGCGTCTTCCTATATTACATTCAGCAAATGTACTATGGTTGGTTTTTTTTCCGACTGCTTTGTTTATTTTGTTATGCCATCCTTCCAAAAAGTTTGTTGTTCGATGGCGCTCTTTGTAGTTATGTAGTACACCAAATAAGGATAAAATCCTCTTTCATCCACTGCTTCAGCATGTATTTACGGAATGATTTCGACAAAAGTAGTATTAGTAAGGTATAGTACCTACTAGGTATACGGAAACAGTGCCAATAACTTTTTTTATTGTGATAAATATTTAAAATTATTATGAATAATGTGATTACTGTGTTAGCGTAGGTAAGTAGTAGATATATTTATGTTGTTTGATATTTTAATTAAGGAAATGTAGCTGTTGGTTGATCAAACTTAATAATGATTATTAATATTTTGATGAAACTTTGACAGTATGGATGGAAAGTTTTATTTTAAAAAACTATGTGTGAGTAGTTAAGTGAAAGTTTCAAAAGTTTTTGAATATCACTCTTGCTGATTTCACCGTATTTATTGTTTAAGTTATTCTGTTTATGTTTTTAATTATTCTATTTTGAGTTATTAAGCTTTATAAAACATATGATATTTTGTTGTATAAGTTGTGGAAAATACATATCATTTAATCTGTATTCATTCGTGTTTTATTTCATAAAATTGCTTACACCTAACACATTATTATTTAAAAGAAGTTGGCTATGATAAAATTCGGTGGCAGTTGGTACTAAAATAGTACCATCTGCCACCATTTTTAAAACGTAGGGGTGAATGGACATAGTTAGTGTCATCTGCCGCCACTTTTCAAATTCGGGGGCGAAAAGTGGCGGCAGATGAAACTAATTCGATATTAACGCTTGCAGTATTTTACATCTCTTCACGAGACGGTGAAAATCTGAAGCCGTCTTCGCGAAAATAAATAAAATAAGGCGTTATAATTATATAAGTGACTAGCGGACGCCCGCGGCTTCGCTCGCCCTTTGGCCGTTACGCCACGTTGACTTTTCTGTTAAAAGTTTTTCCTCTTTTTCTCCGCTTAGGGAAATCATTTTCCAATTTTCTTTCTTAGTGCACCCCTATGCTATAAAAGAAACATACCCTCCGAGTTTCATGCTTCTAGGACTTACGGTTTAGGCTGAGCGTTGATTGTCAGTCAGCCAGTAACGCAAGAGTTTTATATATTTAGAAGATAAATACCCGTGTAATAGATCCAATACAAGCTACTGTTTATTAGAATACTGTGCCTTTGAGGTAAAAGGTTCGTAATTCCCAGATAATGGTCGGTAATAGGGGCGGACAAAAAGTGCTGGGCTGGAGAATCAAGTTATTATAACGTTGGAATTAGGTAATCAAGATCTTAGGATACCGTCTTGCCCTTTGTTGTGTGTACTTAAGGAAGCAAAGTGCCAAAATAATCTCTCTAAATCAGACACGCCATTTTTGAAGGCGAAGAGCACCAGTCAGTAATCTAGTGAAAATCTAAGGTTAATCCTAAGGTCTGTATACTACAGGAAGTGACTATATGATCGTACACTATACATTATTGTTAGGTACCTGTATTAAAGGTTCTTATTTCTATAGGCCACTGGGTAAAGTGGGTAGTTTGGTGCCTGTTCTTCTAGGCTTGGTCGCGTGGAACTGGCACCTAGACACACCTAATGCTTTAAGGCGTTTCAAAGTGATCCTTGCGATCCTACTGAATAAATGCACTTATGATTTTGAAATCATATTAACATATTTTTTTTTAATACATGATAAAAAAAAATTACACATAGAAACTTACAATTAAACAAATATTTACAAAATGTACTAAATACACAAGAAACTGAAACAATCGTTTGAAACGACCTGCAGATCGTTACAAACGATCTAGAGATAGCTCAACTCAACATACTTAATTTGTTTTTTGAGCCCAGTGAATTAGGTAATATTTTGCACAATTCCAGTTTTATCACATCCTTCTAACCGGTAATAATGCTACAAATATAATCAGACAACTGACATTTAGACCTTCTATAAATGTGGTGAGTTTGCTTGACTATTAAAATAAAAAGCATACAATAAAAAAAATCCGCTTTAAATTTTCCCCCCAATCCATTCTTTCCGATTTATCGGCGGTATTTGAATAGGATCGATTATGGTCGGTTATAAAACATGAATAGCTATGAATAAAATATCTCGTAAACTACACGCGCTGCCCGTATAACGAGAACTCCAAGTAGGTGATAAAATAAATAACTTTCCGCTATTTGCTGTTATTGCAGATTATTAATTACTTACTTATTTTTTCTAAGAATCCGCAGTCGTAGGTACAGCCTGTTTTTCTAGGTTTAGTCACTATTTAGGTAGAAGAATGGAAGAGGAGAACATGTAGTGGGATAAGGGCAGGTTCCTGCTTTTTTTAGGCGACTCTACAAGCCCGTTTGGGGCGCTTATCGTAACTCGATAATAAACGCTAGAAAAATGGTATTGCGTTCAAAAAGCAGAGCGCAACTCCTCGAATATCTCTAGTTATTCTAGCACGCTAGATACAAGTTGAATATATTACTGCGGCCCGTATTCTGATAGAAATATGAGTGCAGTTCTCATATACCGTTTAAGGTGGGAAAAATTGCCAGGACACCGCACCTCATGCAAACTGCATGTCGCTGGCAAACTGTAAAATTCAGGACAGGACAGTGTTGCCAGTTTATTATTCTGTTCACTTAACTACACCCATGAGACAGCAAAAGCTGGAAATGAGGGCCTATAAAATTCAGATTCAAAAAGTGAGTCAAAAACATTATCGAATTATTAGGTACTAGCAGCCTGTCCCGGCTTCGCACTGGTAATTATTAATTTTTTTAACACGTTAATATAGCCTATGTTACTGAGGGTGAATATATAGCTTTCCAATGGTGAAAGAGTTTTATAAATCGGCACAATCTATTTCGAGTTTCTTCATTACAAACATGCAAAAAATACAAATCTTTCCTCTTTATAATATTAAAGTATAGATTAATTATGTAGGGAACCTCTCTTGAGGCACACCCAAAATCCATTCACCACACTGGTTCAAAAGAAATAGTGACACAACAAGATGAAGACTTAGGTTCATTGCCGTTTGTAGGATGTCAACGGACTCAATGAACTAGGTACAAAATTAAAAGTTTTTAGCCACAAGCATTTCAATCGTTTCAACCAAGTTTTAAACAAAAACCAAATCCATACGCCCTCGCCGGACCGATACGAAGTTAGCGTTTATCTAAAACTTAGCCTTTGAGAGAACTTTAATATTATCAGCCGGAGTTTAGTCAAATCCGGGACCCGATTCTAATATGCGGGACTACAGATAAACCACCAATGATACCAACTCGGGTCTAGATTATTCCGCGCAAACATTTTGGTTTTAATACGTCTTTATGCTAAGCAGAAGTCATTCCCATAGCATTAATTGGAGATATTTCTACAGTAAGTATCTAAAAAAAACAGGGGGTTTTTCTCGGCCTTCCTTCTCTCTACAGTCTCATGATCGTCATATCACTCGTCTAAAAATCTTCCACCAAACCTCTCAGAAAGAAACCCATGCACACAACCTTATAGTACCTCTAGTTGAAAGTTTCATTATTTCTCAATAAAATAAACACATTGATTGATAACTTCAAAAACACCAGATACAAGATAACCAAACCCTTCTAATTGTTGAAAAATAAAAGAAAGAAAATATATTTATTTGCAGACGCTTAGCAATTTAAGATACACGCTATACATGCATACAAGAGACTTAAAGAAAGACAAAGAAAGAGTAAGTACATATTTCCTAAACGTTTCAATTTAGGAATTTTCAAGACAAGAGTGTCCAGGTGGATTATGGCTAAGCATGCTCCATCTTATGCTGCATCCTCTCTTTCCATCAGGTGTAATGGCAGCCAAATGCTTAGCTATCTTTAGTATAAGAAAAAAGAGCAAAGAGCTGCAAAACGCTAGATCTATCAAAAAAGCGGCAGTTGGCAACACTGCCGTTCAGCTGATAAAAGTTTTCAATGAGGGTCGTTTGACGATTGAGCCGAAATTGATATGGCTTTTGGGAGTTGGGGTGAAAAGTTGAAGTCCAGGGAACATTACTATAACTTAGTACCTACCTACCCTGAGTATGGCCGTTTGCTGCTATGGTCGTGGATCCCAATCGGTCCATCTGTTGAAAATAATCTTCGATCTGCTGTTGTATCAGCCGTGCCGTGTTACAAAAAAAAGTATACAAGTATTATATCAGCTATCTGGTTCCCATAGTACTCGTACAAGCTTAGTTTGGACTAGATAGTGTTGTGTGGATTGTCCACATAATTTATTTTATTTTTATTTTACTTGGTACTAACTAGGTTTATTTTATAGGTAGGCATAAATGACAAGAAGACAATTGAATACTTGAAAAAAAAACATAATTCTTGTAATATTAACAATAAATTTATTCCGAGCAGAGTAAAGTTTTGCGCACTTGTACCACAAGCTCTGTCTGGCTCTGTAGTATATTATACTCTGTATGACACGTTTCGACGTATCATTTTTCAGACTCAAAACCAGATACAGAGCCATGACAGAGCTTGTGGTAGGTGTGCACTAGTGTGCAGTGTATGCAAACCCCTATGTTGTTGTTAGTTGTTTTTTTTCTTATTGCTACCTACTTATTTGTCAAACGTGATTGTGGGTCAAATAAACAAATTTTCTTTCTTTCTATGCTGAAACTGATTGCCATCGCAGATCGCAGCTTATCGCTTAGGATGTGCGCAATGCTTAACTCGTAAGGCTCTTACTTTATTAAAATTAAAATATCGTAACTATAATATTATTTTTTCCCCAAAGAAAACAATTTTTACGGGTGCTGAGCTGAAAATAATTTCATAGTTGGATGAAACAAGCAAAGTCACAGTAATTTAAATAGTGATGTAATTACTTAGTGCTTGCCTTTCACGAGCTAAGAATAAAAGCAGAGAAGTTACGCTTCCTAACATTAATAATTTAATTAGAAGTTTCTGAAAACTATTAAATTCATAGTCCGGTTGGAAACTAGTTGGAAACTTTGAAAGTGAAGTTCATCTCTTGTGTCAATGAATGGATCTGACGCTACTTAGTTACTTGGTTTCTTAGTATTTTTGTATAGTCCTTCTAATCTCGACTGGCCTCTCAGCTCAGTTGGTAGTAGCTCTGCCTTCTGCGCCGTAGGCCGTGGGTTCGATTCCCACCGAGAACGAATATTTGTGTGGTGAACACAGATGTTTGTTCTGTGTCTGGGTGTTATATTGTATTCTAAGTATGTATTTCCCATCAGGTTTTCTCGTCGCTGATCCCACAATGTCTGAAGACCAAAGTCTTCAACCAGTGCGTCCTACCTGTAATGACCTATGCTGCTGAAACGTGGACACTAACAGTAGGATCGGTCCACAAACTGAAAGTCGCTCATCGAGCTATGGAGAGGATAGCCCTCTCGCTCGGAGTCTCTCTGAAGAATAAAATCCGGAACTTGGTTATCCGACAGAGAACCAAGGTAGTCGACATAGCTCAAAGGATTAGTAAGCTGAAGTGGCAGTGGGCCGGTCATGTTTGCCGTAAAACAGACAATCGTTAGAGCAAACGAATACTTGAGTGGAGACCGCGTTTAGGTAAGCGTAGTGTAGGACGCCCTCCGGCAAGGTGGGGCAACGATCTGCGAAATGTAGCAAGCACTGGAGAAGAGCCGGAAACCGAGCTCAGTGGCGCGTCTTGGGAGAGACCTACGTCCAGCAGTGGTTGACTGATATATGTAGGTTGTTGATGATGATGACGATGTATTTACAAAAATGCATATATTATTATAAGTATTAATATCAGATATCTGGTTCCCATACAAGGTTTGCTTAGTTTGGGGCTAGTGTCGTGTGGGTTGTCCAAAATATTATATTATTATTAATATTAATCGTAGGTCAAGCACGTCAGGGACGTGCCCTACGATGCACTGCCCTGTATCCATCAACTTGAGGCATACAGATGTTCAGCCTCACGTGCCAGTAATTTCACCGGCACTTCAAATCGAAACACAGCAATGCTGCTTCACGGTAGAAATAGGCATGGATGGTAGTACGCACCCGGACTCAAAATATAATACCTATTAGTAAAGGAGCTCACTTATTTTAATATTTGACTTATAGTTTTCATAGTAGTAGTATAGTAGTAGTAGTTGGGAACGCGGAAGGAAGACGGTCTCGCAGTAGATCCCCAACTAGGTGGACTGACCAACTTAAAGAGAGGTACGTGGTAGGGAGAAGCCAGTTTTATGATGTGGTGAACATGGCTACAAATAGGACGCGCTGGAGGCAGGCCGTCCACTCTGTACAACAAGGACATCCTAGGGATCACGATCTTCAGTCATGAAGTGCCGACCACAGAGAGAATAGTTTTCATATGGTTTTACCTGAACTGTGATCAAAGTAATTAAAACACTGCTTGATAAATGATTATGATCTTCAGTCCATACCAAACTATCCATCTTAAAGTTAACGGCTAGCTTAGTCAAACTCTAGCGGTTAATGGTTTACAAAAAGCGGTGGCCGTTATCAAACTTTGTCCTTTGATAATTCACTTTTCAATAGCATTTTGGTTCACTTTTGAAAGTCAAATCTCTTTAAATGATTTGTATTAAAAGGTTAACTTTGAAGCGTCTTTCAGCTAGGTGAGTTTAGAGGCCGGTTCCACGTGACCAAGCCTTGAAGAACAAGCAACCAACGTAAGGCTGGGTTCTCACCTTTTTTGTACGATCTTTTTACAAGATAAAGATTGGCCTCGCAACGAGGAAGGCGTTTGCAAATAATGTCGTAAAGGGGCACTCGGTCTGCTCCCACGTGAACCATCGTCATCTCTCTCAGACATTTTGTCCGGTTCAAACAGAGACAGAAGCAGGCAGCGCAGTTCTACTCTGTAAGTAGTAGTAGTGCTCTTTGTGAAGGGCTTGTCCGAGGAAGTACTACTACCCTGCCTATTTTTTTTTTTAAATAAGATGGCCACTTAACATCAGGGGGCCATATGCTTGTATCTATCAGCTAGTTATCTAAAAAAAAGACAAAAGCAGAACTACGCTGCCTGCTCTAGATAAAGTGTATTGGTCATAATGACTCTGGTGCGCCATGCACCATGATATGCGGAGCGCAGGCGCTGTGAAGCGTATTTAGGCGCCTTTAGGTAGACAGTCGACCGCTACGTCACGGGGATGGTTGCGGGCGCCGCTCTTTAGGAAACTGGAGTTTGTCTAACGGTGTAGTAGTTAACGCAACTTTAAATTGATGGAGTCTGGGTTAAAATTAAACAGCTAGGTATTGTTAGGCAATAAAACATTGCCTCGTAGGAGGCTTCTAGCCTTCAGGGTACAGTGCGCGCACCGGATGTTTGTCAATGTCAAAGTCTAGTATGTATTTATTCAATGGTACCACAAGGACACAAAGATCACTTTGAAATGTCTTAAAGCTATGTGAGTCTAGGTGCCAGTTCCACGCGACCAAGCCTAGAAGAACAGGCAACAAACTACGGCTTGGTTCCTACCGTTTTTAAGGCAGCTAACTTCAAAGGAACTGTTTCTAGCTATGGTTATTCCTCTTGTGGCCTGCAACCGTTATAGTTAGTATCTTGTAACCCTTCCTCACACCATCTGACATAGGTCAATAAATAAAACAAAATTCCTATTCAACGCAACGTAACACAGCACATTTATTTGATTTGACCTCATATACGTCGTGATAACGCTACTGAATCCTAATTCTCAGTTATAACACAATATATACGAAGCTTACAGTAGCTAGACTCACGCAGGTCGAGCGTTACTCTTGTAACGTGTTGTCTTGTGGTGCAAAGTTGCTTTTTAACCGCGTGCTCAATTTTGATGACCAAGCAAGCGAATGATTCTAAAATTAAATCAAGCGCAGCGAGTGATTCTCAGGTACTTAGGGTGTTACCAGACCAATCGATCGACGGCATCGATCGAAGTTGATCGACTGTTCTAGTAACTTTAATTGATCGACAGATACTGTTCGACTAACCAATCGATCGATTGCCGGTCGATGGCAACGATCAACGTCGATCGATGTTGATCGACTGGTCTGGTAACTTTAATTGATCGACAGATACTGTTCGACTACTGGAACTATCGATCGACGTCGACTTTTCCACCCTACCATCGATCGATGCCGTTGATTGACGATCGATCGATTGGTCTGGTAGAAAATATCGATCGACGTCGACTATTCCATTCTTACCATTGATCGATGCCGTCGATCGACGATCGATCGATTGGTAACACCCTTAACTACTAACTTATATCCCCAAATTAAGCAGAGCTTGTACTTTGAGAAACAGATAGCTGATATAGTATAATACTTAATATATACATTTTTTTATACAGACAAAAAACAAACATCTGTGCTACCACACCAATATTTGTTCTTGCGTCCTACGGCGCAGAAGGCAGAGCTATTACCAGCTGAGCTGAGAGGGCAGTCAGGCATGTCATATCGATTGTTCGGTTTAAGAATCTTTATTAACTCATAATAATTTACAATAATTCACTTACCTACTGAGTATGTAGTTTATATGACCCGTATTCAGACTCAAGTACTTTTTTGATTACGGGCCTTAGAATCTAAATATATAAAACTCTTTCGTTACTGACTGACTGACTGACTGACTGACTGACTGACTGACTGACTGACAATCAACGCACAGCCTAAACCGTTAGTCCTAGAAGCATGAAACATGGAGGGTATGTTCCTTTTATAACGAAGAGGTGTACTAAGAAAGGAAATTGGAAAATTATTTCCCGAAGAGGAGAAAAAGGGGAAAAATGGTTTAAAGAAAAATCAACGCACAGCCTAAACCATTAGTCCTAGAAGCATAAAACTTGGAAGGTGTGTTGCTCTTACAGAGCAAAGGTGCACTAAGAAAGAAAAAAGGAAAATTATTTCCCTTAAAAGAAGAAAAAAGGGAAAAATAGTTTAAAGAAAAATCACAAAAAATTGCTTTACAAAATACGCAAAAAACCAGTAAAAAAAAATCTGCTACCGCAGCATCTGTCACCAAATTTGAATACACACAAAAGTTTACCCCACCGTAACCACTAAGACAAAATCGCGGAAAACACCTATCATACCGAAACTAAACACCGCACCGCTTCAAAAAATGGCTAAAGAACATGCTCAAAACTATGGTAACCAGCTGGTCATGTCAAATTAAAAAAATCTGTTTCGATTATACACCAACACGTATACGAAACCCTAAATTAGCCACTAATACAACATGAAATCACAAAAAATTGCTTTACAAAATACGCAAAAAAAACCATTAAAAAATTTTCAGCTACCGCAGCATCTGTCACCAGGTTTGAATACACACAAAGGTTTACAAAAAAAACAATGATAATCACTTAGACAACATTGCGGGAATCATCTATCATACTTAAGCTAAACACCGCTGAAAAAAATCGGCTACAACAGCACTCGCCTTCAAATTCAAATAAACTCTAAAGTACATGCTCAAAACTATGGTAACCAACAGTTGGTCACGTCAAATTAAAAAAATTGATTCGATTATACACCAACACGCATACGAAACCCCAAATTAGCCACTAATATAACATAAAATCACAAAAAATAGCTTTACAAAATACGCAAAAAAAAACGTTAAAAAAATTTCTGCTACCGCAGCATTTGTCACCAGGTTTTAATACAAACAAATGTTTACAAAAAAACCGATGATAACCACCAAGACAAAATTGCGGGAATCATCTATCATACTTAAACTAAACACCGCTGAAAAAAAACAGCTACAACAGAACTCGCCTTCAAATTCAAATACACTCTAAAGTACAAGCTCAAAACTATGGTAACTTGCATTTGATCATGTCAAACTAAAAAAACCAGATTCGATCATACACCAACGAATACGATAGCCCAAATTAGCCACTAAAACAAATCACGAAAACGAGCTTTACAAAATACGCAAAAAAAACATTAAAAAAATTTCAGCTACCGCAGCATTTGTCACCAGGTTTGAATACACACAAAGGTTTACAATAAAACCAAAGATAACCACTTAGACAAAATTGCGGGAATTATCTATCATACTTAAACTAAACACCTCTGAAAGAAATCGGCTACAACAGCACTCGCCTTCAAATTCAAAGACACTCTAAAGCACATGCTTAAAACTATGGTAACCAGCAGTTGGTCATGTCAAATTAAAAATTCAGATTCGATTATACACCAACATGCATACGAAACCCCAAATTAGCCACTAATACTATAAAATCACAAAAAATAGCTTTACAAAATACGCAAAAAAAAACATTAAAAAATTTTCAGCAACCGCAGCATTTGTCACCAGGTTTTAATACACACAAATGTTTACAAAAAAACCGATGATAACCACCAAGACAAAATTGCGGGAATCATCTATCATACTTAAACTAAACACCGCTGAAAAAAAACAGCTACAACAGAACTCGCCTTCAAATTCAAATACACTCTAAAGTACAAGCTCAAAACTATGGTAACTTGCATTTGATCATGTCAAACTAAAAAAACCAGATTCGATCATACACTAACGAATACGATAGCCCAAATTAGCCACTAAAACAAATCACGAAAACGAGCTTTACAAAATACGCAAAAAAAACATTTAAAAAATTCTGCTACTGCAGCATGTGTCACCAGGTTTGAATACACACAAAGGTTTACAAAAAAACCCCATGATAACCACTAAGACAAAATCGCGGGAAGCACCTATCATACCAAAACTAAACACAGCTGAAAAAAATCGGCTACAACAGCATTTACCATCTTTCGAACACACTTTATATAGTTTTGAATGCAAACTCAAAACTAAGGTAACCAGCACTTGGTCATGTAAAACCAACGCATACATAACCCAACTTAGCCACTAAGGCAAATTCACGAAAAATAACTCTCAAAAAATACGCAAAAAACAGTGAAAACATATCAATAGTTGTCCGCTTTCCACCATAAAATAGTTTCTTTTAAACGAACTCAAACTATGACTTTATACTTACCACGCGGACGAAGTCGCGGGTGACAGCTAGTACAATATAACACCCCAGATAGAAAACAAGCATTTGTGTTCACCACACAAATATTTATCGGTGGGGATCGAACCCACGACCTACGGCGCAGGAAGCTGTCAGAAGCTAGTCAGACATGTCAAATCGGTGAGTAGTTTTGATTTGACTACTGTATTCGTATAGATACAGTCTGTGAGAAAAGCCGCAAGCCATGTTAATATTTTGAGGCGGGGCTATACATCGCCGGGCTATAGATCCCTTGGGCCGGCCGTATCGCATCCCTTCTTTGAGATTGCCCTTGCTGATAAACATACGGAAGTACAGGCGAGGGAACAAGTTCGCCAACTTATTTTTTGCCTCTCAGCTCAGTTGGTAGCAGCTCTGCCTTCTGCGCTGTAGGTCGTGGGATCGATCCCCACCGAGAACAAATATTTGTGCGGTGAACACAGAAATTTATTCTTTGTGTTGGTATTATATTAAATGTCATGTGTCGTCATAAATAAATAAGTTTCTTTCTTTTCTTTCTTTCTTTCTTATATTGTATTCTACGCATGTATTTACAAAAAAAATTATATAAGTATTATATCAGCTATCAGCTTTGCTTAATTTGGTGCTAGTGTTGCGTGAATCGTTGAAATCATTTATTTTTTTATTTAATTTCTGTCGTGAAGCAGCATTACTGTGTTTCGGTTTGAAGGATGTGGGTGCCGGTGAAATGGCACTTGGTTCGAAAGAATCAGTGACACTGAAGAAGAAATTAACCTAACCTGATCCTAAGGTAAAATTTGTCAATACAATTGGTTCAAACTCAAAGTCAAAGTGGATTTATTTACAGAATTACAGGTACAGGGTTGTAAATGGTTCATTTTCATAGATCCATTGTAATTCTGCCCTTATGGGCATGTAAAATTTAAATTATAACAATATTACTTAAAAACTAACAAAAAAAGGTTTGTCCACCATTGTAATAAATGTCAAAGATAAAAAATAATAATAATAATAATTTAAGTAAATAAAAAGGAAATAAAAAACTAATAAAACAAAACAAAAAAAAAACTAATCAACTAATTGTAATGTTTGTCAGTAGGTCGTCCGTCATAAATTGATTTACAGTGTAATAACAAGTAAAAAGTTCATGGTTCTTATTTCTCTTTGCCCGTGTGTCGCATTCCTTCATCCGTAGATAAGAGCCGTCGAAGAAATTGAAGTAATATCGTCGGTAGTAACTTGTTTACCCGCAAACACTGGGTAACTCAGTATTACTGGGAAGTCATCATTCTACGCAGTAAAGTCTTTGTCTGTGCAAAACCGTAGCCCACTTTTTACGGGGTCACAAAACAAAAACACAGCGCCATCTAAACCCAAACTAAGCATTACTCGCACTATAAAAAACAGGCCTTTGTATCTAATGTAGATGAGACTGGCCTCTCAGCTCAATTGGTAGTAGCTCTGCCTTCTGCGCCGTAGGTCGTGGGTTTGATCCCCACCGAGAATTAAAATTTGTGTGGCGAACGCAGATGTTTAGGCAGATTTTTTAGGCCTGTAGGAGCTGAAATTGTTCAAATTGTTTGGAAAGTTAAAACTTAAACCTACTATGTGAAAACCGAAGTTACCAGAGCTTTGTCAAACCATTGAAAAGAGGAATTATCTATCTGAAAAAGACAATCTACTTTTGATGCTGGCTTGGTGGTAAGCCTAGCTAGCTACACACATCTTACGGACGAAATATATTGGAAAATCAAGCCTTCAGTCAGCATTTTCATGATGGACTCCGTAATCTTGTGGGCAACACTATAATACGTGCACTTTACTTTGATGCATGACAATGATACTCACACACGACTATTGAAACGACAAAAGTAGCATTTGATAGCCACTACACAAACGACAAGTACAAACGATAGCAACTGCTGTCAAACGCACCGTAGGACAAGTTTATAGGAAAACTAACTAGTTTTATTATGAACTTGCTTTACGACGCATAGCTTTGCGTCCATCGACTTGAGGCATGCAGATGTTCAGCCTTACATGACAGTTCAAGCACAAGCAGCACAAGCTTCGTTCGAGTGTCCACAATTTATTAAGAATGCCCCTAATATGAGACTATTACTCTTAATGCAAATCATAAGTTCTAGCAAAATAAACCCTAACTTAACTATTTAATTTTTAGTTTAATTTTTCCCTAAAGATTTGCTGATGCTATTTGATTCTAAATTTAAATTTGCCTTTGCTGCAAACTTTTTTGCTTGTATTTTTATTAAGGTAGATGCACTGTCAGTCGTCAACCTAAGGTAAACGGGGCGCAGTAGGCTTTTTTGTTCCCCGTTTTCTAAGGATTTGGCTTGATAGTGAGATAAGTAGAACCTTTTTTGTTATCGTCGCAACGTCCTTTAAGGCTAGTATGGTTGCTTTAATGCTATCTGTGAAAAGAACTGCGATTGGGGAATGTAACATGTTGACGGGAAAAGGTTTTATATGCTAGTCTTACAATGTCTGATAGAAATTGCTTCTGTCTGCTCCACACCCTGTTCGTATCTTTTGTTGCAATCAAAACCTAGTCACAAATTCGATTGCAATAAAAACCGGATTGAATCAAAACCCATCTCTCAACGGAGGTTTCTGTTGCTCCAACACATCGGGCACTGCGTCCTCGGAGTCCGGTTAATGTACGCACAGTTAAAACGATGCCACTTTTTTTCCACTGGAAAATTGTAAAGGCCCATACACTGTCGCAGATTAATATTTCGATTATTATTTTTATCTAGCGATGAATAATTGTACTAAACAGGCAGCCCCTTTGAGGTTATTGGGAAAAAAAACATTCTCTGGCACTGCGTCGGCCGCTACCGCGGCGCACTCGCTCTGATCGCTCGCCTTGTGCGTGATTTTTATGTTCTAACATAACCTAACCTATCCAAGTCGGATCCGCCCTATAAAGTGTCAAGGACAAAGTATAAGTATCCAGTGCCAGAACAAAAAAGTAAATGATCATGTTTGAATTGCTCCAGTGTGCATGTGGCTTAACTGGCATCGTAATAACAGTGTGTACAATAACATGATGTACATTATCGCCTCCCCGTCCTCGTTGCCACTTATCGTCACCTTGCCAGTTACCACTAATTTTTTAAGGTTTCTTCTTTCCTTCCCGGCGATGTGGCCGAAAACTTCCTGAAATAGGAAAGACACGACGCACTGATTACATTAAAGATTTGACTGGCCTCTCAGCTCAGTTGGTAGTAGTTCTGTCTTCTGAGCCGTAGGTCGTGGGTTGGATCCCCACCGAAAACAAATATTTGTGTGGTGTATGTTTGTTCTCTGTCTGGGTGTAATATTGTATTCTAAGTATGTATTTACAAAAAAAATGTATATAAGTATTATATCAGCTAACTGGTTCCCATAGTACAAGCTCTGCTTAGTTTGGGGCTAGATAGTGTTGTGTGGATTGTCGATAATATTTATTTATTACCTAATAAACATTTTTTTTAACGTATGTGTTTGATGCCCTATTATCATGTAAAAAGAAAGTATCATGTAAAAAATCATGTATCATCGCTGGGTCAGAACGCCAATTGGTGACTATCTTTGGCCACAGCTCACCTGGCGGCAGACATGACCAGCCCAGTTCTACTTCAGCTTAGCGGCATGGATGTCTTAAATAAATGAAATAATATAAAAAAAACTGATGTTTAAAAATCTTGTTCAAACTCAAATTAAACCAAAATAAAACAGAAAACTCGTATGTTATTAATTTCATAATAATTATTCCAAGTTACGGAGAATATTAGCAAAATCGTCCAAGTTAGAAACACAATAACTTTATTTAACTTTGTTATAATTGGATAAAGATACTAACTTCTTAAGCAAGTTATGTGGTTATATTAACAAGCAAAATACATACAAAACAAATGTAATTTTCAAAGTAAAATATTAGGGCGTATCTCATGTGGTTTATAAGCAAGCAACACAGAACAGCCTTAGGCTACATACGCACTATGCGGTTACCCGCAATATTCATTTCTATGCGCACTATGATGCGGCTGCCCGCAGACCGACAGTGCGCATAGAAATGAATATTACGTACGTATAAACAATTATACGTACGTAATATTCATTTCTATGCGCACTGTCGGCCGCAAGCACAAGCTTGCGGTCAGCCGGACGGCTAGCCGCATTGCGGGTAACCGCATAGTGCGTATGTAGCCTTATACCACAGCTCAGTTGATAGTAGCCCTGCCTTCTGCGCCGTATAGGTCGTGGGTTCGATCTTCACCGAGAGCAAATATATGCGTAGTGCACGTTTTTCGCTTTAGCCTAAGTATATATTTACAAAATTTGGTTCCCATAGCGCAAGCTCTGCTTGCATTGGGGGTAGATTTGGTGTTTTGGATTGTCCACAATATTTGTATATTTATTTTTTCTAAGCTTATTAGTAAGCTAATTAGAAAATGTACATAACATGACAGAATTGAGAAAAATGGCTTGTTCTGTTTCAATTAATTAATAATTTAAATTTGCCAGTGCAGTCTTGTGCACTGCTGAAATTTTAATGGATTCCAACGGGTAGATGAAGGTATATTCTAGAGAATAGCGATGTGAAAACGAGGCTCTTTCGAGAGAAATGCGAAGCTGGCAGTATCGAAGTTACTATAACGAACCTATATCAGTAGATGGAAGTAAGGTAGTTTTACAAGAAAATATTTAAATACGACAACGAATTTGCTTCTTTTTTTTAGGAGGCAGAGCTGGCTCTGTCTCTGGCTCTGGTTTTGAGTCTGTGTGAGTGCTCACCAGTGTATTATACTATGTGTGTGACGTTTCGGCGTAGGATTTAAATAAATATATTATAGACATTTATTTAGTCAACACTTCCACAGACTCAAAACCAGAGCCAGACAGAGCTTATGGTAGGCCTACAGATGTCTGATAGAAAGCTTAGATACTTTTTTTTTTAAATTATATTAACTACTACATTGTGATACCCAGTAGAGCCAGAGTCAAAGATGTCTTTATTCAGTAGTAACTCAAGGACTAATTTGAAACGTTTTAAAGCTAGGTGAGTCTAGGTGCCAGTTCCACGCGACCAAGCCTAGAAGAACAAGCAACAAACTACGGCTGGTTCCTACCGTTTTTTTGTATGATCCTTTTACAAATCAAAAATAATAGTAGATGGAGCCACGGTCGCGGTAGTGCCGTATTATTCGTCAAGTGTGATTAGGATACAATCGAAAAAAGGTCGTGGGTTCAAATCCCGCTCGGCTCTTAACTTTTGTGACATTATTAAAATCATTGTAACACCTAGGGGCTCAATTCTACACCAGTGACTTTTTTGTAACGGTAGATATATATCACAAGAACTGTCAAATTCACTAAAGAAACTGACAGTTCTTGTGATATATATCTACCGTGACAAAAAGTCACTGGTCTAGAATTGAGCCCCAGTGACTTTTTTTGTCAC
This sequence comes from Thera britannica, assembly GCA_939531255.2. Classification (NCBI taxonomy): domain Eukaryota; kingdom Metazoa; phylum Arthropoda; class Insecta; order Lepidoptera; family Geometridae; genus Thera; species Thera britannica. The sequence goes on along the minus strand of OW618042.2, from coordinate 9,956,365 downwards.
GGTAGATATATATCACAAGAATTGTCAAATTCACTAAAGAAACTGACAGTTCTTGTGATATATATCTACCGTGATAAAAAAGTATTTTGTCTAGAATGGAGCCCCAGGTATGGAACTCTACTTTTATGACACAAATATTCACTCCCAGTGAGAATCTAACCCAAAACCTTTTTTTGAGGTGCCAGAAAGTTTAAATGTACGAAGTCGTGGTGCAGAAGAAAAAAATAGTTTCTGGCAAAAAGTGAACAATAAAATTCGTGACAAAACTTTACAGAATAGAGGTTCCAAACTTGCAGGAACCGAATATGTTTCAATTCGAAACGAGCTCGATTTAAATAGTTGCTAAGTAATATCGGTTCTAGACACATTTCGACGTTTTTGGCAATTATCTATTTATTCTTACCTACCTAAAGGAGTATTTATTGAAATTAGTCCTGTAGGCCTACACACTCTGTCTCTGGCCCTGTTTTTGAGTCTGTTTGAGTGCTCACCAGTGTATTTTACTGTGTGTGTGACGTTTCGGCGTAGGATTTATTTAGTCAACACTCACACAGACTCAAAACCAGAGCCAGAGACAGAGTCAGACAGAGCTTGTGGTAGGCCTACTGATATCTATTTAAAAATAAAACGCGCTCACTGCGTGAGTAGAAGAACCAAAATCAAGGCACACTTAAAATTCTTTCACCACGAAAGAACGGTGACACGACAAAAAGAAGGACCCTCAAATTAAAGCGTTGACGATCAGAGGATACGCTGTCAAATATCGCTGTCATATTTGACAGTGTTTCACTACTAAAAAGTGCTAGTTTTTCACAGATCGCCACGCTTATGCTGCCGTCCTACGTCCACACACCGGTGGGAAGAGGCTATTAGATGTGCGCAAGGCAAACTAATAATATATTTTTAGGGATCAAGCTTTTGCTGTATTTTATTTGGCCTAGTTTATCAAAAAATAACCGTTGGATAATAAAGGTTCTCGAATGGTGACCACGAACCGGAAGAAGAAATGAAGGGCGCCTACCCACCAGATGGACTGACGACATTGTTAAAGATCGCAGGAAGTCGGTGGACGGAAAGGGCTCAGAATCGTTCTTCTTGGAAATGTGCAGGGGAGGCCTACGTCCAGCAGTGGACTTCTTCAGGCTGATGATGATGCTGATGATCAAAAAATAACCCAGTCTTAGTGTAAGCGATAATAATTATGTTTATCATGCATGCATGATGACATTGACTCGAAGAACGCCGAAAATACGATACCTAATCCCTCAACAAGCGAACCCACTTATCTCGAACATCTTACATTCATTTGGTGCAATCGATGGAGCTGGGTCGTACCCAGGACCATCCAGAGGGGGCATATACATACAAAAACTGCACTCCGGGAATCCTATTATCCGGTAGCGCTGTATATTGCCCGGTAGCGGTAAGTGGGTGATCCATTGGCGAGCTAAAACCGACGAGCCTGCGATCTAACGGTGTTATTAATAATCCTGGCGTAGCGTTGGACTAGTTGATCCGTGTTTTGTCTCATTCATTGACATGCAATTGTCAACTCGAACAAATGTGACAAAACACGATTTAACTACTCCAGCGTTGCGCCAGCGTCGCCCCACCTTGCCGGAGGGCGTCCTTCACTACGCTTACCTAAACGCGAACGAATAACTCTTCTCGACTCGCGTGGCGCTCGCGCGTAACACGTGCGAGTCGAGAATCCGGCGAGTTGCTCGCGTTTTACGCGCGATTGAGGAATCGCACGGCAGCGTCTGGACGGGATGTATAGCGCTCTAGTATGCGTGACACTCGCGCGTAAAACGCCCCATCTGGACAGGCTCTTAGGAACCGCTCTGCACTAACGCGACCGTGGTTTCATCTACAGGTTTTCAAGCATAAGTATAAGTATAAGTATAGTTGACTGTAACGTCAAACCTGTAGATGGAGCCAAGGTCGCGTTAGTGCCGAACAGTCCCTAAGAGTTAATCGTCGAGTGTGATTATGAACCGATGACGCAGCGGTCAGCGCAGCCCCGTACCAAGGGGAAGGACGCGGGTTCATATCCCGCTCGGCTCTTAACTTTTGGGACATTATAATTTTTTTGTGATTTTCTTATGTGTTAGTAAACACTATAAAATCAATAAAAACTTGTCTCTCGCCCCTGCCCCCCTCCTAGATACAGCCAGCTGATGTATTCAGCTCAAGTCTTCAGCACGTGACCCATAACACAAATAATGACATTAGGACATTCGATAAAATTAGGACCACAAGAATTGTTCTATAGAAGTTCAGCTATTTCTTAGAAGAGTTGAGTTGAGTTTATCGTGAGGTTCTCAAACGTATCATTACGTTATCGTAATCTTAACGTATCTTAATATATACATATATAGTATCGTAATATTGCTATTTGTAATTTGCAATTTTTTCAATTATTTCACGATTAGAATGCTACATTATCTCTATTTTTATGAAACAACGGGATATTTACCATGAAATTTAATCATGGTAAAATAATCCCGTTGTTTCATAAAAATAGTGTTAAAAACCATGATAGTTTCAAAAGTTATACATTATCTCTGACTATCATAAACTGTAGGCCTACCTCAAGCTCTGTCTGGCTCTGTCTTTGACTATTGTTTTGTGTCTTTGAGAGTGCTGTCTAAATAAATCCTATGTCGAAACGTATAACACCTGTATAATAACACTGGTGAGCACTCATTCAGACTCAAAACCAGAGCCAGACAGAGCTTGTGGTAGGCCTTCTGTACCTATTCATTACTAGTTCCTCGGCTGCGCATGAAAATGCGAACTCACTGCCTATGATTTTTTCCACCCGTACGAAACCGGGCCAGATCGCTAGTAATAACCACCCCACCCCGAGTTTTGGCGACCTTTGCCGAACAGACTTCGGCAATCTTTGCCGAAGTGACGGTTACGTGACAGGTGACGTGACAGTGACAGTTCATTGTTTTTTTTTCACTTCTCTCAAGTTTTCACTTTATATCGCTCAAGTTTTCACTTTAATATATCAAAAATATCTAACTAAAGCCTAGCTGCAAACATTTTCAAAATACGGTATAAGCACTCCTAATATGACAGAGTAAAAGTTGGTAAGTAAAATAATGAGAATTTCTATCATTACGGGAACGGATGCGAACTCCTGTTATTCGGGTATTTTAACAAAACAATTTAGTTATTCGTCCGCTTATGACGTAACAAACACGAAGAACAATTTACTACGGGTCTGTTTCTCGAATAAGAGGCATAGGTATAATAATCTATGTTCGAGTTCATATAATATGTTCATTCGGCGATGGATTCATATTTCTGCCTTTTGGGGTTGAAACGTTAGGACCATGGGGTCCCGAGGCGTGGCTTCTATTCGAAGAATTATCCAAGAGGCTGGTGGTTGAGACTGGTGACCAAAGGGCTGGCGCTTACCTAGGGCAAAAAATTAGCTTAGCTATTCAAAGAGGTAACGTTGCCAGCCTTTTGGGCACATTGATGCCTACGGTCGGTAATCTGAACGCTGTTTTTACCTGTAATACCTACAGCTGGAAAACAGAGTTCATTATTAAATTTTATAGTTTCTTATAAAATATATTTTCTAATTTAATCATTTAATGTTTTATAATAATAGTTTTTTCATTGCTCATACTCTGAAAGTAGGTCTGAAGTTGCCTGAGGGGCCTAATTGAAAGTAAAACTTTCAGCCCTAGGGAGAATCGCTTTCTACTGACAGCTGTCAAATTATAAAAAACACAAGTTCTATTTTATTCAACCATGTTCCAACTTTCTCAAGTCTTTCTAACTGCAAAGAGGTTGTTGAACCTCTCCTTGTACTCTCTACTTCCTGTCTCTACTTTCCTTGTATTCGTAATGAAAAGCACAGTGTTTACCTCGGGTGAAAGTCTTTTAAGTCCCTCAAGCTCCATTGGCGCCCTCGCTACGCTCTGACGCCAAACCCGTCTTGGGACTCAAAAAACGTGACTTTCAACACTCAGGTAACAATGTACTATTGTAAATAATGTATATTCTGTTGTAAATAAAACCTTTCTGTTCGAGTAAGTATAAATCGAGATAAAACCATCAAATGCTTGTCTTCTCATACGGTAGGTAATAGCTGAAAATCCGCCCGTATAATTTTTTAATCTTCTTCTGACAGTATCACTGCTTCGAAAGAACCAGTGTGGTAAAAGAATTTAAGTGCGCCTCAAATAATCTCTTTTGATACAGTTAACACTTTTTGGAGCTTTTTAGGTTCCACGACATGCTGTTTCCTCACGATGTTTTCCCTTACCGTTTGAGAGTATACTGGCATAGTGTACATACTCGTACATTTTGTCAGAAAAACTCGTAGGTACACACTACACGATTGGATTTGACCCCATGATCTTAGGAGTGAAAGGCGGGGCCACCATTAGGCCACCAGTGCTCTATTTTTTAAATTCATCCATCTGGTGGGGGTGTTATCCGATTCCTGGTCGCCATTCGAGAATCTTTTATTCGTCTTCGAGTTATATGATCTACCCATTTCCCCTTCAACTTAAATTAAATTCCTTAGTAGAGGCCTCGTTCTAGCCTTTTTATTAGGCGCACTAGGTATGCACAGTTGCTTCGTATTAGTTTAGTTCCCATTGTATCCATCCCGGTTTGGTTAGCTCGCCCACAATAAGGTGGAAACAGCTGGGTTACTTATTAAGGCTATAGGTTTCGCGGATGACGTAACGACCAATACTGGGCTAGGGACCTAATTGACCGTGTGCAATTTTGTTACCATATCTTTTTTTGTAGTCAATAAATATATTTTATTCTTTTCTTCTTTTCTTATTTTCTACTTTTCTTCTTTCTCCATTTCTTTCTTTGCTTTTTTTTCTTTCAATCTAATATTGTGAAAAAATGTATTATATCTGCTATCTTTTTCATATTGCATAAATTCTGCTTAATTTAGGGCTAGATAATATTTTTTCAGATTGTCCACAATATTTATTTATTTAAATACATATCTCAGTCGGGGTTTTTATAACTTCATAAAACTAAGTGGTTCGCATCGATGTACATGTAAAGTGGCGGAATGAAAATGTTCGTCGATTTTCAACTTGATTTGTTCAACGTATCACGATCACATACCTTTAGAAACTGAATAGACAGAATACACCGTTAGGTTAACGTCACAAATTATGTCAAAATGTGTTCATGATCAAGGCACTGGTGCAAGCGAAAACCGTCTCTAAGGTGACGAACATTTTCATACCGCGACTGTACATAATATCGATGCTGGGTGTACCTAGTAAGTTGTACTTCTTATCGTACGTTCACTGGTTGTTCTGAACCAATGTGGTGAAAGGATTGACCCAGCTGGTTAGTCACAGGCTGTGTCGCGAGCTATGCCAACTATTTCGCGATATTTACAGTGGAACCACTAGCAAACGTAATTTAAGGTTCCTGTTGCCCCCGGCATGCGCGGATACTTCCGAGTATCTAACTTGATTTTGCTTCATAAATTTAATTTACTGTTTAATATATTTAGACTTGATTTCTTGGAAAAAATGTACCGACCTAGTTATATTTAGTTATTAAATACTTAGACTTACTAAGCAGACGCATTGTTACGTCGGTATTATTGGCTTAGAGGTAAGCGCGTTGAAAAAACCAGCCTAGTGCGAGTCGGAAACGCGCACGAAGGGTTCCGTATATAAATACCAAAAACATGTTTGATGTATGGGAGTACCCCTAAAAAAAATTCAAGTGTCTAACTGTTGGCGTTATCAATATCGAGCAAACACGAGCATAGAAATCACCTTGGCTGTATGGGAGCCCCCCGTAAGTATTTATTTTATTCTGTGTTTTACTATTTTTTGTTATAGCGGCAACATAAATATGTCATCGGTTATAATTTCAACTGTCTAGCTATATACTGCTCATGAGATACAGTCTAGTGACAGACGGACAGACAGACAGATGGACAGCGGAGTCTTAGTAATAGGGTCCCGTTTTACCCTTTAGGTACAGAACCCTAAAATCAATAAAGCATTTTTTTATATTGAAATATTGATTGAATTACCCGATTGATGAACCATAAACAATATAACCATTTCAGCTTTGTGAGATATAATTTCATAGAATAAAGTTTTAAAAACAACATATTTTATTCAATTTCAAGTTTTGTATTTTTATTAAAAAGCATTAAATACCTACCATTGTATATCCCTCGCTCGCATAGAGGTAAACTAATTGAGATGAATCGAGGCGAAACAAAAGCGCGGAATGACACCGCAGCGCAACGCCTGATTGGCTGGAATTTGCCGGAAAATGCCGGGATTTGCCGAAATTTGCCGGAAAACTACCGTGAACTCGCGACGCTGAGTCGGCGAGACTGGCGTACGGGCTCATTTTATAAGCAGAAGCGTACCTTACCCATATACAGGCTTTTTCTTAAACATGCGCGGAAATATTGTCATTACTTTTGAATATAGAACACGCGAAGTATCATATTTACGTAGACTGAAAAAGCAGCCAAGTGCGAGTCGGACTCGCCCATGAAGGGTTCCGTAGCATCAAGTAACTTAATATAAAGGTTCTTGTATACAAGAACCGCAATTTACCTTTCGACTATAGTTCGTCGAAAGGTAAATTGCGGTTTACGATTTATGACGTATAAAAAAAAAACTACGGGCTAGATCTCGTTCAAACCAAATATCGTTGAAAGTTTGCATAGTAATGTACAACATATATTTTTTTTAGTTTTATCATTCTCTTATTAGAAGTTAGAGGGGGGGGGACCAACTTTTTTCCACTTTCGAAGTGTCTCTCGCGCAAACTATTCAGTTTAGAAAAAAACGATATTAGAAACCTCAACATCATTTTTGAAGACCTATTCATAGATACCCCACACGTATGGGTTTGATGAAAAAATTTTTTTTGAGTTTCAGTTTCAAGTATGGGGACCCCCAAAATTTATAGCTTTTTTTCTATTTTTGTGTCAAAATTTTAATGCGGTTCACAGAATACATCTACTCGCCAAGTTTCATTAGTCTAGCTCTTACGGTTTCGGAGAAAAATGGCTGTGACATACGGACGGACAGACAGACAGACAGACAGACAGACAGACAGACAGACATGACGAATCTATAAGGGTTCCGTTTTTGCCATTTGGCTACGGAACCCTAAAAACCAAAATCACTTCCCGGCGCGTTCTCGCTCCGGCAATGTTGTATGAAACGGTGTGCTGTTTGAATTTAGAACTCTTTCATCTATCGTACACATTGCGTTCTCGTGGATGTATAGCCACAGAAACGTTTACCTTTCGGCACAAACTGAAAAAAAAAAAAAAATGGCGGTAAAGCGGAGTTCGTTGTTATTTGGTTATTAAAAAATAAATTTGTTATGTAAAAGACCCTTTATATTTCCTTGCATTTTTTTAAGAAAAGCACTATATATGCCTAGGCCGAAATGGCAATAGGCGGCTATTTCGCTGCCTTTGCAATAATGTACTATTAAATTTTGTGGGTAACAAATATTACACATCGGCTAATTTCGGCTTCATTGAGTGTACCTAGTGTGCGTCAGAAAGAGAAAGCGCTCTACGAAAGCAGAAAAGCCGATGCGTGTGCCAATATTTATTAGTTTTTGACATTTTGGGACATTTTAGCTTTTTCATTATAATAGTTTAACTGGTGTTATTTTGAGTTCTGTTGTGTCATTTCAGTAGTATTTTAACCACCATTTCTAGAGGTCTTAGCTCAAAGTGTGAGCAGTTGGAATAAAAGTGTATGTGATACCCTGATTTGAACGAAAGTGTTTCCGATGGTTTTAAAGAAAAACGCCATCATTTCCTTCAAAGCCAATCCAAGGGAAGAAGAAGAAGATATATTTTAGGTAGTCTGTCCCTTGTACCACAGACAAACGAATTAGCGAACAATAGAGCGCTGTTTACCGAAAGTTCCTGTCTGAAATAATGTGGGTTCTATAACGCTTACCGTATGAAAAGCGCTGAAAAGTACTTAATTGATGTTCAACGAGCTTTTCAATAGCAGCTTTGTGAAAGGGTTCTATAATCTTGGCCTACTTTAGTAACCTTTAGAACCTTGGGAGCCTTCTTTATTATAGAATTACCTACTTTTTGTTAACCGGTTTTGGGAATAGGACATCCCTAATCGGATCAAGCAACGGGACACATCCCTAGAGTAGGAAGAAGAAGAAGAACATGGCGTCTTGGGTGGTTCTAATGGTTTGCGGTGTAATAAAGTAAAACAGAGTTAGTAGCTATTTTCAATTTAGAGTTTTCGTCCGATTATTTTGTATGTTCCGTAATTGCGTGTTATAGTTAAGAAACTTGTACTTGTACCTGACTTAAACTTACATTATCATCATCATTTTTACATTTGACATTTCGTACCTATTGACAACAAAAACGAATCCACTGTTGGTGTCCCATCCCTATTTGTTGACATAAGTGACAGTCACATGAGACTTTTATCGAGCCCCCGTCGGCGATCAGTGAAACGCTGTCAAATTTGACAGCGATATTTGACAGCGTTTCACTGATCGCTACTGCTAGCGGCCTAGGTGTGCGCAGGCCTTTACGAAATAATGCAGTTTCGCAGAGTTTCAACAAAAGTATCATAATGATCGAACTGTTTCCATACCTAACTTCTTCTTCCTGCCCTTATTATCCCACTAGGTGGGGTCGGCACAACATGTCTTTTGCTTCCATTCTCCCCTATCATTCGTCATCTGAGTACTCACTCCTTTCTTGGACATTATCATCTCTCACACAATCCATCCATCTTTTCTTAGGTCTACCCCTACCTTTATATCTTCATGCCTAACACTTTTGTCGTCACATGACATTCTTCTCTCCTCTTAGCATGACCGTACCTACCTAACATCAGATGATATAAACACATTTGCCAAACTCTTAAAAAACCCAAGCCCTAGTTATGATCTACAAACGTAACGTAAACTTCAAAAGCAGTTCCGCCAAAACTATTCTGAATTAATACAGCCAAGTAACTTCAGGGGTAGCCAGACAATTATAATAAATCTAAGTGGAACGTACACGGAGGTAAGTCGTAGAATAACTTGTTCGCCAGCCTTATTGTGGGTCCCTGGGCACCGCTGAGGTTACAGTACTGGCGAGCAGATAAGTGCATAACTACTTTCTATGTATTTGACCAATTCACAGTTTAGAAAACTCTCAAACGTCAAAGGAAAATGTCGTGAGCAAATGATGAGTGAGCATTTTAACAGCTGTCATTTAAAATTTGCCAAAACCTCGGACATACCGTTTCTACACATTCTAATGTAACGGGAAAATAACATGTCAAAAATGAACAACAAAACATTTTTAGTTAGATTTTCCTCGCCGTATAAACGTACGTAAAATCGTACGTAAAATGTAATCAAAAATTCAAATTCAGAAAGCAAGGTTGAATGTTGTATCAATTTGAATGGTGTAAACATTACTAATGAGGAAACTCGTAAAAGTCATTTTAGTTTTCGTTTTTAGGTGTGTATTTTGGGTTTCAAAATACAGAAAAAAAATCGGTTGTCTGTAAAGTCGGTTTACTGACGATAGTTGAACGTCACAACGTCATACAGCTGTCCACGCGGACGCATCGCTCACTCAAGTAGGAGATAGGTTTGGAACACCATTTGAAAAAAAGACAGAAAAAGTCCACCACTGGGCTAAAGTCACTCATATATTTTTCCTTGTGCACGGTCTGAATAAAATAATTTTCTTCCATTTTATTAACTTTCTAGAGGCTGTCTCTGAATTTCTGTAGAAGCCTGTACGCCCACGTTCAACTTAAATTAACTCGACGAACATCAGTTGTCGTTAATCTGGCATCTACATGTCTCTGACTCTTTCTAGCGCGTCTGTCTTGCTCTGTGACGTATTAACTGAACCAATTCGCAAGTTCCGCAAGTTTGCCTATCAGTTACTAAGTTAAGTTTAAGTTAGTTTTGAAGACTAAACTTTAGACGGGAAGAGAGCAGAGGTTTTACGATTATTCTGATTAAATATCGGCCAAGTGTGAGATGAGGAAAGCGTCGATACGACCAGGAAGTTTAGCGCACTTCGTAACTCACAATTTGTCTGTGAGAAGCTTTTTTCTTTTCTTTTTTTGTGCCATGTCTGACAGACCGGCCGTGCACTGCTTTGCTATCGGCGATGGCACAAATCAATTAGTTGTATAAAAGAACACATCATTAATTATATTTTATCAGTAATTATCTTTTATTTTTAAATTGTCTTTTATCAGTAATTTAGCTTAGCAAGCCGTGTAGCAAAATTACCCGAATGGACAGATGCCATCTAATTAAGAAGAAGAAGAGTTCTGGTGTCGCAGTACCTATGATCACCTCTCAGCTTTGTCAAGTCAAAACTAGGCACTGATTCCCATAGTACAAGCTTTACAGATAGTGCAATTCACGAAGACGCGCCCCACCAATTTTCGGTTGAGGGGATCGCGGGGTGCGGGGAGTTTGCTCCGAGCGGCAGTCGCGAACCGTAGTCTATTCATTGTAGTGTGCGTGTGCACTCATAGGTAATTAGTGTGTACCGATAACACTCAAACATTGACGGAAGCTTGCACACATTATACTATAAACGGTTAGGAGGAATAGTGGGGCGCGCTTTCGTGGATTGCACTATCTATACTTATTTGACGGCTACAGTATGAATGTCCTCCGTTATTTATTTTATTTACGTAGAAAGATAAACCCAAAAAAGCTTATGAATCAGCAGATTTATTAATCCTTAAACAACTTCGCACCTCGAAAGAGCTCAATTATAACAAGCTTTATATCCGAGGAATCCGGACTATTATCCGGGCTCATCCGCACTTATCCGCACTTATCCGGTATGTTCCGGGCCGGAGGTCGATCACCGGATGCGATAAGTCACGTATTCCATTCTAACCTTTATCTTTGGTAATTAATTTGGTGAAGGGGACAAATTGGCTAGTTTTAGGTGATACAAATAATAAGCAATTATCTAAAGCTTGCAAACAGTATTTATATAATAAATTATTTTATTATTTAGTTTTAGTAGAAGTAGAGCTCCTTGTGTGTGTCTCGTCCGGGTGCGTACTACCATCATGCCTATTTCTGACATGAAGCAGCATCGCTGTGTTTCGGTTTGAAGGGTGTGGGTGCCGGTGAAATTACTGGCACGTGAGGTGAAACATCTGTAAGCCTCAAGTTGATGGACGCAGGGCAGTGCATTGTAGGGCACGTTCCTGACGTGCGTCACCTACGAGGCAATGCTTTGTTATAGGCGATGGTTACCGCTTAACATCAGGTGGGCCATATGCTTGTTCCATCAGCTAGTATAAAAAAAAAATATATTGGGGACAATTCACACAATACTATATCAAGCCCCCAAACTAAGCAAAGCTTGTATGATGGAAACCAGATAGCTGTAATACTAAAATATTTTTGTTTTTGTAAATTACATGCTTAGAATAAAATATAACACCCAGAAAGAGAAGAAACGTCTGCGTTCACCACACAAACATTCGTTCTCGGTGGGGATCGAACCCACGGCCTACGGCGCAGAAGGCAGGGTTACTAGCAACTGAGCTGAGAAAACTATCACGGAAGACTTCGGATATTCTCTTCAGGCACGGTAGTCATCTGCAGACTGTTTGAATCTTTAGGTCTTTGAGAGGAGGAGGGTAGTCAGAAGCACATATTGCATGAGGCTCCCAAGTTTTTCGGCTGAATATTTCATAGTATAGCTCGAAGAACCGACAACCGTTGGGGAATAAAGGTTCTCGAATGGCGACCACGAACCGGAAGACGAAACGTAGGGCGCCCACCCACCAGATGGAGCCACGACATTGTTAAGATCGCGGAAAGTCGGTGGATGGAAAGGGCTCAGAATCGTTCTGCCTGGAAATGGGAGGCCTATGTCCAGCAGTGGACTTCCCAGGCTGATGATGATGATGCTGATATACCATAGTATGAACGTGTTGGTTGCAAGCTCATTTCCTATCGTAAAACTCTCTCAAAAGCCACATTCAAGGTTTAAGCGCTAAATAAAATATAGCCTTAAACAATGTGACCAAATGCCATATTTTACTGCGGCCAACATTACGGCGAGTTTTACTGTTTCAAAAATGTATTTTGTTTTGCAAGGTACTGTCAGCTGTACAAATATGTATTCTACTCTATCAGAGTAGCGTTAAATTATTCATACTAAGCTTTATTTCAGACAACGTTGATCCATAATGACACAGAAATACCAGTACAACTAGCAAACAATACATATCACAAAACTTACACTTACAAATATAACTTGGTCGCGTGAAACTGCCACCTAGACTCACCTAGCTTTAAGACGTTTCAAAGTGATTCTTGCATCGTACTGAATAAAAAAATTATTGACTTTGACTTTGACTTAGCGACCTGTCCCGGCTTCGCATGGGTGGACATTTATTTTTTAAACACAAATATAGCGTATGTTACAATGTTGAAAAAAATATTGAATTCGGCACAGTCGTTTTTGAGTTTTTTTATTACAAACATACAAAAATACATATCATTATTTTTATAACATACCTATATTTTTTTAATATCATAAATAAACAAAACAATCACTTCAAAACCTATTTCGCTTTAGATTATATATTAGCTTAAGAGCAAAACTTTAGCATTGGACGCTTTAAGAGTCTTAATCAGTCGATTAGTCAGTCCCAATGACAGTGTAGGGCCCCGTATGCAGAAACAATGCTTGAGTCTGAAAAGTCTGTCAAAAAATCTATGCTTGAGGCCTGACTCAGACTCAATAATTAGGTCTATCATACTTATCTGCTAAGGTGCTTAATATGTAGGGCTAACCCTTATCACCATGATAATTAAGTTGATAATTTCCCTATTTTTTTGGAGTTCATTGCATACTTCGCCATTTGTAGGTATACTTTCATGCAATATCGTACTTGATTACGAATAGCGTACATTTTAGTGCAGCCGACTGTACCTAAGATCAGCGGGGTGATTGCATATCTTTTGTTGCAGTCAAAACCTAGTTGCATCTGTCAGTTTTGATATGATTTTGAGCTACGATTGTAATAAAAAAAACGGTTGTCTGTAAAGTCGGTTTACTGACGATAGTTGAACGTGACGACGTCATAAGCCGCAATTATCGTTGCTATAAACAAATGACACCACATTCACTTTTCACTGCACTTCATACTTGACGAAAACATGTAAATGTGTTATTGTATAGCAGCTGTCCACGCGGACGCATCGCTCACTCAAGTAGGAGAGAGACAGATGTCAACGCTGCCGAACGCGGAGGCTGATTGAGCCTCATTGTCGCTCGTTCCGCGCTCTCGCTTGCACTTCAAGACTTCAAGCCTTAAAAGGAACGCTTCAGAGCGAGGTAACTCCGCATGAGTCATGTTTTTCGTGCGTGCTGGCGGCTCCATCGAATTATAAGACGTCACGTCAAAAACAAATACATACATAACTTATCCTTGCCAAGGAACGATTGCATTATGACGCTGTTCTGTTTCAGTATCAAACTTTTGATTCCAGCAGACAGTTTTACCATGAAGTCGGTTTTTCAAGTTTTTTTCTATAATAAAGACTTTAAAGACAATTTCCCACAAGGTCGGCGTCGTAGAGGAAGACCCCGGAGAAGATGGCGGGACGATCTCGATTGTCATATGGACGACTGGCCCACTGTAGCCAAAGATCGAGAGGTGTGGAAGGGGAGGGAGGCCTTTGCCCTGCAGAGGGACGACCCAGGCTAAAAATAAAATACTTAAATAAAATAATAAAGACTTTAGTTAAGAAAATAGAGTTAAGAATCTTCTCATCGTGTCATTAGTTTTTACGAACCAGAGTGTGGTAAAATGATTTTAAAAGAGTTTAGGTTATAAGTGCTACGGCGTAGAAATGCTACGGTTTACGGCCACGAGCAAGTTATTTCAAAACGGTAAAACTTTCAGAGGTTTGTAAAATAAAGAAAATACCTCAACTTTTAGCCTCATTAAATGTTGTTTTATTCGAAATTTACAGTAGCGTTAATTAATTTCCCATAAATCAACGGAGCGACCACAGATAAGTTACTTTACAACTTTCCCGCCCCGTTCATATTTTCCAAGATTGTTTTTATGCCATAAATCTCTGAGGTATAGTGTTATACTATGTAAATGTTTATAGTGCATCAAAATTATTAAAAAGTAGTTTAATCCGACCCAAGCTGATCATCGATCAGAGTGATTTTTTGAGAAGAACGGTGGTGGCCAGTCTGAAACTCTGAACACACGAGAGTCATGCCCTAGAAAAAAACTGCATATTTTTTTTTCAATAATATTTATTTTTGACGGAAATGGACCTTGATTCACTGGATTATAAAGTTGGTGATAAGGATTAATCTTTGCAAATATAATTATATTTCTAAAAAGGAATGGAATTAGCAAATTTTCACAATTATATATTTTTACACGGAAGAAAAATAACCTCCTTTTGAACACTTTTGAAGTAAAAGTAAAAGATTTTTGACGAAAATAAATATGCAGTTAATGTTTTCTTATAACTTGAGGGCATAATATGGCTCTTTTCACGACTTTTCCCTTACTCTCGTGGTTTCGAACTTGGATCACCACCTTTCTCAAAACACCACCCTGTATATGCACAGTTGTGGCGTAGCATTTAAGGTCTGCGCACACCTAGTTCGCTGGCGATGGCGATCAGTGTAAAACTGTCAAATTTGACAGCGTTTCATTGCTGTTTGATCGCCATCGCCAGCGACCTAGGTGTGCGCAGGCCTTTATTTCAGTTTGGTTCATTTAATGGTACTACTCGTAAATATAATAAAAGGTTCCGATAATAACAAAAAAATAGTTTAGTCCGGTATACAGTATCGAACAAAAAGTGATTTCTGAGCGAACGAATAAGTATTTCAAGTATTTCAGAGTAGTTTAGCATGTAACCTGTGCGTGTACTTTTTGTTTTAAAAGTCTTATACAAACCAGTTTAAGAAAACTCAAAATGACCCTTATGATTGTACTGAATAAAGAATATTATGCATTTGAATTCGTACTAAACTGACAGTAAACGAACACTGAGCAGTGAAAGTACACAAAAAAATGAATTTTCCCCGAGATAGCGTAAATAACCCGTCACAGCGTGAGCAATTGAAAATTTATACATTCATGCTGCTGCCACAGATTATTTACGACGCAGGTTTTGTAGTTCCACTTTGTTTTTTTTATGTAAGTTGGTAATGGAACAAGCTCATATTTTCTTACGGGACATACTACCGTCGATGACATTCTCGCACGCGCGGCACTTTCACCTTTAGAAGATCTAAAATCATTCTTTGACGTATAAATAAATCACTTGTTGCTGTATAAAAAGAAAATCGCGACCTAACTATTGTGTACGATCAATCACATTGCACACAGATTTAAAAAAAAACATCAAGATTGCGCACCTAAATATTTCCACAATTTTTTTTTGGTTTGGTAATATAGCAAACTTTTTGGTTTCACGTAGGTATATTTCCAGCTGGGTGATCACGTATCTTCTGTTGCAATGAAATCCTTGTTTCAATCGTCAGTTTTTACATGTTTTTGAGCTTCGATTGCATTATAAAACGAATATGAATTGCAATCCTTGCTTGTCAGACACAAGGCTTTGTTTGTACCTATTCGTTTTTATTGCAATCGAAGCTTACAATCATGTAAAAACTGAGGATTGCAACAAGCATTTGATTGCAACAAAGATACGTGATCGCCCCACAGGACTTCTACTGATATTGCAATTCATGATCATAAACATTGATGATGTTTATATGTACATAATAGCAACAGTGACAGAGGCCAGTCGCTTCCAAGTGGAATAATTCACTTATTTTTCATGATTACAGCTCTCGGTTTGCACGTGTGATGAGTTATGGAAATTAGTTTGCACCTCTATATTCCTGTAACGGTGTCAGCCATTCGCCATGGGAAAAACTGAAAGAAAACTAAATTAAAAAAATTGAATACGATTAAAGACTTATTTCTAGCATAAACGTCTTACCTACTTACCTGCTACCTTACCTATATTAGCGATGGGCGAATCCGAGAGATACTAATACTAATGTTTCGAAAACTCATATCTCTCGAACTATTCGAAAAACGCTGATACTAATATACTAATCTAGCTAGCCCGTAAGGGTAAAAAGTGTTCTGTGAGCAAGCCTGACTGTAACGAACGAAATAATGAATATGTATACTAACGAACGACTAACGAAACGAATCAAGAAAGACACTAATATATCATTCAATGGTAATAATATCAATCAAGCGTTCGAGTGGTGAATGAAATGAATAAACAAACGACAACATCGAACGAATGAATGCCTGCCGCTTAGTCGAACGAAACAAATGATAGAATTATGATAGGGACGGGAAGCATCACTCCATCATAAAACCTCAGTAATCTTGGATCAAAGCGAGTATTATTGAACCCATCAAGTTACCCACCAAAGGATTAACAATGATATACTTAGGCAAAAATAATATTTATTTGCCTAAGAATTAGTAAGTTGAAGTGGCAATGGGCAGGTCATATAGCTCGAAAAACCAATAACCGTTGGGGAATAAAAGTTCTCGAAAAGCCGCCACGAAGCGGATGGTGAAACATAGGACCGCCCACTCACTCGATAGACCGATGACATTATTAAGATTGCGGGAAGTCAGTGGATGGAAAAAGCTCAGAATCGTTCTTCATCGAAATATAGAGGGCAGGCTTATGTCCAGCAGTAGACTTCTTCAGGCTTATGATGATGATGATGACCTACTTATATTTCCTTCTATGGCACATGAACAATTAGTTCCAAAAAACTGAAAGAAAGAGAGATAGAGCCATCATAGACAGACGACCGCCACAGCCAGCGTTTTCAACATAGGCATTTTTTCAAACTAAATTTTAGTCGTTGCCTTTAAATTTATTATTATTATTATGTAATTAAAAACAAAAAAAAGGATTATTCTCAAAATAACTTTTTGCTTCGAAAGTCACATGTCACATCCCTAGCCCTTGAACGGTACTTTATGCGAACGAACATTGCGTGAGCGAAAATGAATCAATCAAACTAAGCCCCGCCCCATTCGTCTCTCGAAAAGATCTCTCGAATCATTCGAAAGCGGAAGTCATTCATGGACTAATTTCATATTCGAACAGAAAAATTAGTAACGAAAGATCTTTCGAACGCAGTTTTCATTCGAAAATGCGCATCGCTAACCTATATCTAAAATGTCAACATTCTTTTTTTGAATAACGCAATCAAACGCATATTTCCTCTATACTGCTATAATCTTTCCTCTGCAAATCAAAACAGAGCAACGAAAAATGGAGGGATAAAATCATAGTTTTTTCGTTCGATTTTTGATTAAAAGGGTTAAATAAATCACCTTTTCCATAGCGCAATAGACAAGTCAACCTTTTTAAATGAAAACAGGAAAACGTAATGCAATGCATTGCACATCGTAACATTGAATTCAATTCGATTTTTAGTCGATTCAATCGGAAAGAATTCCGCTTGTAGAGCGTCATAAAGTACCTTGCGACAGCGCCCCCTACCGACCGTTCAGGGCACTGAAAACGCCGTGAACCGAATAATTCACGTCTGTAGCAGCCAATTTTACATCTACAACCAACCTACACCTTATCCCGAGGTCTTAGAGGCTAGTTCCCAACGTGGGTTTGAATTAAAACTTGGTAGAACAAGCTCTGACGCTCAGCCGCATAGAAAATCCTTTTAAAAAGAATCGGGAGTTCTAGAGTTTATTTTTAAATTTTGTTTTGTTGTGAAGCTACTGTAAGCTTCATTCATATCGTAATAACTCAGCTAGCTAGTAGGTACTAATACTTGGTATCCTGTAAGGATTAGTCCCGCACGAATGCCATAAAACCAATATAGTGGAACTCAGTGAAGCTTCTCTTTCAATGAGTTTTTCTTCCAAAAAATGTATGCACACTATGCCAGTGCTCTCAAACGGTGAAGGAAAACATCGTGAGGAAACCGGCCATATCGTAGAACCTAAAAAGTTCGAAAATATGTGTCAAGTGCACGAAAGGAGCCTCTTTGAGGCGCACTTAAAATCCTTTCACCACACCTGGTTCGAAAGAATCAGTGACACGATAAGAAGAAGAAGTGAAGCTAATCGCATGTATCTGAGTAATACCAATGTCACGAATATAAATAGCAGCAACGTAAGCTATTATACTTATTTACATAATTATTTACCTCAAAGGCCACGTCCTCTGAGGGCGCTTCCTATGTTCCCACAAAGTTTAACTTATTTACAGACTATGGTATTTTATCAAAACCCTACCAAAATGCTCAACAAAGTTTGATTAGGTACCCCGTGTTTAACAGGTGGTTAATTATATGCTTTGATTAGAGCTAACTATTAGAACTAATCAATTTTAGTCGAAATTCTAAGTATAGCTTCAGTTTGCACTAGCCATTGAATTTTGATCAAGCAGTATAGTATCTACATTTTAGCTAGCTATAGCAAAAAGTAAAACCATAGAGAAGGAATATAGAACATAGAGCGCGTAGATTGTCTATTGCTCGTTATACTACCACTACCAACCTCCTCAACCAGGGACTTGGGAAACTCCTTGTTATGGGTTTCCAAACTCCTTGCCTCAATCGTATTGCTTTTTATGTAGGTATGTGTATTTTAGAAACAAATTTTTAATTTCGCATCACTATCAAATTATATTGTTTGTTGCTTCAAATATTATCATCGCTAACGCTAGGTTTATGGAGCACATTCCGTCACGTTTTAATATAAAAATTTGGTATCCGGTTCTCACTGTGCAAGCTTTGCTCAGTTTGGGGCTATACGGCGTTGTGTTACAGTCACCAACTTTATTTATCTTTTATGTAGGTACTTTTTGGATTTTAGATACGCCTATATTATCATTTTTACTCACAGCCTTACCCTAAATCGATGCCTATTCATGAAAGATCTAACTTACAAGCTTTCGTATGTAGTAGGTCGGTATACACACATCAAACTTGTCTAGGGATATTCTATTTCGAAACGATTTTCTTACAAACCATTTGCTTTTTAGAAAAAGTTTATATATGGAATTATACCTCTTTTATTCTCCTTTCCAAATTTGAAAAATAATTAAAAATCGAACACAATAGACAAAAGATATAGTGGGGACTCCGATTTAAATTAAACAACGTTAATTTTGCCTAAGATAAATTAACTTTTATGTAGTTATCAGTAAGTAATATCCAACTCATTTTAAATTTTAATGGATCTTGTGATATTTGTTATGTCATGGAACGTCGACATTTAAGCAGAGAAGAAATGATAAGAGCGATAGGCATGTTGCAAGCCGGTGCTATCCAACGCGTGGTTGCCGATACCCTAAACATCAACCAAAACGTAATTTCTCGATTGTGGTAATGTAATCGTATTACTGGGGATGTAAGAGAGCGCCACACTGGCAAAATTCGAGTACCCACCCCTAAACAGGATCGTTTTTTCCAAAATTCCGGCAGGAGGGAACCCAATATCACAGCAAAGCAGCTAGTGCAAAGGCTTCAGTCAGACCATCAGCTGTCAGATAGTGACCAAACCGTCAGAACAAGGTTGCATGAAGTTGATCTTCGTCCTCGTAGGCCACTTCGTGCGCCAGCTCTACGACGAGCCAATCGCGGAACGCGACTTCTTTGGGCTCAGGAACATTTGTTATGGAACAAGGGCCAATGGACAATGGTTCTCTTTAATGATGATTCTCGGTTTGGATTCCACCCCGATTCACGAAGAACTCGTGTTTGCAGAGTCCCAGGCAGACAAAATCACCTCCAGCATCCACAAGAGGACCATTCGTACCGAGGTGGGAAAATCATGGTTTGGGCGGAAATTCGTATTGGCGCGCGAAACGAGCTCATTTGGATAAGAAGCAGCATGACTGCACTAAAATACCGGAACGAGGTCGTAGAACCTGTGATCATCCCTCACAGAATTCAAATTGGCCAGGAATTTCAGCTCTTGCATGATAATTCCCCTCCACACACGGCGCGATTGGTGTCAGCTGCCCTTCAGGAACATGATTTCGTGGTTTTTGACTAGCCTGCACAGTCACCCGATTTAAACCCAATTGAACACGCTTCGGCTATGTTGCAGCGAAGGGCTTTCAGCAATTTGCCGTCAAATTTGACCACAGAAGACCAACTTTTTTGCCATTTAAAAAGAACATGGGATCGCATACCCCAGCGAGACTTTGACACCTTAATTTTAAGCATGAATAACCGGTGCCGATGTGTTATTAACGTCAGAGGAAGCAACAACGATTATTAAATTGTAAAAAAGTAATTTTAGAAAGTCTTGAAAACGTTAACATAGTTTTAACACAATTTACCGAACCATGTAAATTTTTTGATTTTTCGAGATTTTCTTCTAACTTAATTTTTTATTAAAAAATAATATCAAACAGTTGTATTTTATTATTATTTATATACAACACAAAATAAATGTTCTTGCCATACCTAGTTTTCTAAAGAAATTATTTTTCGTTTTTGTAAAAACCAACAAAATGTTGGATATCCCTAGACAATTTTGATGTGTGTATATGTGCTATCTTTTCGGCTAGATTTAACACAGCTCTCAGCCTAAATATAAAGTAACTCGAGCAAACTATCCAGTATCAACCTATTTTGTAAGTAGATGATTAAGACCCTATGATTTCGTTCGTTTGAAGTTTTACTTTACCGAAATGTTTATAAAATATTGCTGCAATGTCCATGTCTTCAAACCATTCTTTTTTGGTACTCGTATAGAACCACGCTTTATTATTCTTTTGGGCACTAGGACCTACAGGTACTCTTCAATAATGTTTTTTTTTTACTAAGTTATATTTATAAATCACAGACTTAGCATGTGTATGACTGTAGGTACGTTGCTTATTATTAAGTTATTCAGGAATTACTTTTTTTTCCCAAGGCTTTCAGCTATGTCGTCCATAAGGCATGCGTCCGTCATGAAGGAGCTCAATCCAATCAGCTCCGAAATGTCTCCCCAAGTTGAGGAGTCTATAGTCATGATCAGGTCTGACTCAAGATACGCTGCTTCCACTGGAATAACAAAAATATGTATTGGCTGCAAATAAGTTTTAAAATCATCCATTCCACTAAAATAAAGCAATAGCGATAGAATGCCTGTCGCTCGCTTGTTGCCGCAATTGTAGTAGGTAATATTATTGAAGTGAAAACTTCTTTAGCGGCGTTGAGCACTTTTTCTGTAATGGGTATAAAATCTTAAACTCGCGTCAGCGCGTCAGGACACGTGACCTGATCGAAAAAGCGTAAGACGGATGGAGAGTAGACAGCTATCCCCTCTCTACGGCGCGGCGAAAATGTATGCCTGGGCCTACTGTTTCGTTTAGGCAGCGCAGGGCGCTTGCGCGAATGTTCGTGTATGTTACAGCGTGCCAAATAACAAACAAGCCCCCCCTAACCATTCCAAAATATTAAACATGCTCAACGTTAATAATCAAGTTTTCACTTCTGCCGGCACTCCCGGAGTGCAACCCGTATTTTTTTTTTGACGTGATAACGTCTTATAATTCGATGGAGCCGGCTGCACGCATGAAAAAACATGACTCATGCGGCGTTACCTCGCTCTGAGGCGTTCCATTTAAGGCTTGAAGTGCAAGCGAGAGCGCGGAACGAGCGACAAAGAGGCACAATCGGCCTCCGCGTTCGGCAGCGTTCGACATCTGTCTCTCTCCTACTTGAGTGAGCGATGCATCCACGTGTACAGCTGTATGACGTTGTCACGTTCAACAATCGTCAGTAAACCGACTTTACAGACAACCGATTTTTTTTTCAGAAATTTAAAATGTTTTTTTACTCTAGCTACGTGGTCTAGTCTAGTCTATTCTATCATTGATAATGTTGATTGTAAGGTCTATCAATCAACACTTACCTCGAAGCTGGCTAATAGTATTAACATGTTTCTGTAAATTGGCCAACTCTACAACAATCGCATTCTTTATGTTGATGAAGTAATCTGGATCCTCAAAATCTTCAGTTTTAGTTTTGGAATCCATCTTGAATACTCTGAACTTTTTACAGAATATTTCACGGAAAATGTATTTCTGTAACTTTTTTGATATTTAAATGCATTAATTACAAAACGTGCTCCGTCTAAATTCTAACAAAATTAAAAAAGTTTTACAAGCTGCCAAACAAAAGGCGGGAAATAGCTTTTTAAAATTCGAAGTAGGTCAAACATCGCACGCAAACTGTTTTATTCTACCATTCTACCAGATGAACACATAAAACAAAAGAGTTTGAATATGAGGCGAAAATAAAAAAAAAACTAATAACAAATTAAAATAAATTCAATAATCGATGAACGATTAGCACAAACAGTCGAACAATGCCAATCATTGCGGCGAGCGGACTAAATCTGTTTTTGGATGAGTTTTGGTATGTGTGTCGCGTCACTGACTGAATGTCATTGGATTTATAAATAAGATCAGCTCCAGAAATAGGTGGCTACAGGTTTTCCAGGCGTACCGACTAAAATAAAGTAGCCTGGATTCGTTAACAATATTATTGTCTTGTGGAGAGCGTGCGGATCAGATAGTGAGTCAAATCGCTTTTGCTTTGCTTTTGCGCTGTTTATTTTATTGTGCGGGTATGGATTACGATGATATTCAACAGTTTTCGTTACGCTGGCATAATCATCAGGTAGGTGAGTAATTTTTTGTACACGCCCACACCGGCACAGGTACACTTTTACAAGTTTCACACGTATTTTATGCGTTTCATTAGTCAGTTAGTCACTACCTACGATTGCTCACCTATTTTAATCGCCATTTTTATGCTTTGCGAAGAGCGGTGATAACCTTATCTCATAGATAAAAATGTTTTTTGTTTTAAATTATAATGTAGGCACACGTTACACGAATAAATATTTTTATTTGAATATTCTTTTACTTTTTAACATGCAAATAGTATTTGTAAAATTATACATTTACAAACATGACCATTACGAATAAGTGTTATGACATACGATAATACAATATTTATTAAATGAAGATACAAACAAAATAATGTACATACTACTATCCTATATTTATAAAAAATGCTGTTCTTCTTCTTATCACGTCACTGGTTCTTTCACAGTGTGGTGAAGGGATTTTAAGTGCACCTCAGAGAGACTCCTTTCGTACACTAAAATACAGTTTTATTCAGGTCGCAAAATAAACTAATTTGTTTCTAGAATATTCGATTTCGGCTAAATAACGTAATAAGTATTGAATACTCGTATAATCTATTATTTAACTTAATGCTAATATATTCTATTATACTTTATACTTAATATATTTTCTGCTCTATGAGCGTGCCTAAGCCTAGATAGAAGATCTCGAATGTCCTTGCTACGCGTTTAGGCTATGCATAGTATGCATGCTATTTAGGCAAATTGCTTAGAGACGCGCCGGTAGTTGCCGTTTATGTTCACACAATACAACCAATCCTAACAAAATAGTCCTTTTTTTATACAAAATGGCTGATGGAACAAGCATATGGCCCACCTGATGTTAAGTGAGAACCATCGCCTATAACAAAGCATTGCCTCGTAGGCCACGCACGTCAGGAACGTGCCCTACCATGCACTTCCCTGCGTCCATCAACTTGAGGCATACAGATGTTCAGCCTCGCGTGCCAGTAATTTCACTAGCACCCACACGCTTTAAACTGAAACACAGCAATGCTGCTTCACGGCAGAAATAGGCATGGTGGTGGTAGTACGCAACCGGACGATCCCTTCACAAAGAGCTCTACTACTACTTATCTATACCATGTTTTACTGTGTGATTATTACGAGAACCACGTATAGGTATACCTATACTTACCACAATACGCAAAATTAATTATTTGTAAATCAATTTGTCCAGCTGTTCATATTATGTTATGTGTACCTATAGTAGCGTCATAGGCCACACAAAATTAAAAAAAAAACTATCTGCTGGAAACTATAAATAGAGTTTTAGGGTTCCGTACCCAATAGGTAAGTTGTGTCTGTCCGTTTGTTACCCTGTATCTCATGAATAGTGATAGTAAAACAGCATTTTTTTTTTAAACAATGTATTTCTGAAAAAACTCAATAAAATAAATATTTATAAGGGGGCTCCCATACAAAAAATGGGGTTTTATGCTCGATATTGATAACGGGTAGACGCTTGAAATATTTAGATAAGCATTCACTTTATAATAAAATAAAATAAAACAAATATTTAGGGGACGGTCTAATAACAGACGTGATTTTTTTGCCGATTTAATAGATAATGGTATGGAACCCTTCGTGCTCGAGTCCGACTCGCACTTGGCGGGTTTTATTAAATGTGTTATTGCCTTTTGTAAAAATGATGTAGCGTGGACTAGCACTCACGTTTCAGCATATTTTAGTTTTCGAGAATTATTGTTATTCGTTTTTCGTATTTTGTGTATTCGGTGAATTTTGGTATAATGGCAAAGCAACTGTGGGATAATCAACGAACAAACGAAAACATTATGTTAGTTTGAAAACAAGAAACACGTGAATTACGTTTGTATTTTTTGACGTAACCGACGAGGACGCCTCGATTTGTTAAAGTAGGTATAACTCCACCAAGCTAATTTAGCACATCGCTTTTTTGTGTATATTTTAATGTAGGTATTATGTATAATATAATGTTTATAAAAATATACCAAAATCTATCAAACATTTAATTTTGTAGAATTTCAAAGTAAGTATATTTAATTTTGTAAAGTTTTAGCGAATTAATTATTGCTAACAATTATATATGTACCGATATTTTTTTGTAATCGACGCGAGGTGCTATCTTAGTCTGATCGAGCTATATTCACTTTGCCGGCTTTTCTTTGTAAAGGGCTCATCATCATACTACAACCAAGCCTTTAAATCTCCCGTGAAGGAGCATTGCTATGTTTCGTTTTGAAAGGTGTGGGTGCCGGTGAAATTACTGGCACATGAGTCTGAACATCTGTATGCCTCAAGTTGATGGACGTAGGACATTGCATCATAGGGCAAGTTCCCGACATGCGTGCCCTACGAGGCAATGCTTTGTTGTAGGTGATGGTTACCACTATCCTCCATCAGCTAATTGTATAAAAACATCCGGATATCCGGGAGGAAAAGTAGGTAGTGTTAACCAGTTTTGGGAATAAGACATCCCTAATCGGATCAAGCAACGGGACACATCCCTCGGGTAGAAAAAAAGAAGAGGGAGATGGGTCGTAAATGGAGAGTTTTATTGTTTGCCCTGTAATAAAATAAAAAAGAGTTTAAGTTATAATTAATGAAGAAGTTTCGCCGTAACAGTAGTTACTTGTAATAAATTAATTCTGTAAATGCTCAGGTAGGAATGTCATGCACTAACCACAGATAGCTTTACCTACCTCACACACATTTGCAATATTTTACCAATACTTACCCAATGTTTGTAGCTTTTATACTGTAGAAGTGTTTGGCACTTTAATTCGGCTGCCCATTAAATTAGAATAGGTGTCTATTCTAATAGAATAGCTCTTTAATAGCTTTGGCCAACCCTGACACATCTAGCTATCACTAAATAGGATACCTACTGACAAGTTCGTTTTATGCTGTGTGTAGACCACTCACAAAAACTTCAGGGGGTTAAAATACCCTTCAATATAAATACCTGTTTTTTAAGGAACCAAACAAGTAAACATGAAAAAAAATCGGTTGCCTGTAAAGTCGGTTTACGACGATAGTTGAACGTGACAACGTCATACGTCGAAAATACACAGATGTCGAACCCTGCCGAACGCGGAGGCCGATTGTGCCTCTTTGTCGCTCGTTCCGCGCTCTCGCTGGCACTTCAAGCCTTAAATTAAATGAAACGCCTCAGAGCGAGGTAACGCCGCATGAGTCATGTTTTTTCATGCATGCAGCCGGCTCTATCGAATTATACGACGTTGTCACGTCCAAAACAGCTATTTCATACGAAACTTTAAATAAATTGACAATTATAACCAGATGTACAAAATATGCATAAAACAGTTGAGCTATCTGGAGACCGTTACAAACTATCTAGAGATAGCTCAACCGTTCATATTTACGCAATTAAAGTCGTTGCAAATTTTATAAATAGTAAAGTTCAATACCTACTTGGAAAAGCTACATTAGTGAAAAAGATTAATTGAAAGTACTCATAGCTTTCTATAGAAAAGTTATTTATTAAAATACCTACCAATCAATAGGTATTTTATTTAACCCCCTGAAGTTTTCGGGAATAGATTTAGTATGTCCCTGTCTGTATGTCTAGCTCTGCGGTGACAGAATTTTAAAGGATAGGTATACTTAATACTTTACGGCAAATTATAGCTTGAAGCACCAGGCACTCATCCATAAATAGATATTGTGGACAATCCAACAACACCATCTAGCCCCAAATTAAGCAGATCTTGTATTAAGGGAACCAAATAGCTGATATAATTCATACAATTTTTTTTTGTAAATACATACTTAGAATACAACATAGCACCCAGACAAAGAACAAACATCTGTCACATAAATATTTGTTCTCGGTGGGGATCGAACCCACGACCTACGGCGCAGAAGTCAGAGCTACTACCAACTGAGCTGAGAGGCCAGTCAATATCAATAATGACCCTATGACTCACCAAAATAATACCACGAAAGTCTTTGAAAAGCTTTAGGTAATAGATTTTTTTGTATTGCTAAAAACAAGAGCTGGATATCCCAAAGCGTAGGTAGGTACCCAAACCTAATGTAATTCCTATGTATAGAACAGTGTTATTGGAGCCCTCGGGCGTATGCTGAGCACGGGAGCCCTGACTGACGTCACACTCAGCGCCAGCGGGACTTCGGTGAAGGCGCACAAACTCGTGCTAGCATCATGCAGCCAATACTTCGCGCAACTTTTCAAGGTCAATCATCATCATCAGCCTGAAGAAGTCCACTGCTGGACAAAGGCCTCCCCTAAACATTTCCAGGAAGAACGATTCCGAGCCCTTTCCATCCATCTGACTCCCGGCGATCTTAACAATGTCGTCGGTCCATCTGGTGGGTGCAGGGCGCCCTAGGCTTCGTCTTCCGGTTCACATAAATTTAAAGTCAGAAAAACTCATTGGTTCACGACTGGATTTGAACCCACGACCTTATGATCGGAAGGCGGTACCGCTATCAATAGGCCACCAGCACCTCCATATATAATTATGCATAAGAATAAGAATAAGGATTATTTATTGAAAAACTGTGTAAATAGATCTTAGGTATATACATAATGCAATTTTGTTCCATTTCGGGCGTACAATATTACTATTCTATTTAATTGTTTTAGTCAATGAAGTAACTATAAATATCCAATTTTCCTAAGAAAATAAAAATAAATTATAGTTTAAAAAACTAAAAAAAAAAACGATTTTATATAATTATAACTAATTGAACTAAAAAGTTAAAAATAAAACTGTAATAATCAATTGAAAATTGTATATTATTGTACAAAAAGCGTAGGGGGCTTGATTTTGATTATAGTAAATATTTTATCAATAGTTTATTATAATTATCTGAAGTTATTATAAAAAGCACCCCACGTTAATTTATTTTTTAAAAGCGTTATAATAAAATAAAACCATTTTCCTTCCAGGAAGTGGAGGCTGAGAACACCTTGGTGGTAGTCCTCAGCTGTGACGTAGCTGAGTTACGTCTGCTGCTTACCTTCATGTATACTGGAGAAGTGACGGCGTCCAAGAAAGTGCTGCCCTCGCTGCTCCGACTGGCTCAGACGCTGCGGGTTTCCGGACTTACTGATGCTGACACGGTCAGTACATTTTTCATTAAACCTGTGGCCAGAAGAATTGGAGCCCAGGCCGGTATGCCAATATTTAGTGACGTAAAGTGGTATAGGCCAAAACATCTGAACCACCGTTCAATAATCAGTACTGTGTAGGTGTTTTATTGAATAACTTTGTATCAAATGCATCATAATAATATGGATCAAATATTTTATGTGTTCAAAATTTCTCCGCCACAGAGGATGTCTCATTAAGCCAAACTATAGGTCAAAAACATTTTATTTTTCTTACTAATTAAAGAGTCTAGGAAGTTTACTTGCTTGTCAATATTCTGTGACGGAGAAAATTTTAACATAAAAATATTGGATCCATATTATGATGCATTAGTAAGAAAGTTATTCAACAAAACACCTGGCTACACAGTCTTGATAACTGAACGGTGGTCCAGATGTTTTGACCAACAACTCAAGAACCAGATCGTCACTAATTCTGAAACCTATACCAATCTGCGTGATTAATCCATCATTATATATTGGCATACTAGCCAGGCTCCAACTTCTCTGGCCACAGGGTTAAGAGGACAATAATTTTTCATCATCAAGGTAATTTTTGAAGTGAAAACTTCTTTAGCGGCGTTGAGCACTTTTTCTGTAATGGGTATAAAATCTTAAACTCGCGTCAGCGCGTCAGGACACGTGACCTGATCGAAAAAGCGTAAGACGGATGGAGAGTAGACAGCTATCCCCTCTCTACGGCGCGGCGAAAATGTATGCCTGGGCCTACTGTTTCGTTTAGGCAGCGCAGGGCGCTTGCGCGAATGTTCGTGTATGTTACAGCGTGCCAAATAACAAACAAGCCCCCCCTAACCATTCCAAAATATCAAACATGCTCAACGTTAATAATCAAGTTTTCACTTCTGCCGGCACTCCCGGAGTGCTACCCGTATTTTTTTTTTATTAAAAAAACGGTAGGACCGTAGTTTCCTGCCCGTTCCTTTAATCTTGATCGCGCGTAACTGGCACCTAGATTTAAGAAGTTACAAAGGGATCCTTGTGATACCAATGCATATTTTTTTTAGATTTTTGATTTTCTTTTTCAGAACTCCACACTAACCCCAACTGAGACTGAACCCCAGGACGATCAAGCAAACTCACCGATCAACTTAGATGTTAAAAACGAATCAACGACACCCATAACCGATAGCTCAAACAGTTCTAAGCTCTACGACGATATCCTATCACCGAATTTAGAGAAGGACGGCTATGATTTCGCAGTGAAGAGTGAAAAGGACCGACTGAGTAAACTGGACCAGATCGTACAGAATCTTTATAGTACGCACAAAATTGGTAATCCCACAATTGATGCGCCTAACCCTACTGTTGGTAAGTTTTAATTTATACGTTTGTCTTGCAAACCTTTTTCTAATTAGACCGATAGTTTGCCTAATCTATTCGGTGAGTGACCTAGCTTTAAGACGTTTCAAAGTGATTCTTGGAATTGACAACATTCATATTAATATTCTATTGAGTTTGAGAATCATCTATTTACTTGGCTAGTTACTGAAGGATTATAGTTAGATAAAAAAAAGCAGCCAAGTGCGAGTCGGACTCGCCCATGAAGGGTTCCGTAGCATCAAGTAACATAATATACAGAAAATACGTTACGGGGCAGTGGTCCAACTGATCTGTCCAATTAGTTGGACTACGGGCCTTTACTAGGGGCCGTGGTCCAACTAACTTTGCAGTTGGATCACGGCACCGTAGTAAAGTTCCCAGGTCCAATTAAAACAATTTCAAATAATACAACTGCAATTGTAACCACATCACATTTTTAATTAAATAATTAGTTTTGTAGCACCACAGCGCGCGACTACAAGCGCGCTGACTCACACACGCCCCGCGCCTGTGACCGGCTCACGCACACAGCGATACGAGGCTCGCCGCTCGCCTATATAAGGCCGACCGCGGCCGTAGCAATTCAGTCGAGTGCGAGTCTGCGCCTGCGCTCCATCGTATCCAGTACTGGAAAGGTGGCCCGCTCTCTCAGATGCTCTCCTCGTCCCTCACCCCTCTGACGCATCCTTACGACCGTTTCGTCTCGCGCACTGCGTAACGAACGTATCGACAGGAACGTCATTTGCACTGTGTTCATGCACCTACCTCGCGGCTATATATTGTAAACTACCTACCTAGTGTAACTATTGATATCTACCTAGCTAGTGTATGTGGTGTATGAATAAAACTAAGTTTTTGTAACTGGTGGTTTTCCTGAAGATCTAGACTATCGGTTACAGTTTTACGATTTCAATTAAAAAAAAATTTTTTTATGCAATTTGCTGCAATAAAATAAAATAAATTTGATAATTTTTTAAATGCAATTAGTTAACAACCAGAACTTAGGTTGTTAGCTAATTGCATTTAAAAAATTATGAATTAATAATTAAAAAAAAAAAAACAAAAAAAAACATCAAAGACATTGTAAAAACTAATTATTTAATTAGAAATGTGCTGTGGTTACAATTGCAGTTGTATTATTTTAAATTGTTTTAATTGGACCTGGGAACTCTAACGGTGCCGTGGTCCAACTGCAAAGTTAGTTGGACCACGGCCCCTAGTAAAGGCCCGTAGTCCAACTAGTTGGACTGATCAGTTGGACCACTGCCCCGTAACGAGAAAATAAACAGGAAACAGGTTCTTGTAGTTCGTCAAAAGGTAAATTGCGGTTTACGATTTATGACGTATAAAAAAAAAACTACTGGCTAGATCTCGTTCAAACCAAATATCGTTGAAAGTTTGCATAGTAATGTACAACATATATTTTTTTTAGTTTTATCATTCCCTTATTTTAGAAGTTAGAGGGGGGGGGACCAACTTTTTTCAACTTTGGAAGTGTCTCTCGCGCAACTATTCAGTTTAGAAAAAAACGATATTAGAAACCTCAACATCATTTTTGAAGACCTATTCATAAATACCCCACAGCCCACACGTATGGGTTCGACGAAAAAATTTTTTTTGAGTTGCAGTTTGAAGTATGGGGACCCCCAAAATTTATAGTTTTTTTTCTATTTTTGTGTAAAAAACTTAATGCGGTTTACAGAATACATCTACTCGCCAAGTTTCATCAGTGTAGCTCTTATGGTTTCGGAGAAAAATGGCTGTGACACGGTCGGACAGACAGACAGACAGACAGACAGACAGACAGACAGACAGACATGACGAATCTATAAGGGTTCCGTTTTTGCCATTTGGCTACGGAACCCTAAAAATGATAAATAACTTTCATTCGTATTACATTTTTTTTATAATATTATACCTAAAAACAATGTACCTCCTACCTATAAAGTGAATGAGAAAAAGGTGTGGCCTTCAAATGTATGTTCTCGAAACAGCGCCATCTACCGTCCTACGTAGACCAACCAATCCGTACCTTCCGTACCCTTTATACCTTACCGTACCTTACCGTAGCTTCTATCTTTTTTGATGTGATATTCTTTCATTTCAGACCCACCAACTCCTTACGACAAGAAATACCGGCCAGCCAACTCAGTCTGTTCAATCTGCAACAAAGTCCTATCCAACCAGTACAATCTCCGAGTGCACATGGAAACTCACGCCGGTCGACGTCACGCGTGTCGCGCGTGCGGTCACGTGTCGCGGTCGCGTGACGCGCTGCGGAAACATGTTGCGTATCGACACGCGACCAGACGGGACGTGTGACTGAGGCTTTATTTTAGACTAAAGGCTGTATGTAGAAATAATGAGTCGCAGTTGGTTCTCTAGTACAGGTTTTTGGACACTTCTCAATAAGAATTGTCAAAATATCTAGGTTTGACGGACACTCAAGCGTACTCAAATTAATAAATATAACAGGAAATAATTCATATATTGGACAATCCACACCACACTATCTAAGCCCAAAATAAGCGGAGCTTGTGAATGAGTCTGAATTGGTTCTCAAGCAAAGATATTTTCTTTTAATATTCTTAGTACTTATGTTTTTTATAAATATTTTTATGTGCAAATATATTTTTTCTTAGGAAAACTTACTGCTAAAAATAGGATACATAAAATGAGCAACTTAATGCTAAAAGTTTCCAAGTTACTTATAATACAAATAACTAGTTTCCATCGTACAAGCACTATATAGTGTCGAGTGTATTTTCCACAATATTTATTTATATATTTTGATTAATTAATATGATATAATTCTTCATTGAGAAATCTCAAAAAATCTATCTATATACTTATACTTGCGTTGAGGTTTGACTAACTCAAGCGCGCTCAAGTAGTGTTTCTGCATTCAGCCTTAGGATTGCCTTTGTTTTTCGCAGTTATTGAAGTTACATTGAAATATTTTGTTATTATAGATAGGTAGCGTTTAAAACAATATTTTAGTAAATTAAGTTATACTGTTAGGTAAAAAGACAAATTAGAAATACATTATTTATACTATTTGATTACAAACATAAACTTTGTCATAAAATTTTGCAAATTAAAATAATAGGATTGCTTTATCTTGAACAAATCCTCAATTAAGGTACTTATCACCCACCGAGATTATTTTTGCTTTACATAAAAGACGCTAAGTAAAAAAAGTATAATTTATTTATACTTAGGTAAACTTTTTACTATTTAAATAGGTGAATATTTATATTTTATTTTTATTCAAATAACTCCTGTCCGTGACTATGTGTCTACAATATCAGAAAATTTTATATTCAGATTGTGTATACATACATGGCATCATAAAATTATGTATAATATATATTGACCTCTTAACCATGTGGCCAGACATATTGGAGCCGGGCTGGTATGCCAATATTTAGTGATGAATTAGTGACGCAGATTGGTATAGGTTACAGAATGTGCCGATCTGGTTTTTAGGGTTCCGTAGCCAAATGGCAAAAACGGAACCCTTATAGATTCGTCATGTCTGTCTGTCTGTCTGTCTGTCTGTCTGTCCGGCCGTGTCACAGCCATTTTTCTCCGAAACCATAAAAGCTAGACTGATGAAACTTGGTGAGTAGATGTATTCTGTGAACCGCATTAAGGTTTTTACACAAAAATAGAAAAAAATCTATAAATTTTGGGGGTCCCCATACTTGAAACTGAAACTCAAAAAATTTTTTTTCATCAAACCCATACGTGTGGGGTATCTATGGATAGGTCTTCAAAAATTATGTTGAGGTTTCTAATATCGTTTTTTTCTAAAACTATAAATTTGGGGGTCCCCATACTTGAAACTGAAACTCAAATTTTTTTTTTCATTAAACCCATACGTGTGGGGTATCTATGGATAGGTCTTCAAAAATGATGATGAAGTTTCTAATATCGTTTTTTTCTAAACTGAATAGTTTGCGCGAGAGACACTTCCAAAGTAGAAAAAAGTTGGTCCCCCCCCCCTCTAACTTCTAAAATAAGAGAATGATAAATCCAAAAAAAATATATGTTGTACATTACTATGTAAACTTCCAACGATATTTGGTTTGAACGAGATCTAGTCAGTAGTTTTTTTTTATACGTCATAAATCGTAAACCGCAATTTACCTTTCGACGAACTACAAAAACCTTTATATTATGTTAATTGATGCTACGGAACCCTTCATGGGCGAGTCCGACTCGCACTTGGCTGCTTTTTTTAGTGTTTGGCCAAAACATTTGGACCACCGT
The DNA here is from genome assembly GCA_939531255.2 of Thera britannica. Classification (NCBI taxonomy): domain Eukaryota; kingdom Metazoa; phylum Arthropoda; class Insecta; order Lepidoptera; family Geometridae; genus Thera; species Thera britannica. The sequence goes on along the minus strand of OW618042.2, from coordinate 9,922,873 downwards.
TCAGTAATTATGACTGTGGTCAGGTGTTTTGTTGGATTACTTTGTATACCGTTTGTATGCTTGGTAATTTTTAAATACATTACTTGTTGGCGGAATGAAAATGTTCGTCGATTTTGAACTTGATTTGTTCAACGTATCACGATCACATACTACATTTTGAAACTGAATAGACAGAATACACCGATAAGTTAACGTCACAAATTATGTCAAAATGCGTTCATGATCAAGGCACTGGTGCAAGCGAAACCCGACTCTAAGGTGGCGAACATTTTCATACCGCGACTGTACAAGATATTTTATGTTATTAATTATTATAATGTCATCGCTAGTTATATTAGAAGAAACACAAGTTTTAATTTAGTTTTACCCTAGTTATTACTTAAATCAGCTCAAAAATTAAAATCCTACGAATAACCCTTATTTATTTAGTTTTAAGATAAAATATAAAAGACATGTTATACTAAAAGACATTTTGTACTAATAGTTAAATTATAATATTTAAGGTTTTCTCAAATTTGGTAAATAAAAATCTCAAATATGCAATTGTATACAATTTATTTCATATCTTACATACATTTAGTAGAAACAGCGTAAAACTATATCAGAAATTAGTATAAAAATACTGTTTTTAAAATCTTTAGGACTGTTTATTCAAAAGGAAAAATACTTACGTCAATAATTGTATTGAATCTATATATATGAATAAAAAATGCAATTGTGTCTGTAGACAAGTTTTTAAGCTTACAGCTCATGTAACAATATTTACGTAAAATTGTTTGTGATTAATTTCAAAGTGCTTAAAAGGAAATTATTTATTTTCTTATGAAATAAAACAGTCCAATTTTATTTATAATAAGAAATATACAAATGCTTTTTTCCAAATATTGACTGCAGAATAAAAATAAAAATGACTGTATTTTTACATAATCTAATAAATACCTGTTAGTTTTGACACTATTCAAAATATTTAAACAATTTACGCTTGCAAAAATACATAAATAGCCATGCAAATTAAAACTTAATTGCCACTGTATTCACAAACAATTGATAGGTGCAAACATTTTGGCGCAAAACAAATTGTTAGATTAGAATAATAAATAAATATAAATACTGTGGACAATTCACACAACACTATCTAACCCCAAACTAAGCAGAGCTTGTACTATGGGAATTAGATAGCTGATATAATACATGCATACATTTTTGTAAATACATAAATACTTAGAATACAATATAACACTCAGACAGGGAACATACATCTGCGTTCACCACACAAATATTTGTTCTGGGTGGGGATTGAACCCACGACCTGCGGCGCAGAAGGCAGAGCTACTACCAACTGAGCTGAGAGGCCAGTCATTATTTAAATTCAAAGGTTTCATTTAGAATTTAAACATCCACAAGGACGGAGTTGTACTATAGAAAAATGGGTTTTGCGCCAAAAATCAAACAAGGCCTATTATTTGTAAAAACAGTGATTAAATTTTCACTTATATTTATACAAACTTAACACTATAAGTTAGCACTCTAGTTAGTATAAAAATATGAGAGCAATTACAAAAAAATGCAAATATAAAACATTTAATTAAACTTAAGACAAGCAAAATAAATATGTTAGTATTTCTTATATAAATAGGCAGTTATTTACTATCTTGTTGAATATAATAATAGTTTTTATCAAAGGGAGTATTCTTTTTCAAAAATGTTTACTTTTATTTTAACTTTTAAATATATTTTTTACGGTAAATATTACAGTATTTTACATATAAAATAGAGAAATTACACATTTTTCTAATTAATAAATACAATGCTTATTAGGTTTACACAATATACAAAAAAATAAAGTTCCTAATACGCTTTCGATTGGCATTCACATGGTATCATAATATACAGCCTGAGTTTGAATTCGTATGTTATCCCGAAAGGTGGTGATAGGGACCATGGTTTTGCACAAGCTATGAAAACCTTTCTGTGAAATACGAAATCTAAATCTTCCATACAAAAAAAATAATCAATTGAAATGCTTAAACAAAATGTTTTGTGTGAAAACCCTACATCTTGGGCGGGGCCGGCGCTAATTTGATTGGATTTTGGCCATTGCAGGCATCCAATCACATTTTTCGCTAGCCAATAATGACACTTGTGGCGGTAATAAATTTTTATTGCTTTTTGACTTGCCAATGGCAGATTTTGGGTGTCAAATAAGACATAGTTCAACAGAGGTCAAGTAATCAGCTGGTTATGGGTTGCTTAGCAAGCTTTTAAGCAAAATCATGGCGTAAACTTTACACACCATTTGTTGAATTAAAAAGTCCTAAATCAGAAAAGTCATAGAACTAATGCTGTTGACATTCAGGAGTAGCATAACCCCTTTCGGGATAACATACGAATTCAAACTCATGCTGTATACGTCTCTTATGAATCAAACATAATATATGAATCATAATAGACGTATAATACATGCCTATCATAATTTATGATGGCTTGACTACTGACCGCGCAATGTATCGCAGATTTATAATAATAAAGCTAAATACAAACCGACGCAAATACTTTCAAACGACGATAAAGATGAGCCACCACTGACGCCTTATTTAAAAACCTTATCACGTCACCTGCGCTCTGACGCCTTATTTAAAAATATTTCGTAGTCATGTAAAATGATTATACAACGTGAGTTTGAATTCATATGTTATCCCGAAAGGGGGATAAGCTACTCTTGAATGCCAACAGCATTAGTTCTATGACTTTTCTGAATCAGGACTTTTTCATTCAACAAATGGTGTGTAAAGTTTACGCCATGATTTTGCTTAAAAGCATGTTAGGCAACCCTATAACCAGCTGATTAGGTACTTGACCTCTGTTGAACTATGTCTTATTTGACACCCAAAATCTGCCATTGGCAAGTCAAAAAGCAATAAAAATGTATTACCGCCTCCTTTGAATCGTCATCCTAATTTTATAAAAATGGGGTCTGTTGGGTTCCGTATAATATTTTTCATGGAATTTATGTTCAAGTATTTATTTTGTTTATTTGTTGTATGATTCAGAACGAAGAGGATGTGATGCAATGCCTACACTCATTAAAAATTATTTTATTTACACATTGTAAAAAAACTAGTGGTAGGTACTTTCGTACCAAAACATATGTAAGACAAGTTTTATTTGTGTGATTGAGTGATAAACAACAAGTGCATTTTGCGACTACCTACTTTATGAAAATCTCCGACTTTGGCATTGCTTTAAGATATGATACGAGAAACTTAAATAAAGTACGTACAGAGTAGGTACCTATTTACTTTAATTTAATTCGAATCGAGAGCTTACGAAGTCATCATACACACGACTTACTTAACCCAATATTGGGTTAAGTAAGTATTTCATAATGTTTGTTTCGCCGTTTTTTATTTCAATGAAAACGGGACGGGACCCTAAAATTATTCGGCACTGTCAAACTTAGACAATTTGGTTAAATTGTCTAAGCTGTCAAAGGAAACCGAACTCGAAAATCTAAAAATAAACTTAGGCATTTCAGTTATTTTCAGTATTTCGTGGACTATTTCGTTGCGAGCGCATGTTGAAAAGTTAAACTCAGTGTACAAAAATCATTTAATTGTCGTAGGTATGGCCTACCTAAGTGCTTGTGAATAATGTGTGCAAAACCTACCTGTACCTAGTACTCGTAGTAGTACCTACCTATGTAGCTACCCGTCTTCAGAACAGAGTGCTTATACCATGGAAAGCCAGTAAATTGATATGTACCTAGTTTGTAAGTTTTATTACTACTTACCTATTTACCAAATTAGCGCCGGCCCCGCCCAAGATGTAGGGTTTTCACACAAAATATTTTGTCAATTGATTATTTTTTTTGTATGGAAGATTTAGATTTCGTATTTCACAGAAATGTTTTCATAGCTTGTGCAAAACCATGGTCCCTATCACCACCTTTCGGGATAACATACGAATTCAAACTCACGTTGTATTTCAAATTAGAATGAAAAAGAATACATCCCTAGCTTGAAGGGAGGTCTCATCATATTTTGGTACAGTTGTAGGCAATAAATATTGCACATCGGATTTTCTGCTTTCGTAGAGCGCTATCTCTTTCTGACGCACGCTACGCTCTATGAAGCCGAAATTAGCCGATTGCAATATTTGCCTACTACTGTGTAATACTACTTGATACTAGATTTTGACAACAAGTAACAGCGATCAAGTTTCTTGTAGCCATCATTTTTCGACAGCAATTTGTTTCCAATTCATGTTTTACAAAGCAAAGTTCTTATTCGCTATCAAATGATTATTCCGTCATTATTCAGGTCCGTAATCAGAAACAGTGCTTGAGTCTGTCGAGCATTAAGTACTCTCAAGCATACATTTTTGACGTGACAACGTCACGGCTGCACGCACGAAAAAACATGACTCATGCGGCGTTACCTCGCTCTGAGGCATTCCATTTAAGACTTGAAGTGCAAGCGAGAGCGCGGAACGGGCGACAAAGAGGCACGCACGGCCTCCGCGTTCGGCAGCGTTCGACATCTGTCTCTCTCCTACTTGAGTGAGCGATGCGTCCGCGTGGACAGCTGTATGACATTGTCACGTTCAACTATCGTCAGTAAACCGACTTTACAGACAACGGATATTTTCTCCATAAAAAAATTACAAAAATCTATGCTTGAAGCTCGACTCAGACTCAAGCACTGTTTCTGAATACGGGCTTCAGTCTTGTTGCAATCGTTCCTTGCAATTTGTTTTTTATCGCAATCGAAGCTCAAATAATTTCACAACTGACAGATGCGACTAGGTTTTGATTGCAACAAAAGGTACGTAATACTGGAATCATTAGACCAGTTAAAAAAAAGGTTACTCCCTCCAAGTAAAGCGTGCTCCACACTAATGGGCGTCTCAGTAAAGATGGCTTTTTACTAAATCTGTACCGATTTTCTAAACTTATCCAATCCAATCATTCAACTTTGTTATCATTATAATTTTGCAACAAGAAACAAAAGTACTGAACTTTGGTTCAGTAAGTAGTACTACTTACTTAAAGTTATTTAATAAGTAGTATGATTTGGTAAGTAAGTAGTAGTTGAGTTTGGTCTATAAGTTTCTTGCCTGTTCTTCTAGGCTTGATCGCGAGAAACGTTTCAAAATGATTCTTGTGATACAACTAAATAAAGAAGATTTGCACAGCCACCTTCACTTCAACGCACTGATAACAAAAGTGTGAATAAATAAAGAACTCGCCACACGTAGGTTATTAAGCCTTAGGCACGTTCCACACGCGCGTGTTGGCGTCTTGACCGACAGATACCACGGTCTCGTCGTCCAGCCAAGACAATCCTGTGATTTGGCTCTGCGGGTGAGCATCTGAAAATGAGGAATTGGTATGTAAGACAAAGTGAGACAGATTAATTTAAGGGGCTTAGCCCTACACTATAAAATCAATAAAAATATATACGTTACTTTTAACGATGGTATGTTTGTTCGGTTGCGCCACACTCCACACTATGAGCGTGGTGTCGAGTGAGCCTGATGCCACACGGGTGGAATCGGGGCTCCATCCCACGCAGTTGACGCGAGCGCTGTGAAAGCCCCACTCTCTGTTGTGAGCCAACTGAAAACAATAATAAATAAATATAAATAAACTAGCTGTACCCGGGACTTCGTCCGCGTGGAATAGTGTCTATGGGTAGCATTTTTAATTTGCAGCGGAAAAAAAACAGTAGATACATACATATTCGCGTGCACGTGACACAGTCGTCTGCCCTCTTACTAAACTTACTTCCCCCCCCCCCCCCCCGCATTCCCCTTTTTTCGCAATAAAAGTAGCCTATGTCCTTTCTCAGGCTCTACACTATCTGTGTACCAAATTTCATTTCAAACGGTTCAGTAGTTTTGGCGTGAAAGCCGGACGGACAGACAGACAGAGTTACAAACACATGTATAATAGTTTCTTTTGACCAAACACTCAACAAATAACATCGAGCAACCACCGTATTCACCAGATATGACTCCAGCCGACTTCTTTCTTTTTCTTAAACTCAAATTAACACTTCGTGGCACCCATTTTCAATCGGTAGAAGACTTAAAGGAGAATTCGCGGCGAGAACTGAACTCAATTCAGGAAACAGCGTTTCAAAAATGTTTTGATGATTGGACTATTTGTTGGCGTAAATATATCGTTTCTGAAGGAGCATACTTTGAAAGTGATAAAATAAATTTGGGTGATTAACAAACAATTTGTGTATTATTGATCTTTTCCCGGTACTTTCTTAACAGAGTAGTATATTGTTATGGTTTTTTTTTGTAAATATATACTTAGAATACGATATAACCCCCAGACAGAGAACAAACCTCTGCGTTCACCGCCCAAATATTTGTTCTCGGTCGAACCCACGACCTACGGCGCAGAAGGCAGAGTTACTAAATTTTCTTTTGTTTTACCTTATAGTCTTCCGTATTGTACAGTATAACCTTGCGGTTAGCATCACTGGCGACTAGATACTTGGAGTCAGGACTGAACTTGACATCAGTGACTGGACCCAGGTGTGTCAGTTCCTGCGATGGGGTCAGAGTACGCACGTCCAAGGTGTACAGGTGGATCTTACTGTCAGCACCTGGAAAACCGTTTTAGAAAACAATAAAAACTTGAAAGGTGTCAAGGGACACCCGGATGGAACGAAGTTCCATTATTATTATTTACAAAAAACCTGTATACACTGAACAAAAATAATCGTCGCGACACCACACTGATCAATGCGAAATAGAAATGAAAATATCTGGCTTGCTTTCTATAAGAGAGAAAGAGAGAGAGAGAGAGACACAGAGAAACATGCGCACGCCGCACAGCTTACAATAGCTTACTATAGCAAAAAGTGTCGTGACAACTTTTCGTAAGATTTTTTCCGTCTAGCCCCCTTTCACAACGTGCGATAAGGAACTTCGTTCCAAAAATGGTATTTATTTCAGACATTAATGCATCTATAATTTTGTTAATAACAATGTAAGTTAGAGACTGGTGTTATAGATTTTACAAAAACTATTTATTGCAGTGTGCAGCTGCATCTAAAAATGGTTCAGGGCACCGACCCACCTTTCGGAAAGTATAGGTAGCGGCACATAACTTTAGCGCTGACCGTTATTGCGCAGAAGTCAAAAATAAGGTACCTGATGGGGACTAGCGGGATGAAGGGCGGGCGTGCGTAGCGCTGATTGGCTCTCCAGTCGCACTCCGCTCTCTGTACCAATAGGACACTCTGCACACATCCACACATCCAGTGTGCGCGACATGCGCACACTACGACGCATGCGCAGCTATCCCCTCCGCGTATCGCTCGGCTCGGAAATCATACATACCTCCTACGGCGACGTGTCTCGACTTAGGCTCTATTGCGACGCACGTAGGTTCATAGTCGAGTGGCAGGCTTGATTGCTTGTTCCCACCGAAAATAACCATCAACTGAAAAAAAGTTGAAAGCGGTTTCAATTGTGCTATTTGTTTCTCTATCACCGCACCTTTGAATAGTTGAATTTCAGTAAACTTTCGGTAATATTAAATTTATTTGATACACTTACAAAGGAACTTTAAAAGGAAGATACATGGCACCTAAAATGTACAAAAAATTTGATTATTTTTTTTAATTTTTTTTTGTAAATACATACTCAGAATACATTATAACACCCAGACAGAGAACAAACATCTGGGTTCACCAAACAAATATTCGTTTCGGTGGGGATCGAACCCACGCAGAAAGCAAAACTACTTATACTGAGCTAGGAAAGCTGTCTACTTCTTCTTCGTCGTGTCAATGTTTCCCCTAATATTTTGTCCAGAAATGGGCCACATTAATAGCGCTTTCCGTGGCGTCAGTCAAATCTTTCAGCGTGCAGGTGTTAGGGCACTCTGGGCAAGACAGCAAATGAAGCATAGACTGTGGGGCTCCGCAGTTGCAGTCTGCGTGGTCGAAGTACCCCATTTGACTATGATGCCTGCAGCGGCCCACCTGGCTCCGAAGTCTATTCAGAGACTTCCAGGTTGACCATGGGAGTTGGTTACCCGCTGGTAGTTCAAGCTGTCTATAAAGCTAGGAAGTGTGTGTGATTGATAGATTACCTCCTTGACAGTGGCGACTATGGTTGTATCATCATCCACAATGTGGTCCATTCCGCGCGGCTGCGAGCCCAGAGTTATAACGCTATCCGAATAAACGGGCGCGTCGCCTGGAACACACAAATACGGTTGAAATATATTTATTTCTCTTAAGAATTAAAAATTCACTTACAGAGAAAACTAAGCTAAATAAGTAAAGTAGTGTGCCTTTCAGCGTAAAGATAGGTCATAAATTTAAAGTGTACATAGTGTTAAAAAATAATCTAATAGTAAAATCATAGTGGGTAGTTTTGTGCGTTCCGGCTCATTAGGTAGCAAGCGCGTACGCTGCCGCTGCGCCGATCGCAGAGCGCGCCGGTAGATTGCTGTTGTCGCGATAAGGGCTATGCCCCAGCGCGCGAGTAAGATATGATATTATAGCATTGCTATAGTTCGGTTTTAGTGTTGTTAAGTAATTAATGAAAAATCCTTTAAAATGTGATGTTTTAGTAATCTTTTGAATGTAGCTTGTGAATTGATCTCCCTAATATCTTTTGGTAATTTATTATATAGTTTTGCACCCTCGTGCGTGATGTTCTTTTTTCCATAGTTAGTTCTAGGTGTTTTTAAAATAATATGATTGGCTTGTCTTGTTATGCGTTTGTGTATATTTTTCTTCTTAGTAAATATCATTTGTGTGTGGACGTTTTTGTTTAATATTTTTTTAATTAGTAAGCAAGTGCTATATTTATACATTTGTAATGCTATTTTTATGAAACAACGGGATATTTACCATGATTAAATTTTGAGTTTTGACTTCCGATATTTCGGCACACTTGCATGCACCATGATCACGGTTGAACTGAAGTCCACGAGTAAAATAAATGTTTATATGGAAAAAAACGGGAGTTTATCGCGATTACCTTTGTTATTTCCCGACGTTTCAACCGTATTCCAACAGCCGTGGTCACGGGGAGACATATAACAAAGGTAATCGCGATAAACACCCGTTTTTGCCAAATAATTATGCATAAAGATCGCGTTAATAAAAAAAAAAGACGTGTGGCACTCGGAGACTGCCGCGGTAAAGCTATTGCATAGCATTTTTTATCAACTTATGCAATTATAATTATTTATTTTGTTAATGCAGTATTTTTTATTTTTTAATATCGGTTTGTCCCTACCTTCATGTGCAAATCTCCCTAAAGAACGGAACAAAGTCTTTTGAGCACTGACTTGAACTTTGTTACGTATGGCAACTCCAAAACTGTTACTTACACGTCATTGAAAAAACGTCATTGGGGGTGTTAGGTTTTTTTCGTTACGGAATTTCTGGATTCGGTCCCCACGCTCAAGGCCCGCGATAGAAGCTATGCAATAGCTTAAAAAAAAATGTGTCAGGCAGACAAATCGATCTACCCTCTTTTATTGGTTTCGACACTACTATTGGTTCCATTCATTATTCTTATTCGTCAACTAGCTGATACCCGCGACTTCGTCCGCGTGGATATTTGAGTTCGTTTTTTTTAGTTTGATATGACCAACTGCTAGTTACCATTGTTTTGAGCTTGTACTTTAGAGTATATTTGAATTTGAAGGTGAGTGCTGTTGGAGCCGATTTTTTCAGCAGTGTCTAGTTTAAGTATGATAGATGTTTCCCGCAATTTTGTCGTAGTGGCTATCATCGGTTTGTTTGTGAACCTTTGTGTGTAATCAAGCCTGCTGCCAGATACTGCGGTAGCTGAAATTTTTTTAATGTTTTTTTTGCGTATTTTGTAAAGCAATTTTTTGTGATTTTATGTTATATTAGTGGCTAATTTGGGGTTTCGTATGCGTGTTGGTGTATAATCGAATCAGATTTTTTTAATTTGACATGACCCACTACTGGTTACTATAGTTTTGAGCTTGTACTTTAGAGTGTATTGGAAGGAGAGTGCTGTTGGAGCCGATTTTTTTCAGCAGTGTATAGTTTAAGTATGATAGATGTTTCCCACGATTTTGTCTTTGTGGTTATCATCGGTTTTTTTGTAAACATTTGTGTGTATTAAAACCTGGTGAGAAATGCTGCGGTAGCTGAAAATTATTTAATGTTTTTTTTCGTATTTTGTAAAGCTATTTTTTATGATTTTATGTTATATTAGTTGCTAATTTGGGGTTTCGTATTTTTTTCAGCAGTGTTTAGTTTAAGTATGATAGATGTTTCACGCGATTTTGTCTTAGTGGTTATCATCGGTTTTTGTAAACATTTGTGTGTATTAAAACCTGGTGACAAATGCTGCGGTAGCTGAAAATTTTTTAATGTTTTTTTTTTCGTATTTGTAAAGCTATTTTTTGTGATTTTATGTTATATTAGTGGCTAATTTGGGGTTTCGTATTTTTTTCAGCAGTGTTTAGTTTAAGTATGATAGATGTTTCCCGCAATTTTGTCGTAGTGGTTATCATCGGTTTGTTTGTGAACTTTTGTGTGTAATCACACCTGGTGCCAGATGCTGCGGCAGCTGAAATTTTTTTAATGTTTTTTTTTGCGTATTTTGTAAAGCAATTTTTTATGATTTTATGTTATATTAGTGGCTAATTTGGAGTTTTGTATGCGTGTTGGTGTATAATCAAATCAGATTTTTTTAATTTGACATGACCAACTGCTGGTTACTATAGTTTTGAGCTTGTACTTTAGAGTGTATTTGAATTTGAAGGCGAGTGCTGTTGGAGCCAATTTTTTTCAGCAGTGTCTAGTTTAAGTATGATAGATGTTTCCCACGATCTTGTCTTAGTGGTCATCATCGCTTTTTTTGTAAACATTTGTGTGTAAAACCTGGTGACAAATGCTGCGGTAGCTGAAAATTTTTTAATGTTTCTTTTTTCGTATTTGTAAAGCTATTTTTTGTGATTTTATGTTAAAATTGTGGCTTATTTGGGGTTTCGTATGCGTGTTGGTGTATAATCGTATCAGATTTTTTTAATTTGACATGACCAACTGCTGGTTAGTATAGTTTTGAGCTTGTTCTTTAGAGTATATTTGAATTTGAAGGTGAGTGCTGTTGTCGCCGATTTTTTTCAGCAGTGTTTAGTTTAAGTATAATAGATGTTTCCCGCGATTTTGTCGTAGTGGTTATCATCGGTTTGTTTGTGAACCTTTGTGTGTAATTGAACCTGGTGCCAGATGCTGCGGTAGCTGAATTTATTTTTTAATGTTTTTTTGCGTATTTTGTAAAGCTATTTTTTGTGATTTTTCTTAAAATCATTTTCCGTTTTTTCTTCTTTTAGGGGAAGAATTTTCCTATTTTCTTTCTTAGTGCACCTTTGCTCAATTAGAGGAACACACCTTCTAAGTTTCATGCTTCTAGGGCTAACGGTTTAGGCTGTGCGTAGATTTTTCTTTAAACCATTTTTCCCCTTTTTCTCCTCTTTGGAAAATAATTTTCCATTTTCCTTTCTTAGCGGATGTCTACGTCATAACATCTACCTGCATGCCAAATTTTAGCCCGATCCGTCCAGTGGTTTGGGCTGTGCGTTGATAGATCACTATGTCAGTCAGTCAGTCAGTCAGTCAGTCACCTTTGAGTTATATATATATAGATTTTGACAGTGTGTTTACCTTCAGTTTGCATGACAGCGCGTCGCAGTGAGTCGTCGATGCCGATGGTAAGAAGCGAGCCGTCCTTACCAGCTCGCATGCCGTTCACCTGGTTGCCGTGGCCTTGACCCGTCACATGTTTGCCTTCACCTGGAAATAAACGCCTCAAGTTAATGCTCGCAGGGCAGTGCATAGGGCACATTCCTGACGTGCGTGACCTACGAGGCAATGCTTTGTTGTAGGTTATGGTTACCACTTAATACCAGGTGGCCATATGCTTAGATAGTTATTTGCATAAAAGAGTGCAAAGTTGCTTTTTAGCCGCGTGCTCAATTTTGATGACCGAGCAAGAGCAGGATTCTAAAATTCAATATTTTAATAATAAAATTAAAATTAGAATCCCGTGCGTAAGCGAAGGAATCAAAGGAGCACGAGGCGTGCGCAAAGCAAAACAAAATAAAAGAAACACACCAAGAAGGTTCCGAGTCTGAGTTGAAATTAAATAAGGTTGTATGATAAATTCGGCACCATGGAGTTAGAAGTAAATAGGTTTAATAATGTTTTGAATTACAAACATAGCTCACACCACACACGATGCTCAAAATTCAATTTTACTTTTTCCTCTAGCGGATAAAAACGTCTTTTGCACTCAGTACCCCAAGTCGGAGTTTCGTCTACGAAATGTTGTTTTCGTGTGAGTATGTGTCTCTCTCTTTTATATGGAAAATTGATGACTCCAAAACTCGTTGCGATCGTTTCTACATAACGTATTTTTGCCATCTCATCATTTCACCATACAATAGAGAGACAAATAGGGGAATCGAAAACAACATTTCGTAGACGAAATTTGGTAGCGAAACTCCGACTTCGGGTACAAATACCGAAGAGCAAAAATAAACTTTCCGAGAAGGGGATGTAAAAAATGCTACAGCTGACAAACATACCGGTGTCAACGTTCCATTGCGTGACGCAGCCATCGTGGCTAGCCGTGTATACGCAGTGGTCAGCGCGCGCGAGGCAGGTTATAGGCTTGTTGTGCCCCATGAGGAGTTGCCTTGGTGTGTCAGGGTTGTCCACGTCCAGGTAGTTGATCACTCCGGATAGAGATACCGAGAGGAGGTGCTTGCCTTGCCAGAGGCACGAAACCTGAAAGATTATAACTTTTAATGTAATGTATATGTTATGGACCAAGTAATTATGGACAAAGTAAATGTGTATTAGTGATGATAGTTGTCACTTAACTGTGTGTTTATTTTTAGTTTAATATTTACATAAGCCCTCATCTTATTATGTGCACTACCCAACCTATCTCCCTATGACCCAAAGGTTAGCTGGTAGATAATGCTATCTAGCATTAAGCTCGCCTGTGTACAGTAATCTTTAATTTTGTGCAATAATAGTTATTTGTTATACAAGAGTGCAAAGCTGCTTTTTAACCGCGTGCTCAATTTTGATGACTGAGCAAGCGCAGGATTCTAAAGTTTAACCACAAGCGTTAGCGAGTCGTTTAAAAGTTAGAATCCTAAGCGTCGCGAAGGAATCAAAAGAGCACAAGGTGAAAAATCTTTGCACTCGAGTGCAACACGTAACTTTTCATCCCACTTCAGCGAGGAAATGACTAATGCAAAAAAGAACATGGCGCGACTAAAAGTAACACACCAAGAAGGTTCCGAGTATGAGTTATTAACAAATTTAAAAAGGTTGTATGATAAATTCGGCACCATGCAGGTAGAAGTAAATAGGTTTAATGGTGTTTTGAATTCACAAATACACCAAGAAGGTTAAGAGTGCGAGTTTTTAACAAAATAAAAAAGGTTGTATGATAAGTTCGGCACCATGGAGGTAGAAGTAAATAGGTTGTGTATTCACAAACTTATTGAACACGATATTCTAAATTCAAATTTAGTTTATCCTCTAGCGGAAAAAAACGGCTTTTCCAGTCAGAAATTAAACAGCAAAAACACACTTTCAGAGCTGGTGGGATGAAAATAATTTTCTATCTATCTATCTATCTATTAATGCGGGCATTATGAATAATGCCCGAGCATTATGCATAATGTCTAGCTCTATTGGGCTAAAGTGATAAATTCTTCATTATTTATCACATTGCCCGGTCATTATTATATTGCTACATGACAATTGGGCAATTTGATAATAAACACTTTAAAGTCGCTTAAAAGACGTAGAAAGCCCCTCCTTTTGATAGCAACAGTATGGAAGCTTCCTTTAAACTCCATTTCCCAAGGGTATAAAAAAAAAACCTTACAACCTAACCTACTCAAGTCGGGGTGCCCCGTGTTTGTCTCCCAATGATATAAAAAAAAAACCTAACAACCTACCCTACTCAAGTCGGAGTGCCCCGTCTTTGATTTCCTAAAGGATATAAAAAAAAACCAAACAACCTAACCAACTCAAGTCGGGGTGCCCCGTGTTTGGCTCTGGAATAGCCTAGCCAGAAGCTCGCGAGGTCGTCCATGAGCGGAGCTAGCCAATAACAATTAAAAAATAGTAAACAATACACGCGAACTGAAAAAACTGAAAACTCTTGATTTACAGGCTGATTCATGAAAATGTTTTCATGTTCTCAGGATATTTATCACCTCTGCTATCCAAAAATGTCTCAAAGGTGACTGGCATAGTGGAACCATACGTGCCAGTTCCACAATGCCAGTACTCTCAAACGGTGAAGGAAAACATCATGAGGAAACTAACACGTCATAGAACCTAAAAAGTTCGAAAACATGACACGTGTCGTACATGAAAATAGCGTCTTTGAGGCGCACTTAAAATCCTCTCACCAGACCGGTTCTTTAGAACTGGGTTAAAATGAAATGAAATAATTTATTTGCCTTAAGCAAGGTATATTTTAGATCTAGAATTAATTTAGACTTTAGTGTGAGGACACGATAAAAAAGCGTTAATATCTAACCTGTTGATTCTCGACTTCTTTGCCCATGTTGAATAACGTCGTCCTCTCCATAGTGGCCACATCCCAGATGGCGCAAGTCTTGTCTCCGGAGCAGGACAACAGCTGTTTGCCGTCGGGAGACCAGGAAATGCCGTAGACACCGCCTTTGTGGGCCGGGGACCCGAACTGGTGGAAATCAAGCATTAGAGTGGCTACTACAAAACGCGATTCTAATAACCATGCATTACTTTAAAATCCTTTCACCACACTTGGTTGGAAAAAACCAGTGACATGATAAGAAGAATTACCATCTCAAATTTTAACAGAAAATCTATAGGATTTGTATGAAAAATGCAATGAACTCCAGAATTCAAAAAATAACACTGGCTGATTGAGCAGGCCTTCTAAAGTTTTAATGAATTTATTGAATAATAATTAATATTACTTTGCAATTATTAATTTTATAATGTCAATTTCTATATTCTTATTATTTTTAATTGAATGGAATATTATTTTATTAGTGTACACTAGGTTAAATTTGTAAGTTTTTTTTCTTTTATTTATGCTATGTTTAGACCTGTAAATCAATTTACTTACCAATAAATACATACAACTTATGATTTTTTTTTAAATGGCCGCGACCTCATAAAACGGCGCCAAAGTGGTGTTGATTTTTGATAGAAGCATTTGAGTTATTATTTAATTTAATCAAGAACTTAGTTCTTTTTTCTTACAAATGGTTTGAGTTGTGCTCGTGAGCTCTATTAATTTAAAGCATTAGTAGATCTCACAAGTTTACCTCTCAAAAACATGGATGAACTGTGTGAAAGATGACATAACAGTGGAGTGAATGCAGAGATGACGGCTGACAGAGAGGAATGGAAGAGGAAGACATGTTGTGTGCACATAAAATGGGCTAAAGGCAGGAAGAAGAGATTAGTTACCTCTCCCTTGAGTTCCGAGGTGGCACCGTCAAACAGGAATATCTTTCCGTCGAAGCCGGCGGACGCGAACAAACTGCCGTCAGGACTGTACCGTATGGCTTGCGCAAATCTACTGTGCTCCTGTTAAATATAATAATTATTACTATATTTACATACATACATAATATGTACATACATAAAATAACGCCTCATTACCATGGGCGTAGGCAGAGATCACGGATTTCCACTTACTACGATCCTGACACACCTCTTTCGCTTCATTCACTCTTATAACATTCTTCATACATGCTCGTCGGTTTAGGGTACTCCTAACCTGGCCTTTCTCTTAAACGTCTGCGATCTGATCGAGATACATGCGCCGAAGTCTTCCCCTTCCAGCAGTTCCATTCACACTCGCCTGATGCAATTGTTTTGCACTTTATTTAACAGGTATTATAGATAGTGCAATCCACGAAGGGGCGCGCCCCACTATTCCTCCTAACCGTTTATAGTATATGTGTGCAAGCTTCCGTCAATGTTTGAGTGTTATCGGTACACACTAATTAAATATGAGTGCACACGCATACTACAATGAATAGACTACGGTTCGCGACTGCCGCTCGGAGCAAACTCCCCGCACCCCGCGAGGGGAGCGTCTTCGCGAATTGCACTATCTATATACAGGATATTATATCATAATGAAGACAGTTTTGACTGCAAATATGCCTCTCAGCTCAGTTGGTAGTAGCTCTGCCTTCTGCGCCGTAGGTCGAGGGTTCGATCCCACCGAACAAATATTGTGTGGTGGACACAGATGTATGTTCTTTGTCTTGGTGTTATATTGTATTCTATGAATGTGTTTAATAAAGTTTTATATCAGCTATTTGTTTCCCATCGTATAAGCTCTGCTTAATTTGGGGCTAGAACAGTGTTGTGTGGATTATCAAAATCATTAATTGTTTTTTCAAGGAATTACAACCCACTCATATCATAAGAAATACCTGAAGGCTATCATTACCAAAGAAGTCCACTGCTAGACATAGGCCTCCCCTACACATTTCTAGGAAGAACGATTCTGAGCCTATTCCATTAACCGACTTCCCGCGATCTTAGCAACGTCGTCGGTCTATCTGGTGGGTTTCTGTATCGTTTCTATAAGCAACTTGCCTGTTTAGTGCACTTGAACTTGAAAGGCGGTCCTTCGAACACAGCCAGGGTATTGTCCTCAGATGCTGTGATGATGCGGAACGGACGTGCTGGTCGGAAGTCCACCGAGTTGATGGGCTTGGACTGGCCGCTGATCTCGCCGACCGACGTACCGGTCTCAGCCATGAATACATGCCCGAATCTGGAAGATTAAGAACTTTGTAAATAAAATAAATGGTATTGGCACAAATTATACACAACTATTTTGTAACTACCAAAAAAATAAATAGGGTAATGTAGTAGGGGGTCATTATGAACGTGCAATCAGAATTTTTAGTTTCGATAAAATGACAAAGTTATTATATTTTATGTTAAAATTTTCAGAAATCCTGCAAAAAATTATGGACATATTAGTTACGTAGTACTAGAGAGAAAAAAAATACGCTGTTCGGTTCCGCTTGGTTAGCGTTTATGAATGAAATTATTTTTGCTTGTTGAATCATTTCTCAACATTTGACTAAAAATTGTGGTTTTTGCGTGGGTGTGTTCAGTATCAGCAGCCAATATCGACATTGTTTTCTAGTAATTACAAAATAGTGGTGTATAGGAATGGCGACTACAAGCCAAATCATAAGACAGATGACTTTGGAGGAAGAGGATGGAGAGGACTCAGAATCGTTCTTCATGTAGAGGAAGCTCAGCAATAGAACTACATGCCACTTCAACTCACCTCTCCCTTCCTTCTCCAACAACGACCATCCGCTGGCTATCAGCGCTCCACGCGATGTCCTTGATGGGTCCACCGATGGGCTGGAACTCATTCTTAAGGATATGCTCCTTGTTCACTGTGTCCCAGATGCGTACCTTGCCGGAAATATCTGAAAATCATTCACGCTGTTAAAATATGTATTTTTGAAAACGGACCGATTTTTGAGTCCAATTGCGGAAACAGGAGTCCCACACATACATACATACATGTATTTTTGACTTCTTCTTGTGTCATTGGTTGATTCAAACCAGTTTGGTGAAAATAATGAGCACTCGAAATATAAATAAATAAATATTATAGACAATCCACACAACACTATCTAGCCCCAAAAAAAGCAGAGCTTGTACTATGGGAACCAGATAGCTGATATAATACTTATATACATTTTTTTGTAAATACATACTTAAAATACAATATAACACCCAGATAGAGAACAAACATCTGCGTTCACCACACAAATATTTGTTCTCGGTGGGGATCGAACCCACGACTAAGGCTCAGAAGGCAGAGCTACTGAGCTGAGAGGCCAGTCAGTGAGTGAGAGGAGTATATGTTTGTTGCCTGTTCTTCTAGGCTTGGTCGCGTGGAACTGGCACCTAGAACCACATAGCTTTAAGACGTTGCAAAGTGATCCTTGTAATACTGTCGAATAAATACATATTTGACTTGTTTTCGAACTTTTTTCTAGATTCTACGACATGCCGGTTTCCTCACGATGTTTACCTTAGCTGTTTGAAAATACTGGCATAATGCACATACATTTTTCGACAGACAGTCATTGGTACACGGCTGTTAGTGCATGTATGATTATAGTGAAGCGGGCAGTGGTAAAGAAATTTACGAAACTAGAGTGAGTTTCGTAGAAGAGGGAAATTTTGACGTGTGAAAACGGAAACAACGATTAATCGTCGTTTCATGTATGACCAACAACGTTGTCCTTTTGGATTCCGCGGTTCTTATCACGGCAGATTCGTCCTAATCACATTAAATTGCATCGTTTGCTCGTAAGTTCGATCGTAGCTAGTGACGAAGGTACCGGAGGACTAGACGGGGCTGTGTCCCGGGGACCCCAAGCTTAGGGGACTCTCGGACTCTGACTTACAAACTATAAATTGCACTAGAGCTAATTTCTCCCACATTCGGAATAAAAATAACGCCATTAACGCGGCTTTAATAATGGCAATTTATTTTAAAAATACAGGGGAATTCTCAACAGGTCTCAAACATCTTTCTGGAGCATTCCGGAACATTTTCACGGATTCGGACCAAATGATTTTAAATTGTATAGTTGGGGCCCTAGTGTAGTTTTTGACCCAGTGTCTTTATCTAGCCCCTGATCGTAGCTTATTAGAACAACACCCAAATCTTGGCCAAACGAGATAAAAGTTATAAAGGACCACTTACAATCCAATGGTGTCACATCTGAAAATTGATGCTTTATCATGAAACGATAAATTAAGTTTCGCATTGACGCCGTGACGTTTTGATTTACACTGCGCGGTATGTGAGCTGAGTCAACTCAGCGGAACTATTTTGTAATACCAAGCAATAGCGATAGCGATGGCTGTAAAATGTGTCGTGCGTGGTTTTCGTGGCATCAATTTACTTATTACTTATCTTCTTACTTACTTTTCTTTTTATCTTAATACTTCTTACATATCTTACAAATTTTACGACACAGGTCAGTCGATTGAGGACAAGTGCTGTCAATTTACAAAAGCATTTTTGAAAGCATAACAATCGACTCACATAAGGTTACAGCGATAACATTGAGATTTAATATTGATTATTCAATTAGCGCTAATACTAACACTACTACTAGTACTAATAGTGGATTCCTGACGGACGGCCGGCGGCCTCGTAGTCGGCTTAGAAAGCGTTGGCTTGACGATCTGGACGCCTTTGAAAGGGGATGGTGGGAGGAGGCTCAGAATAGAGAGAACTTGAAATCTTTGGGGGAGGCCTTTGCCCAGTAGTGAAACAATATAGGCTAGTAAAAAAAAATAAGCAACGTTTATTTTACTAATACCTACTGCTATCGCTGTTGCTTGTTTTACATAATACCTCTATAGATTTATAGATAGGTGATCGACCTTCCCCCACCCGCCCCCGACGTCATTACTTAGGTGTCCAGCAGTGTATCTCAAAATGCTAATACGAAAGTTCATTTTACATGGTGGACTTCTGTTTCTAAACCGGCGCGTTGGCGTCTTGGCGCGGCGCCAATGATATAAACACAAAATCATAATAAATGCGACTATTACACAACACGTTAGCGACGACAAATGTACCGCATATTCTGTGGTGATGCCGTGGTTAAGAACTTAAGTACTCACCGAGAACAAATATTAATGCACACACAGCAAGAATTTCTGTGATAATTTGCCAAAGAGTGGAACTCTCTACCGGTGTCAATATTTCCGGAGTGTTTTTAATTTAGGAATTGTTAAGACAAAAGTAAATAGGTGGATTATGGCTAAGCATGCTCTATCTTCCACCACAAAAACAAAACTGTTCCCAATATTTAATCTGTTTTTTCTTTTGCTGTTTTAAAGCTAGAAAGGTCTTTATGATACTTTATATACCTGTAAAATGTAAGATTGAACATTTATCAATTTTTCTAGCCAAGTAATCAGATATCACACACATTGGCCGTTCCTATTAATCAACTTTCCTTGAAGTGGTCATTTTATTCAGTAACAATTAGTTAATCATATTTGACATACATCTAGGCGATGGTGATTATGATCAGCTGTCAAATATCACTGTCATATTTGACAGGGTTTCAGCTGATCGCCAACGCTTAGATGTGCGCAGGCTTTAAGAGGTCAGGAACCACATTTGAAAAGCACTGATGGTATTGCATAAATAAAAACACCAGGACAGAGAACAAACTAGTATGTTCATGACACAAATGTTTGTTCTTGGTGGGGATCAAAACCACAGTCTATCATGTAGAAGTCAGAGCTACTACCGACCGAGCTGTGCAGCGAGAGCACTGGTGGTCTAGGGGTAGCGGCTCCGCTTTCTGATCCGAAGGTCGTGGGTTCAAATGCAGATGTGCACTATGCCAGTACTCTCAAAACGGCGAAGGAAAACATCGTGAGAAACCGGCGTGTCGTAGAAACTAAAAAAGTTCGAGCAACATGTGTCAAAAGGACCCGCCAGCGGCCTACTTGCGGAAAAACCAGCCCGCACAGTAAGTGCGGATGATAAAAATTTGCCGATTTTTTTTGCCTGAGCTGTGCAGCCATGTTGGTTAACTGATCAATTAGGTTACGCAAAGTTCTGCACAACCATCACTTAGATGGGTTACTAGTAGCAGCATTTACATCAAAACTTCCGTACTTCGGAGGACATGTGAAGCTTTCTATCTAACTCAAGTAAGGTAAACTATGAAGGCTTTGGTGCAGACTAAAACTGCCTAGTAAACCAATGGAGCAAGCTACCAAAACGATGTCAACAACAAACAATAAAATAAAAAGTATTTATTAAGGATGGTAAGTGAATCAATTGACACGATAACTCGAATTTAATTAATTATATAAATGCGTCAGTAAGTGTTCTATGAGACAGTATGAGTGCAAACAGTGATTCATATCTATATATATTTGCTCTGATAAGGTAAATGAACCAGAAATAACCTTACCTCCAGATGCTATGTAGAATCCACTGGGCGAGTATTTAGCGACATTTACTTGACACGAATGCTCTGTATACACATCAGCTATGGCAGGATCCTCAATATTTCTGATAATCACAGAGTTTCCATTCGTATACAGGAAGTTTTTACCCTTGGGGTCACCGCCTAAAACCAACGGTGTACCGCGCGCGGTTCTAGGCAGAGCCGCAAAAGTGTACTCTGCAAAGATAGAGAGAAATACACATACGATAAACCTATGCGATCGCCAAGAAATATGTATTGAAGCAAACAGGAACCTATTGTCAAAACGAGACCATGCTTCCATGAAAACCAGTGAAATATAAACTTACTATTAGAGTAAGACATTTTGAGCTTATAGTTCACTAACTAAGTAATAATAGGAAAGCTCTGAAACTATAGTAAATCCAATACTTTTGTTATTTTTAGTAAATACACAATCAGCCGCTCGACTTCCACAAAAAACACAAAAATGACGTATGACGTATGAAGTTTATTTTTGAAACGTTGGCAGAAGTGCTTTGAAAATCAGTTTGGCATACATGCCCTTTTAGGGGCATGCAATCTCTGCTTCATTCAAATGTAGTTTTTTTCCGCACAACCTTTGTTTCTTTGGTAACGAGTTCGATTCGATCTATGATGTCTGTTAAATCATGAACCCAGTTGTCAGCAGTTGTATGAATTTGCCAGACTGAGAGGAGAGTCAAAGAAGTGACGACAAAAAAGACTTGGCCAAAAGACTAATGGTTCAGCGCCAGAATACAATAAAAAAAGTAAGTTTAGTGGTCTGTCAAAAACCTCACGTCTGTCATTGTCATATGGTATGTCATGTCATGTTTACTTCATTACATTTAAATCATTTCATTCATTTTGATTTTGTGACTTGCGAGCGTGGTGCTAAAATAGAATTTACTAATTCCTGCTAAATTCTGTTAGCTCATCGAACAAAGTCGTGCGTGGAATCAAGTACGTGGTATCTACAAGCTAAGCGTGATGTTCAACTGAAGTGGTTCAAATAGTCAAAATAAAAATTGACACTTGTTTCCACGTGGTGCACGTCAAGTTGGTCGACGTGTAAAACTTTTCTACTATTTCAATATCTTTTATCGCATTACTACGGAGTCTTCGAACGGAATAATGGAGTCCTTGAACATTTCGAAGTTAAACCTCTCGAGTGTAAGGAGCCACGTTTCTTCCGAGGCGGCTTCGAAGGCCGATATGAGTGAGCCAAAGTTGGAGTCCGAGCCCAATGTAAGGACTATTGTGTTTAGCCATACGTTTGAAATAAAAATAACTTATTAATCAAGAATTCAAAACAAAAGACTTTCTGCTTCTATTGACTGCCGAGTTTGAATATTCATGTTATATATTCAAACTTATGTGCTATGTCATGTTTTAAAAACATATCAGTTTTCATTACCAAATAAAGATTTGTAATGTTATCAGTTATTACGATTATTACATCAGCTTCTAAATTATGCATCAATAGACATAAATTACCAATGTTATTAGTACAGTATAATCCGAGCAGATATTTAGATCTAGGTTGTGTCAGGCTAGTCAGTAAGTGTCATGATCATCATCTCAGCTACCCAGCACTAAAAACAATTATGTTCGGACCAACTGTCAGGTGGTCTGCCTCTAGGTCTTTCGCATCTTTTGACCACCATTCTGTTAGTGTAATTGTAAAAAATAACTTACATCGTCACCTCATGGTTCAGCTGAAAATCAGCGTTGGAAAGGTACCTGCCGACCTATTCAGCATATGCTGAGCTGAAACCTGTTGAGTGAACACAACATAATGTAGCTCTTATAGGTGGATGGGTGGGTGCAAGGGGACTCTTACCTAGTAGTTAGACAATTTTCATATATTCCTTTTTGTCTCAAATCTCTCACCCTGTACCTATATCTTGTTTTATTTAAGGTTCTTGTTAGTTTTTTTCTGTATTTGTGTTCATTCAATAAACTTTTTTCATTTTATTTCATTTTCATTTCATTTACATTATGTTTCATGTTGCAGCCATTGACAGATGATGATGATTACCACTGCGAGTACAGAGAAGAAATATGGAAAACTCTGTTGGAACAGGATGCAGAAAAGCCGACTATCCACCTTCAATCACCTCAGGTAAGAATAAGGTAGAATTTGTGATGAACTCCATAGATCAGGGATTCCCCAGGGGTTGACATAAACGAAAACTGATTTTGGGGGTCGACGAGGTCTAAAAATCAATCACAAGTTCTTATTTCAATCTTTCAAGATAGGTCTTCTTCTATTGACCTAAGTCGAGAGAGACCTATGAAAAACACACTGTAGCAGCTGTTTTAAGTTAGCGGACCATTGTGAATAAGGGGGTTGATCTTAAAAGGGGATCCCTGCCATAGATGGTTAGAGATTGTCCAATCTTAAACTGGACGTCCCACTACTTCAGTCAGTCAAAGTAAATTGTTCTATAATACCTACATCACAAAGATCATTTTTAAGTACTTTGCTGTGAGCCAACTTCAAGAAAACTTGGTGGAGGGGTGTGCATTTTTAGACTGGTTTATACATACCTTCATCTGCCTGAATCCAAGATCCAAATTTGAAGACTGGCCTCAGCTCAGTTGGTAGTAGCTCTACCTTCTGCGCCGTAGGTCTTGGGTTCGATCTCCACCAAGAACAAATATTTGTGTGGTGAACATAGATATTTGTTCTTTGTCTGGGTGTTAATATTGTATTCTAAGTATGTAATTACAAAAAAAAAATGTATTTAAGTATTATATCAGTTATCTGGTTCCCACAATACAAGCTTAGTTTGGGGCTAGATAAGTGTTGTGTGGGTTGTCCACAATATTTATTATTAAAAAAGACTGCAACAATAATCGAACAAATTATACCATTGGTTTGCGTACACAATATTACACCATGAGTCATGTTCTTGCAATTGTAGTCCTTAACTCAAAGCATTAAAGCACAAAAGATTTCCTGTATGTTTTTCCTTTGTTTGCATCATACTTTTCATTGGCTGATGAAATTTCTTGATTTATGGCCTTACTTTGAAACCACACAAGCTAGCAATTTAAATTAAAAAGTATCTAAAACAAATTTACACATTAATGGCCTTACTTATAAAAATATGTCAAAAGATACAGTGCTTAAACTATTGCCATCTCTTACCACTGGGTACAAACAGTGACAGGACTAACTTTAAGCAATGATTAAATTTAAGTATGGCTGTTAATGATTTGCAAAAGATAAACACATTATTTAGCTTTTTAAGTCAGTTCGAAATTTAAATAAAACCTTTAATAAGTTATCTCTTTGGTTTCCATGTTTTGGAGTAAAAGATCGTTCCATTTTTAAATTACACAGTAGATATGAGTTTACTATGTTATTTATTTGGCAGATAAACACAACAATAATGGATTTTCATACAACTTTTGCTTGCTGGATCAGTTAAAACACACATTATTTATTTATAAAAGAAAAAGAGAAGATTTAGCTTCACTTAACCCCCGGCATGGAAGATATGCATTCATATTCACATCTTCTAGCGCCAAGTACCCACTTAACTTCGAGAGCACTGGTGGTCTAGTGGTAGTGGCCCCGCCTTCCGATCCGAAGGTCGTAGGTTCAAATCCACTCATGTACCAATGAGTTTTCTGTCGAAAAAGTTATGTGCACTATGCCAGTAGTCTCAAAACGGTGAAGGAAAACATCGTGAGGAAACCGGCGCGGCGTGTTGTAGAACCTAAAAAAGTTCGAGCAAGGTTCGTCAAGGGTCACGCAAAAAGGGCCCACCAGCGGCCTACTTGCGGAAAAACCTGCCCGCACATCAAGTGCGCATGATAAAACTTGCGGAAGTACCAACTTAAGATTGATTTCATCCCACAGTTGGAGTTCCGCGGTACACTAGTCCAGCAGTTACGCGACGTGACACGCAAGCTTGGACTCAGCATCGCAACCCTTCACTCGGCCGTGGCTCAGCTGGACTTGTTCATGGATGCACACAGACTGCGCGCTGATCGGCTGGCACATGTCGCCCTGGCTTGTCTTAGTCTGGCTGGTGAGAAATCTATGGTTTTTAAAGTGCTTCTTCTCATTTTTACCAGAATGCCCAGAAGAGTAAGGTTTTTAATACAACTTACTGAAGAAACAAGCCTATGTTAGAAGGTTGTTACTTATCATCTGTAACCAAGCATTGCTTCGCCATATCACACTTTTCATTAACAGATCACTGGACCGGTAGTTTCAACATAGTAGTAACTAACTAGTTTTGACATAGTTAATACAAGCCAAAGAAGAAGGATTTTAATTCTAATTCTAATTGATTTGGGGGAATACGATCTGCACTGACGTCCCGCGATGGGGTGTATTGTGCATTGTCCCCCTGCTAAACCTTACTCCAGCCAGCCCAACTCCTTAAAATAGCGGAGAAGTACTTTGGGTTGGTGGCAGCAACGTTCTAGTTGACCCAATGGTGACTCAGATGTGGATGTGGAAGGACAAGACTCAATTAGTTCCCTGAGCCCTGTCTTGCACCTCGCTTCTTCCGTTGCGGAGCAGTGCAGTACTACATGCTCCACAGTTTCTTTTTCCTGCAGGCAGCCGCGACATAAGTCGCTATCTGTTGCTCCGGTCTTCAGTAAGTGGAAATCCATGGTTTTCCATTGAAGAGCTTTTTCTTATTTTTTCCAGAATGCCTAGAAGGGTAAACAAGCCTATGCTAAGTAGTTACTTATCTGTAACAAAGCATTGCCTCACAATATCACATTTTCCAATAACAGATTAGGGGACCGGTAGTCTCAACATAGTAAGCTAACTTGTCTCGACATAGTTGGAAACCTATGTCGTAGAACCTAAAAAAATTGAAAACATGTGTTGTACTAAATAATAATATAAAAAAAAACAATAATACAATATAACGCCCAGACAGGAGAGCACTGGTGGTCTAGTGGTAGCGGCCTCGCCTTCCGATCCGAAGGTCGTGGGTTCAAATCCACTTGTGCACCAATGTGTTTTTCTGTAGAAAAATTTATGTGCACTATGCCAGTACTCTCAAAACGGTGAAGGAAAACATCGTGAGGAAACCAGCGTGTTGTAGAACCTAAAGAAGTTCGAGCAACACGTGTCAGGGGTCACGCAAAAAGGGCCCACCAACAGCCTACTTGCGGAAAAACCTGCCCGCACCTCAAGTGCGCATTATAAAATTTGCCGAACACTCAGACAGAGAACAAACGTTTATGTTCACCTCATAAATATTTGTTCTCGGTGGAGACCTACTGAGCTATAAGAGCTGTCGAAAGTGCACTAAACAAGCCACTTTGAGGTGCACTTTAAATCCTTTAACACAGCACAATGGTGCGAAAGAACAAGTGACATCATAGGTACAAGACTTACATTTCATGATATGATTACAGCAAAAAGCGAAGAAAAATTCAGCCGTGCGCCGACCTTAAAAACCCTTGCTAAAACCAGCGGGGTATCCCTCTGCGGGAAGACATTCCGCCAGCTCGAGTGGATGGTCGGCCAGCATGTCCGCTGGCGGCTGCTGGCGCCGACGCCCGTCGCCTTCGCTGCCTTGCTGGCGCACTACGTGGGGACCGATGCTGATCTGACATCAACGCATCCTAAATTCCGGGCGAAGTTCAAACGGGATGCAGCGGAGTTATTGGATAAATACTTGGATCTGACTTTGTCGGGTGAGTTTGAAATGAAATGAAATGTATTTATTCGCTTGAAGTATGGTCAATTTTGAAAAACTTCTTATAAATAATAATGAAGTACCACATACTTCGTCGGAGACCGACATGCAAAGTTTAATGTTAAATTGCTAACATAAAGCAAAACTAAATTTAAAAACAATAAACTACAAAGACAAATAAAAAAATACTATAAATTTAAAGACAATTTAGGTATACAGTACAAAAACATAGAACATGCTTAAAACAAAAATAAATAATTTTATAGAATGCCTATAAATATAAAATTAAGTAGGTAATTAAGTATCAATGTCAGATTTAATCAGATTCAATTCATACCTACTTTTAAGTTTACAATACTATAAAAAGAAGAAAGCGAACCGTTGCTTCTTTGAATAGACGAAGACGCTTCAAAGTGATCCTTGTGATGCAACTGAATAAACTTGTTTTGAGTTTGCCCTAGTACGGTTTCACCAATTGGCAAATATATATTAGGTACAACCAAACATCTTAGCTCTAACAGAACCCGAAGTCGGAGTTTTGCTACCACATTTCGTTACCAAATGTTGTTTTCGTTTCGCCTTTTTGTCTCTCTCTATTGCATGGAGAAAATATGAGATTTTAGATGTTGTTTTAGAATATGAGATGTTAGAGTTGTTGTCTCATCTTTTCTCCATACAATTGACAGAGACCAATAGACGAAACGAAAACAACATTTGGTAACGAAATGTTGTAAATGCACTGGGACTTCGGGTACAGCTCTGTGGGGTGATTAGATGTAGCTTTTGTTGCAATAAAACCTAGTCGCAGCTGTCAGTTAGTTTTAAACATAGACATTTTGCTAGCTTCTATTGCAATAAAAAAAGAATTGAAACAAAACTTATCTTTGACTAGGAATAATTGCAACAAGAGTGAATGTTGACGTAAATTGATAGCGTATAGAAACTTCTCTTTGTAAAACTAATATGGCAACATCGTGTCAAGGGTCGCGCAAAAAGGGTCCGCCAGCGAAAAATTTGCCGAATTTTTTTAGAGATACCATTTTGAATGCGACGCCATTTTGTAGTTGATGTTTGAAGCGCAGTACCCCACAGTTGAATAACTTTTTTATTGATTTTATAGTGTTGTAGGGAAATCAATGTCTGTCACGGTCGCGTTAGTGCTGAACAGTCCCAACAGATCCGATGGCGCAGCGGTCAGCGCAGCCCCGTACCAAGGGGAAGCTCGCGGGTTCAAATCCCGCTCGGCTCTTAATTTTTGGGACATTATTAAAAAAAACTTTGTGATTTCACAGTTGAATGTTTGTTTGTGTGCAGACGTGCGTCTCAAGGTGGTGGAGAGCGTGGAGGTGGGCTGCGCGTGCGTGGCCTGCGCGCGGGCGGACCTGGGGCTGTGCGCGTGGCCGGCGTGGTTAGCGCTCGCCACCAAGCGCCATCATCGCACCGTGGCGCCGCTGGCGAGGCTGCTGCACAGGTAAAACTGCGTAACAAATGAAAAGAAAAACGGCGTAATATCCATCCATCCATCCATACTTACAAACTTTTGCGTTTAAAATATTAGTAGAAAGTAGGATTAATGATTAAGTTTAAGCAAAATGATGATAAAAAGGCCGAAAAGACACCCGTCGGTCAGGTAGATGTCCCTTTTGGTTGATATCCCGCCATGGTTCATGGTTATAACAACGAAGCGAAATCCTGATACCACCCACTACATAACTTCACTTTACTGTCAATACTTCTCTAAAACACGCGTCATATTGTTCCAGAATGATGCAGATTATGAAGTCCCGGGAATCATCCCCGGAGGAACTGGATCAAGGTTACGGCAGTGCGAGGACATCCCCTAATATCACCCCGAGTACTTCCCCTAGTTACCATTCTCCAGCTTCGAGCTCTTGCAGGTAACTTTTCTTCTTAAATTTAAGAGCTTCATCATCATCAGCCTGAAGAAGTCCACAGCTGGGCATAGGCCTCCCATACACATTTCCAGGAAGAACGATTCTGAGTCCTTTCCATCCATCGACTACCCGCAAATTTAAGAGCTTAGCAAGGACAATTTCTTATATTTAAGTCAAAAGTAAAGGCAAAGATCCTGTATCACCTGTATGACCTGCATGTGTAAAGAATCCAGTAGTAACTCAAGGTTCACTTTGAAACGTCTTAAAGCTAAGTGAGTCTAGGTGCCAGTTCCTCGCGATCAAGCTTAAAAGAACAGGCAACAAAATACGGTTTTGATGCAGTTTCTTCACGGCTATTATTTTTGATTTGTAAAAGGATCATATAAAAAAAAGGTAGGAACCGAGCCGTAATGTTGCCCTATTTAGAGTAATAGTGATGCGCTCAGTTCTCGTTCAATCAGATGAATGAACAATGAGTGTGAATATTTAATAATTTCTAACTATAAAAGAATATTTAAATTTGTATAAAAAATTGTATAAAAGTGCTCTGTTATAAGTTACTAGTAGTATGTAACTACAATAAGTTTTTTGACGGTTTATAACAAAGCGCGGCGTGGCGACTAGTGCCAACACCGATGAACGCCGCGCGCGTCGGTCACCATTTTGTTTGTAATTCGGCTTTTAACCTCTGGTCTGATAGCACAAATGTTTTTTTCTGCGCTCACGCTGTTTAGTTATTGTGTTTGTTAAGTTTTTCGTTACGTTGTGTTTGAGGTAATTATTGTGTTATTTGTTGGTATATTGTTTCGCGCAAACGATATGGATCCTCAACCAAGCACGTCAAGTCAAGTTCGGCACACTAACTATTCACTAGACAATCGAGGCAATTTCATTAATTCAAGAGTTATTTCAATCATTCACTTTGTCACAACACTATTTTTATTTCATCAAAAACTGACAACACAGTAAACGTCAGCTGGCTTCGTCTAATTAAAAATCCGACTTATAGTTTGTTGCCTGTTCTTCTAGGCTTGGTCGCGTGGAACTGGCACCTAGACTCACCTAGCTTTAAGACGTTTCAAAGTGATCCTTGCAATCTTACTGAATAAATACACTTTGTGTTATTCTGTTGCAATCAAAAGTTTGATAATAACAAATAAATGATACTAGCTCATAATTAATATGATTTTCGACATGTTTATTTTGTGTTGTAGCTCATCTAGATCGCAGAACGACACATACCGTCAACACGCGGTCACCAACTATAGCGTGCTAGACCTGAACGATGCTAACATACCGACGCAGAGTTTCTACCACCTGCCCACAGCTGTCGATATGACCATGCAGAGGGTCAATAACCCCAGAGACTACAGGTACCTACTCTACGTCACTAATTCTATGGATATTTAGTTTTTAGACCACCGTCAATCTTAAGTTTTTTCAACTTCAGAAGTATATCGATCTGATATTTTAAGAACAAATAAATGTTCTTCTTATCGTGTCACTGATTCTTTCGAACCAAGTGTGGTGAACGGATTTTAAGTGCGCCTCAAAGAGGCTTCTTTCGTGCACTTGACGCATATTTTCTAACTTTTTTATGTTCTACGATATGCCGGTTTCCTCACGATGTTTTCCTTCACCGTTTGAGAGCACTGGCATAGTGCACATACATTTTTGGGCAGAAAAACTCATTGGTACACGACTGGATTTGAACCCACGACCTTGGGATCGGAAGGCGGGGCCGCTACCACTAGGCCCCCAGCGCTCTAATAAATAAATAAATAAATAAATATTATAGACAATCCACACAACACTATCTAGCCCCAAACTAAGCAGAGTTTGTACTATGGGAACCAGATAGCTGATATAATACTTATTTTCATTTTTTTTGTAAATACATCCTTACAATACATTACAAACAGAGACCCAGACAGAGAACAAACATTGCGTTCGCCACACAAATATTTGTTCTCGGTTGGGATCGAACCCACGACCTACGGCTCAGAAGGCAGAGCTACTACCAACTGAGCTGAGAGGCCAGTCACAAACAATAAAATAAAAACTTTTTAAGGTGCTTCAACCTTGATCTTAGGGGCAACTAACACGATAAAATCACTTAGAACTACGGTTGTATCACGGTGGCTCATTGATTCTGGCGCAAGCCTCCTTTTTTATGTAAAAGATAGACAAACGATCTTACGGCCCACCTGATGGTAAGCAGTCACCGTCGCCCATAGACACGAACAATACCAAGAGTGCTGTCGTTGCGTTGCCTACCCTGGAAGAGATTTATAACGTTTTTCTTGAAGCTTTGTTGTAGTTAAGAGGGAAAACCTCTGGTGGTTCATTCCACAATTTATGGGTATTAGGAAGAAACGAGCGAGAGAAGCGAGCTGTACGAGAAACCTATCTAAAATCTCTTTCAATAATTGACAATCATTTCCAGGTATTGCAGAGCCAGGATGCTGATAGACGCATCAGATGCCGGTCCCTCCAACATGACTGTCAAGAGAGGCTTAGACTCCAACGCAGAGTTGGAACGAAAGAGATACCGACTCACCTCGCAGATGTCCCAAGTTGTGCTTTGATCGTTCATCATCATCATCATCTGCAGCCCGACTTAACCCACTGTTGGGCAAAGGCCTCTCTTTGCTCCTGCCACTTACCACGATCTTGGGCTACCCTCATCCAACTGCGGCCCACGACGCTGGGAATGTCGTCAACCCATCGAGCTAATGGACGTCCAACGCCTCTCTTCCCAGTCCTCGGCCACCACTCCATTAATCTTTTGCACCACCTGTCGTCACCACGCCTTGCCAGGTTATACCTGTTCGCTCGCACACCTTTTTTTTAATATGATAGAATCAAACCTGATGGAAAATAAGGATGCAGCCTAAGATAGAGCCTTAATTCACCATTCAATTAAATTAAAATGTTTCGAAAATACTGACTCTGGAAAAGAGTTCCACTCCTTGGCTGTTCGAGTTCCTTGGTTGACCTTGATCTTTAAAAAAAATATTTAACTTATTATTTTTAAATGGCGTGTAACTATTTTTTGTAAAATCCACAGATAAAGCACACAGATTAGTAAAAAATAATATATTTACTCTAACACGTTCTCTTACTAAACCAGACAAGATGACTGTTTATTAGGATCTTTCAAAACGTCAAAGTTTGCGAACGATAATTTTTTTCACGATGTTCATCGTCTTAATAGCTTATCGGAATATCCAAATTGCGGCGATTTTCAGGGTCAAATCACGAATACATTAACAAGAATGCCCCAATGGTGCTACATGGTAATAATCTAGCCAACCTTACGTTTACTAAAAAGAAGACAAAACATACTTCGTCCTTTTCTTTGTTTGACGGAAAAGTGACAGAAATAGTTATAGTCTACAATTTCATCTAAAATCCTGTCCCAGGCACTATAGCGTCCCGCAAGTAGGGCTTGAGAAAAACACAAATATTCCTATGATTCATGCATAATAAATATATTTTCTCAGATCTTAGTACCAAGTAACAGCTCTAGATTTTTCGAGAATGTCTATTGCAAATGTAAAATTTTGACGTACCAAAGTCAATATTAATTCAGTAACACAAGGTTCACTTTGGAACGTCTTAAAGCTAGGTGAGTCTAGGTGCCAGTTCCACGTAAAAAAAGTTAAATTATACCGCTTTGTTCGACGGCAGCTGACGGGTAGTATCTACGATATTAATGTACGTTTTCT
Organism: Thera britannica; assembly: GCA_939531255.2. Taxonomy (NCBI): domain Eukaryota; kingdom Metazoa; phylum Arthropoda; class Insecta; order Lepidoptera; family Geometridae; genus Thera; species Thera britannica. Next base: position 9,890,487 of record OW618042.2, on the reverse strand, counting down.
ATTTGAGCGGGTGACCGCGTTGATGTCAGAAAACCATGTATATTATGCCTTTATTAAATAAATCATCTAATGATGTACTATTTTTATAAAGATCTATATTCATGGATGATAGAACTGCCTTATATGTGATATCCATTAATATAGATATTGAATATTAGCTAGAATTACATTAGGGTGTTGTGTCAAATGTATCAGATCCATACATTTAATATGAGTAGGCTTTTTCTCTCTAAAACTCTTGTTTGTCTCTATCTGTACCCGAAGTCGGAGTCTTGCTACCACATTTCTTTACCAAATTTTGTTTTCGTTTCGCCTATTTGTCTTTCTCTATTGTATGGAGAAAATATGAGACAGCAAAAATACGTTACGTAGTTAGAGTTGTTGTCTCATCTTTTCTAAATACAATAGACAGAGACAAATAGGAGAAACGAAAATAACATTTGGTAACGAAATGTTGTAAATGCACTGGGACTGGGGTACTGGTTCAAATAATAACTCTCTTTTGATAACTCTGAGAGCTACGTTGTTATATCTTCTTTTTTAATAGTACCTCTGTTCTGTTCCGTAGGTCGTAGGCTCGATCCCCACCGAGAACAAATATTTGTGTGAACACAGATGTTTGTTCTCTGTCTGGGTGTTATATTGTATTCTAAGTACAATTACAAAAAAATGGATATAAGTATTGTATCAACTATCTGGTTCTCATAGTACAAGCTATGCTTATTTTGGAGCTAAATTAATTTATTATTATTTACAAATTAGTGCAAACTATTCCGAACATATTAAAAAGTATGGATCTCATAACGAACACACCACACTACAATGTAACTCAAGCTTTGTCTTAGTCAACTATATTCCAATACTATAAAGCCTTAGTCGTATTAGCTGTAAATAAAGCCTTTGCCCCATTATTATGTCAACTGAAAGACTATTGACTGCAGACTTGACCAGATTTGACTTGTGAGATTCAAATTTAGAACTTTACACTGACATTTACTTGACATTTGAATCGATAGTTTGTTAGGCTTAATTTCACTGCGCTAAAAATGTTAATTATACAACTTTTAAGCCAGCATATCTAAGCGATCAGTGAAACGCTGTCAAATATGACAGCGATATTTGACAGCGTTTCACTGATCGCCATCGCCATCAGAAATGGGTATAGTTATAGCGCTGTCAAATTAAGTTTGGATAAGAAAATGCAAGAAATAATTTATGACTCAATTGGCAAAAATTCTAATATGACAGAAAATAAAACTATTTTAGCATAAAAGGTTATGTGGATAAGGCGGATAGTGTATTATCATTATTTTCTACTGTCTTTGTCGCCAATAAAATACTAGCCAATGTCTGGATGTCCGACTTTGTTATTGTGGCAAGTCAAATGGTGAACTAGTGTGCCGAAAGGATTCAATGCACGCAGCATTGGTTCTTTTCGTGCACATTTTAAATTTTAGTCCTTATTTATCGCGATGTATACTTAATTAATGTTCTTCCTTGCTTGCAAGGGTGTCTTATAAGATAATTATGTAAGCAACTGCCATCTCCTACCACTTGGTAATGACAAACAGGGACAGAGCTACCTTTAAGCAACGTCACACCTTAGTATAGCTCGACCAAGCTAAGTTCTCTCGCGTCGATTACAAAAAAATCGTCGGTCTGCAAAAATGGATTCGCTATGATTAAAAAAAAAGGATTGTGTGGTTTTATGAAACCACGGTAAACGGTAAAGGTGAACGTTTTTTTACATTATAGACATTTAACTAAACATTTTAGGAATCTATACACTACACGGTCATCTGATGCGAACCGTGGCGCCGCCATATTGCCGCGGCCGACCGTCACGCGACATGCAACACACAGACGAAAAAGTTTGAGACGATGTAATCAAAGTTTAACTTAAAAAATTAAGAAGTGTTTGTTAGATTTTACTTCGCATTTATTGTTTTTAACATTATTACATGGATACATTAAAATATACACAAAAAAATGAAGTTCAAACTTAGCTTGGTGGAGTTCGCTTGTAAGTAAGGCTTAATAAATTAATAAACAGTTGAGAAGTATGTGAATAGAAGCTTCATTGTCTTATATTAGGTGTCTTATAATTAGATCATTTCTAGCAAAAATATGTCATAAATCTCATATCGGCTTAAAATGATATTATTTTTTAACTTATTTGAGACAATGGAGTTTAGTCAGGTCTTAAGGCTGTGCAGTTAAGTAAAACGTTTTAACGGAAATTATTATTATAAATACATACTTCTCGATTGTAATCTAGATTTAGATAGGAACAAATTCGAGGGTCAATTTCACTAAAAACTGTAATTTTTCGTTAATTTTTAAATTTAAATTAACTTTTATATTCAGTTGTATCAAAATGATCATTTTGAAACGTCTTAAAGCTCGCCAGATCCACGCGACCAAAATTTGATAGACGTGTCAAATATTTCTAGTTCAGAAAAAAAAACTAAAATTGTGCTAACGGAGTAGTTGCAATTAATTTAGTGAAATAGTACCAACTGTTGTTTAAGTAGTTTTTTTTTATTGTATTGATATATTATGGGCTATTTGATAAAGACTGTTTTTTTTATTTATATTGTATTATTGTGTATTACTTAATTTTTAACTGCGTCTCGATATATTGATATAGAAACCAAAAAATATCAAAAAGTTTCCTTCTGTAACTTTTATTTATTTTTCACTTAGATTATGCAAAGAATTGAGTATAATTCATCAAAACATTACTGTCTCTTAGCGCATAGTATTTCAATAATCTTCACATAATGCTATGACTACATTCATATGACTTTAATCCGTTCCATTAAAAAAATCTAATAAATAAAATTGCGCCGAAAAATCATTACACTCACGATCACGTTTAGACAAAAGTATACAATAGATATAGGCATAATTAGGCAAAACAGTGGTTGACCTTATCGCTGAGAGCGACCTCTTCCAGGCAATGTTTATGATAGAGTGAGAATTAATGATAGATTCATTATGACAAAATTATGATAGATTAACAGTGGTTTTTATTCGATTTTTTTCTAGCACGGGGTATACTTTATTGTAAATAGTCTAACATTATGTAGTGATATATTATGATGACCTGTTTATTTCTATGCACACAGGCTAAAGGTACTCATCACTAGCAGAATGCGCGTGACTTTGATCGCGTGATTTTATTTGTAACAACCTTGAACACTAAAATGACGTTATTGACTCGAGCTCTAGACTTTAAAAGAAAGCTCGGTATTTGGAAGCTAAAATTCCATGTTGCAATTTCGATGGATAGTCATGTGGAAAAGCCTTAATGTAACGTTTGCATAGAATTTGGCGGACTTTAGATAATAAAGTATTTTTGTTCTAGTTGCGCTTAACATTATAAATGTATAACCAGCTTAGTTTTGCTGTCTTTGAATGTCTTATTTTGTACTCAAATAATTTGCAAAATGTACTGCATTTATAAAATTTAGCTATTCTGAATTAACACATTGAATGACAGTGACCGCAGCATTTGTCGCGCATTCTTTGCGACAAAGATAACATGAGGATGAGATTCTAGGTCGATCTTTAATACTGTAATACATTCCGAAAATGATTTTACTGCCCTAAGCTGGCAGAAGGCCTGCGATCGACCCTGGTCTCTAGTACAGTCGGCGTCTTGACTGTACCCGGATTCAACGCGGTGGAGGGGACCCGCGCATGCGAGCTCCCCTCCTGCTATTTCCAGCCCCCACGAGGGGACAACCGAGGAGCTTAGGGAATTGGCCCTAAGTGCTCACGCCTTCCATCCCCAAAGAGCAACCACCGCTTCCTCTCATAAGGTCGACCGCGCGCCGCCGACTCAAGGGCCCTAAGACCGTTTCGTAGAATCGCGACGGCGCTCTTTACCGAGACGCCGACTCATGGGTCCAGGACCGCTCGTAGAGTCCCGGCGTCTCTCTAAATTGCACTGCCGACCCAAGGGCCTCGTGGCCGTTTCGTAGGGTCGCTGCAGCGCTCGTCTCTCACCGTCGACCCAAGGGCCTCGTGGCCGTTTCGTAGGGTCGCGACGGTTACTCCCCTTCGGCTCATTCGCCAGGATCCTCTTACTACTCATGCCTGGAGCCGTACCAGCGGCGCGGGCTCCAGTTTCCCGCACGAGCCCTAGCAAGCTAAAGCTCGGGGATGCATGGCACTAATGCCCTCAAAGGGGCCCTGAACAGGGCCCGCTTTCCCTTCCCCAAACGACCGAGCTAGTCCGAAGTGGACATTAGATTAATTCTCGCGGCAAGTGGCTTTCCTCGCGAAATCTTCCCAGAATCTCATTAACCTCTTTATACAGTAAAATCGGTTTATTGCTAGCACTCACCCCATCATCGTAAGTTACCTCCATCTCGTTCGTGCGCATTGTCCAGTTGCACACTCGATACGCTGCCTCGCTCCTACAGCACACTTCAGCGCTCCGCGCTTCAGCCTCTTCCTCTCGTTCTGGCCTAGCCTCCCAAAAGCAACTCTTTTTTCCCATGTGTCGCCACGCTTACCCTCGAGTCAACCTTGCAACAGAAAAAACCTGACAGTTCATTTCAATCCTTCACTTTTGACCAACCAGTGTTGCCATCGCACAATAGATATACTCACTTCCTTTATAATGACTTCGTGCGAAGCGCGACAGCATTGACGTGTTAAAAGGCGGGTATATTTATACATATTAAATAATGTTGTTTGGTTTGGCATAATTTTGTTAGTGTGGTTGTGAATGGTATCAGTGTTTTTTTATTTGGTCAAATCAAATGTCATACTAGACCCCGTGTCAAAAAACTATTTATAGCATCGGACTGTTAATTTAAATTGAAAACATAAGATTTAAATAAAATCTTTTTTTTAAATTATTCTATGTAATTTAGTTATGTTATTTTTCGATTCGTCTGTAAAGTTTTTGGGTAAACCTAGTTTTATCAACACTGTGTTTGTGTGTGCTAAAAAAAGTACCCACGATTGTACAGTCGCCTGCACTTTTTTAAATGAAGTTAGGTAGGTTTTTAATTTTCTAGTTAATGTAACCTTGGAAATTATGAATCGAAACCATCTTATTGAAGGCGACTGTACATACTGTACCTCTGAGACCAACAAAGATACCTGATGTATGTTGTTTTTTTTTTATTTATTTTATGTCTACTGATTTAATTAAGTTTTGTAAAGGTTGATAATGCTTCCTATTTTGTGAAAAAATGTTTACTTGGAGTTACCAATTTGTATTTATTTATTTTTGTATTTTGTAACGCTTTTAGAAACGACGCTAGTTATTATCAGCTTTCGTCTTGATACTTCTTCTTCTTAAAGAGATCTTAGCTCTTGTTCTTGATGCAATTTTCTCCAATTAAGTCTTTCGAATGCGACCTCCTTGACTTCCTCATACGACATGACAGCGACCTTTTTTTTATCTGATTCTTGATACCAAGCTTGTATAAGGGTAGGGAAATACTTTGCTTCTAAATAGTATGTTATTGTTTGCAACTAGATATTTACAAGACTGAATGTAAACTCGCTTGAATGGCGCTAGATTAGACTGAAAAATATGTTTTTCGTTAGTTACATATGAAGACGCATTATAAACCTTGGAATAAATATTTATCTACTTTTCGTCTTTGTTTTATTATTGTACAGACAAAATTTAGGGAGACAGGTATGTACTTATCCTAATCAAAATATTTTTTATATTTAGTTATGGATATTTGGGTAGGCGTAGGCCAAAGAACAGATGGATAGACAGTGTGAAAGATGACATTATGGCTTCAAATCCTTGGAGGAATTTGCTTCAAATCGGCTCACAAATGACAAAGTTATGCAATAAAAAAATTAAACCGAATTGAGAACCTCGTCCTTTATATTTAAAGTCGGTTAAAAAATGGGGTTCATAATAAAACAATAATTTATTTTACATCTCTATTTACATATACATAGGTACAATGTCAAAAATAAGTTGGTACAAGGGTATTTGTGCAAATATAGTTTGATAGGTATGTACTACGGTTATAATTTGACTCTTGAAGATTAGGCTAACCGATAGACCGATGTTTCGTCCGGTGACAGTGTTGGTAGCCGTGGAGGTCTACGCGGCGGACGTCTTCTTCGCCTAGGTCTACATTCACAATGCAAGGCGCACAGACCGATTCCAGCACACCCAGATAGAAACAACGGCAATGCTAGCGTCCTAGTAACTGTAGCGACCTGCTCCCCTCGCGACCAGTGAGGAATAACCACACTGTTGTCCGCACGCGACCAAAAGCAAGGGTATCTAGCTCCAACGAAGCCGTAACTCGTGGTAAAGTTCTCACAGTCCACTAAAGGAGGATATCCACATCCCTTGATGTTGACAAACAGAACAGCCGGACGCCAAGGCTCGGAGTGTGGTTTATACTTGACGTGGAGCTGGATACATTTGTAAACGTCACTGGTACAACCTTCTCTGCATGATGCCCAAGTGCAGTTGTCGAGGCCGAGTCGATCGTCGCGTTTTTCCGTGACGCATTCGGCTGGAAGTGGGTCAAAATCTGCGGCTAGAGCACTCAAGGCTGGGTCAGCGTATAGAGGCACTAGGAACAGAAGCGCTGAAGCACCGCCTCCAAGCAAAGATGCCAACAGAACTGTGATGTATCGCGTCAGTTTGGCTCGGGTATCGCCTCTCCGACGATGAGGCCGCACAACCAGTCTCTCTGAGCTTCCACCCCTCATTTTCTAAGCACTGCGTCAACCCATGCTGATGAGAACTTTGTACTGAATTATTCTGGTTTAGATCAACATGCGCTAGTTTGACGCATGCGTCGTAAACATCAGCACATTGATTTTATTGTGGACGTCTTCAGTAGGTAGGTATGTACCTACGAACAGAACAGGGTCATTCGTTAGGAGTAGGTACATAGGTACCTACCTAGTCAGGTAGGTATAGGTTGTCAGTTATGTAAGTGGGTACTTACATCAAAGGCTTTACTTTTACTTTTTACTTTGGGCTTCATGAGAGTAGGTACCTATGTACCTTTACCTACTCCTACATATAAGTACTATCTAATTAGCCCATAATCACCCACTGCTGTTTAAAAGGCCTGCTATTTATAATACGATAGTCTTTCCTCCTGCGCCAATCGAATCCAGTTAACTCCTACCAGAGTTTACTATAGACAGATACTGTCTGGTAAGTGGAGAATCCTGGGTTTCCTTCCACAGAACTTACTAAGACCCTCACCTAGTGACCAGTGGGCTTATTCTTGCAACTCAATTCATTCAGGCAAATGCTGAATCCACTGTGAGTTTTCTATTTTTGTTAGAAAAAAATTAAAATTGAACTCTGATTCAGCGATCACCCGAACGAGCCGCGTCTGCCTGTATTCTTTTCATGTCTCGCATCATTTTTCCTCAAAATGATTTGGGTGTGGGAGGAAACCACAGAAGAAGTGATAGTCGGACGGATCTCCAATGTTGCACAACACTGGAGATCTTGAATAAAATTGTCCTAACACTCTAAACTAAACTAACTTGAAACTCCTCTATGGGCCTCCGCTCCAAAGAGTATAGTTATGGAGGGGCTCCGCTCTCGTGGCGAATCTCAAACCAAACGCAACGGAAGTTGGGACTGTTGAGACTTGGCAAAAAGCAAGTTTCCAGCATCAGAAAATAAATTAAGAGTAAACCTTTTGTGATCTGTGGGCTAGTTTAGCGTGAGTGTGGTGGCAGCACTGGCACGGCACTACTGGCAGGAAAAAAAACAAGTGCTGCCAACTTAGCAATTGAATGGCTAGATTTGGCATAATTTTCGTATGTCTTAGCATTTCTTTTTGTCATTAGTCATTAGCCAAATAGCATAGATAAGAGATTTTTTTGTATTTTACCTGGCAAAACAACTTGTTAAAAAAACGTAGGCTTATGTCATGCTTCATCGATCCTGCCAGTGACAAGTAGAAGCGCTCTTGAAGATACCTTTTTTGTCAGATCTGGGGCTTCCAGTGTCATTCACTACAAACAAAAAAAATATCTAAGCTCTAAATGTGCGTTAAAGAAACACACAGCACGCGTCGACAATATAAGTCGATGATATAATATCGATATGGTTCATGTAATGACAAGCAAAACTACACATAGATAGGCTACACGCTGCGGGGCTCTCTCCATATAACTGTGTAGCGTTACCCATTGTAAACAAAGCTACATTCATATTGTTTATGTTATTAAAGCTTATAAAAGCTTGACCGAGTGACAAATTCGTTACTCTACCGTAAGACAGCCTATCGGAACACTCTACTGTAACACTCTCTCCTAGTTGTCATGCGTATCGGTCACGCTAACTAACTGTAATAATTTTATGTTTAATTAAAAGAACACATTCAAAAATATATCTTATTATTTAGCAAACATCTTCCACACAAAATATAAGGAGATCAAAAGATAAATTGGTGACCCCGACGTGATCATTTTTTCTGGTTTAAATTCACGTATTATGTGATAACCAGTAAAAGTGTATTAATTAAACGTGAAAGTGCAAGTGACTATTTTAAATTAAATTCAGTGGTTTGTGCCAAGTAGTAGTTTTACAATGACTACCACCTCCGATCACACCGAGCTTAACATGGAGCCTGGACCGGAGGGCGCGGCGTACGCAGCGCAGGCGCAGCCATCCACCGACAGCCTCATCACTGCTGTCACCATCAGCTCCAGGATATCTACCTTCTGGACCAACCAGCCGCGACTCTGGTTCCACCAATTCGATGCCATAGTCGCGCCACAGAAAGCAGGTGACTTGCACAAGTTTCAGTTAGTTATAGCTAAGCTGGGTAGGGACGAGTTAGCGCAAGTAAGCGACATTTTAGAGAACCCACCCACAGACCATAAGTATGACTGTATAAAGGCCCGCCTCATATCAGCTTACGAAGAGTCGGAGACCAAGCAGCTCCAAAATCTGCTCACGGAAATCGAACTCGGCGACCAAAAACCATCGCAACTACTGCGGCGGATGCGCGAGTTAGGTCGCAATAAAGTACCAGAATCTACTCTCAAAATATTATGGGTGAACAGACTACCACAAAGTGTCCGGCCCGTAATCACTGCATGCGACACGGTTGACCTTGAGCAGGCGGCCAATATTGCCGATAAAATTATAGAAACAATGAGACCTACGGATGTGTTCCAACTCCAAACACCATCATCATCATCATCGACGTCTGTAACAGAGCAGCTAAAAAAATTAACGCTCGAATTAACCGCTTTGAAAAATAAATTCAACCAAATAGATAACAAGCGGCGAGAAGGCGGTCGATCAAAGGAGCATTATCGTAGCACCAGCAGATCACATTCACGCGGTAGAGGTAATTTCATCAAATATCAGAATCAAACTGCTGTTCCTGGTGACAGCGACTTCAAATGCTACTACCATTTCATTTATGAAGATAAAGCCACCAAATGTGGTCACGACCAATGTTGCGAGAAAAGTTCGTTAAACTAGAACAGGCTACTAATGCGGCGAGTTTAGTTGCCGATCACACATATCGCCTCAGTGTTACGGATTATAAGTACGGCTACCGTTTTTTAATTGATACCGGTGCCGACGTATCTGTACTTGCGTGCAAAAAACGCCCAAAACAACAACCAGACGACTATACACTATATGCTGCGAATGGAACGCCAATATCAACATATGGAGTGAAAACATTAACTCTAGATCTTGGCCTCCGGCGCCCAATGCGTTGGACATTCATTCTAGCAGACGTACAACGGTCAATCATCGGAGCAGATTTCCTAGCCAAAAATCAACTATTAGTTGACCTACACGGCAGAAAACTAATAGATAAGCTGACCAACATTTCCAAGAATATACAAGCTATTTCGGATAATTTCCCTACCATAAAAGTCGTCAATACCACAGATAAATACCATACACTACTGTTGCGGTATCCCGATATAACTAAACTAGAATCATTCAAATCGATTCCCAAACACAATGTGCAACACTATATTTGCACAAAGGGCGCACCCGTATATGAGAAAGCGCGACCCTTAAATCCAGCCAAATATAAAGCAGTTAAGGAAGAATTTGAACGAATGATGGAGTTGGGTATATGTAGACCATCTACTAGCCCGTGGGCAAATGCACTACACGTCGTCAATAAAAAAAACGGCGAATTACGTCCGTGCGGCAATTATCGTCGATTAAATGCAATAACAGAACCCGATAGATATCCAATACCAAGATTAATGGATTTCACATACATTTTAAGGAATAAAACAATCATGTCTAAAATTGACATACGACGCGCATACCACCACATACCCATCGCACCGGAGGACATTCCTAAATCAGCAGTAATAACCCCCTTCGGATTATTTGAATTCTTAAAAATGAATTATGGTTTACGCAATGGGGCGCAAAGCTTTCAACGCTTCATAAACAACGTCTTGAAAGACACAAGAAATACTTTCTGCTATTTAGACGATATATTAGTCGCTTCCGAAAACGAGGAAACGCATTTAAAAGATCTTGATGAAATATTCAAACGACTAAATCAATTCGGCATAACAATAAACAGCGGAAAATGTGAGTTTGGCAAAAAGGAACTACTATTCCTCGGCTACCACGTCAGCTGCAATGGTATCAAACCGAACCAAGAAAAGGTAAATGCCATAACAGACTATTTGCAACCCGAAACTATCCAGGAACTAAGACGATTTCTTGGACTCATCAACTTTTACAGAAGCAGTATTCCTAAAGCAGCCGAAGTACAATCTGTGTTAGAAAAATACTTACACAATTCTAAGAAGAACGATAAAACTAAAATCGTGTGGACACCAGAAGCCATAGACGCATTCAACAATTGTAAACAATTAGTAAGCGAAGCGGTACTACTAGCCCATCCAGATTCCTCAGCAAGTTTAGTGCTAATGACTGATGCTTCAGACAGCTGCATGGGAGCCGCACTACACCAATCAATCAACGGCGAACTTCAACCACTTGGTTTTTATTCAAAAAAACTCACTACAGCTCAAACTAAATACAGTACCTACGACAGAGAACTTTTAGCGATCTTCATGGGTATTAAGCATTTTCGTTATATCATAGAAGGACGAAATGTTACAGTAGTGACCGACCATAAACCTCTTACTTTCGCTCTAACAAAAAAAGAGTCAAAATCCGATTCACCAAGACGCTTACGTCAACTTGATTTTATCGCGCAATTTTGTAATGAGATAAAGTACATAAAAGGAGAAATGAATGCTGCCGCGGATTTCTTATCAAGAATAGAGGAAATCCATTTACCCGATATCTTCGATTATGAGCTGCTGTACCAAAGCCAGATCGAAGATGCAGAGTTACAGGAGTTAAGAAATAAAAATAATTTACAATTTAAATCGATTATCATGCCATACTCGGAACGAGAACTAATATTTGAAATATCAACATCGCAAGCTCGTTTATACCTACCTACAACATTCCGAGAACAAGCTCTCTTATGTACTCATGGACTAAGTCACGCAGGAGTAACTGCAACAAGACGCCTTATTACACAACGTTATTTTTGGCCCGGCATGAACCACGATGTCGCTAAATTTGTACAAAAATGCATAAAGTGTCAAAAATGTAAAGTCCAAAGACACACAATTACACCACTTGGAGAGTTTGAAAATTCAAATCGATTTACTCATGTACATATTGATATTATCGGACCATTGATACCCTCAGAGGACTTCACATATTGCCTCACCATCATAGATCGTTTCACTAAATGGCCTGAAGTCATACCCATTAAGGATATCACAGCCGAAACAATAGCAAATAAATTTGTAGAGCATTGGATTTCAAGATTTGGCTGTCCAGTAAAAATAACAACTGATCAAGGTAGACAGTTCGAATCTCAACTTTTTACACAATTAACAAAAAGGCTAGGCATAGAAAAAATCCACACTACAGCATACAATCCTAAAGCAAACGGACAAGTAGAGCGCATGCATCGCACACTTAAAGCATCCATCATGTCACGCTGCGACAACTCTAATCAATGGGTGAGAGAGCTACCTATGGTACTTTTAGGTCTTAGATCAACTATAAAAGAGGACATAGGATTTAGCCCAGCGCAAATGACCTTTGGAATGCCTATCCGTCTACCAGGAGATTTTTTCGTACCATCAGAAACACATATTAATGATGCTGAGTATACACGTAATTTAATGGAAACATTGGCTACAATACAATCAAGTGCAAGAAAGCAATCGGATCATAGAAAAACTTTTATACATAAGGATCTCGCAACTACGGACTACGTCTTTGTTAGAAGAGAAGTGAAAAAATCACTAACTCCACCGTATGAGGGACCCTTTAAAATAATAGAACGGAACCCTAAATTCTATACAGTTCAAATAGGTTCTCGAAAAGTCGTTATTTCGCTAGATAGGCTCAAACCAGCTTACGCTATTAACTACACACCTAGCAACGCGACCCCAGAAACAATAGTTTCTCAGAGTCCGACACTTGTTGAAACAACAATGCCACTAAGTAACCCAAATAAAACACCTCGGCTACCTGATGAAATGGGTCCGCCGACATCTGGTGTGAAAACAACAGCTCCAGTCATAACGAGATCCGGTCGAACAGTTAAAAAGACTGTACGGTTTGATATTTGACTCTAGCTTATCAAGTGCTCATTATTACCAACAGCGAACAATACCGCGGTAATAAACAAAGATCATTCAGGACTACTCATTCACGCACTTGGGAACAAAGGGACTGGCCTATTTACAGCTACCTACTCTACACTTCAACAGTCAGCACCTTGTGCCAGCCGCGTAACGCACTCAGCAGGGGTGCCATGTAACCACTTGACATCGGCGGCGGTCCACAAAAAGTGTTCAAGTATAGTATAAACAGTGATTAACAATAACAAATGTGCAGTGCGCGTTTAAGTATCTTTGTTCTAAAAAGAGACCTTTTGATTTTCAGAACATTAGCCACAGTGTACGCTATAATTACCATGAACTCTATATCACTTTAAGTATTAATATTATTAGTAGGAATCTTTTTATGAGATATTTTTTTAATGTTAAATTACAATTATGTTAGTTTGTATTTGAAACAAGTTTACAAACTTTAAATTTTTATTTTATATACCTACTTTTAAAATTATCTTATAATTTTTTTTTTATGTGGGATGTAGATGTAGCGTTACCCATTGTAAACAAAGCTACATTCATATTGTTTATGTTATTAAAGCTTATAAAAGCTTGACCGAGTGACAAATTCGTTACTCTACCGTAAGACAGCCTATCGGAACACTCTACTGTAACACTCTCTCCTAGTTGTCATGCGTATCGGTCACGCTAACTAACTGTAATAATTTTATGTTTAATTAAAAGAACACATTCAAAAATATATCTTATTATTTAGCAAACATCTTCCACACAAAATATAAGGAGATCAAAAGCTAAAACTGTATTTGTATAGGTATAGGTTACTTAAGTACTACTAACAATAGATCTATAGTTTTACTAACGAAATGATCCATGTTGACCGAAAAAAAAACTATTAGTAGAACAGAACGGAACGGCACGTAAGTATACTTTGACACGAAGTTATAAGCTTGTTGCGACCACGTGGACATCGTAGACCCCATGGCTTGTCTACGCGTCCTGTGCGCAAATATGCTTATTTATTCGCAAATCTTGGTGCAACACGTGTAAATCGTGATGCAATTATAATGATGAAAACATCCACGAAAAAAAAAATATTTTTGAGACAAAAAAAATATTTTTAAATAACCAAAATGTTAAATCAAATGTTGAGAAATGATTCAACAAGCAAAAATCATTTCATTCATAAACGCTAAATACCAAGCGGAACCGAACAGCGTATTTTTTTTTCCTTTAGTACTACGTTACTAATGTGTCCATAATTTTATGCAGGATTTCTGAAAATTTTAACATTTAATAACTGTCATTTTATCGAAACTAAAAACTCTGATTGCACATTCATAATGTTCTACCCCTACTACATTTCCCAATTTTTTTTTTGTAGTTACAAAATATTGGTGTATGATTGTTAAAAGATATAACTTACAACAATATTATTGTTGGCAAACGCAACATGTTTTTTGATCACGTTTCTATCTTAATCTGCATTTTGAAGAAACTCCATACAATTTGCCACCCTCATTTTTGAAACATGTTTCAACAAGACGAAATGATTTGTGTGGCTGTTGAAACTCTTGTCAAGAAACAGTGTTTTGTATTGATGTTTCAATGGTCGAAACACTCCGTTAGACTTACAGATTTTGTTCTTAGTATTTTGTTGCCTATTTATTTGATATGTATTGTGTATTGTAGTTATTTATTATGCACAATAAGAAGAAGAAGTTCTTCTCATCGTAATAGTGAGTATTTCGAACCAAGTGTGGTGAAAGGATTCTAAGTGCACTTCAAAGAGGCTCCTTTCGTGCATTTGACACATATTTTCGAACTTTTTAGGTTGTACGACATGACGGTTTTCTCACAATGTTTTTGTTCATTGTTTGAGAGCACTGGCATGGTTTACATAAATTTGTGGGCAGTAAAACTCATCGGTACGGAACTGGATTTGAATCCATTACCTTACAATCGGAATACGAGGCCGCTACCACTAGGCCACCAGCGCTCTCTGTATGATAGTGAATGGTATACAATTCAGTACCATACAAAGTACTTGTAGCCACTACAAGACATTAAAGAAAAAGTTCAACCAATAGAAAATGACCACCTATTCAAAAACCATACTTTAAGTAAGTATAGGACCTTCTGTGCCGTAGGTCGTGGGTTCGATCCCCACCGAGAACTAATATTTGTGTGGTGAACACAGATGTTTGTTCTCTTACTGAGTGTTATATTGTATTCTATGTATGTACATATTTACAAAAAAAACGTATTTAATTATATCTGCTATCTGGTTCCTATAGTACAGCTCTGCTTAGTTTGGGGCTAGATAGTGTTGTGTGGATTGTCCACATTATTTATTATTATTATTATTTACAATATATAATGTTATGCATAGGTGGAATAAATTGTACAGCATTAAACAGCATACTTTTTTAAGCATATTCTAAAAATTTGTGCAAATATTAATTTGTCATTTGGCAAACATTATTTAGCATTAAATACTATTTAAGAGTTGGCAGCACTAGCAAAAAAAGAAAATGATAATAACAAAAATTTTAAAATGGCGGAGTCAAGTGTGGTGTAATGTGATGAAGTGATTTTATTAGAGTGAAACTTAAAATAAATGCTCGCTGTTTTTGTTGGTTAACGCAATTAGGTTCTGTTGTAGGTATGTCTGTAAAACTATTGGGTCTTTTTGTAAAATCATTGAAGCACAACCTCCCGGGGCATCCTGTGAGACCAGGTAAAATATCCACATGGCTTTTTACTGGTTCTCATTGTCTTGCGAGTTTCGAGTAATGTCGAGAATTCTGATGATATGGGCCGAAGCTGTGCCTTGTGACACGCGTCGCAACTCGAGATTCATTGGCTGATGTCGCATATTTTGACGTTGTTGATGGCGGCGTTGATTCGACGTTGCGACGTTGGAACTCGTTCATTTTGTGTGATTTCCCCATAGTTTATAGCAGATACCGACATATTTAACCATAATATTGTAGTTAGATGATTAACTCCAAGTGACATCTAAATTGGCTGAGATATGTCAAGTACGCCCATTGTGACCCCTACCATTTCTATGGGACTTAATGTGTGAGGTTATATCTGGCTTGTTGAAGACTCCATTTGACTTGCCGACCCATGCCAAACTGACCAAGATAAGTAAACAGAATCCATTGCAATGATGCACTGTTTCAGGCTCTCAACTAAGACGGATAACAACCATGGAAGCTGCCACAGAGATACAAGTGGAAGAAAGAAAAGAAATTGTGCCAAATAAAAGCCTCACTCGCTTCAAAAAGCGGTTTAATAAGCGACAGTGGGATGAGCCTAATCCTAGGAGCGAAAATGGAGAAGACCAAAAGAATGGCGAATCGGAGCCAAAGAAACATTGTGAGAGGATCAAGAAGAAGAAAATGGCAATGATACTTGGCTACAGTGGGGTAAATTACCATGGTATGCAGAGGTAATTAAATTATAGACTGCCCTCGTAGCTCAGTTGGAGTAGCTCTGCCTTCTGTGCTGGAGGGTGTGGGTTCGATTTCAGAGAACAATTATTTGTGTTTTGAACACAGATGTTTTTTGTCTCTGTCTGGGTGTTATAGTATTCTAAGTATGTATTTACAAAAAAATAATTCAAGTACATAATTATTATACAGGGTGTCCCATAAGTCAACGTCCAACCGAAAACGGGTGATGCGCCTAGTCATGACAGTTATCAGAAAAATATATAAAAAAATATTTGTTATGTAACTTTCGAGTTATGGGTATTTAAAAAAATCAGAAAAAACTGACACCCTGTGATGATCTTTTAAGTCCTGTGACTACAAATATCAATTTTTCATGAAACTTTTTTCTGCAACGTAAGCATGAATAACCCTTCTGTAAATTACAATTCAAAATTAAGCCATAACTGCCTCAATTTTCAATGAAATCGTGGAGTTTTGGCCAACGTTTCATTTCAGATAATTACATCACCCAACTTAAACCGTCTGTACCGCAAAAAAAATGTACTACACTATCATGGCATGTAACTTTAAAAATTGGCGCATTTATTCAGGATTCCAAAATGGTATAATACTTGCTAGAGTACTCCTTAGTTTTGGAAGTAAAAAATGTTTTTTCAACTAAACCGGATTTCCAATCAATTTTATTTCAATAGATAAAATGTTTGTACCCTTTAAATGATGGACTTAAAATGCGTACGCTGTGTTTTTAAGTGACTCACAATTCACAGGTACAAGTAAATACCATTTCGACAATGCAAGTAAACAGATAGATCCACCATCTTGTCGAAAGAGTAGGTAATAACCATGGGTTTTCAAGTAATTTGTTAGTTTTAGGTAAAAATTTGAAATAAAATTCAATCATAGGATTACTTCAATCGTGGTTTTAATCTAAAGTTTGCCTTCGCCCGTCGCCGGTCTTATTACATGGTTTTTGACGTGATAACGTCTTAAAATTCGATGGAGCCGGCTGCTCGTACGAAAAAACATGACTCATGCGGCGTTACCTCGCTCTGAAGCGTTCCATTTAATACTTGAAGTGCAAGTGAGAGCGCGGAACGAGCGACAAAAGGCACAATCGGCCTCCGCGTTCGGCAGCGTTCGACATCGGTCTCTCTCCTACTTGAGTGAGCGATGCGTCCGCGTGGACAGCTGTATGACGTTGTCATGTTCAACTGTCGTCAGTTAACTGACTTTACAGACAGCTGATTTTTTTTAAGGAAATGTAGTGCTTGCATTACTGCTGAAGGCTAACAGTTTGAACATTTGCTGTAAATCCTTGATGTAGTTAAATTAAAATCACGATTGAAGAAATCCTATGATTGAATTTAATTTCAAACTTTCACCTAAAACTAACAAATTACTTGAACACCCATGGTGTTCAAGTAATTTGCTAGTCTCGATTTAAAAACGCAGCGTAGGCATTTAAGTCCATAATTTTAAGGGTACAAACATTTTATCTCATGAAATAAAATTGATTGGAAATCCGGTTTAGTTGAAAAAACATTTTTTATTTCCAAAACTAAGGAGTACTCTAGCAAGTATTATACCATTTTGGAATTCTGGATAAATGCGCCAATTTTTAAAGTTACATGCCATGATAGTGTAGTACATTTTTTTTGCGGTACAGACGGTTAAAGTTGGGTGATGTAATTATCTGATATTGAAACGTTGGCCGAAACTCCACGATTTCATTAAAAACTGAGGCAGTTATGGCTTAATTTTGAATTGTAATTTACAGAAGGGTTATTCATGCTTACGTTGCAGAAAAAAATTTCATGAAAAGTTAATATTTGTAGTCACAGGACTTAAAAGATCATCACAGGGTGTCAGTTTTTCCTGTTTTTTTTAAATACTCATAACTCAAAAGTTACTTAGCAAATTTTTTTTTTTATATTTTTCTGATAACTGTCATGACTTGGCGCATCACCCGTTTTCGGCTGGACGTTGACTTATGGGACACCCTGTATAAGATAACTGGTTTCTATCATTCAAGCTCTGCTTAGCTTGGGGCCAGACTCTAGACATTGTTGTGTGGATTGACCACAAGTTGGCAAGTTTTATCATGCGCACTTGATGTGCGGGCAGGTTTTTTCCGCAAGTAGGCCGCTGGTGGGCCCTTTTTGCGTGACCCCTGACACGAACTTTTTTAGGTTCTACAACACGCCGGTTTCCTCACGATGTTTTCCGTTTTGAGAGTACTGGCATAGTGCACATACATTTTTAGACAGAAAAACTCATTGGTACACGAGTGGATTTGAACCCACGACCTTCGGATCGGAAGGCGGGGCCACTACCACTAGACCACCAGTGCTCTCAAGTGGATTGACCACAATATTTATATATTTATTTATAGACTAGGATCATGGTAGGAAGCTGCTTGTAAAGGCCTGCGCACATCTAGTGTGATAGCAATCAGTGAAAAGTCAAATATGACAGCGTTTCACTGATCGCCATCGCCATTACGCTACATGTGCGCAGGCCTTTATAGGAATAAACATTGTAATTTGAACATTGCTTATGCATGGAATAATTGCACAGAGACTAAACATGACACCGATACCAGCTAATGAATGTGACCCCTTGCTTGTACCAAGAACATAAAAGTGTTGACCTAAGTTGGAAAATAATGTGAGCCTTGTGTCATGTATAGATAAAAATAATAATGTGAGCCTTGTGTCATGTATAGATAAAGGCTCACATTATTATTTTTAAATATCTGAGATCAGTTCTTGGAAGTATGAGCTAGTCTTTGTGTGCAGTATCTTAGTAGGTACGCTTCATTATTAGTCACACAAAAGCAGAACTTTTCTGTTGAGTTTCTTCATCTGTGTGGGCTCAGTTAGTTGCCGTGCTAATTAAATCATTCAAAATCAAAATCAAATCAAAATTTCTTTATTTGGATTTTTTAAACAAATGGTACAGAAACATATTGAAAAACGATGAAATTCGCAGGAGTTAAAACTGTGTCGCGAACATTAACGCACTCCTCCACAATACCAATTCAGTTTCAAAGTTCCAAAATGAAGAGACTTAGAAGATAAAAAGGTACTTATGTGAAGTAAAATGAAAATAGAAAAGTAAATTAAGTAACTTAAATATAACAAAAATAATAAGTTAGCAATGATGTAAGTACACAAGGATACAGTTCAAGTTATGCAGAAACAATTTATGTTTTTTTTTTATTTATGTAATTAGAGCTATGTAATTTTATTTATGGAACAAGCATATGGCCCACCTGATGTTAAGTGTTAACCATCGCCTATAACAAAGCAATGCCTCGTAGGTTACGCACGTCAGAAACGCGCCCTACGATGCACTCCCTGCATCCATCAACTGGAGGCATACAGATATTCAGCCTCACGTGCCAGTAATTTCACCGGCACCCACACCCTTCAAACTGAAACACAGCAATGCTGCTTCACGGCAGAAATAGGCATGGTGGTAGTACTTCCCCGGACGAGCCCATCACAAAGAGCTCTACTACTACTAAATAGGCATGGTGGTAGTAACAAGAAATATAACGCATTGTAAAATCACTAGCATTAGCGTCCCGTAAGTAGGGGCATGAGTGATCACCAGTTGCCCCTGCCGCTATATAAATCATCTACAATAGATGCAAAGGTCTGTTTACTTTACTTTTTTAGCATCAATACATGAAAAGTCTGTTTTACAGAAACCCAGGAGTTCCAACGATAGAGGAGGATTTGTTAAAAGCATTATGCGATGCAAAGTATATCACCGAACAAGACTTTGCCAACCAGCAGTTGGCGCAGTTCCAAAGAAGCTCTCGGACTGATAAGGGAGTCTCAGCAGCCAGGCAAATTGTGTCTCTAAAATTGCGTGAGTATTTTTTATAAACTCAAACTCAATATACTTTTATTCAATACGATACAAGAATCACTTTGAAACGTCTTAAAGCTAGGTGAGTCTAGGTGCCAGTTCCACGCGAAAGGGAAGAAAAGGGAAAGGATTCCCTGAATTCAACCCTTAAACGGAACGTCTCAGAGCGAGGTAACACCGCATGAGTCATGCTTTTTCGTGCGTGCAGCCGGTTCCATCGAATTACCGGTTAACCGGTTTAAAATCCTTTGCGTAGTTTAAAAATTTAAGCATACATAGGGACAGACAACGACAGAGACCTTGGTTTTATAGTGATTAAACATTCCTTTTGCTTTCAGCTCTAGAAGTGAACATAGATGAAATAAACAAACGCTTACCAGAATGCATTCGTGTTTTCGGCGTGAAACGGGTTACAAACCGATTCAACTCAAAGTCTAAGTGCAATGCTCGGACATATAGCTTCACTCTTCCCACATTTGTGTTCGAACCAAGCCTAGAGAGTGACGGAGAGAGGAAAGGCTACAGAGTGACGCCTGAAAAACTACAGAAAGTTGATGAAGTACTTGGTTTTTACAAAGGCACAAAAAGCTATCATAACTTTACGGAAAAGAAGTAAGTTTTCTATGAACATTTTTTGTGTAAATAGATAGAAAATTCTTTATTTCTGTACTATTGGAACCAGGCAGCTGGTATAATAAATATACATGTATAATGTTTTTTTTTGTAAATACATATTTTTTATCGCGCCACTGGTTCTTTCAAACCAAGTGTGGTGAAAGGATTTTAAGTGCCCCTCAAAGAGGCTCTTTTCGTGCACTTGACCCATATTTTCGAAATTAAGTTCTACTACATGCCGGTTTCCTCACAATGTTACTTTGATTAACACACAAACAGAACAAACATCTATTTAAAAAAAAATATTTGACTGGCCTCTCAGTTGGTAGTAGCTCTGCCTTCTGAGCCGTAGGTCGTGGATTCGATCCCCACCGAGAACAAATATTTGTGTGGTAAACACAGATGTTTGTTCTCTGTCTGGGAGTTATATTGTATTCTAAGTATGTACATCCATACATGCATAAAATTACGCCTCATTCCCATGGGGGTAGGCAGAGATCACGGATTTCCACTTGCTACGATCCTAAGTATGTATTTACAAAAAAAATGTAACAAAAAAAAAGTATTAGGTTCCCATCACACAAGCTCTGCTTAGTTTGGGTCTAGATAGTGTTGTGTGAATTGTCCACAATATTTATTTATTTATTCTTTATTTATTTATTATTTATTTTTTTATATTTTTATGGATGGACGACATAGACAGGGTTGCGGGGCGGCAATGGTTTAGACTGGCACAGGATCGAGGTAGATGGCACAAGCTAAGGGAGGCCTATACCCAGCAGTGGGTGAAGTCGGGCTGTGGATGATGAGAATTTATTTATTATATATTTATTATTTATTGTTCTTTTTTTTATTTATTATTTATTTATTTGTAATCTAACTAAACATATTTTTCAGACATCATCAGGACCCTTCAGCATTGCGGTATATGATGGGATTTAGCATAGAAAAGGTTTTCGTTTCAAATGACATGGAATTTGCGGTTCTATTGGTTAAGGTATGTTATTTTTTCTTAGTTTGGCGCTAGATAGTGTTGTGTAGATTATTCAGAATATTTCTTTTACTAAGAATACAATATTAACACCCAGACAGAGAACAAACATTTATCTTTAATATGTGTCAAAACGCCGGGAGAATAAAAGGAAAAAACGAGATAAATACCTGTGTAATTTTCAATATCTGACTGGCCTCTCAGCTCAGTTGGTAGTAGCTCTGCCTTCTGCGCCGTAGGTCGTGGGTTCGATCCCCACTGAGAACAAATATTTGTGTGGGTGAACATAGATATTTGTTCTCTGTCTAGGTGTATGTTGTATTCTCAGTATGTATTTACGAAAAAATAAATACATATTTAAGTATTATTATTAGTGACCTGGTTCTCAAAGTACAAGCTCTGCTTAGTTTGGGGCCAGATAGTGTTGTGTGAATTGTCCACATTTTTTTTTTTTTTTTTTTTTTTTAATTTATTTAAAGGGCTTTGTCGCAATGCGACCACACTGCCCTATAATAACACAACAAATAAAACTTAACTTAATCTAAATTTATACAAACTTATTATTGTCTAGCTAAACCAATTTCTGCTAATTTATATAACATCTTGGCTTGATCCGACAAGGGACAAGCCAAGATGCTATTTATCATACCAACATTCATACATCTTCTTCCAAAACAACCTAATCTAAATCTATCATTTCGAACACAGCACAACATTACACGATGCACGAACATTATCAGCAAAACATGTTGTACATCTTCCAATGTACCACATTCGGTACAATTCGGAGATGGGACTTTTTTATTTATTTATTTTATATCTAAGTTCTTGTCATTTCAGGGCCAAAGTTTTATGCTGCATCAGATCCGAAAGATGGTGGGTCTTATGATAGCGGTTCTACGGGGTCTCACAGACACCTCAATCATGGACAAGGCATTTGGGAAGGACAAGGTCATGATACCAACTGCTCCTGGTCTTGGACTGGTCTTGGATAAGGTATTTCTTTTAATAGGATCTTAATAGAATCTTTTTAATTTATATAAATGATCTGGGGCTTCTTACTGCATAGTAAAGCTCTGCTTTCTAATTCTGAAAAAGTCATCAAATTCTGATTCTGACAGGTGCTGACTGACACATCATCAGAAGTGTCAGTGGAAGAAGTGTGTGATGACTTTTTCAGAACTGCTGGCCTATGAGGATGAACATCTATATGCCTCAAGTTGATGGACGTAGGGTAGTGCATCAGTAGGGCAAATTGCCTCGTAGGTCACAGACGTCAGGCTCAGGACGTGCGTGACCTACGAGGCAATGCTTTGTTTTAAGTGATTACCACTTATAGTTCGGCCGTTCAGAGAATGCGTTTGACAGTTTGATCAGTTATTCACAGTTAGTCACATAGTTAGTACAGCACTACAAAAATAAAGCGCTGACATAACCTTGTAATAGCGCAGTATAGATTTAGAAAAATATTGTATAACAAGTTATTTGACACTCAGTTTGGCACTAAATTATAAAATTCATTGATTATTGATATAATAATGTTGTTTTAATGCTCATCAATTGTTAAAACGGTAAACAACCAGCAAAAATATTTTTTCATCCCACCAGCTCTGAAAGTGTGATTTTGCTGTTTAATTTCTGACTGGAAAAGCCGTTTTTATCCGCTAGAGGATAAAGTAAATTTGAATTTAGAATATCGTGTTCAATAAGTTTGTGAATACACAACCTATTTACTTCTACCTCCATGGTGTCGAAACTTATCATACAACCTTTTTTATTTTGCTAAAAACTCGCACTCGTAACCTTCTTGGTGTATTTGTGAATTGAAAACACCATTAAACCTATTTACTTCTACCTGCATGGTGCCGAATTTATCATACAACCTTTTTAAATTTGTTAATAACTCATACTCGGAACCTTCTTGGTGTGTTACTTTTAGTCGCGCCATGTTATTTTTTGCATTTAATTTTAGTCATTTCCTCGCTGAGGTGGGATGAAAAGTTACGTGTTGCACTCGAGTGCAAAGATTTTTCACCTTGTGCTCTTTTGATTCTTTCGCCAACGCTTAGGATTCTAACTTTTAAACCACTCGCTACGCTCGTGGTTAAACTTTAGAATCCTGCGCTTGCTCAGTCATCAAAATTGAGCACGCGGTTAAAAAGCAGCTTTGCACTCTTGTATAACAAATAACTATTATCGTAACTGCAACGCCATTACAAAGTTACGTCGTCAGATCAATCGCGACGTGTCAGGAACGCATTCTCTGAACGGCCGAATTATAACATCAAGCAGGCTACAAGAGAGCACTGGTGGTCTAGTGGTATTGGCCCCGCCTTCCGATCCTAAGGTCGTGGGTTCAAATCCAGTCGTGTACCAATGAGTTTTTCTGCCCAAAAATTTATGTACACTATGCCAGTGCTCTCAAACGGTGAAGGAAAACATCGTGAGGAAACCCAGCATATCGTAGAGCCTAAAAGGTTTAAAAATATATGTCAACTGCACGAATGGTCGCACTTAAAATCCTTTCACCACACTTGGTTCGAAAGAATCGGTGACACGATAAGAAGAAGAAGAAGAAAAAGAAGAAGCAGGCTACATGCTTGCTCCATCAGCTATTTGTGTATAAAAATAATATTGTTTGTGGTTCTGACTAACTGGCTTATCACCTTTGTCATAGTATCATAATCTTAGCACAGTATCACCCACTGCTAGGTATAACCCTCCTTCATCTTCTAAATAGCTGAATGTTTTTTATTTAAGTAGCTGATAGAACAAGCATGTGACCCACTCACCTGATATTAAGTGGTAACCATCGCTTATAACAAAGAATTTCAGGAATGTCAGGTAAATGTCAGGAATGCCCTACGATGCACTTCCCTGCGTCCATCAACTTGAGGCATACAGATATAATCAGCCTCACGTGCCAGTAATTTAACCGGCACCCACACCCTTCAAACCGAAACACTGCGATGCTGCTTCACGATAGGCGTTATAATACATTACAGCCGCGCACTGTAATGAGTGTGTTGCTCGCTGCTGCCTGATGGTGGCCGTGAGCGCAGAGTAACGCAGCTCCAGGCCGTCATAGCGCGGTCGCGATTAAAGGAAGAGAGGCTTCTATGATATTGAATACTAGTCTAGAACAAAAGTAAAGGCGTTTTATTCATTGCAGGTACACTACGAAAGGTATGATGCAAAATTCAAAGACAGTCATGACAGTCTCACATGGGATGACGCTGAAGACGCTATACAAAAGTTTAAACACCAACACATCTACCCCACCATTGTCAAAGGGGAAATCGAAGGCAACATGGCTTTATGGCTTGAAAAACTCAGCAGGCATTCGTTTGAACCTTCCGATGAAGTCCTGGAAAAATCTGATGAGCCAACCCCTGCTGATAGTGATGATGATAATGATGATGATGACCAAGATGGCGATTTAACGGAAAGACGTGATGAGGTGACGAAAAAACTAGATGAGGTAACAGAAAAACGTGATGAGGTGACTGAAAAACAAGGTGGGGTGACAAAAATACGTGATGAGGTGACGGAAAAACATGATGAAGTAACGGAAAAAAGTGATGAAGTTGCGGAAAAATGTGATGAAGTAACGGAGAAAGGTGTTGATGATAGTGAAAAATGTAATGTTGATAAAATAGATGTGAAATCATAGTAGGTAAGTAGTGAAACGCTAAGCGGTTATAATATAGATATAATACTAAAAGATAAATTGTTATAAGATCTACTGCTGAAGTTATTTATTTAGATACGAAACATTTAGTTTTATTGACAATAAAATTATTTAAAACTAGCAGCAAAGACCGACCGGGTTAACCGGTTTCAATTGAAAAAGGAGGAGGTTCTTAATTTGGTTTTATTTTTTTTGTTAGAAAAGTTCTTATGTGATAGAAAAGGATAGACATAGATTTCAAATCTTTTGCCACCCACTAACACCCCTTCCGCCCAAACTCCCTGCAGGAGACCAAAAGTACCAGCCCAACGAGGATGGTGATGAAGGAAACCCTGTATGTACACTATTGTACACGTACACACACTTGCTTTTTATAATATGTATTGATTGATTACAATGTTTGATAGAGTAATCATAGCTAAAAATACTACCATCTTATCATAATTACGCCTTTCATAAGTTAAACCGTGACCATTTAATTGGAGGGAGGGAGTGAGAGGAAAGTGTGGAAAACAAGAGACTTATGAACACATTTACACCAGAAACTTCAAAAGATGCATCGACACGGACCTAGGAAAATCGAGATCCCCTTAGGGCGCTTGTACACGCTAAGAAAATTTGCCGTTCCTGCGGCAGACAAGACAAATTCTTCGTGCAGACGACAAGAATTTTGTCTTTTCCACACACGAAAACGCAACAACGTTCGCCGCATCGTGTCTTGCGCAGATAAGATTTTTTTCGTGCACCGCTGCGAGCAGTGTACACAGTTATTTTCTAGTTACGACACGAATTCTTGGTTAGACCCGGCGTTTTTTCTTAGCGTGTACAAGCGCCCTTACGCTTACGCGTTCCATAACCGACTATAATATGCTTGGTTTTTACACTATTTCGAATAAATTGTCAAAATCTGTTGCGAGCTGAAATGGCGTGATAAACAATTGTCAAATCCGGTTTCATGCTGTAATATTGTCAAAACTGACTTCATGCTTGGTATTTGAATAAATTGTAAAATGCTGTTTGGAACTGAAATGGCGTGATAAACAATTGTGAAATCCGGCTTCATGCTGTAATATTGTCAAAACTGACTTCATGCTTGGTTTTTGCACCATCTCGAATAAATTGTTAAAAGCTGTTTGAAGCTGAAATAATCGAACGTTATTCATAACTATCGAATCCGGCTTCATGCTGTAATATTGTTGAAAATGACTTAATGCTTGGTTTTTGCACCATCTCTAATAAATTGTTAAAAGCTGTTAGGAGCTGAAATAATCGAACGTTATTCATAACTGTGAAATCCGGCTTCATGCTGTAATATTGTCAAAACTGACTTCATGCTTGGTTTTTGCACCATCTCGAATAAATTGTTAAAAGCTGTTTGGAGCTGAAATAATCGAACGTTATTCATAACTATCGAATCCGGCTTCATGCTGTAATATTGTTGAAAATGACTTAATGCTTGGTTTTTGCACCATCTCGAATAAAATGTTAAAAGCTGTTTGGAGCTGAAATAATCGAACGTTATTCATAACTATCGAATCCGTCTTCATGCTGTAATATTGTCAAAACTGACTTCATGCTTGGTTTTTACACCATCTCGAATAAATTGCTAAAAGCTGTTTGAAGCTGAAATAATCGAACGTTATTCATAACTGTGAAATCCGGCTTCATGCTGAAATATTGTTAAAACTGACTTCATGCTTGGTTTTTGCACCATCTCGAATAAATTGTAAAAAGCTGTTTGGAGCTGAAATAATCGAACGTTATTCATAACTGTGAAATCCGGCTTCATGCTGTAATATTGTTAAAACTGACTTCATGCTTGGTTTTTGCACCATCTCGAATAAATTGTAGAAAGCTGTTTGGAGCTGAAATAATCAAACGTTATTCATAACTGTGAAATCCGGCTTCATGCTGTAATATTGTTTAAACTGACTTCATTCTTGGTTTTTGCACCATCTCTAATAAATTGTTAAAAGCTGTTAGGAGCTGAAATAATCGAACGTTATTCATAACTGTGAAATCCGGCTTCATGCTGTAATATTGTCAAAACTGACTTCATGCTTGGTTTTTGCACCATCTCGAATAAATTGTTAAAAGCTGTTTGGAGCTGAAATAATCGAACGTTATTCATAACTATCGAATCCGGCTTCATGCTGTAATATTGTTGAAAATGACTTAATGCTTGGTTTTTGCACCATCTCGAATAAAATGTTAAAAGCTGTTTGGAGCTGAAATAATCGAACGTTATTCATAACTATCGAATCCGTCTTCATGCTGTAATATTGTCAAAACTGACTTCATGCTTGGTTTTTACACCATCTCGAATAAATTGCTAAAAGCTGTTTGAAGCTGAAATAATCGAACGTTATTCATAACTGTGAAATCCGGCTTCATGCTGAAATATTGTTAAAACTGACTTCATGCTTGGTTTTTGCACCATCTCGAATAAATTGTAAAAAGCTGTTTGGAGCTGAAATAATCGAACGTTATTCATAACTGTGAAATCCGGCTTCATGCTGTAATATTGTTAAAACTGACTTCATGCTTGGTTTTTGCACCATCTCGAATAAATTGTAGAAAGCTGTTTGGAGCTGAAATAATCAAACGTTATTCATAACTGTGAAATCCGGCTTCATGCTGTAATATTGTTTAAACTGACTTCATTCTTGGTATTTGCACCATCCCGAATAAATTGTTAAAAGCTGTTTGGAGCTGAAATAATTAAACGTTATTCATAATTGTGAAATCCGGCTTCATGCTGTAATATTGTTAAAACTGAATTCATGCTTGGTTTTTGCACCATCTCGAATAAATTGTAAAAAGCTGTTTGGAGCTGAAATAATCAAACGTTATTCATAATTGTGAAATCCGGCTTCATGCTGTAATATTGTTAAAACTGAATTCATGCTTGGTTTTTGCACCATCTCGAATAAATTGTTAAAAGCTGTTTGGAGCTGAAACAATCAAACGTTATTCATAAATATCGAATCCGGCTTTATGCTGTTATATTGTCAAAACTGACTTCATGCTTGGTTTTTGCACCATCTCGATTAAATTGCTAAAAGCTGTTTGAAGCTGAAATAATCGAACGTTACTCATAACTGTGAAATCCGGCTTCATGCTGAAATATTGTTAAAACTGACTTCATGCTTGGTTTTTGCACCATCTCGAATAAATTGTTAAAAGCTGTTTGGAGCTGAAATAATCGAACGTTATTCATAACTGTGAAATCCGGCTTCATGCTGTTATATTGTCAAAACTGACTTCATGCTTGGTTTTTGCACCATCTCGAATAAATTGTTAAAAGCTGTTTGGAGCTGAAATAATCGAACGTTATTCATAACTATCGAATCCGGCTTCATGCTGTAATATTGTTGAAAATGACTTAATGCTTGGTTTTTGCACCATCTCGAATAAAATGTTAAAAGCTGTTTGGAGCTGAAATAATCGAACGTTATTCATAACTATCGAATCCGTCTTCATGCTGTAATATTGTCAAAACTGACTTCATGCTTGGTTTTTACACCATCTCGAATAAATTGCTAAAAGCTGTTTGAAGCTGAAATAATCGAACGTTATTCATAACTGTGAAATTCGGCTTCATGCTGAAATATTGTTAAAACTGACTTCATGCTTGGTTTTTGCACCATCTCGAATAAATTGTAAAAAGCTGTTTGGAGCTGAAATAATCGAACGTTATTCATAACTGTGAAATCCGGCTTCATGCTGTAATATTGTTAAAACAGACTTCATGCTTGGTTTTTGCACCATCTCGAATAAATTGTAGAAAGCTGTTTGGAGCTGAAATAATCAAACGTTATTCATAACTGTGAAATCCGGCTTCATGCTGTAATATTGTTTAAACTGACTTCATTCTTGGTATTTGCACCATCCCGAATAAATTGTTAAAAGCTGTTTGGAGCTGAAATAATTAAACGTTATTCATAATTGTGAAATCCGGCTTCATGCTGTAATATTGCTAAAACTGAATTCATGCTTGGTTTTTGCACCATCTCGAATAAATTGTAAAAAGCTGTTTGGAGCTGAAATAATCGAACGTTATTCATAACTGTGAAATCCGGCTTCATGCTGTAATATTGTTAAAACTGACTTCATGCTTGGTTTTTGCACCATCTCGAATAAATTGTAGAAAGCTGTTTGGAGCTGAAATAATCAAACGTTATTCATAACTGTGAAATCCGGCTTCATGCTGTAATATTGTTTAAACTGACTTCATTCTTGGTATTTGCACCATCCCGAATAAATTGTTAAAAGCTGTTTGGAGCTGAAATAATTAAACGTTATTCATAATTGTGAAATCCGGCTTCATGCTGTAATATTGTTAAAACTGAATTCATGCTTGGTTTTTGCACCATCTCGAATAAATTGTAAAAAGCTGTTTGGAGCTGAAATAATCAAACGTTATTCATAATTGTGAAATCCGGCTTCATGCTGTAATATTGTTAAAACTGAATTCATGCTTGGTTTTTGCACCATCTCGAATAAATTGTTAAAAGCTGTTTGGAGCTGAAACAATCAAACGTTATTCATAAATATCGAATCCGGCTTTATGCTGTAATATTGTCAAAACTGACTTCATGCTTGGTTTTTGCACCATCTCGATTAAATTGCTAAAAGCTGTTTGAAGCTGAAATAATCGAACGTTACTCATAACTGTGAAATCCGGCTTCATGCTGAAATATTGTTAAAACTGACTTCATGCTTGGTTTTTGCACCATCTCGAATAAATTGTTAAAAGCTGTTTGGAGCTGAAATAATCAAACGTTATTCATAACTATCAAATCCGGCTTCATGCTGTAATATTGTTAAAACTGACTTCATGCTTGGTTTTTGCACCATCTCGAATAAATTGTTAAAAGCTGTTTGGAGCTGAAATAATCGAACGTTATTCATAACTATCGAATCCGGCTTCATGTTGTAATATTGTTGAAAATGACTTAATGCTTGGTTTTTGCACCATCTCGAATAAATTGTAAAAAGCTGTTTGGAGCTCAAATAATCAAACTTTATTCATAACTATCGAATCCGGCTTCATGCTGTTATATTGTCAAAACTGACTTCATGCTTGGTTTTTGCAACATCTCGAATAAATTGTTAAAAGCTGTTTGGAGCTGAAATAATCGAACGTTATTCATAACTATCAAACCCGAAAATGACTTCATGCTTGGTTTTTGCACCATCTCGAATAAATTGTAAAAAGCTGTTTGGAGCTGAAATAATCAAACGTTTTTCATAACTGTGAAATCCGGCTTCATGCTGTAATATTGTTTAAACTGACTTCATTCTTGGTATTTGCACCATCCCGAATAAATTGTGAAATGCTGTTTGGAGCTGAAATAATCGAACGTTATTCATAACTATCATATCCGGCTTAATGCTGTAATATTGTAAATGACTTCATGCTACCTACGGTATTTTAGCGAATAATGAATGCAATACAACAAAAAAAAGAAATATTTTTTTAATATATTTGTTTTCAATAAAGATTTCTGTCTACTATCACTTCATACAGGGAAGTGGCCGGTAACAAAATATTATTTTGGTGCCTTGCCCAGGCCAAACACCATATAATACTCATGATATGAGCACAAGTACCGACTGTTCTTCGCCCTGTTATACACGAACAGTAATAGTTTTTAATGGACTCCCTTCCATTTGCTGGTATATTAATCAGAATATATGAATAATAAATTCTTCTCGATACATGTCGAGATTGAATACGCCCTCTCAGTAGGATTCCTTCTTCCACATTGGTATTGAAATTATTGTTGAGGTCCGGAATCACTGATTCGCTTATTTCAATTATATTTACACTCCGTTCCTTATATGTTAGCTGAGGTAAGATTTGGTAAGCTTTATTTGATAAGTTTCTAATGCTATAAGTATCAGGTCTTCTACATATAAGGCTACCACTGACGATACGTCCATTTAGTAGACTTCCTTTTGGATGCACTCCAAATGGAAATTTATCCAGATACGGTACCATTCACAATACTTCCATTTGGATGCATGGCGTCACTTCGAACTTTCCTTTTTAAATCAATTTCTTAAAGTGGTAATCTTGATTTTAACCGTATCTAGGTTGGCTTCTGGATCCTTTGTTTTAAACAATTCCAACAAAGCATTCATCGCTGCATTTTTCTTTTCTCTGTTGTGATAATCAGGATGTTTTACTTGCCATAAACATGGATATGATTTATATTTTTCTATTACTTCCAACACAAAGTCACGCGCGGACAAAGACATAATAAAAAAAATTATAACGCTTGACAAATACACAGCACATGCACCACCATCGACATCAAAACATAAACTGAAACAATAACCTCAAAAAATGGACGCCGTTTCGCCCATTCACGGACAATTCGGACTGCTTCCATATGGCGTGGCGCACGTTTCTGACATTGACGGACGGCCGCGGATGACGTCCATTTGGCCTGGACGCATGGATTTCAATCCGTTTGGAAATCCAGAGCTGCCTGACGTCCATCCAAATGGAATATTTTTTACCATTCATGGGACGATTTTGGACCACGACTACTCCATTCGGATTAATGGACGTATCGTCAGTGGTAGCCTTTAGCACAGAGAATGCCGTCGATGGTACTGCTTCATCTGTAATTGTACGAAACGTTGCTCTTTGCCGGTTAACATTATTTCTTACAACGTATTCACCTAAATAAACGATTGAGCTCATGTTACCGTTCTTCGATTATTCTAATTATCTATATACGGCGCGTGGTGTGTTCGTGATCGGTTCTTTGAATGTGTTCGTTAGGGCGGCAGCAATCTGTACGTCATCAAACATGTGTGGCAGTGCTCGGATAAAATATATACAGGGTTTCCCAGAAATGGTGGATAATCCTGCACGTGCGTGTGCGGGGGAGGGGAGGTGGGGCCCCCCACCCAAAAAAAAAAATCTATTCCCAACAGTCCGCGGTCTACGAATTTTTTTGGAAAATTTAGAAATTTCCCAGTTTTCCTCATATTTGTGGGCATCACGTCCGCTACATGAGGCCTAGTTCGGATTTTTTTCTATTAACGTATTCCCTAATAATGGTATTCCTAAATTACCTTTAAAAAACGCAACTACATAGGATAGTAGTTAACTAGTAGTCCCCAAACATGATTTTTGTTTCTGAAATTTATTTTACTGCTAAGTTTGAGCACCTGTGGTGTAAAAAAAATGTATTGGAGTTTTATAGCCAACTACATAAAAAAATTACCTACATCATAAGGATTCTAAAACAGTAGCATAAGTACCTACTTTAATGGTAAAATTATTGAGCTATAGCTACTAATGTGTAAAAGTAGGCGTCTCATTACAAAATTGCAACTGAAAAAAATAAAACAAGTTATGACCAAAGTAGTATCAATCCTCTGGATTTTTTATATTGGGGCTGTTTGAAGGAGCAGGTTTACAAGAAACCCATAAACTCATTAGAAGAACTTCGACTTCGCGTCGCCGAAGCAGCCAGAATTATATCATCAAAAAATTATAATAACAGATTACAAAGATCTTTTATAAAAAGGTGTAGAGCTTGCAGGGGGAGCCCAATTTGAACATTTACTATAATTATTTTTATAATAAATTTTTATTTTTTCTTTTTAATTAGGTATTTCATGTTGTTTAGTAATAGTTTTTGTAAATAATGTATATTCTGTTGTAGATAGTATTAAATAAATAATAAATACTTTTTTGGTCATAACTTGTTTTATTTTTTTCAGTTGCAATTTTGTAATGAAACGCCTACTTTTACACATTAGTAGCTATAGCTCAATAATTATACCATTAAAGTAGATACTTATGCTACTGTTTTAGAATCCTTATGATGTAGGTAATTTTTTTATGTAGTTGGCTATAAAACTCCAATACATTTTTTTTACACCACAGGTGCTCAAACTTAGCAGTAAAATAAATTTCAGAAACAAAAATCATGTTTGGGGACTACTAGTTAACTACTATCCTATGTAGTTGCATTTTTTTAAAGGTAATTCAGGAATACCATTATTAGGGAATACGTTAGTAGAAAAAAATCCGAACTAGGCCTCATGTAGATGATGCCCACAAATATGAGGAAAACTGGGAAATTTCTAAATTTTCCAAAAAAATTCGTAGACCGCGGACTGTTGGGAATAAATTTTTTTTTTGGGTGGGGGGCCCCACCTCCCCTCCCCCGCACACGCACCTGCAGGATTATCCACTATTTCTGGGAAACCCTGTATAAATTATTATTCGTTTGGGGTAAGATTTCGAAATGGCGTTTTAATCTTCCATTTATTACCTCCACAACCCATCTGACTATAGTTACCATCCGGGATTTATTGGCGTCTGCTGTACTTAATTGAGACTCGTGAATGCTCTTTGTAAGAGGCATATGAGCTGCGTAACCAGCAGCTTCTGTGTCTGGGATAGTCTCGAAAGCCCCTATCTAATATAAATACATCACCAGCATTAAGGACAATATGCATAGGTGCTTCTTCTTGTAATGAACTGGACATAATGGTTGCATCAAAAATTGTTGCTGCGTGTGGTCCTGTAACTTCAACAATATATCCATCGGTGCAGACGATCAAGTACGGTTTCAACAAGTTTCGCAACTTATGCAGACTATACGACTGTTTAAGAAATAAAAAGTTGCTGCTTTTGTTGATGTATATGTAGGTGCCATCAACAATCAATATAACTTTAGAGCCGCCCCGCGCCGTCTCCATATAATGCGTTGAGAATTATAAGATTCCGTTAAATTATTTCTTCTCGACTGTAATGGTCCCATCCCATATGACGAGAAACAAAGTCTGCCAATAAACATTGTCGAGCTGAACTCAGTTTCCTCTCAAACGTTCGACTGCTCATACCAAGACGAGCGGCAACTCTGTTTTGTCTTAACAACGTTCATCGTGCTGAATAATCGCTGTACATCAGCGTTAGAATGCGGTAAAACTAATAAAGATATAGCAAATGTCGCTAAATCTTGAAATCGGTTTTCTCCAGCCATGTCTTTGAAATCCAATACCTCGTTCCAAAATTCCTTTGTATTTTTCCAGCTGAGTAGATGGATTTGACGCCACTGCTAGTCAACTTTTGCAATATCTTCTTGGTTTTTGTTAAAATGCAACATCAGATCAGCAACCGATTCTTTATTATGAGACAGTGCGTGTTCTACACTTATTCTATTGAGTTTCAAGTTTTCGGGTAATCTATTTTACAGTTCATGAATCAAATTTACAATGAACTGGATGCACCTATTGCGAATTATTTCTTCTTCATTCGTTGGAAGTCCTCTTTCTTTCATCGTAAGCAAATGAGATTCGATTCTGTACCCCAAATAACATTTATTATCTACAAAATCTTTAATATTTTGCGTAAAAATATACCTTCTGGGTAGGCAATACTATTTTGGCAACAAGTGTATCAATTTTTGTCAATTCTTCATGTAGTTCTGCGTCTTTTGATTCAAATAATTTATAACGTTAACGTTCGTTCGCTACATGTATTGGCGCATCACCAGCTCCAAGCTTCGGACACCCACTTGGAGGAGTACTGTAAATGAAAATTATAAATAAATATACCTACACTGCACTGAACATTGACAAGTATAACTCACATGTGCCTGACTCCTCGTAAAACTACCATGTGGGCCTGCTCCAATTCATCGCCAATAAACTTACAACTTGGCTGTTGATTGAATTAAAATGTTTTCGGATAAAATAATGTTCCTTATGCTGCGAAGGTCTAACAATTGCAATATGAGACCAATCAATGCAGACGAATAACACCAGGCAGCCCATGTTTCTCATAAAATCTGAAAGTAAAATCATAACTTATTCACATTACACACAAATATTAAAGTACTTATTGGCGCTTAATAACATTTACATTACTATTTTGCGGGAATCTTAAATATTGTTTAAATATAATGGGGTGCATTTAGGGCAGCTGTTACTTCCTTCAAACAGTGTGAAAACGTATTCTGTGCCATGGGACCCGTCCATGTTTTGCCCCAAGTTATAAAAATTCAAGGCTGCAAGAATCTGAAACATTAAAGCGAGAATGATGATCGGGAAATTCATGTTTTTAGAAAGTAAACAAGAATAAATTATTAAGAATAGAAAGGATGGCGGGCGAAATGTACCCAACGACCAATAAAGCCGGGTCCAGACATGATCATTGACCTATCACCGTATTCGTATCTGCGTATTGTATCAAGCCCCGTATCAAGTTGTGGACGCCTCCGATTTGCTCCGTATCCGTAACTTCACAATAGTCATGATCGCGTATCAAATTGCCCAGTTCAGTTTCTGCTCTCGATCAAACATGTCGTCGCAGTTGGTTGAAATGTACAAGAATTTAGCAATTTCATGTGCCTGTTTTATTGTCATTCACAACGATGTGAGAACAACGAGACGATGGTGGCAAACGGAATTATTTAGAAACAGAAACAGACTTTGAGGAAGAGCTTTGATGAGAGACCTAAGATTTCAACACATAAGTGGTAAATACAAAAACTTCACCCGTATGGCACCTAGTGACTTCGAATATTTGATAAATTTGATTGGCCACAAAATTAAAAAAACGGATACTACATACAGGAAAGCAATTTCTGTTGAAGAAAGATTACACTTTTGAGATTTTTAGCCAGCGGAGATTCCTATACAAGCCTACAATATTTATTCAGAGTTTCGAAACAATCGATAAGTGTTATAGTGCCAGAGACCTGTCAAGCTATCGTGGAGGCAATAAATGACAACATCAAGGTAGGATATTTTTTTATTATAGATATAATTATTGATATGTTTATAAACAATTATTGTTTATTACTAATAATTTATGTCATGGATTAAATCACGAAAATAATCTTCGGAATCAATCGACGAATCATCCACACCAGTCACTGGAGAATGTGCTTGATTTTCAGTCGTGTACGGGGCTAAACTTTGTGCTCTGTTTGAATAAGAAGAATTTACAGACATTTGTGGAGTTGTAGTCACAGCCATGGGATATGTAGATGCCGGAGTGGAGTACCCGCGCTGATATTCATTTTTTAATTTGATGTTGTTTATTTGATGTTCCACAGTCATGTAGGTTTGCTTGGAATAACCCCTAAATTTGCCTGCCAAATAATTAGCGTATAATACTGGTCTAATCCAGTAGCGACGTTAAAATCGACACCCTGCAGCTGCAAATTAACTTTTCATCCCACCAGCTCTGAAAGTGTGTTTTTGCTGTTTAACTCTTTGACGCACAAGATTGATATCGAGTTATTTTAAAGTAACTACGTATTTTATTAGGTTTATTATGATATATTATAAGGATCCAACTCAGAAAAAAATATAAAAACCCCACAGTTTTTTTGGAAAGCTCTGGGATATTGGCGTCCCAATATGCGTCAAGGGTCGAGATACTTGGTGATTCTAAGTAAAGTTGAATTATGAAATTTTCAGACATTTTATATGAAAA
Source organism: Thera britannica (assembly GCA_939531255.2). Lineage (NCBI taxonomy): Eukaryota > Metazoa > Arthropoda > Insecta > Lepidoptera > Geometridae > Thera > Thera britannica. The sequence continues at coordinate 9,853,717 of OW618042.2, read as the reverse complement.
CTAGTCTTTTTGTACAGATATTTATTTAATTATATATTATACAAGACATCTTTATAAGTGGAACTCTGCAAATCAGTTTCGATCAGAAATGAAACACAAATGAACATTGCATAGCTCTCATACATTATTTGTGCGATTTTCAACATGGGCCTTTGCACAAATGTCGCATCGTTTTCTGTTCGGTACTTTTAGCATTACATGGGATGGCAGGGAGGTCCTGCTCAGGTTCTGAAGTCTTTTTTTCGTCATAGACATGGAAGGCAGAGCATTTTTTCTAACGTTGAAATCTCCTATCATTGCCCTGGCAACAACCTGACGATATTCCAGTGATGTGAGTAGGTCTTCTGATTTCTTCAAACCGTGAAAGAGGCATAATTTGAGCCACGTAAGGCACGCCCATGTCTGGTTCGGTGGGCCAATAACTTCTCAAACTAGGAAAGACATGGTAGCCCCTAACATAGTTCATGCCAATAAACACCTGCATTTTTGGAAGAGTTATATTGAATACAGCACCATGCTGGTGGCGTAACAGATAGTCCCTGGTATTATTCTATTTTCCAATAGAGATTTCATGTTGGTAGCTGCGTCAAAGATGTCAATAGGCTTCGGTGATTCGACCTCAGTCACTATGTTGATTTTACCGAGCTCTAACTCCGTTTCAAGGATAGGTGTAAGGGTTGTATGTGCTTCTTCTCCATTGAAAAATAGAATTTGTACTCATTGAGGGATCCTCGGATGTAGATGTTGAAGGAGTAGGTTCAGGAGCATGGCTCCAGCTTCCATGTCCTGTGCAATGAATGCTTGGTCTTCTTCATCCAACTCGAGTGCGTCTTCATAGTCGCTGGTGTCAGCCATAAAATACTCTTCAACTTATTTTCTCTCAAGGACAACATTATTGACCTTTCTGCGAGCCTAAAATAAGACAATGTTATCAAAAACATAACAGTAAAAGTATGCAAAAACTGAAATACGTAGGTGAAAATTATGATACTAATCGACCTTTCACGCATATTGGGACATACAGGTCCCTTGTCGTTGATTTTGTATTTTAGGTACTTTTTTTTTATAAATCATACCAAATAACAATAAAACATGAATTATAACTTACCATTTCGACAGATAATTACACTTTTCATTCATAAAACCTTTTAACTTCGTAAATTATATTTTTTGAAAATGTTTACATGGAGCGCGCCAAAATAGCAATTTTCAGTTGAAAGTTTTGTAATGTCTTTCGCGCGCAGTGGTTTAGAGGTCACAGATAATAAAAGATGCGTTCAGAATCTAGTGCTTAGCTTGTCAGGCTTTAAAAAATATTAATGGGTTTTCAAAATAAACATAATTAATTACTGGGGACACGCGTGTCCCATTTACGTCAAAGGGTTAATTTCTGACTGGAAAAGCCGTTTTTATCCGCTAGAGGATAAAGTAAATTTAAATTTAGAATATCGTGTTCAATAAGTTTGTGAATACACAACCTATTTACTTCTACCTCCATGGTGCCGAACTTGTCATACAACCTTTTTTATTTTGTTAAAAACTCGCACTCGTAACCTTCTTGGTGTATTTGTGAATTCAAAACACCATTAAACCTATTTACTTTAACCTGCATAGTGCCGAATTTATCATACAACCTTTTTAAATTTGTTAATAACTCATACTCGGAACCTTCTTGGTGTGTTACTTTAAGTCGCGCCATGTTCTTTTTTGCATTAGTCAATTTAGTCATTTCCTCGCTGAGGTGGGATGAAAAGTTACGTGTTGCACTCGAGTGCAAAGATTTTTCACCTTGTGCTCTTTTGATTCCTTCGCGACCGCTTAGGATTCTAACTTTTAAACCACTCGCTACGCTCGTGGTTAAACTTTAGAATCCTGCGCTTGCTCAGTCATCAAAATTGAGCACGCGGTTAAAAAGCAGCTTTGCACTCTTGTATAACAAATAACTATTGTTGAACATTCCAAAGATACCAGTCCAGTAATAAATATCTAGACTCGAGATAAATGTGTCTTGTTCGCCCTCCTTACCTGCATAGTTTAGAGGTTCTTTCTTCTCGCTTGATGGTCGTTATCCCGATGACGTATAAATATTTTGAAGTTTATCTATACTATCAGTAGATAGTATAGATAAACTTCAAAATATTTATAAAATAATCAAAATAAACCATAAACGATTACAAAAAGTTATAATTTGTTTATGTAACATAACTAGTCTCTGAAACATTTGACTTTTAATCATCTTTGGGAAAATCGCTTACTTTTTAGGAACATGCAACTAAGCTTCCAATTCGGAAGTTTAAAGCCTATATTAAGAGTAATTTGATAAAGAAAGCGTACTATACTCTAGATAGCTATATGAATGATAAAACTGCGTGGCCCGATGTCCCGGTCACTCTACCCATAGGAAGCTAGCATGTCAATTTGCAATGTCTGTACCTACTATTTAATATCTTATTTTTATATCTGTGTAGATACTTTATTATAACTTTGAAGCGTAGCGTGTGCTGTCTTTGAAACTTTTGCTTTTGTATAATTACATTGCATACGTCTGACTAAGTGAAGTGGCACCACACTGGAACTTCACTGCTATTATTTTAGACTATTTTTGATTTGTAAAAGGATCATATAAAAAAACGGTAGGAACCGAGACGTAGTTTGTTGCCTGTTCTTCTACGCTTGGTCGCGTGGAACTGGCACCTAGACTCACCTAGCTTTAAGACGTTTCAAAGTGATTCTTGTATCGTATTGAATAAACGCTTATTGAATCTTGAATCTTATTGAATCTTGAATCATGTTTACTTTAACCTACATTATCTAAAGAAAAAATAAATAAATTTAAATGTTTTCACTATCTCCGGGATATACTACAGTGAAACAGTATTGACACAGGTACATACAGTGCTCGTTGCACAGCAATTTTGCACATATATTGCACCCTTTTTTGGTCTTTCTATTTTTTTCGTTGGACATTCCCTTTCTTCCTAAATGTGTTTGTTGGTTTTCTGGTGGTACGAATCGGCCAATTTGTTGTCCTAATGATTTGTGCAACATCTCTATGCAAGATCTTCTAACAAATCAAGTTGAAAATCGACGAACATTTTCATTCCGCCACACCCAGGGCCAGATTGCCAATTTAAGATGACTAAAATAAAGTGTAGGTTTTTATTTACTTTCTGACTTGTTAGTTATGTATTATAATTGTTACAAGGTAGACTTGTTGGGAAAGCGTGGAAATGCTTTTTTAAAAACAAGAAAATTAATTAAAGTTGAATTATTTTAATGCTTAGATGTATTACAAGCAGTGGCTAAGTACAGAATGAGATAAAACTCGACCAACATCCGTTGAGTCTAGACAGCTTGCATCAGCAGAATCTGGGTGGTCATTTGCGTAGGCGTTTAGTGCTAACCACAGATTAAAGTGCTTAGCTTGCAGTAAAGATTGAACGGTTAGTTGGTGCTGGCAACGTAACTCCTCCCTCCGTAAGTTCGAGATCATCTGAAGGATAAGGATTATCTCGAGTTTTCCCCATAAAACATGATTTTCTTATTCTATTCTTAAATGCTAACTATAAAACACAAATTAAAACAATGACACAAAATACAGTGGTTCCTATACTAACACTTCTATAAGCTAAATCACTATAATAATTTTCACTAACACTAGTTTCACTTCCACTTTTCTGCAATAAGTAATTCAGGAATTGGACGTCGGCAAGATCGATCCCGTTGAGGTTAACCGGTTTTCTCAGCATATCTGATGGGCTTGGTGTTATTTTTGGTAAGTTGATAACTCGAAACTTCCTGTAGACTACTTCTTTCCCTTGACTCTGATGTTTCCTTAACTTCAATTCCTTGATCTTAACTATGCAATCATCATCCATAGTTAACTGGTTGGTTCCACTAATCGTTTCTTGGGTTATCTCGTTGTCGCAATACTTGGTAAGTAGTGTTTCAGTTTTGGTGTAAATGATCCAGCGATTGGGTTGTACTAGATCAGCTCTTATGTAACGGGGAATGGATGGCAGCTTGAAATATTTGTGGAAAATTTCATAAGTTCTGTAATGCAATCGTCTTCAATCAGTGATGAAACATCGTTTTCAAAGCATAGGTAGCGGGCATCATCGATTTCGCGGCATGACTGGGAGAGCGGCTTCGCTTTCACAAAGACATACGGGTATTTGGGAAGGATAAGAGAGGTAAGGCCAGTGACTTTATTGTAGACTGGTAATGGAAACAATTTATAATTCCGTTTCCGTTTCCGAATGTGTCCGTTTCACTTTTTACTTGCCTAAATGCGCGTTTGATGCGCCTTTTTAGTTCTTCCACACTTCTAATGTCATGTCCGGTTTGGCCGTACACAAGGTCCTTTACACGACCCCACAAAAAAAAGTCTAGAGGGGTTAAATCGGGCGAGCGAGGAGGCCACGACACTGGCCCTCCTCGGCCTATCCAACTTTCCCCGCCGTACCACACACCGTTCAAAAATTCCCGTACGCTGATGGCGAAATGAGGTGGTGCTTCATCATGTTGAAAGTGCAGTCCTCTTATCTCTTCAAGAGGAATACGTTCCAACATTCTTCTCACACGTGTTCGTAGTAAGCGCAGATACGTGTCTCCGTTCAGTCTATCCAAGAACACTCGTCCTAGAATTCTGTTGCCGAGTATCCCGGCCCACACATTTACACTAAACCGAGTCTGAAAGTGGTCAGGCCGCACAACACGAGGATTCGCCTCAGTCCAATAATGCGCATTGTGTATGTTGAACATACCAACCCGTGTGAATGTGGACTCGTCAGTCCACAGAATGTTGCGGCGTTCTTCTCGAATCCAATTACAAAACGCTAGGCGAGCCGCGTAGTCATGTGGATGCAATTCTTGTACTCTTGTGAAGTGGTAAGGATGGAGCCCTTCCCGATTTAAAAGTCGCCACACATAGTTGTCGCTCACGTCGAAGACTCGAGCAGCATCCCTGGTGCTCGCAAGAGCATGACGCCGGAAGAAGTCCAACACTTCCTCTTCCAGTTCGGCAGAATATGGAGGCCTGCCTGCGTCAACCGGAGGCGGGTCAAAGCGGCCGTGTTCTCTAAATCTGTACACTGCATCCAGAATGGTATGATGACTCACTCGCACACCAAATCTCTGCTGGTATAAGATTACTGCATGCGCAGTTATGGAGTTACACTCGTGGTAGCACAATACCATTTCAAGATATTCTTGATTCGAATACCGTCGTCTGGGAGGCATTTTTAAAGAAAGCGCGCGCGAAATTCCTGACCGCTAAAACTAAGTTGCGTTCCGAGCGGGCGGGCGGGCGACTGGCGGGCGGTCGGCTAGCGCGTGCGACGAAGGGGGTAGTGCGGGTGAGGGTGGGGGCGCGCGGGGCTGCGCTTTGACGAGCGAGTGGCCGGCGCGCAGCGGCATTGTTTGATAAGAATGGCAACAGTGTATGTACGGCGCCGGCGTTTTGCAAATTAGAAAGAAAGAAAGAAAAAACGTTTATTTGCCACACCTCCAATGGAGAACATTTTAGAATTTAAATTGAATTCGGTCCGGTGCGGCAACAGCTTACTAAGTCTACGGGATGGTTTTATGCCAATAAATCAATACAAATTTATATGTACAATTTTTTGTATGAAAAAAAATATGACAAATGATCAATAATTTATCTTTACTATTGTAATCTATAAACACAATACTGTCTCCCATTGCAGCCGTGGCAGATATTTTTATAGCCGTCCTTACCTTATCTTACCTTACCTTATATACCCGTCTGGGCACACTAAAAGGAATGGCTTCAATAAGTTTTTGTATTTGTCAGGCTGTATGTTATTTTAAATGTTGTTATAATCTTTGTCATATTGTAAATGATGTGTTAAGGTTCGGCTCTCTACCTTCTTTAAGTGCCTATCCATTTGAAAGTATTCTTTATTCTTTATTCTTTATTGCACACATATAGACAACATTTAGAAAATGTAAAGTTAAGACATGTACAAAGGCGAGCTTAACCCTAAAAAGAGTTCTCTTCCAGCAAACCTTTAAGGATAGATATATGTGTAAATAGAGGTGGGTACGTGTACAAGAAGGGGGGGGGGGGGGGGGAAAGGTTTCGAATTAAAAACCTGTTACGAAAGAGCGACCAACCCTTGGCGCAAGTAGCGAATCGTATACAGGAATTGTCACAGCTACATTTCAAGGACCACAAATCCCAACGGATATATCCTCTTGTCAAATGCGAAAGTTTGTTGGATACAGGTGAAAAAGTATTTTCTACAGTCAAAATGAGTGAGAATAAATAGCTGTCAAATATATCTATCTATATATATATATATAACTCAAAGGTGACTGACTGACTGACTGACTGACTGACATAGTGATCTATCAACGCACAGCCCAAACCACTGGACGGATCGGGCTAAAATTTGGCATGCAGGTAGATGTTATGACGTAGGCATCCGCTAAGAAAGGAAAATGGAAAATTATTTTCCAAAGAGGAGAAAAAGGGGAAAAATGGTTATAAGAAAAATCAACGCACAGCCTAAACCGTTAGCCCTAGAAGCATGAAACTTAGAAGATGTATTCCTCTAATAGAGCAGAGGTGCACTAAGAAAGAAAATAGGAAAATTCTTTCCCTAAAAGAAGAAAAAACGGAAAATGATTTTAAGAAAAATCACAAAAAATAGCTTTACAAAATACGCAAAAAAAAACATTAAAAATTTTCAGCTACCGCAGCATCTGGCACCAGGTTCGATTACACACAAACGTTCACAAACAAACCGATGATAACCACTACGACAAAATCGCGGGAAACATCTATCATACTTAAACTAAACACTGTTGAAAAAAATCGGCTCCAACAGCACTCACCTTAAAATTCAAATACACTCTAAAGTACAAGCTCAAATCTATGGTAACTAGCAGTTGGTCATGTCAAATTAAAAAAATCTGATACGATTATACACCAACACGCATACGAAACCCCAAATTAGCCACTAATATAACATAAAATCACAAAAAATAGCTTTACAAAATGCAAAAAAAAAACACTAAAAAATTTTCAGCTACCGCAGCATTTGTCACCAGGTTTTAATACACACAAATGTTTACAAAAAAACCAATGACAACCACTAAGACAAAATCGCGGAAAACATCTATCATACTTAAACTAAACACTGCTGAAAAAAATCGGCTCCAACAGCACTCGCCTTCAAATTCAAATACACTCTAAAGTACAAGCTCAAAACTATAGTAACCAGCAATTAGTCATGTCAAATAAAAAAATCTGATTCGATTATACACCAACACGCATACGAAACCCCAAATTAGCCACTAATATAACATAAAATCACAAAAAATAGCTTTACAAAATACAAAAAAAAACATTAAAAAATTTTCAGCTACCGCAGCATTTGTCACCAGGTTTTAATACACACAAATGTTTACAAAAAAAACGATGATAACCACTAAGACAAAATCACGGGCGGTCCGGGGACGCAGGTCTTTATGTCAAATTACCGACCTGCACTTACGACTTTATGTTAAAATAGCAACATACCATATCATCTGAAAGTCAAAATGCCTTAGGCCCCAAAATGCCTGAAATTTATTATGCCTGAATGTTTATAAGACTGATTAAAAAAATTAACGTCAATGTACAGTCGTGCAAAAAAAACTTTATTTTCTTATTTAATAATAATTATATTTTTTTTATCTGTATCGTTTTCTTAGTGATATAACATTTTCCAAAAATGAAATTGGTGTAATGTTTTCCTCTCTTAGCTCCCTCAATTGTTTTTTATAATTGTAGTTAAAGCTTATTTCATTTCGCTTACGACGGGCACCTGAAAATAACGCATTTCTTACACGGGTGTCTTGGTATTTCGCCTCTCTCTTCAAGATATAGACAAAACGAATAAGTGTAGGCTTGTGTGGCATTCTAACATTCAGCCGCCTGTTCCACCCTTACAAAGCATTATTGCTGCGGCGAAGCTTATCGTTTCCACAGCTGATGATTGCGGAGTCCATATTCATCCATTGTCTTTTAAAATATTTTTTAAATTTATTCATTTCCGAGTTTTTCTTCATTTTTTCAACTATCTTCAACCAACTGGTATGTACATGTTGTTCAGGCAACAACGGGAGACTTGCACATAATAGAGTAATATGGCGTCCAGCTTTGTTTTCGCATATTCGTAAACTTTTAGCCTTTTTCCATACCGCCCTGTTGTAATGAAAATAACAGCCATTTAGATTTACGTCAGGAAAAGTTGTCTTTACAGCGTTGATCTGTGCTTTTTCAAAATCACATTTAAAAATATTAATATTAGATTTACGTCAGGAAAAGGCATGACCTAACCAACCTATTAGGCATGACCAAGAAATATCTATTATGAAATCTATTTTTGCATACATACCTACGTACACACCAATCGTCGATATAACGGCTATTGTCAAGACATCGACACTCTGTAAAAAGTTTGAATAAATAAAGAAAAAAAAAAAAATTCTTGTCGATTGTATGAAACACCACAGGTATATAGTAATTCAGTCATTATATAAAAGAGCCGATTTGAATTTCAGGCATTTTGGGGCCTAAGGCATTTTGACTTTCAGATGATATGGTATGTTGCTATTTTAACATAAAGTCGTAAGTGCAGGTCGGTAATTTGACATAAAGACCTGCGTCCCCGGACCGATCACGGGAAACATCTATCATACTTAAACTAAACACTGCTGAAAAAAATCAGCTCCAACAGCACTCGCCTTCAAATTCAAATACACTCTAAAGTACAAGCTCAAAACTATAGTAAACAGCAGTTGGTCATGTCATATTAAAAATCTGATTCGATTATACACCAACACCCATACGACACCCCAAATTAGCCACTAATATAACATAAAATCACAAAAAATAGCTTTACAAAATACGAAAAAAAAACATTAAAAAAATTTCAACTACCGCAGCATCTGGCACCAGGTTTTAATACACACAAATGTTTACAAAAAAACCGATGATAACCACTAAGACAAAATCGTGGGAAACATCTATAATACTTAAACTAAACACTGCTGAAAAAATCGGCTACAACAGCACTCACTTTCAAATTCAAATACACTGAAAATTACAAGCTCAAAACAATGGTAACTAGCAGTTGGTCATATCAAACTAAAAAAAACGAACTCAAATATCCACGCGGACGAAGTCGCGGGTATCAGCTAGTTAAAGATAAATGGTTTTTAACTTACAATAATAATATCGTAGAAATGAAATTCGCAACTTTTGATCAGGGAAACATAAAAATCGTTGGAAGGAATATAAAAAACAAATTTAATTATTTTGAACGACCGTTTAATTCTTCCTATATAAATACTTATGCAACATTGCTTCCTTACGAACTGGAAGAATTAAAAAAATACAATTTAGATGATGTCAAATGTAAACTTACATCTATGGTTTGTAACTCTCAAATGGTGTTTATTCCAGTATTGACAACATTAGGAAAGAAAATAAACAAATAAAAACATTATAAAAATGTATCATTCTCAAACAATTAGTAAATTCTTTTAAAAAAATTAACACAAATTATTATCAAAAAAAAAAAAAAACATGCAAATGTAATTCTTCAGTTAAAATCTCTTCCAAAACTGTCAGTTACTCGTATATAGGTAATAGGTATAAACTGAGAAATTTTTGTTATTTTGTTCCCTTCGCCAGCCCAAATTAAAGTAGGTACCTATGAATATGACCAACTTTTTGTATGGAACCCACTATTCTACATCAAAAAAAAATCTGCTGTTCCATACAGAATTCTAATACCTACTAAGTACACCAAAATGTATGGGACAGCAGACTTTTTTTTGTGTTGAAAGTAGGTCCGATACAAAAAGTTGTTAATGGGTACTTTCATCTGACAAAGGGAACAACAAAAATTTTTCGGTAAAATTTGTGATGGCGTCAGCCTTTGCTGCAGCTGACTGTCTTCTGCATACGATTGAATTATACCATTCACCGTTATAAACTTAAACTTAAATTAAGAATAAAATCTTAAATAAATGTCTGAATGAATCTTAAATTAATCGCAGTTTGTACTTTTGTGGCACTCCGATTTTTTTTTGAAAACTGGAGACAGAAGTAGATCGTCAGAACTTACATTCATCATGTTAGTCTCATGTTTTAAATTGACCATCTTGTTGTTTATCTTTACATCAGAGAGTACTGTCACTGTCTTCGATGCTTTAGTGGAAGGATTTTCTGTGTCTGGCGTATCATCTGTTAAAATGTACAATGACCTTAGACTTAATTGATTTTAATTAAAAACGATAAGATAAAATAAATGGCGTTGTTCTCTAAGTAACATACCGATTTTATTTTCCTTGTCAACTAACCCATAGAACCCGTCCAGCATTATTTAATTTGTCCCATCTTGTTTATCTGAACTATGTACGTATATAGTTTTTAAATTGTAAATTGGAGAAGGATCTTTATTATCAGTAGTAGTCCCAGTTTCAATTTTCTTTTATTTTAGGTTAATTATTTTCACTTCAGAAGTAAAAGCAAAACAGGACGTTTTAAAACAATATTTTATGTCGCGCACTGTAGATAAGGGGGAGGCGTCAAGGTAGCCCGAGAAATCAGTTAAGAGCATGTAAAGCTGCTTCATGTAGGACTCTAGCCCCTATTCATTAGCTGTACAAAACGTATGGAAAGATTTTTCTGCAAAATAACAAAAGGTTTACAGAAAGTAGGTACCCACTACTTAATTACTCCTTTGTTGGAGTAAAATAATGCAGATATAAATAAAAAAGAAAATAAGTATATTGTTGTTCGTTAACGATTTTCGTTTAATGCGCTGGCCACTATGTTTTATCGCACTGTTCTGCAAAAATGCGTTAGAATCCTTTGCAGAGCAACAGCTGTCAGCCAAATGTATAATTTAAAAAAACAGTTTTTTTTTGACATGTATAATTTTTTTTTTCTGTTTATAGCTACATATTTTTGAATTGTCGTTTACATTGACATGACATTATTTTTGTGCCATCTCCAGATTTGTGCACCGACATAGGTAAAACATGTTTGTACCATTATGCAAATAAATATTTTTCTTATTTTGATGTAGTTTATAAAGGGTACTTTAGGGCAGCCTTTAATGCCTTTCCAGGTTAACTGGTAAAGGAGTTCGTCTGTAAATAAACATCTCGTTAACTGTAATCCAATCTATGATATTTTTTTAACGTTCCACTCGTACCGCATATTCTAGAAAATTGTTTGACCTGAAATATAATAAAAAAAAGAAATAAAGAAAATACGTATATCTGTTTATCTTTTTAAATAATAAAAAATTAGGGGAATAAAAAACAACCATAATAAATATTTAATCACTTGTTGGCGGTTGGTTTCGTAAGGTCAGATTCTGAATTGACCCAAAGCAGAGGTCCGCCTACACGTTTACGCAAAAAAATTCTTCCGTTCGAGACCCAGCAGAATTTGAAGTCGTTCCCCAGCAGAATTTGAAGTCGTTCCCCTTAGCAAACTCGCGGGCCAGATAAAATAGTTTCTTTGCCTTAGTAGGCAAGTTCTCCGAGATGAAGATCGGCCTCGCAGGCCTGGGGATCCTCAATTTTTCCGTAGTTAACCTATTGTTTTCTCTGTTAGACTTCCTGAATTTAGAAATGATTCTTTCCTTAGCGAGAACGCTGGTGAAGTCAACGATGATAGTTTTCTGTGCTGAATCTTAAGTGCGAATCCTGAAGATGTCTTTAATTTCTTGGGTTTGTATCGGCGCTTGAAGGACTTTTCCCACATTAAGAACAGTATCTACGAGAGATAGTTTTGTCTCGGTTTGAGACGTAGGAAGGTTCCTTATTTCCAGACAGGTGGACCTAGCAATCCAAAAATATGTCCCATTTCAAGGGATGATGCGCGCTCAATTTGACCGGATCAACAACGTAATTCATAACGCGTCTGGTCGATGCCTGGACTGAAACGGTACTGATTCATTTCATTTTGTGTAAAAAATACTTTCCGTGAGCGCGGTTCTCTGATTGGTCCATTTTTTACCGGAGATCCCGCAACTCGATGGAGGGACGACAAGTTCACGCAAAAACCTGTGCTGTCGGGTCGAACCGAGACATGACCTGGAGAGCGGGGAGAGTTTTTACTTATTTTGCCAGCACGCCAAACCTCCGAAGCGAGCACTCGAATTAGCCTTTGCGAGAATAAAAAAAGATTGTCTCCTGTTGGGAGTGGACGAGTACAATACCACAAATATTTGTTCCAAGTCTCCAAAACAAAAGAAAGATAAGTCGTTTTTTAAAATTCCGTGATTTTTTCGTCGCAATATTTGACGATATTCATCGCTTACGATCAACGAGTCTAGTTCGGTATCGGCAGCGTAAAAACTCAAAGTTTGCGTGGCATTATTGTAGACTTCCTGTTCAAGATTCGACTGGTTCATGTATCGCTTCATTATATCTACGAGTTCTTTCATTGTAGAGAATGCAAGAAGAGGACCGACCGCATCTAAAATGCAGCATTTCAAGTAATCGTACATTTCCTGTTTGTGCACGTTGAGATATGCAAATAATGGAGATTCGACATACATATTATGTTCGTTTCCCATACGTATTATCCAAGAAGCGAATACAATTGCAAACTGTATTATGGCCACCGGTTGGTCCGTCAAATTAATATTTTTTGGATACTCGTCGAAATCGGCCGTATACAAAATATTATAAATAATGTCTCTAATCAAGTCAGCGACATTATCGGTAGCGCGTGCTAAAACTACGAGTTTTTCGTCCGATTCTATGGTAAAGACACTGTTCGTTTCTGTTGCATATCTTTAGTACATTCAGCCATTAATGCCGCGTGATCGGCATCCTGAGCATCCTTTTCAGATTTCGCATGATTCATTAAATATTTCACAAAGTTTGTTGTCACCGTCATCGAGTCTAATCGATCTCGACTACCGTCGTTTACTGCATACACACTGGTTATGTATTGCGATAGATCATCGATTTCACCATGTTTTACATCGTCGGCATGCGTAAAATCCGATTCATTACCGGTACGACCGGCGGCGGTGATGCCTTCCGATACAAACGCCAATTGCGTGGGAGAGACTTTTTCAAAGGCCGGAATGCCCAATTGGTCATTTACTTGCGCACCGAACATTGTATGTATGAACGTGGCAAAATTGTAAAAGTCACAATTGTAATATTTAGTGCAGGAATGCATAAAAAAAATATTTTTTTAAGAAAATTAATAAATACGACACCGTCAGTAGATTTGCGTATTCTTTCGATTAACGTGTCATTCCAGATATTCCTGTTTTTTAGATTTTGTGCATAGTCGCCTTCTAGCTCGATGATTTCTAGATTGGTAAAGTGTCTCAGTACTACAGTAATCTCATTGCTGATGTAGTTTAACGGGGGGGATATGTTGGTTCGAACGGTCGATTGATACGTTTCGCGTAAATCTTCAGAAATGATAGGACAGAGCAGCAATACAGATAGTGAATTTTCGTGGCATTTTTTCAAAAAGAAAAACATTTTTGCATAATCGTTGTATAAATTGGTTTGAAATTGAGGATAGTAGGTGTGCTGCATCAATTGTGGATTTATTCCGCAAACTGGTTTAAAAGAGACTAGGGTTTTTAGTGCCGGTCCACCGAATTCAAATACGTTATACGCAGCATTGTGAAATCCGATCGAGACGTGATTGATGCCAAAATTAATTTCATCGGTTATCTCTTCGTACAGCTGAATGTCGAATGACGGCGAATCTTAGGATGAAAAAATAAATAAATAGATAAAGTGTCTGTATAAAAAATGTCTGATGAAGTGATGACGCAGAGGCTTAGACCATGATTTGTTAGATTGCTTACATATAACTTTAATCAAAATAAATAAATAAAAAAACATTTATCAATAAAACTGGCAATTATTAGCAATTAAATGTAAAATTTTGGGTTTTATCAAACAAAACACAAAAAATTCGGTAAAAAAATACAGTTGGACTTCGCCTAACATAAGTATGGCCTAAATGGTTCTAAAGTGTTCAAGATTCAAGATTCAAGATTCAAGATTCAATAAGCGTTTATTCAATACGATACAAGAATCACTTTGAAACGTCTTAAAGCTAGGTGAGTCTAGGTGCCAGTTCCACGCGACCAAGCGTAGAAGAACAGGCAACAAACTACGTCTCGGTTCCTACCGTTTTTTTATATGATCCTTTTACAAATCAAAAATAGTCTAAAATAATAGCAGTGAAGTTCCAGTGTGGTGCCACTTCACTTAGTCTGACGTATGCAATGTAATTATACAAAAGCAAAAGTTTCAAAGACAGCACACGCTACGCTTCAAAGTTATAATAAAGTATCTACACAGATATAAAAATAAGATATGAAATAGTAGGTACAGACATTGCAAATTGACATGCTAGCTTCCTATGGGTAGAGTGACATCGGGCCACGAAGTTTTATCATTCATTTAGCTATCTAGAGTATAGTACGCTTTCTTTATCAAATTACTCTTAATATAGGCTTTAAACTTCCGAATTGGAAGCTTAGTTGCATTTTCCGGAAGTTTATTGTAGAAGCGTACAGTGTTCCCCATAAAAGACCCATTTACCTTCTGTAGACGAAATTTGGGAATATAAAGTTTATTTTTATTTCTAGTGTTAATATTATGTGAATCACAATTTTTCTGAAAGCTACAGATGTGTTTGTGAGTGTACAGTAAGTTTTCATATATATATTGTGAAATTACTGTGAGGATATTAATTTCCTTAAATCGCTCCTTCAATGAGTCTCGTGATTTCATTTTATAGATGGCACGTATGGCCCTTTTTTGTAAAACGAATATAGTTTGAATATCAGCTGCTTTCCCCCAGAGAAGGATACCGTAAGAGATAACACTATGGAAGTAGCTGAAGTAAATTAGCCTAGCTGTAGCTTCATCAGTGAGCCATCTTATAGTCCGAACTGCATATGCAGCCGAACTTAGTCTGGCAGCAAGTGTTTTGATTTGCGGTCCCCACTGCAATTTTTTGTCAAGATTAAGTCCTAAGAAGATAGTAGAATCTACAAGGTTAAGTGACTCTCCATTAAGTATAATATTAGTTGGCCGGAGAGTCACATTTGGTAAGGTAAACTTTATACACTTGGTTTTCTTAGCATTAAGTAAAAGATTATTAGTGTCAGGCCCATCTTCCCCTTTCGGCTTTGCACCCAGCTACCAAACACCCTGTATATCAAATACATGTCCTTGTTAGAATTGGCCTATCTCATCTAGTTTCCGAGATATTTGACTTTAATATTTGACTTAATATTTCCTACTAAACGCTCGCCCCATATTCAACGGGTCCGGTCAGAGCTAACAGTGAACTGGCAGGAATTTGGCATATGCGACCACACATGCGAGCCGTGCAGCCTTTACGAGTTAAATTGTAACTGTGAGTCTAAGATTAAATAAATAAACATAAACAAATCAAATTCCATCTACAGGTTTGACGTTACAGTCAACTACTTACCTGCTCGATAACCAAAGTCCACGACCAAGGGCAAGGTCGCGGGTTCAAATCCCGCTCGGCCTTAACTTTTGGGACATTACAAAAATGTATTATGCACGTTGTCGTTGTCTTGTAGGGTCTTATTAATAATCCTGGCGTAGCGTTGGACTAGTTAATCTTTGTTTTGTCACATTGCTCTAGTTGACAATTGCATGTCAATGCAAGAGACAAAACACGGATTAACTAGTCCAACGCTACGCCAGGATTATTAATAACACCCGTAGTGTTTATATTAAGTAATAGTATTGTTAGTGTAGTATGTCTTGTAATGTGTATAATAAGCAGTGATAGGAATAGGTAGGGCTTATTTACCTAAACTTCAAGGAATAGTGAAAAGAATCGGAGACTTCCTTACATACAACAATATTTTTTCCGGTACATATGACCCAAGTTCGGGACATTACTTAGGTACAAAATTTAATGTTATTCGGAATAAGTAGGTAGTTGGTCTATGTTAACCATAAGTTTGCCACTAAACAAAACATAACACAGAGTTGTTACAACTACTAAATAATCTGAAAAATGCCTTGAAAAGTGTAATACCTATTTATATTTAAAACTAAAACCGGTATATAAAAATAAAAGGCAGTGAATATGGTTGTTACAAAAACAGGTATATTTTAATTAATTTTCAACATTATAATTGGAAAGCATGAAAAAAAAACAGACGGAATAGCCTAAATTACAAAACTCTATGTTTACTTAAGCAAAAATATTTATTGCAAATATGATTTCAACATTATACTTGTTGACGTTGAGAGTTGTTGATTGTAGCTCAAAGTAGACATTTATTTATTCTTTATTTTTTACTAACATGGGATGCGCTTTTAACTCGGTTACATATTATAATAACTAAACCTAATCCAACTATTTTTGAAATAACTACAGCCAAAAGACCTACTGTTTAAATAACCTACAGCTCGTTTCACAGAATTTCGTTATAACTAATGAACAATATCCCTAAAGGAGAATTCACCTATGGTTTATACACCTATGGTTTATTCACCTACGGTTTGAACAACTACAATTAAGTAACCTAATGTTGATTGAAATAATGGACGACTCACCTACTGGATCTGCTACTGGGGTGTGCAATATGAGCCGTACAATAGCAACAATAGACACGGATTATCAAGGTGTACGTACATTATTCGGCCGTTGTCGTGCGTTATAGTGACTTAAAATAAGAGTTAAGAAAACACAAACAAAATTGTTTAATCATAGTTTATTTACTTACATATAATTAGGAATACAAACTCAAAATTAACAAATTAAAGATTTGAAGCAATAGCTTTCAGTAATTCCAAATGTGTGTACTCTGGGATTTCTTTTAGAATATTTTCAATTTTTTGTAATTTACGTTCATTCTTGCTCTTTCTTTTCTTGGGTAGAGGTTCTCCGTTTCTGATTCTTTCAATAGCTTTAAGATTTGTTGTAGTCTCCGACATTAACTCACTCACGAGACGATAAAACCCAACGTGCCGCTTTGCGCATATTTCGTTTATATGATGGTGGAATGCCTCAGCACTATTCTGAGTGCGTGGTATTGTTTTGTCGTGACACAGACTCCAAAAGTTTGGATTGTACATAGGTGGCTGATTATTTGTCCCATTTACATAGTGGATACCAAACCACTCGGCTATTTTGCGGCCATCATCGGACATTGTATTTACTAGATCATTGAAATACATGGCTATGTTAGCAGGTTGTATGTAATACAATGCCACTATACACTTGATCTCGATATTAAATGTGCGATCCGAGTTATATTTTGTAGTTAAGCCTTCGCGCTGTATTTTTCGATATATTATCTGTCGAAAATGAAAAAAGCAACCCTTCAGAATGGCTGACTCAAAATTTTGACGGAGACTTACATTTGCCGCTTTCTCGAAATCCATGAGTACGATGTTTGGGTTTAATGAGATGTTATTCTCATTGCAATATTCAATCATTAATTCAAACATTACATCGTAAGAAGCTTTGTCCTTGTTGGTGAATAGTACAAACAACAATGGAAACGTTTTGTCACAATTATTATGAACCGGTCCGTGAATTGTGTATAACTGCAAGAATATACTGGGTACAATTTTAAAAGTCCCGTCCATTATCCAATATTGGCTTTTTCCCAAATAGATCATTAACACTTTGGTGCTAAACAGCATTACTCTTTTATTTCCGTATATTCTGCTTTTAATTAAAAACAGTTCTGCGTCATCAGTTGTAACAGCTTCTTCGTTCACTTCAAAATCGAAATTGGTAGGTTCTTTGATAGATAACATTGCTTTCTTTTTTTCACGATTAACTATTTGTCGAAGGGCATCTTTGGGTGGCAAACCAGTTGCAATGTCAGCACTAGTGGATGCCAAATGGTGTTGCACTATTTGACAAGTCTTAGTTATCGGAGAAGCACTGGTTTTACATTTCAACCCGTGAATGTTATTAGCAACCTCAACACGCATTGGAATACCTTCGTGGTTATGTTCTCCACTACACGATAGAACTGACAATGTTTCAATGTCCGTAAATATATTACTTATGAGGTTTGCAGTACATTTTTGCATTTCGCATTTCCAATAAATTTTATCCTTTCCTGGTCTATTTTTAACGTAGGTGAACCCATTTCGAAACACTTTCACTGCTCCTCTTTGCGTCGTCAATAATTTTACTACGTTTTCAGCCATAATTAGAATGAGAATTCTCATGGTGTGAGAATTTTATTTTGAGTGATCAAATAGACGTACAACAAAAATAACATAAACTTCAAATTTAAATCGTTGTTCCATCTTAAAGAGAGTATTTAATGAGTCTATAAAATAGGTATAACAACAATTACATTACTAATCACAATTGTACTCAGTTTAACACGAAATGTGTACACGTAACGCGTAAAAACATTGTTACCTACTAACAACCCAACACTTTGTAAATAAATCCAATGCGACACGCAGTATTGATAAACCGTAGGCGAGTCGTCCATTAGGTATTTCAAACATAGTGCAAACATCCAATATCTTAAAAAAACATTAGATTAATCGTTCGTTAGTGCAATTAATTTTAGTTTAATTAAAATTATGTATGTTAAACAGTACTTGAATCGGCCAATATGCGTTATGAACATATGTGAATCGACCGTAGTTATTTCGAAAGTAGTTATTATAGGTTTAGTTATTATAATATGTAACCTTTAACTCAAATCATAGCATTGATAAATTAACATTTCAAGTAGAACATTAATGACAATCAGTTCTAGTACCTACTTAGTACTAACTGTTCTGGTTTGATACTGAACTTGAGATTACTAAGAATTTAGAAAATCAAATGCAATATATCTTAAAAAATTACAAAAGAAAAACAAAAATATTTTTATTTAGTCATCTTGATTCGATTCGTCAAGTTCAGTGTCAGAACCGAAGTTTTCTGCGTCAGAAGAGTCATTTGAGTTAAAATAGACAATCATAATATTTTTTTCTATATTTTCAACTTTAAGGCGATTTCGTTTTGTGTTAAGAATCCATTTATAACTTGAAAATGACCTCTCAACATCGACGGAGGTCAAAGTCACGTACATATAGTATGATCGATCATCCATTCCTGTTGTTATCGCGTCACATATATCTCTAATTTTATCTAGATCGGGATTTCTGGATATAACATTTTGTAGTTTATATTTTATGTGCTCAGACGAACTCCAGTTTATGACAGTTCTCACATGATCAAAGATCTCAAAGGATTCCACAAGAGTTAAATTGGTTTTTTGCATCTTTAATGTACATCTTTAAAATATTCTTCGATATAGTCCAAGTCTGATTTCAAGTTTTCTTTTTGTAAAACATTTTTGGCACACCTAATCGATAACGCATCGGAACTTCTCAAAAGTTTTACTATTCTTTTAATTTGATCATAATATTTTACATAATATGACACTGCCTCCAACCAACAACCAAGTACCCCATCTTGTAATAACGGGTTGTGGAGGAAATGGCATGTCGGGAAATGTTCTTTTTAACAATCGGACTCTATTAGGGGACTTTAAAAATATTTTTTTCACGTTTGAAATGAATTCATCCACATCTGAGTGAGTATTCGGATCGTATTTTTTCTGCCACGAGATTCAGTGCATGTGCTAAACAAGTAACGTGTATCATGTTAGGTAAATAATTTTTCAAAGAACGTCCCGTTTTCAGCATATATGCTACACTATCTGTACATAATACAGCAACGTCTCCTACTTTGAATTCATACGAATCGCCCCACATATTTTCAAGGCAATCTATTACAAATTTGGTAATTGTGTTTCCATTAACAATTTCTAGTACCTTGCACGCAACTAGGAAAGGCTTTTTTGTAATCGCATTTAAGGGTTTTACAAGAAAATGTACCATATACCTGCCTAAAAAATCAGTTGTCTCATCTAAAGATATCCACAGCTTTTGATTTGCAATTTGGTCGTAAATCGAGTCAATTTTTGTTATGAAAATTTTGTCTAAATAAATTTTTCTCAGCAACGATTGCTCAGGAACATTTACCCGTTTAGTACAATTGCAGCAAATATATTTTTCAAAGAATTTTTTGAAAGCGGGATTGTTAACTTGAACCCAAGGTATATTACATAATATGAGAAACTGTGTGAGGTCCAAATAAAACTCTTCATTAGGTTTCTTACTTGTCCCTTTGTGTTTTGGACCTTCAATATGCCTTTTGACACCACTCAGTTTAGCTGTTATACTGCTCTCACACTTAGAACAGTAAATGAAGTTACTAGCGGCGTCATAATGCAATTCAGGGTAATTTCCAATCCAAGTTCGTACTGTTGCTTCCGTAGGCTTGTTCGACATCGCTAATCTCACTGGTCTTTCTCAAAAGAGGTGTATTAGTGAAGAACCTAAAATGATACGTGAATGTTATTAATAATGTTTTCTTTCTTCTACTTTATAACTATGAAGACCATCCCCAAAAAGTAGAAAATATTAATAATTTGCCACCATAATGTCAAAATATAAAAAAAAATTACTGGTTATAGCTATTCCACTGCCTCATTTATTGGCAGGCAACCTACACTACTGTGTAATAAATTAAATAGCTCTCTTAGGACCGGTTTTTAATCTGCATATTATTTTTGACAAGAGTTAAAACTTTTTTTAGTTTACGAGAGCCGGGTATATAGTTTGATGAAATAACAAATAGTTGACAAACGCATGATGTGACAAGCTGATGAAAAACCGGCCGTTAGTCAGCGATGAACGTATTATTTGAGTATAAATATTAAAAATAAATCAAGTTCGTCTCACCTTATTAATTGATGTAGATAGACAGGAAGATATAACAATCGTATCAGCAGCAATCCGTAATCCATAAATTCAAGCCAAGGTAGTCGTATTTAGAAGATCCAATAAACCAAAAAACGTGCAGGGGTCAAAAACAATATTCACAGATACAAAACAGGTAGATGCGCACTCAACAGACCGAGGTACAGGAGTGACAGAAACCTGTCTAGGCAGTGGAGCGACGCGGGATGGCGGGGGAAGCTATGTAGGGGCTGGTAATGCGGTGGTCGCATGACCAACGGCGGGTTGTTTGTGAATTTCCAAGAATATATAAAGTTAATAATATAGTAAACAACGACAATAGAGATAAATTACAAAACACCTTCGGATTTCAAAATTGATTAATCATCCATCTCCGTCCAAAATACGTACCTATAGAGAATGCTAAATGATGAGAATGTCAGTTTTATTATTTTAAAGACATGTCCGGAATATTTTTTCAAATATACACTTGTACTTAAGAAATCGCTAGAAACGTGGTCGAAAGCGAGCGAGAAAGCAGATATTTACTTCAAACTGTATAACTTCTTACACAGAGATTGCGTTTGATGGTTTTAAGATCAACAAGTTAAATTTTACAAAATGTTCTCCAAAAATTATTTTTTTCAGACAATTTAATGGTTGTAACAACTCGGTGTTATGTTATGTCTAGTGGTAAAATTATAGTTAATATAGACCAACTACCTACTTATTCCGAATAACATTAAATTTTGTACCTTAGTAATGTCCCGAACTTGGGTCATATGTACCGGAAAAAATATTGTTGTATGTAAGGAAGTCTCCGATTCTTTTCACTATTCCTTGAAGTTTAGGTAAATAAGCCCTACCTATTCCTATCACTGATAATAAGTAAGTAATAGTATTATTGTTAGTCTAGCAGAGTGAAATATTGATTTTTTAAAATTTGTGATAGCGTTATCGTTTTGGCTAGCTGTTAAGATAACATCTGTAGTAAGTAAGTAAATAAATAAATAAATAAATGTGTAATTGAATGAAATAAGAACAACAATTTTCACCAATATCTTTTATATTACAGTCTTTGTACATTTCTTGAATCCATCTTTGTCTTTTTGCCTTTGGCTTTACCTTTATTTTTAGCGGTCGCTTTTGCTTGTCTCTCCAAATTTTTCTGGTCTACATTTTACTGTTTTTTTTTCTTTTTAAGTTCAGACTCTTCAAGGTCCCGCTTATATGGCGAACCTTTGTTGGAAGTGCGTTTCTCTGATTTCGGCAGTGGTGATTATTTCATAAGGAGGAACGTATCGGTTGACTTGAAGATTCGTTGGTAGAAAATTTGACGGCCCAGCTTGCAAATGTAAAAAATTTGATCAAAACGCTAAATAACTTTAAACTCACCTAGGCTCGCCGTTTTCACAGTGTTCTCAATATTTTTTCGGCATCGCATACCGCCACAGATAAATAAGAACCTACTTACCGAACATGGGAGAAGTAAATAAAATAATACGCATATTTTCGTTGTGGTTGACTCATGGCGCGGAACCTCGCCACGATCCGGTCGTGCGGCGATGTAAACACGACTAAAGTTGGCTGCGTGTTTCACACCAGTGCTGAGTAATGAGGAATATGCAATGTTATCGCCCGCGCAACGTTACACCAACTTACCCTAAATGTGGCAGTGGGATCGGATTGAATACATACCACAAAAAAAAAACAAAAATGCTCCTTCACTATTCGCTCTCTGATCGCCATCTTGGAAACTTGGCCGGCTAACAATGCAAACGTTTCGATAGTTGTCGCTGGTATGCCATCCGCAAGGGTAATAAACATTTGCTCATCCTTGAAAACAAATTGCTTTTCTAGCTTCATACGAGTATACTCGTAGCTTGAAAAAAACAATGAGCCACTCTTATAGGCCTAACTTTCATATTAGTTTGCGTGTGTACTTTTTTATGGATCTGCTTGATGTGACGATTAGTGGGAATCCCCGACATGTGTGTTTTGTTTTTAAGCATAGCCAATTTGTGGGTTACCATTTGTGTAAAATAAGTAAATAATAACTGCTGACGTAATCACGATATAGACCCCCCCACCTCCCCATCAAAAATAAGCCAAGCAAAAACCCAATAAGCAAAGCATAACAGAGGACCACGAAGAGATCCTTGTGGAACTCCTGAAGGAACGGTATGCAAACGGTATGCGACCACTTGTGAACGATTCTCTATGAAAGAAGTGGACCACCTAAATAGGTTACCATGGATTCTAGCGAATAAAAGTTTTTGTAGAAGAATTTTATGATCTATGCGGTCGAATGCCTTGCTGTAATCGGTGAAAACCGAGTCTATCTGTCCACCTCCGTCCATACCTAATGTGACGAAATCTATAAAGGTTAGCAAGTTCGATGTAGTGGACCGCTTTTTTTAAAAGAATTTCCGGGTTACCTATTTCGCCTATGGCATTAGAACTAAGCGCTGCGGTGTCAATGTCTTGGTCAATTACTGATAATCTACTAACCGATTCGCGATTTATTTCTGGGTGAGCCTGCGTGTACCGAGCAACAGATTCTCGATGAATTTCCGGATGTAGAGACGTGTAACGCTCTACATCCTCTCTACTCTACGGCTTGTCTGTGTCAATTCCGGATGTGTTTTAGTATATTTTTCGACCGCTTTTAACACACGTGAGTTTACATTTAATTTTGTCCTGGTTTGTTTTTTATGTTGTACAACCACTTTTTTTGCATTCAGTTTTGGGTCACATTCAATTATTTTCTTTTCAATAACGTTGTACTTAGCGGCATTTTTCTAAAACTACAACTGGTTTAAGTTTTGTGAATTTTTCATCCTTTTGAGCCACATTTGGAACCGATGTAACAGCTGGGAGAAGCCGTTGGTTTTCATAATTTAGTATTATCAAACGATGCTAGGTTTATATGCGTCGACTTGAGCGTTTACAAATATAAGTTTTGCTAGAGCATTTATATCGCGACACTCACGCGGTGGTTAATTGTTTTTACCGGTGGCGTCAACCGCGTTACTATTGAATAGGAAATATTTATTATTGTACTTCCAAAACGACACGGTGGAATTTTGATCAGTCAACAAAAAGTTCATGGTATTTTCGACGAATTTGAAGATTTTCCAAAGCATAAAAAATTTTGTTCATTTAAAGGATAAATACCATTATTTACCCATTCACTAATTATATTAATTGAATTATTTTGAATGCTAAGTTGTTTGGCAATTCCTTGGGGTACAATAAAGGCGGTCCCGTCGAGGGTCGGATATTACAATAAAGCATGTCGCCACTCGGAAGGATGATATCATCGATATCAGGTGTAGTAAATGTCTCGCGGTTCTTTAAGATTGAATAAGAGGACACAACACACTACATTGTAACGCATTGGACGCTTTATCTTTGAACCTAATTCCACCATAATGAGTAAATTTCGTACCAAAGCCCACATTCCTTCATATCCGGTACTACGTTTTCCTCACTTCCCCCTTTGCAAAAATATTGTTTACATTCATTATGGTCACCGAATACGTGACACGGACCATTGAGTAGATCTTGCTTCAGAAAGTTCAGTTTTTGCTCGATTGTTGTATCCAATTTTGACGTGTGATCGACGGCCCCTTTTACGTGTCCCTGCTGTAATGCACCTACCACCAACTCTCGACGCTCCATCGGCAGCTCCCGCTGTGGGTGGAATAAAGTTCGCGCTTACCTGACCTGACGTGGAAAAGCTGCTAGTGCGATGACCACGACGTACCTCCTTCCCAATGTCCATTAGTTGATACTTTACATCTACAAACTCTACAATTCTACATTCTCTTTATCTATTCGATAATACTTCTGACAATACTAGCAATTCTTTTGCATCATCCGACAGTTATTTGTGTTTTCTTAGTAATTTTAGACGTTTGGATGAGATTTATGGGTCTGAACTAATTAAAAAATTGTTTAATTCGTCTCGATTAGTTAACAAGTGACGGGTGGCGTCCACAGAACGAGCCTGGAAGGAAAAAACGCGATATTTTGGAGACACATCAGAACGGGTCCCAAAGGTTATCACACTAGAGCAGACACATAATTGAATAAAATCTTAATAAAAATGCTATTTTAGTATTGTAAGAGATGTCCCCGCCGAGAGAATCCGTATCCGCATTAGAAGATTTCGCTATTTGAGAAGGCTCGATACAATAAAATATTCATCCAAAAGTCATTCCGATGGCAAAACGCAACGATAGCGCGTTCTAATCTTCTAGTGGCGACATCTAGTTCTGTTTGCGTAAATCTGCTTTACATTCTCCCCCTATGTACATGATGGCGTCCCAACGAGTAGAACATCCAAAACGCCTATTGGATCTGCTTGAGTCTGCCTCGTTTCTTAGGGTCAGTCCGTCTCGCACTTGGCCGCTTTTATTCAAATTATCATCAAAATACCTAATGATAATTTGAAATTAATATCAGGGGGTAGTCTTTAAATTCTTTGCTCGTCCACTGATTAAACATTGCCAGGTGGCGCCAACCTTCTGTTTCCTAGTCTGTTTTTTTTTATATTTACTGTTGAGTGACGCCAACGATTCATTGGCGAAACATTGTTGATCTCGGTTTTTTTGTATACCTTGAGTTTTAAAAAGTGCAAGCCCGTTTTCGGGCAGGTCTGTCTTGATATCCCATTTGCCAATACTCTCGTTAAATATGAAATTAGTTGAGGTGGTTTTTTACCAGAAGAAGTCGGCTGCTCTACAGTTTCAGGCTCGTCCTCGCTCTTTGTGTAAAATGGTCATAATGGATGTACCCTGAGGGGATGTACCCTCACATATACGCCCGTTTTTACAGGATCCTTTTAACGGATCCGTCGCTAGTCGCAGCATTTACGCTACTGCAACTTTCATGCACAACAAATTTTCAGAACACACTCTTTCTTATGATGAAAGTTTAAACTATTATGCATATCGTTGTAGAAACTGCTGTAGATTCTATGTAATCGGAAGCAATTAGAACAACCATTTTCAGCAATATCATAAATATTACAGTTTTTTGTACAACTCTTGAATCCACATTACTATTTCACTATCGTTTGCTAAGGGGTTTATCTAAATAATAAATAAATAAATTACGCTAGTAATTAGGGTCATATCCGCCCATCGTACCCTCGGGAGTGGACCAGACTGGGTGATCCCAATCGTTATCGGGGTGTATTTCCCCCGTCCGGCCTTCCAGCATCCATCTGATTTCGAAGACGTCAAAGCCTTCGAAATCCCAGATGCTAGTGCGACGGGCGCGCCTGACTGCGCGTTCTTCGTGAATTTCTCACATCGCTCGATGAAGTTCAGCCTGTAACAAGGAAAAATATTTTATCTTATTAGAATTGTTAAACATAGACCTGTATTCAGAAACAGTGCTTAAGTCTGAGTCGAGCCTCAAAATTTTTTTACATTTCTAAATAATAAATAAATAAATTACGCTAGTAGTTGGCGTCGTAAGCGCCCATCACACCCTCGGGAGTGGACCAGACTGGGTGATCCCAATCGTTATCGGGGTGTATTTCCCCCGTCCGGCCTTCCAGCATCCATCTGATTTCGAAGACGTCAAAGCCTTCGAAATCCCAGATGCTGGTGCGACGGCTGCGCCTGAATGCTCGTTCTTCTTGAATTTCGCGCCTCGCGCGATGAATTTCGGCCTGTAACAAGGAACAATATTTTATCTTATTAGAATTGAGTCATATAAAATCAAACCTGGCAATCTCCATTGTGTCAAATTGTAGGGAAAATAGAAAAATGTTATATGAATAAGCATGCAGGTATTACTAATGTATTTTCTCGTTATTTAAATGAAGAGCTATAATGTAGACTATAATCGACGATAATTTGTAGACATTTTCTTGAAAAACGTGTCCTAAAATGCAAAAGAACTTTGGAGATAGCCGTCATTGTTTTGCTCACAAGGACACTGCCGTTTTTGATCTGATTACCTCTGGAGAAAGACCACTTTGATATGACTAATTACCAACTTCTCAACACATTGGCAATCAGTTTTGATACTTTGAGTGAGAAAAAAAATATGCAAAATAAAGTTAGAAATTATTTTATTTAGTCGAAAGCTTACTTATATTCTAAGATTATGGTCTTCTTCTTGGGGTTCACAAACAATGTCATCCGATAAACTATCAGCACTCTCTTTTGACATACCGTTGTACGAGTCTTCGTTGATTTACAACAGATGTTAGATGGTAAATTTTGTTATAAATTTCTTTACTGCGTGTTTTTTTATTTTTTGGTCTTTTGTGTTTCGTGGGTTCTGCATGGGAGCACTTGAGCAAGAATGCATCTTGGTTTCCTTGTCTTTATATTTGTAAAACGACGCATGAAATGCTTGCAAATCACGCATAGTCAATGTGTCGCACTGATATGCGTTTTTATTATGTTTACATTGCGGTTTAGTCGGTAAGGTCTGAGCAGAGTAACTGAAACAAAATAGCATGAGAATCCGTTAGACTTCAAAAATTTTAACCCCCCAGTCGGTTAAAAGAGTAGCAATTATATTATTCCAGAACATAACATTATGAAGAGATATGTAATTTAATCTGAAATTAAAAAAGGATCAAGATGTTTTAATCATCGCGTACTTACCGAGCCGTTTTTGCCAAATTTTTCTTCCAGTTTTCTGGATCAGTTTTACGTTTTCTCGTATGTTTGGAAGTAGAGGGAGATGCAGTCTGCTTCCTAGTATGATATGCATATGCTAATTTTAAATATAACTAGCGATAAACAGTTCAAATCTTAATCAAACCAAACACAATTCACAACAAAACCATCCGTGTCACCATACAAATAATACTAAAATGGCGTTCTCTGATTGGCTGTCTTGGAGATTGCCAACATTGAAATACATGACATTGGAGATTGCCGTGTTTGTATTGGAATCAACACTTTATCAGCTTATTTCTATGGGATATTGCCGAGTTTGCTGGGTAAAGGTGTTTTCACTTGTATTGTAAATCACAGATAAAAAATCCTGCATTCACAGTTTTATTTTGACAATTTGTGGAGATTGCCGGGTTTGTTTTTATATGCCTCAATTGTTAAACATACCCCCGAATACTGAAACGCAACTCAGATTTAAGCACGTCTCAAGCGACGAATATTTGACAGTTTTCAATGAAAATCTGTCAAATATTCGTCGCTTGAGACGTGCTTAAATCTGAGTTGCGTTTCAGTATTCGGGGGTAAGACCTGTATTCAGAAACAGTGCTTAAGTCTGAGTCGAACCTCAAATATTTTTTACATTTCTAAATAATAAATAAATAAATTACGCTAGTAGTTGGCGACGTAAGCGCCCATCACACCCTCGGGAGTGGACCAGACTGGGTGATCCTAATCGTTATCGGGGTGTATTTCCCCCGTCCGGCCTTCCAGCATCCATCTGATTTCGAAGACGTCAAAGCCTTCGAAATCCCAGATGCTAGTGCGACGGGCGCGCCTGACTGCGCGTTCTTCGTGAATTTCTCACATCGCTCGATGAAGTTCAGCCTGTAACAAGGAAAAATATTTTATCTTATTAGAATTGTTAAACATAGACCTGTATTCAGAAACAGTGCTTAAGTCTGAGTCGAGCCTCAAAAATTTTTTACATTTCTAAATAATAAATAAATAAATAACGCTAGTAGTTGGCGTCGTAAGCGCCCATCACACCCTCGGGAGTGGACCAGACTGGGTGATCCCAATCGTTATCGGGGTGTATTTCCCCCGTCCGGCCTTCCAGCATCCATCTGATTTCGAAGACGTCAAAGCCTTCGAAATCCCAGATGCTGGTGCGACGGCTGCGCCTGAATGCTCGTTCTTCTTGAATTTCGCGCCTCGTGCGATGAATTTCGGCCTGTAACAAGGAAAAATATTTTATCTTATTAGAATTGTTAAACATAGACCTGTATTCAGAAACAGTGCTTAAGTCTGAGTCGAACCTCTAATATTTTTTACATTTCTAAATAATAAATAAATAAATTACGCTAGTAGTTGGCGACGTAAGCGCCCATCACACCCTCGGGAGTGGACCAGACTGGGTGATCCTAATCGTTATCGGGGTGTATTTCCCCCTTCCGGCCTTCCAGCATCCATCTGATTTCGAAGACGTCAAAGCCTTCGAAATCCCAGATGCTAGTGCGACGGGCGCGCCTGACTGCGCGTTCTTCGTGAATTTCTCACATCGCTCGATGAAGTTCAGCCTGTAACAAGGAAAAATATTTTATCTTATTAGAATTGTTAAACATAGACCTGTATTCAGAAACAGTGCTTAAGTCTGAGTCGAGCCTCAAAATTTTTTTACATTTCTAAATAATAAATAAATTACGCTAGTAGTTGGCGTCGTAAGCGCCCATCACACCCTCGGGAGTGGACCAGACTGGGTGATCCCAATCGTTATCGGGGTGTATTTCCCCCGTCCGGCCTTCCAGCATCCATCTGATTTCGAAGACGTCAAAGCCTTCGAAATCCCAGATGCTGGTGCGACGGCTGCGCCTGAATGCTCGTTCTTCTTGAATTTCGCGCCTCGCGCGATGAATTTCGGCCTGTAACAAGGAAAAATATTTTATCTTATTAGAATTGTTAAACATAGACCTGTATTCAGAAACAGTGCTTAAGTCTGAGTCGAACCTCAAATATTTTTTACATTTCTAAATAATAAATAAATAAATTACGCTAGTAGTTGGCGTCGTAAGCGCCCATCACACCCTCGGGAGTGGACCAGACTGGGTGATCCCAATCGTTATCGGGGTGTATTTCACCCGTCCGGCCCTCCAGCATCCATCTGATTTCGAAGACGTCAAAGCCTTCGAAATCCCAGATGCTAGTGCGACGAGCGCGCCTGACTGCGCGTTCTTCGCGAATTTCTCGCATCGCTCGATGAAGTTCAGCCTGTAACAAGGAAAAATATTTTATCTTATTAGAATTGATAAACATAGACCTGTATTCAGAAACAGTGCTTAAGTCTGAGTCGAACCTCAAACATTTTTTACATTTTTAAATGGAGAACTGTAAAAAAACTATGCCTGAGTGCTTGAGTAGGATACTGATGGAGTAAAATAAAATACTTACAAATAAAGTGCGTCCATAGGTTTGCCGGTACACTTCCAGCGCCACCTTCACCAGCGATCGGACTTCTGCCATATTAGTTATGAAGAGTTCTGCCGTATTAGGTGCTCTTAAGCTCGCAATGAGACTCGCGCTTAGTGGGAGTCTTAAGAACAATGTGCATAATGGATAGGCCTCTCGATAAATGCATCTCAAATCACTTTTCCTTATAAGGAAGTCGATCGCATTCTCTAAGCCTTCTTGCATCTTTTAAGCGAAACTTAATACCAACTTTTAAAATTAAACCTATCAGAACATGGTAGTAGCTAATTCTTTATCAGCGTGAGTTCGATTCTCAGCGTAAGGAAGGAAATTATAATTAGGTATATACGTTTAAAATACTCTCAACTTATGCTCCAAGTTCAATAACGTGGGGAATTTTTACCCGAACTTCTATTAAGATTTAGCTTTTAATCGATCTTAAGGTGCTCCCACACTGCTGTTACAAAATGTTTATAAACATTTTTGAACACTAAAACATTTACTAACAAATGTTGTCAATTCTTAAATTTTGTTAGGAACTGTTATATGTTATAAGTGCTCCTACACTGATGGAAAGTGTTTACTAACATTTTATAACATTTTGAATCTGGCATTGGCTCGCAGTTTGGTTTTGCGTTCTGAGGCGTCTACACGAAAATGGAAGAAGATTTGCTAATTGGGGTAGCTTTCATTTTTTGTTAAAAAAAAAAGAAAAAGCGCTCTTATTGGATGCGCCGAACGCTCAAAGCTAGAGAAAAATATAGTGCCACAAACTATCTCGAGGATTTGGGCATTGATGGTTGCTTAGAAGATTTTATAAGAATGAACAGTTCCGAATTTGAATATCTACAAAATTTAGTTGGGGCAAAAATAGGCAAACGAGAAACAAATTTTAGAAAATCTATAAGTGTGACGGAAAGACTTGCGGTAACGTTAAGGTTTTTGGCAAGTGGTAGCAGTTATAAAAGTCTTGGAGATGTGTTCAAGCTGTCAGATCAAGTGATATCTATAATCGTACCACAAGTGTGCAAGGCTCTCAATGAGGTTTTACAAGAATGCATAAAGGTAAGTCAAACAACATTTTTATTTATTAAACTTTTAATAATCAACAAATCAAACACGTATTTTTAATTTTGGATTGAACTCAGCAAATCGTTTAATGATTGGGTCGAATCTTGGCTTGATTCCGAAAAATTTGATGGACTCGGTGCTCTTGCGCTGGTACTAGTGTGTGCCCTCGAGCTGTCCAAAGGACTCGTTTCCAATGAAGCTAAGGGACTCGGTGCGGTGTAGTATCCTCTCGAGCTACAGACAGCATTATTTTCCGAAAAAGTGGATGGATTTGGTCCAGAGTTGTATCCCCAGGAGCTACTAGCAGTTGGCTCTGTCATGTTTGTAGGATAATCATATAGTCCCATTGATGCATTGTACAAAATATTGTTAATGTGATGTTGAGCAGTATTGTAAGCACAACGGTTTTTTAATTGTTTGAGTTTCATAGAGACATACTCTCCAAATGCGTCACTTTCATCCTTGCTCTTTCTAGTTTCGTGCATGCTTTGTAAAATCTTTAAAGCTTCTTGTTGTGTTGTATCGTTTTCTTCTTATGGCCGTCTTCTTTTGCGAAATGTTTTTGGGGTGGGGAACACCTTCTCCGTAGTTTCGTTTAGAGTGACAGTATTTTCTGATTCGTTCAAACTATCACTTCTGTTTTCTTCGTTACCCTGAAAGAATAGAAGTAAACGATAACTACAAGTTACTTAATGTTCTATTTTTTTTTCCAGTTACCGACAACTCCCCAAGAGTGGCAATGCGTGGCAAATACATTTTTAACAAAATGGAATTTCCCAAATTGCTTAAGAAGTATCGATGGGAAGCACGTAGCCATACAAAAGCCAATTGATAGCGGCAGTGAATATTACAATTATAAAGGATTTTACAGCGTTGTACTTTTAGCGCTAGTGGACGCAGAATATAACTTTTTATACGTGAATATTGGCTGCCAAGGACGCATAAGTGATGGTGGAGTTTTCGCAAGCACAAAATTTCGTAAAAAAATTAACGACTATAGTTTGAATATACCCAATGACAGCTCACTACCAGGCAGAAACAAACCTGTTCCTTATGTGTTCGTAACAGATGATGCGTTCCCGTTAGAAAAGCACTTGTTAAAACCTTTTCCAGGACGACAGGATAGCAATTGTAAGGAAAGAATCTTCAGTTATAGACTGAGTCGTGCGAGGAGAACAGTAGAGAACGCATTTGGGATTTTGTCGGCCAGATTTAGAGTTTTACGAACTACAACACACACACACACTTTATTATTAGATCCAGAAAAAACTACTACTTTAATTATGACATGCGTGCTACTGCATAATTTTCTAAGAAAAACTGGATCGAGCATGATTTACGCTCCACCTCAATACTACGATGGCGACGACTTAACTGGTACACGTATCGATGGACAATGGAGAATTAGAAGAGCAGCAATTAACACCACTAGAACAATGTGAATCCCAAGATTCCCAGTCAGATGATGGGAAAGAAATAAGAAAAGAATTCGCTGAATATTTTTCAAATGAAGGGTTATTGGACTGGGCATCTAAATACTATTAAAAGACGTTAAAATAAAACTCACCTGCAACCCTCCATCGACAGTTGAGCTTGGGATATTTTTGCCCTTTAGGAACATGAGTTTTTTATATGCAAACCATTTAATTGATTCATCAGCTCCTGCACCAGATTTAGATCTAGATTCTCGGTTAAATTGACCTACGAGGGATCGAATCTTTTTTTCAATTACTTTTTATCCACATTAAATTCACTGGCAATTTCCATCCAAGCATCGTGTTTCTTATTTCGGTCTTTGTAGTCCTCTGATATCGTGTTCCACAGTTGTTCTCTTGCTTGAATCATTTCAATCAATTTGTAAACATTTTCGTTACTCCAAGTATAAACTGACACATTTTTATTGCTTGGCGCACGCGCAACCACTAATCTATCTATACGCACGTCGACGCACGCTGAATTAAACAACGGGACTGACCGACACGGCACGCGGCGACTGACCCCACCCGCACCCCCGACTCACCGCATACCCCGCCGTCACCTGTATAAAATGTACAAACAAAGTTTTGTTCAAAAATGTTAATTAACATTTACTAACATGAAAACATTTTTTGACTTTGGTGATTAAATGTTAGCTAACAAATGTTTACTAACGTTACTTAACATTCTATAACAGCAGTGTGGGAGCAACTTTAACTATTCACTTGTTTATTTATTTTCTTACTCTATTTTTCATTTAGCTTCCTATTCATATAAGTTTTTTACCTTAGTAGTAACTATGTGGAAGTATGGAAAAAAAATGGTCCGGTTAAGTGCATAAAGATGATTTAATTCAAAGCATTGCTATAATTATAAATTAACATACGTTGAATTATCCATTGATTTGAGAACATCTCTTATTTTCACATAAATATGATCCGAATAAAAGTTACTAACTACATGCTGAGCACAAATCTTAGCATGACATTTGCATGTTGAATCTTCTATGCTAGAAAACTGTTCTGCATCGTATATTTCAATACGTATGACCATCGATCCCTTAACAGTGATTTTTAAACAAGATGTTCGGCTTGTAGTTCACGCGGGGACATAACATAACAACAACATACACATAACATATAACATTTGTTTATAAAGATGCGTCAATTTGTTGAATGTCTATAGGACTCACAGTCACAGGTGGTGACGAGACGCACGGTGAATTCTGAAAATTATAAAAACATAGTTTATATTATAAGGAATATTAGCAAAAATGCTTAGTAATGCAACACAGAATATGAATATGTTACCACCCAGTGTTATAGTTGTGTCACATGACATAGAAATAGACATTTATTTATTTACTACTAAAGGTCCGCACTATAGCGACACTGCAGCGGCACTACAGCGAGCGGCAAAAATTTTTCATTTCACTTTGTTGGTTACCTGACGAACATGATGGACGGAATAAGTGGGAAGGAAGGAGGAAGTGATAGTTGTAGCTTTATTATGCGAAGAGGCAGAAAACCTGGAAAGATATAAAAAGCGGTCTATATGGGTGCATGATATTCCTAATTCTCGTTCCAAAGAAGGAGAATATCACACGCTTTTTCCAAGACTCTTAAGAGACCCTGAACGATTTCATACTTACTTCAGGATGACAAAAGAGAAGTTTTATGAATTATTGCAAATTATAAAACCTCATATAGAACTACAAAATACATCTTTTCGTCAAGCAATAGGTGCGGAAGAAAAACTCATGGTGACAATCAGGTATGTATTTATTTATTCATTAATTAGTTACATAAGTAGTTTTAGATTTTAATCTGAATTGTAAGTTATTTTTCCATCTGAATTTATGAAATAACGATGGCGAAACTGTGATTCCGGCTGCATAATACTTTGAGATGGTTGTAGTATGTATTCAGTTACGTCATCTGTCGTTGGTTGTTCTGAAGCAGCCGTAGATATCCTATTCTCGGAACCTTCTTGAACGAATTGTGTTTCATTGTTCGTCATTCGTAGCTCTGACGCAGAAGATGCAGGTCTTAAATTTTCGGATTCTGCTTGAGATACGATAGAATATACTTGGTTTTTTACCTTCAACTGCAAATCAGGAGACAAATTTACAACTGTATCAGCCATGGCCTTAAAAAAGGAATGTATAGGATTAATGGACTCTACAAAAGATGAAGTTGATCGGTTATCTAAATATTTCTGCAATACATTGGCTACTTGAGATTGCGGTATCTGTTTCTTTTTTCTGGCAGTCATGTTTTTAAACATTACATTTTTTGATGAAGGCCTTGGTGTTTCAATATCAGGTGTAGATATCTTTCTCGAAGACGGCGCTGGTATTTCGAGATCAGGCGTAGAGTTTGTTCTAGAATTAGACCTTGATAAATGTACTGATGCAGAGGAAGGAGAAGTGGCTATGTCACAGTCATCATCATCACTCACAATAGTATTGTCGATGTTTGATTTCGAGGTTCTTTCCTGGAAATGAGGACGCAGAAACTCCATTTGACTTTCATATCGCCACTTTTTTATTTTTTTTGCTCCATCTCCGCTTTTTGATTTACGTCTTTTGAGAGATCTGTGATAAGCATCCCTTAACGCCTTCCATTTCTCTTTGCAAACGCTATCTGGAAAAAAAAATACATTATGTTGTTATTTGTTTCAGGTTTTTGGCTACCGGGGACTCATTTAAAACTATCGGAGAAAGTTTTCGTTTAGGATGTACTACAGTTCAAGAAATAGTGCATACAACTTGCGCAGTTAATAGTCGGGTAGTCGGGAAGTCTTGTCAATAATAGTTATGCCTGAACCTACTGAAGATACGTGGAAAGAAGCTCAGAATGGATTTGCACAAAGATGGAATTTCCCCAACTGTATATCAGCGATGGACGGAAAACACATTAAAATACAGGCTCCCCCAAATAGCGGGTCATTATATTTCAACTACAAAAAGTATTTTTCAATAGTGCTGTTGGCATTAGTAGATGCAAATTATAAATTCGTAATAGTTCATGTAGGAGAAATGGGAAAAAATAGTGATGGAGGAATATTTTCCCGATCAATTTTAGCAAGAAAACTAGAAACCAATACTTTAAACATACCAGGGCCTAAAACTATGCCAGGAACAAATTGTGAACTACCACATGTAATAGTCGGAGATGAAGCTTTTCCATTAAAATCTTATCTGATGAGACCATATCCGGGGACACAAGTACGTAATGAAGACAAGACAGTTTATAAATAATGTGAAAAAATTGCTTTACGAAAAGACATACTACAGTGTGAAAGATTACCTTAGTGACAATAATTTAGAATAAAATCCTTATTTTTTTGTTTGTTATTTGTATCTGTAATTTTATTGTTTAATTTATTTATTTTTTTAATAATAGACATTTTGTATTATTTTATTAATCTGTAGATATTGACTTTTAATGTGTATTTCTTTTTATTTTTTGACATTCCATTCTATTTAATTGTACCTATGTTTATGTTATTGCATGCTATTATTAGTTGAATATGGAAGACCTTACTCAAAACCCTGACATCTGTATCCACACTAGGGTGGATCGCGGATGTATGGGATTTTATTTTTTTTGAGATTTTCAGATGTAATAGAGGGGGATTGGTGCGTTATATTAAAGTTAAAATACATATAATTTTTCGATCAGATTGATGATTATCTTCTGCCTCCGCATTGACCACAAAAAAATAAATTTAATGGAAAAAGTCTAGTACAGATAAGGCCAAATATTCAGCTTCATTTAACGTTAAATCCATACTAATATTATAAATGCGTTTGTAACTCTGTCTGTCTGTCTGTCTGTCTGTCCTCCTGTCCGGCTTTCACGCCAAAACTACTGAACCTATTGAAATGAAATTTGGTACACAGATAGTTCAGGGTCTGAGGAAGGACATAGGCTACTTTTTATTGTGAAAAAAGGTTTACAAACCTTTTAAAACGTTGTAGAGAGCATCACATTGATGTTTCTGTCTCACTCTGACACCAAAACACTCCGACGATCACCAATCACCAAATGCAATGAAATTTGGTACACAGATAGGTGAAACCATTAGAAAGGACATTTATGCAACTTATTATTGCAAAACACTTATTGAAAACACCATTTTTCATGAGAATTACACTTTTTTGTACAATTGCGACGGCTTTCGATCGAGAAATTTCTGTTTGTGTAGTGACTGACTGACTTTTTTTTTCTGCTGGCGGGGATGCAAAGTCTTTTCGCCAAGTCCTTATGACTGACTGATTGCCGACCAGCGTTGCCAGTGGCAGATAGTCATAAGCGTCGATGGATTGAAAAGATCGATATTTAAGCTGGGAACATATTAGGCGGACGCGGCTGTCAGCCGCGACTGATAGATATCTAGATAATGAATGTACACTGAAGTGTGCAAACTATCGGATGTAAGCCGCGGACGTAACCTTGAGCGTTCGGACGTCTGACAGAAACCTGGCAAGCCAGGTCCCGTTCGACTGTGCACACTATCAGTCGCGGCTGTAAGCCGCGTCCGTCAGCCGCGTCCGCTAAATTGTTCCCAGCGTTACAATGCGATACATCGAACCGACCCGATGTTTTGAAATGCTTTCGATATACTCGATGTATTGATGCTTTTTCGGTTTTAAATAGAAAAATATCGAATTGATTGCAAGCAGTTAATTTCATAAAACCTCAACTTTGACCAGTTTAATTCTTTTTCTCTGTGGAAAGATCGTAACTCATGAGTTGGAAAACGGTGAAATCTGACCATTATATTTCAGATAAACTATTTATTTACTTACGTAGCCCAGTAGGCAGACTAAATGAGAGCCCTATAATTTTTATTAATGATCTCAAGATTCAGCTCATGTGGATGTTTTTTTTGTTCTAAGTAAATTACATTAAAGATTTTTCTCATGAAATCTCATTGAAAAATGTTTGAATGAGTCTTATTTTGCATGAAAGCCGAGTTGAAGTAGAATATCTGTTCTGTGACCTGTAAATTCTATTTATTGGTGTTTGTTGTTATAGCGGCAACAGAAATACCTACACATATCATAACATAACATCATTTCATTTCATAATCTGTCATTCGATACATCGAAAGATTATAGAAGATAGATCGATGTACAGCTCGATTTATCGAACAGGAAAAAACATCGAAACATGTTTTTTAAAGTCGGCAGCTAAACTGTCACTGTCACGTGTCAATATGTCAACTGTGACCATTTTTTCGTAACCTTTTACATGGCAATACTAATGTGTTTATGTGTTTCCACCTACGAACTCTATGCTCGACAGCTGGGTAAATTCAGGGTGGTATAAAATAATGATTGCGCGTACTATAAATAACAATAATAACGACGAACGGTTTGAAACCCACTTTTATGAACGGCAAATTAATAATTTTGAACTATTTTATAGATTTTGTCATTCTGAATCAAAAATAGACAAAATGCCGGTTTCCCAGAGAGGCAGAAACCACGGTTTACCATTTCCCATGAATCTGACTTACTTTTTCGTTTCAGTCATAATATTCTTCATAATAGTCGTCGTCTATGGTTGGTACTTTTTGACTTTTTACAAAAGATTAGGGAAAACAAGAATCGGAGTGTGCCATCATTACTATTACCCAAATTCAGGATGACTAAATAAATTAATTGTTTTTGTTTTGTTGTAGAGTTGATTTTGAGATTATTGCGATAGAGAATGAATAAAACCATGTAGGCGCGTTGCGCGTTGTTCTTTTACAGCGAATCTGAAGGACGTAGCAGCAGTTACCGAAATAATGAGTAGGTACCTACAAATTATTATTTGGAGGCTCATTTGGAACAAAAATATAAGACTGACTGGTAAGTTTTCACTAAGCTTTATGTGTACCTACCTGCTGTATTTCCAATGTAAAATGTTGTTATTCAGATCTACTCAATCACTTTCTTACTTACATATTTGATTTTATTGTATTTGCAGAAGTAAGTGTCAGAGCATTATAGTAGATAAAAAGGTGTGAAAGTGTCTGTTGTACTCTGGTTAAAAAAATATTTCACCAGTCCAGTGTTTAACCTAATGGAGTTTCATCTCATCCGTTCCGATTGGGTACCAAGCCTGACCAATTCTGGTGTGGTCAGTCTGTTATCTGGGCCTGTATTCAAGTACATAATATACCTATCATTGATCCTGAAGTTCCTAGAAGTAACAGCGGTAAACTTTGGTTGAATCGAGTGTGTTGGTAAAACTGAGTGAGACCAAGTTTAAGTTTTAATTTATGAGCATAATCTAAATAAAAACTACTTGAATGTAAGTACAACCGAGTCTGACTTAAAATTTAGTTGTATTACTGTTCTTAGATTATCAACTAGAATAAAAACCAGCCAAACAAAGCCTCCGGACCCTTTGCAGTAAATTTTGTAAAATCTTGGCCGACACAATTATTAAATAAATATATTTTTTTTTAAAGTTATTATTCTGTTTTCCCTTATCTTCTCTTCTACTTCCCCACAAATTAATGTATTACAAAGGGTGTAAAATAACAATAAGACTATTCTTGAAAGTTTGCATGGAAATATGTAAGGTTTATGTAAATGTTTTATTTAAGCTTGCGACAAGAAAAAAATGGGGGGGAAATATGCCTAACTGTGCTTACCCGGCGTCTGCCCGACTCTGACTGTGCCACATGCACTCGAATACAGATTTTTTTCGTTGGAAGTTATAAATGCTACCCAGTCACTATTCCAGGCGGACGAAGTCGCGGGCACAGCTAGTAGGTAATAAATGGTACACAGTAGTAGTATTTAAATATATCTTTATTATTTTTAAATTAAACCAGTACAATAATTTATTAAAACATTTAAAAATATAAACTATTAACAAACACGGAAATCTTTTTTGTCTCAAATTTAGGTATTAAGTTACGTGATGCTAATTTAGCCTTTATCGCACCTAATCTTGACTTTCTTGAGCATTGAGAAGTGGCAGCTTCCGTTGTCACTTTTACAGCTCGGTAAAACAGCTTGAGTTTGGCATAGAAGCCTTATAAACAATACTTCACCCTCACCACCTGATTCAACGATGGACAGAATTTCTTGGTCGGATTTTTTTCCTAATATGTGGTTCAGTTAATATCTCTTACCAATTTATAAAATCAATACATGTTAAGGCATCTAAAAACAGTACTTGAAACATCCCAGGTGTTGAAGGTTGAGGCATCCTGCGTGCCTTTAATATGCGCCGGGCTGCTAGTTCTGAATATGCCTCCTGTTATCCGTTATCATTGCAAGGAGAATGCTCTCGGGATGTGCAAAATAGCTGTTGGGTTGAATGACAGGATCGATAACCTTTTTTAGATCCGCTGGCAAGTACCTGTAGGCCTTTTTCATATGTAAAAGATGTCGCGCGCCATCTTTGCATGAAAGTTTATTTTTAATATAGAATCATGATGATGGTCGTAAGCTTTTACGACGAATGTAGCAAAAGTTGTCAAGTTTTCCGATGGTGTTTCTGTTGTAACATACAAACATGTATACGGTTGGCACTGTGAGCCAACGGGCATGAGATATTTTGCCTGGAGATATTTGTTTGCCAGATTTTTTGGGAAATCACCCGAAAGTACCGCTGAGACACTCTTGTGCAAGTACTGTTGATCTGTACTCAAATCTTGAGCCATTTCTGGAAGGCATTTTCCTCTCACGGCAGGTTTACAACTCTCAAGTGCTTTCCCCAATGTTCTAGCGTAAGATTTAGGATCCAAAGTACCCCCGTCAAGATTAAGAAAAAAGTGCCTCAGAGAAAGTTCATTCATGTGGAGTAAACGCGTTATTTTTGTTTTGTATCGAAAATAAACTGAACTTTTAATCATTTCAAGGACTAAACTAGGCTTGTTTATTCAAATTTCATACATTTGCATGTCGCTAAAATGGAGTCTAGGAACCAACTTTTTCAAAAGTTCAATGACCTTGCGGAGGCTGTTACCGTAAATGAAAACCAATAATATTTTGTATGGTTTATTTTGAGTCAAAATGGCACCAACTTTTCACTATTAGAACACCCACAAACGTTTTTTTAATTTTCGCTCCACCCTAATCCACACCTATGTTCGCAATAAAGTTATTATGAATTATGAATTATTATGAATTATAACTACAGGCATAGCCGGGCACAAAGAGTTAACGAAAATGCTTTTGGAATATTGAGTCAAAAATTTAGAATCTACTACCGAACTATTAACGTAAGCCCAGAAAACGTCGACAATGTGATTTTAGCCACATGTTGTTTACACAATTTTCTTAGAG
Source organism: Thera britannica (assembly GCA_939531255.2). Classification (NCBI taxonomy): domain Eukaryota; kingdom Metazoa; phylum Arthropoda; class Insecta; order Lepidoptera; family Geometridae; genus Thera; species Thera britannica. Next base: position 9,812,905 of record OW618042.2, on the reverse strand, counting down.
ATGATCCAGTTAATTTCACTAATGAATCACAATCCACCGGGCAATTACAATTGTTAGACCTTCCACGGGTTGGCGGTAATTTCACGACCAGCGCTTTCGAAGTGAGAGATAAATTTAAAAGTTACTTTAATTCCGACGTGGGATCGGTATCTTGGCAAAGAGATATGATTCGACGAGGATGTCGGCTACAAAGGCAAGAATAAATGTATTGCAGTAAAACACGCGAGGGACATTTGTGAAACTTTAGATATTATATAAACATAATTATTAAAACAAAAAGTGTTTACCTACCATTTACACCAATAATTATACTTATTTCGTTCCATATATTGATTTTTCTCACATGATTCATGTAATTTTACTTAAACTTGATTTCAGTAAGCAAACTATGCAGATAGACCGCTTCTTTCATCGCTTGAGAAAGACTGACATACTCTGCCTCGTATGTAGAAGTCGCTACGCTTTTCTGTTTTTGACTTTTCCATGATATGCATGCACCTCCTAAAATAAATGCATACCCAGAATATGAGCACCTGTCCTACACTAAGTTACTGTCATGTAATATTGTTTGAAATAAAGATTTTGTATTTGTATTTTGTATAGATACGAGGGGAGGTAAAAAAGTCCGCGAAATGGAAGGGTTAAGAAGGAGTGGGGTTATTTTTTTTTACCTGGTACTCTTTGGGGATTCAATACAAGTATATATACCAAATTTTAGAAAAATCGGGTCATTAGCCAATTAGTTATTACAACATTAGCAGTTCAATCGGGAAAACTTTGCTAAACATGGATAAAATTGAGTTTCGTGCTGTTATAAAGTTCCTTACAAAGCAAGAAAAAACTCCTCAAATTGTTTTGAAAAAAATGTCATCTGTTTACGAGGATTCTTGCCCTGGAAAAACAATTATTTATAATTGGAATAGTTTATTCAAGCATAGCAGGGAGCCAATTAAAGAAGATCACCGCGAGGGCCGGCCGATCGCGGCCATCTCCTTAGACTTTATCGAATAAGTAAAAAAAAACGCATTCTTATAGGTGCCTGATTAAAGAAGAAACAACTTGCAGAATTGTTGGACTATCGTTAAGAACCATTTTAAGTATCCTCCACGACCATCTTGGCATGTCTAAGGTCAGTTCAAGATGGGTGCCGAAAATGCTCTCAGCGGTTTAAAAACAGGGGCGTGTCGAGTGTTCACGCGAGTTTTTGGAGCTCTGTAGTGAGAACAAGGACAATATTTTAATGGATTTTTACTGGAGATTAAATTTGGGTTCATCATTATTAGCTTACATCAAAACAAAAGTCTATGCGGTGGCAGAAAAAGGCACATCACCCCCTAAGAAATGTAAGGTGTCACAATCGGCCGGAAAAATCATGGCAACGGTTTTTTGAGATTCAGAGGGAATTTTGTTGATCGACTACAAAAAAAAGGATTGAATATCATAGGGGGATATTATGCCATCCTACTGGAAAAATTAAAAGATGCTACAAGGTAAAACGACGTGGAAAATGGACTCGAGGCGTGCTGCTTTTGCACGACAACGCACCCGTTCACAAAAGCCATGTTGCAATGGCTGCCATGATAGATCTATCCTCCTCTGATAATTGTTTGTTTCAAAAGTTTAAAAAAAAACTCGTTTACTGACGATGAAAAAGTTGATTTTCCATTCCATTTCTCGTACGGGATCTGTCCTCCAAGAGTACTCGATGGACATCGGTTTCTCACGTGGCACGCCGTTACTACAGCATCAGCCCAGAAACCCGGTGACAATCCAGACGATATCAGCATGCACCTTGCCATTTTTACGAAAGTTCAGTTCATCCTCTCTGCAACTCCAACAACTCTGATGGGACGGGTAGATTAGGCGGCAGTATCCAGTCCCTATGGTTTATCCAGTCATGAATGCTGCTTTGCTCGGTATTGGTGAGGCTTCTTTTGCACAAATTGCAAGTTAGATTTAATTTATTGCATATTTTCCGCACTACCCATCCAGCAGTGTAGGCACGCGAATGTACATTGAGGCGTTCGCGTCGAGCCTGCTCCACAATCATTTCAATGCTTTGCTCGGTTATGAAATGACTCTGCTCAACATGATCGTCTACTGGCTTGTCAAACAATATCTGAAAATTTATAACTTGGTCTGCCGGGTCATCCTCACAATTAAATGTGTCATTATAGAACTTAATTACTCTTGTAATCAATAATGACTTGAAGGTGCAGTTGAAGCTGTGGCTTTTTGGGTCATTATTTCTGTAATTGTATGCCCTTACTTGGCCAAAAAGTTTTCAATTGGGTCCGAATTGAAGTATCTGGGCCGCATAATTTTAATATTTTGGCTTCTAAAAATCTGCCACAGCCTCATATAGCTTTTCAATGTAACAATATTTTTTTTTAAAGAGGGTACTGTTTTTTCTTTTCCAGTTGAGTCCACATACTTCATTTTTTCTAATTTTTTAATAGCTTCCATCCAAAATTAGGTGGTGACAGCATAAAGTTTTCTTGTCTCGAGACAAAGCTTTTTGTATTCAACAAGATTTATCTCGAAATTTTAGCCACATGGCTATAGAAGATTTCTACATATATTTTATGCAGTACACTTGAGTACAACATTTTTTTTCTTTTTTGCAGAAAAGCTTTACACTATTAGTTAAACAGAGTTTTTCGAAGAGTGGCTTAAGCACGAAAAAGACGTGTGATTTCTTTGTGTGACATCACTGAAGAATGTCAAAGGGAAATTAAGATGAAATTAGCCAGCATTTCTTCGAAAATTGCTACCAAGTGGGTGTCTTCAGGAAAGTCAAAAAAGCGTTTCCTGAATAAAAATATGTGTTGGCTAGAAGGCGACAAGATAGAATTCTGCCCGCAATCGACTCAACCGCAACCTTCTGCCTCATCCACTGACCTTTCTCTTTGAAGATTCATCTTTTAAAACTAAGAAACGTAGAGTTGCTGATCATCTAGTTCAATCGCGGAGTGCTGGGGAATTAATTACTGCTGCAGAGGTAGCTGCACGGTCAACTGGACATAAAAACGTTATGACTGGACATTAAGGACATTGGTGAAAATCCTGCTTCTGCAAGTGCATGCTTTCAACAACCAAGTGCTGTGCAAAGTGATAGACCGCTAAGTAGTGATGAGAGATTAGCGTATTATATTGAGACAAAATCAACAACTCACTCATATAAACAGACTAGGAAGTGGACTATGAAATACGGCCATCACGTGTTTCACATTTAAAAAAATCAGAGTGGATACAAGAGGATACATGGCTTTTCCAAGCCTGATAAGTTCGAAAACAAATTGTGATAGAGCGATGTGATAGTCACCAATTTGGAATCTTTCCATACTACCATGGAAACATCACCACAGTGACGAGCTATCACAGTACCCTTAGCCACATTCTTTGGTATCTTCGAGATGTCAGTGCTGGGCACGTGCCTACGGTTCGTACGCGATGTTCCTAAGCAATCGAATCTCAAGGTCTTGAGATACCGTGCCCACGCTGGACAATTATAATAATTATCCATGGTAAGACAGTGCCCCAGATTTTCGAGACCTTTCAATAAATCGAGTATTACTAGAGTACTCTTGCCACCCAAATCAGTACTAGGCGCAGCAATAGAGCTGGCTGAGTTCTTACCCGTATAAATTTCAAATTTATACATTATACCCGGTACGTGACTCACAAAGCTCAAACGACTTTATGCCGAATCGAGCAGCCTTTGTCCTTATTGCCTGGATCCAGGACAAGCGACCCTTGAATAAGGTCAGAGACTCATCAATAGAGATGTTGCGAGCCAAGCGATACAGGGTTGAAATTTTGAATTTAAATGCCTGATGACAGGTCCTAATTTCACTAGTTTTGGTGAAAGCCCTTCTTCATTATGTAGACAATCATTGTCTACAAAATGAAGAAATTTATTTAACAAAACTTAGCGATTATAAGTCATGATTTGTTTGAATTTCAAGAAAATCATCAGCCTGCCAATATTCCTTTTGCGATGTACGTGCATCAATACCTCTGTACATAAAAACAGCAAAAAGCACACATATCTCGTCTGCATTTGTGGGTTCCCACTTATGTAGACGAGATGATGGCTTCAGTTCTACTTTGGCTTTTAAACTGTCGATTATTTGCTTGGCGTACCTATTAGTTTCCTGGGCGATACGCTCTATGATGTCTTTATCCCAGATTTCTATAAAGCAATCATAGGGCGTATCATAAGTCTTTGATAGGTCCAGGAGCAACACCAGAAAAAACTTCTGGAGTGCCCCCAAAGGTATCAAAGTCTTCTTGCCATAGAAAACTAGAAGATGCGCCATTCATACGATCGGCTTCATTGTCCATCGCTCTCTCGATACCAGCTATTACCTCCCGAACAGATTCCTCTAGCTCCTCGTCATCAGGAATATCCCTACTTCTGCCTGTCTCCATGGCAGTGGCTTCGATAGTAGGTACGTCGAACTCGTCGTCGAACTCACTATCTAAATCACTGCCATAAGAAACCAAACTCCTAGTAACGGGCATAGGTGTTGCCGTTCCTCCCGAAGTTGACGGACGAACACCAGCCTCTGCAGAGTAAATGATTGGCGTGCTTTCAGCGATGCTAGGATTCAGATCGTGATCTTGAATACTAACATCACCCGAAGCGCTTTCAAAGCATTCAACTGCAACTATACTAAGCGTTTGTGGCTTCAGAAATGGATATTCCTGAGCCTTCATGATCACCCCACGTTCCAACCAGCGCTTCATATGACCCGGGTCAGCCGACACCACGTCTTGCGCCTCTTCGTCCGACATATCCAATGCCTCTAGAAGCTCATTGTCGTGTATACTGCAACAATAGGTACGTCAAGTTGCAAAAAATCAGCATAAAAACAAGCATATCAATCAATGCAAAATGGTTCAACGGCCATTATTTCCTCACTTGTTTCCGCTATACTATCTAACTTACCTAAATTCCTACAATAATCGGTATTGTTATTCCTACGATTCTGTCTCTCTTTCGAGGAGACAGATTCCCCGATTTTTCGTGGATGGAAAATGGTGGGAAAAGAGACAACACTCAAAAGAAAGTTTCAAAGTACTCACATTTGGTTTCTCTCTGCACTGATTGTTGAGTGCGCCTTCGGTCGTGTGCCCGTAGATTCTGGATACCTCGATGAAGTCCTTGAAAGAACGAACAGGGGTCTGTTCGCCCGAATCCGATGTGGTGGAATCTGGACGAGACACTCACTGCTTCGACGTATCCTACCGCCTGCGCCAAATACGTTGGAAACCACCGATTGGTTTAAAAAAAACCAAAAGATTTTCACAAGTACTTTTAATAATTCAATTAATATTTAAAATTAAATCTACAGAGACTACGTCTGGTCGATGCAAGTATAGAATGCAAACCAGGAATAGAATGCTTACAATAAAACTAAAATCTAAAAAGGTAAAACTGCACTGCTGACTCGGCGGTCATTGTTCATCGGTAACTAGGTGCAAATCCTTAATGCAAGCTTGCAATCCTTGCTCAGCGGTTCAAGTACATACTAGGCATGTAACAGGTGGTAAACAAAACAATATTAAAAAAACAATAGTATAAAAAACAAAAAAAAAATTAAAACAACAATGATGATGATGATGATTATAAATTGAGGCTATCAGCGCAAAAGTAGTGTAACCCCTGACAGTGCTCTAAGGAGAAATGGAAGGATTTAAAATTGTCTAAGATAGAAATGATTTTTTTATTTTCTACATAATTTTTTTTGTTTTATTTTTAATTTACATAAAGAACTTCCAAATCTATAATATTTTAATATTTTTGTATTAATTAAACTTATAATAAAGAAAAATATGTGGGTTACACCACTTCTGCATTTATGATTTTTGGAACATACAAACAGGTTACACCATTTCAGAGCAAATTTATTAAAGAAAACAACAATAATGGGTTATATAATAAAATAAATAAATGGATTGAATAATATAGGTTTTATTACATTTCTACAATAGTGATTATTACATAAACCGGAGTATGATAAAAACAAGTACCTACTTGTTTTATTTTTAGAACATATGACTAACATACTGTGACGCCTAAGTATAATAAAAAATATGAATGAATATAATGTTGTTTTTTATACCCATAGTTATTACAATTGTGTTTGTGTGGTGAACACAGATGCTTGTTCTCTGTCTGGGTATTTTAACCTACAGTTATTACAAATACCTAAGTAGGTACCTATGATAAAATGGATACAATGTTATTTTTTATACTTATGCTAATGAGCAGGACATTATGTTGGACCTACTACCTAAATATCTGACACATTTTCTTGATATTTCTGAAACCATCTAGCAAATGCCGTAACTTCCACACCGCTACAATGACAGGTGTGAGATTTGCTTGAAAAAACTGTATGTCGTGAGCAATTCTTTAGATTATATAAATTTAAGTTTTCTATATTTTTTTCCACCTTAGGACAGCCAATTACTTCTATGTTAAATGAGTTAAATCCTAATAGGTTTAACAGATTTTTTTCCACAGTCCCCCCTTTATATAACCAAATGTATTGGTTTTTTTGATCGAAATTTTTAATTTTGTCTATAACATTACTATAACTTAAGTCGGTGGGGTCATTTTTAAACGGTAATCCATGAATATTTTTTTCACAGAATGTTACTGTCCTAGTTTTTCCCATAGATATTAATGAATTGGGAAGCTTTACACGTAATAAAGTTACTTTATTTCTATGTAAATCATAGATTGCAATTTCTTTAAAGTAAATAGTACTTTCAAACGGAAATCCATCTATATCAATCAAATAGCGAGAATTAGTGAAATCCATTATACAACACAAGATTAGATCTCTATTCCTTCACTTAAACATACTAATAATGTGTTTATTAGCACATTACCTACTCTTTCTGTAAAGTTATGTGTAAAGCAGTCGGTTGGGGTTTCACTCAATAGCTGAAGCCACTCGTTGAACTCGACATTTATGTTGCCGTAAGTGTCTTCCTGATGCGCTGCGATAAGATCCCAGAGCTCGACCACCGCGTACACTTCTATATCAGCTAAGTTGCTGGCGTGGTATAAGCGCGTGAGTATTAAGTTGACATCTCCATGTAGCTTTACTAATGGAACAGCACGTGTCCACAGTTTCAACAGTCTGTTGGCTTTTATGTACTCGATCCACTCTTGTTTGCATTCATTTAGCATAATATCGTAAAAGTTAAGCAGGTTTTCGTCCGCATTGATCATCTCACACACACACACACACACACTGCAATAAAAAAGACAATATGATTTATACGAGGGGTTTTTGACAGTGTAGCTCTTCCTTCTCTTGCATGGTTGACGGGGAGTCTGATTATTTGGGGGTGGGCTCTTCCTCAAAGTGAATTATCCATGACCTGCCGCTTGCCCCTTTATTTATTAAATAGGGCTTGTCTGTTTGAAGGTATTTGAACATATCCTCGCTTAAATCATCGAAGCGGCTGGGTAGTGTTAGAGTGAACCCATTCTCCAGGTGCACTATAGTTTGCATCTTCGATGGATGGAATTTTGAGGGGAGTTTATTCACCTCAGCTATCTTATATTGTTTGTTCACCTCCAAGTCACCCAATTTGACCCATGTTTTTTTCCCACAGGTGTTTAGTTTGTCTAAAGCAGCTGATGAAGTCATGTTTGAAAAACTTACGGTCTCTGAGTAGGTAGGTAGGTAGGTAGAACACACGCACGCACTCGCACTGTACACGTTCGAAGACGGTTTGTTCATATTCAAGTCTGTATTTATAGTCAACCGCTCAGTTCAGTCCATCCATAAAATTGATAAGGAAACTGACCTTTCGCATTGATGATAAGGAATGGAAGCGTAGTATGGATTGTTTCTTATTAACATTTTAAATGAACGTTTCCTCAATTTCGCAGGTTTTCCATAAGCGCACGCTTAATCGGTACTTTAGACAAACATCTCATTCCTTTGATTTCACCGGTTTTCAGTTTTTCCAACTGATCATAGCTCCAAAACATTACATTTTCAAGTGTCATCTTATACTGCCGACATGATTCGCTTAAAGGATAAGGTGAATTTTTCAAAGGAACCTTTTTTATTTTCTTCCCTCTAAGCCTTAGCATAGAATGAACACTTTTTATTAAATTTAACATACACCAGAGGACACCCACCGAACCATCTGAGATGCTCCAACCATGGATCGTCTTTAGCTTCCCAATCCTTCAGGCCACCGCCGCAGAAAAAACATGCAGTTCTATCTTCAACGCCGGTGTAAAAGAACCCAGCATCTGCCATTTCTTCCGGTGATTGACGTTTGTTTAAAGGCCAGTCAGCAAAACTCTTCAGTCGTGCTTCTTTTGATATGTTACATGGATATGCAGGGTTCACCATTGTGTGTGAGACGACTGCTCTGTCGAACGAATCGATACAATAAACTGTTAGCATAGGGCGTAGATAACAGAAACCGGAGGTCAAGGCTCGTTTTCCAAAACAGCGCTTGAGTCTGAGTCTCAAGCGTGACAGTTCTCCGTACCAAAAATCTATGCTTGAGGCTCCTTTCACACTTGAGCACTGTTTCGAAATACGGGCCCACGTCACAATCACATTGTTACTATCTCATATCCTGGCGAGTCTATAGTTATTATAACAAATACCTAAATAAAAACTATATTTAAATTATGCTAGTAGTTTGGGTCGCCCCCCCAGGCGAGTCTATAGTTATAACAAATACCTAAATAAAAACTATATTTAAATTATGCTAGTAGTTTGGGTCGTACGCGCCCATCTCACCCTCGGGAGTGGACCAGACGGGGTGATCCCAATCGTTATCGGGGTGTATTTGTCCCGTCCGGTCTTCGAACATCCATCTGATTTCGAAGACGTCAAAGCCTTCGAAATCCCAGATGCAAGTATAACGCTCGTGCCTGACCTCACGTTGCTCGCGAATTCTTCGCATTTCACGATGAAGTTCAGCCTGTAACAAGGAAAAATATTTTTTATTGAATTGTTAAACATAGACTACTTTGTCCGAGTGCTTGAGTAGAATACTGATGGAATAAAATAAAATACTTACAAATAAGGTGCGACCGTAGGCTTGCCGGTACACTTCCAGCACCATCTTCACTGGCGATCGGACTTCTGTCATATTAGGTTCGTACTCAAAATCCCAGATGTAAGTATGACGCTCGCGCCTGACCTCACGTTCCCTGCGAATTCTTCGCATTTCACGATGAAGTTCAGCCTGTAACAAGGAAAAATATTTTTATTGAATTGTTAAACATAGACTACTTTGTCCGAGTGCTTGAGTAGAATACTGATGGAATAAAATAAAATACTTACAAATAAGGTGCGACCGTAGGCTTGCCGGTGCACTTCCAGCACCATCTTCACTAGCGATCGGACTTCTGTCATATTAGGTCCGTACAATAAACGATATGATGTGGAATCGCCTATTTTATACCCAGCTTTTATTAATTCAAAACGTTGTTTTTTTCCAACAAGTTTTATATAAAAAAACAATAATAACAATAAAACTTATCTCATCCACATTAATTAATTAATTAATTATATCCATAATAAAATGAATACAATGTAACTATCTCATCATCCTACCCAGGCGATACCTATTTAAAACAAGAGGTCAGTCAGTCACATAATAAATAACATCTGCGTTCATCAAGCAACTATTCGTTCTCGGTTGGGATCGAACCAACTAAGCCGAGAGAGGCCGGTCAGTCACATGATAATTAATTACATCCACAATGTAAGGCCCATAGCACACGGCGTATTTTAAACGCGCAGACGACGCGCAGATTACGCGCGTATACGCGATTCAAACGGGATTCGATCGCAACCTTATAACTTAAGCACACGGGGCGATCGTGAAACGCGCCTCTACTGCGCGTATACGCGCAGGTACAGCGATACACACGCGCTGTAGTCGCTCGTAGATTTTGCGTTTTTCAGATCAGTGACTCCTTCAGTTGTACAATGGCGTCGGTTGAGACAACACTGCTTACGTTGGCTTTAGTACTTCTTTTAAAAAGAAAAAAAATCAAAAAAGGCGAATCTATTGGATAGACCCATTTACGAGTGAAAAAAGATTGAGTGGTCATTATCATACAACGTTTAAAAAATTGGTAATACATAGAAGATGGAAGTAATTTTATAAGTGTTATCGAATGTCATATTCGTCATTCCAAGAACTTCTTTTGATTCTAAAACCGGAGTTAAATCGTCAAAATACAGTAATGAGATCATGTATATCGGCAGAAGAACGTTTGCTCATCACATTGAGGTAAGAAAACAACTAGTATTTATTTATTTATTTATTATGTATTTATTTGTTTATTGACCTTTTACAGTTTGAAATCAATTGTAGAATGTTATAAGTGCACTTAGATTATTAATATGAGAAAAAGATTTATTCAATATCATCATACATGTCAGATCGGAGTCATTTGTAACCGATTCATTGCTATCCAAATTTTGAAGTGAACTGACAGATTCGTTTCTTGGCGCTGATTGATTACTTGGATATTGAGGCTGAAATTCAGACTGATATCCAGATCCAGACTGATATCCAGACTGGTATCCATACTCATGTTCATATTGAAATGCACGTTGGTATCTATTTTCTTGTAATGTTCTCGATGACTGTCCCATATTTTTATATTTACGAATTAAATTTATCATATCAGCTTTGGCCTCTAACTTAAATTCCTCTTTGATGGCTGAAAAATCTTTAGCTAATGAAACTAAGAACAGTATGTCGATTTTCAGATAAAATTGTATTATTCGCTTTAGACACTTTGAGATTTGCTGTCAGTGCTTCATACAATTTGTCCTGTGGGTCTTCATGTTTTGGAGTCTTTTTAGACTTCTTTGGTGAATGTGGCTTTTGAAAATCACAGTCTTTGTCATGCCCCAGTGCTGCATCATCATTTTGACTTGGAGATCTTATTTCGTAAAGCGGGTCTAAAAAAGTTAGCAAATTGGAATATATGTAGGGTCTTCTAGGTTTAGCTCCAGATCCACTGCAACAGTTATTGTTCTTCGCCTTGTCTCTTTTATAAGCGTCCTTAATACTCTTCCATTTTTTTTGAAGATCAATGACTGAAAACAATAATAATGTCAAAAGTTTAGTTATTTATTAGGTTAATTTTAATTTATTTGAAATAAGTAGTTGCAGGTTAATTTTAATTAAATATGTAAAATTTACGATGATAATAGGAGTTTTAATAATGTTATTTTTTTCAAGTATTTAGCTACGGGTTGCTATTTCTCAGATATTCACTATGACTTTAAATGTGGACAAACGACGGCAGGCATTATAGTCCGTGAAACAGTGAAAATAATATGGGATAAATTAAAAAACATCTGCATGCCAGAACCAACCGAAGAAACACATCTAAAAACTGCTGAAGGATATATGAAATACGCAAATTTTCCCAACCTACTTGGGGCTATCGATGGGAAACATATTAGAGTTATAAAACCTCAACATAGTGGATCAGAGTATTTTAATTATAAAAAATATTTTTCCATCGTATTGCTTGCAATATGTGACGCAAATTACAGATTCATCGATATAGATGTTGGATGCTATGGAAAGGCTGCAGACTTAACAATAAATGAATGTAGTGAATGGACCAAAAAGATAAGGCAAGGAAATTATAATATACCAAATGCGAGACCAATATCTAATAATGGAGTGCCAATACCATTTACGTTTGTTGGAGATGAAGGCTTTGCATTATCTCAACATTTACAGAGACCTTACGCTGGAAAAATCTTGCCACGAGAAAAAAGAATATATAATTACCGCTTGACACGTGCCAGACGATACATTGAATGTACATTTGGTATATTAAGCAACAAATTTAAAATCTTTAATCGACCACTGAACGTTAGCGTGGACTTCAGTGTGGCTATTGTGAAAGCCCGTTGTGTACTGCATAATTTCATACGTGAACGTGACGGTTATAATTTTCATAATTCTTTGAGTATAGCTGGTTTAGAAGATCCTCCTGAAGAAGCAAGTATGATTTCGATTGGTCCAAGACGGTCACAGGGACAATTAAGCGGAACTACGATACGAAATATGTACACTGATTATTTTATTAGCGATGAAGGTGCAGTACCATGGCAAGATTCTAAAATTTAGGGTACCTACCTAATTACATGTTCTACTGTTTTACTGTTCTATGTACCGCGGCACGGTGGGCCGAATCTGAAAAAAGAAACTTACGATTTTTTTTTTCGAAACGTCAATTTTTTGTTCAGCCAATCGACAGAAGCCGTCAATACAATAACATTTATTAATTGTAATTTTTTCTAAAAAAAATCGGTTGTCTGTAAAGTCGGTTTACTGACGATAGTTGAACGTGATAACGTCATAAGAAAATACTGATGGAATGGTTGCATTTTTCAAAAGAAAATTTTAGTTTTACTGAATTGAATGTGAATGAAACTGAATGATACTGAATGAAACTGAATGAAACTGAATGAAACTGAATGAAACTGAATGAAACTGAATGAAACTGAATGAAACTGAATGAAACTGAATGAAACTAAATGAAACTGAATGAAACTGAATGAAACTGAATGAAACTGAATGAAACTGAATGAAACTGAATGAAACTGAATGAAACTGAATGGAACTGAATGAAACTGAATGAAAATCCGGACCCGGACCCGGACCCAGACTGAACCCTTACCCTTACCCTCATTTACCCTTACCCTCATTTACCCTTACCCTCATTTACCCATACCCATTATTCGACCCGGGCTCGGGCTCAGGTAAATGGAACGACGAAACGACGTAACGACGCATGAGTCATGTTTTTTCGTGCGTGCAGCCGGCTCCATCGATTTATAAGACGTTATCACGTCAAAACGAATATTTAATGAGATACGAGTATGATGACAAATTTTTATTCATTAGTTCCTTTTTTTCAGATTCGGCCCAATGTGCGCCGTGAAGATTGCTGGTCCCATGTCGCGTGCCCGCGTTTTAGGGTGCTAAATCGTTAGTTCCAATAAGTAAAAAAATCGTAAGAAGGAAAGCGAAACAAACGAAAATTACACCAGAACTTATCACAACTAACAATGTAACACCATAAAACGTGGGCACGCGACATGGGGTGGCTATCTTTACGGCGATGCTTTATGTGTAGTCCTAAAACAAATACATTATTTTTAAATAAATATAATAAATCTTACCTGCCAGGTTTTTTCCTTGCTGGATTTTTCATTGAAATTGGTATAAAAAATTTGGCACAATTCATCCCAAGCATTTCTTTTTAACACTTTGTTTGAATATTCGGGCAGTAGTGAATTCCATGTAGAGGGACGATTGTTTATTTCTGTTATAAAGCGGTCGGTGTCAAAGGGTTCCATTTTAAACCAAATACACGCGCAGCACACAATAAACTATTATTGCAACTGAGGCGCGGGCGGTGGCGGCGGTGCAGTGGTGGCGTGAGCACCCCTCCTGCCCCTACTCCGCTCCTTTGTACGCGCGTTTGTATCGCTTCAAACGCGCGTATACGCGCTTCATGCGCGCGCTTGTATCATCAATGCAAACGCAACAATCAGCGTCTACGGCGCCGAAGACGTGCGCGTCTCCAGACGCGCGTCTCCAGCGCGTTTAAAATACGCCGTGTGCTATGGGCCTAACTATCTCATCACCCCGCTCACCTCGGGCGATAGATACCTATTTAAAACATGTAGGCATCGAACCCGCGGCCTACGACGCGGACCAACTAAGCCGAGAGAGGCCGGTCAGCCACATAATAAATAACACCCAGACAGAGAACAAACATCCGCGTTCACCGCGCAAATATTCGTTCTCGGTTGGGGATCGAACCCGCGGCCTACGGTGCGGGGCTACCTAATAAATAACACCCAGGCAGAGAACAAACATCCGCGTTCACCGCGCAAATATTCGTTCTCGGTTGGGGATCGAACCCACGGCGTGGAGCTACCCGCCAACTAAGCTGAGAGAGTCACATAATAATTAATTACATCCACAATGTAACTATCTCATCACCCGCCCACCTCGGGCGATACACACAATGTTGATGACCAGAAATATGACCTCCAAGAACTATCACTGCCCTAATCGCGCCATGCAAACACAGCTCTATCGCATCATTTAGACTGGCCCCAGCCTAACATTAACCCTCACGCACCTTCTAACACCGACCACGCAGAGACTACGTTACGCTGGTACTATGGTGTCACAGGATCGGCATATAATAGCTACTGCCCTTTTCACTGCCCTTTCAATTATTGAATGGGTACTGTCGCCCTCATTTTGGGTGTGTCCACGAATTAGAAACTTGTGCGTTATCGATTTTATTGGCAATGTATTGACAACGAAGTAATACATAGCCATCAAGAAGCTGAAAAGGAATAATTCAAATGATTAGATTTTTATTTAGACTAGAAAATGAGTAACCTATTATTATTATTATTTTTAATTCTCACCGGTTCTTTTGTTGCCCACAGCAGTTGTCGGAATAAAAAATAACGTCACAATTTGGGTTATCTTTGGCTATTTTTTGTAGGAATTTATATACGCAAGTCCCGATTTCAATGGCACCTCGGTTACCTAGTCCTTCATGCCAAAAATAACACGATGTTGTCTTGGTTTTTATGTCAGTTACCTGAAAAAGAATAGTTATCAGCTTAAGCATAGGTACCTACTTACTATGCATCAGAATGATTCTCCATAGGAAAATTTACCGTGAAATTGTAGCAATTAAGCTTGGATCTGTAAAAAAATGCAGATGATTCTCCAAGCAGCACTGGCATCACCGCTTGCAAGTCATAAATTGCAACTACTACATTACTTTCAGGCTCCATACACAACTTTATATCATTTGACTTCTCTTCCCGACTTAGCACTTTTTGTTTTAAATGGTCTTGATAGTTCTGTTTACCTTCTTCATCGGCATTTTTGTATGACTCGCATAAGTCACACTGGTCTTTTTTCGGGCAAAAAAACGAAATATTAAATTCCGTGTTAAATATACGAGCATAAAGATCATAAGTGGCCGCTTCTTCATTTAAAGATGCCTGCTGCTCCAAATACAATCGGTGAAGTTCAGCAATTGATAGACCGCCATCGATAAATTCCCGAGAAGTGTTTGCTCGAAGGTAGTGACTTTCTACTCTTGCAATAGAATTGATATGCAAACGAACAGATTCCTTCAGCTCGGGTCTTACCCTATTTTGATGACCATGTTTACCTCTTCTATCTTCTAAAATGAAGCCATCGCCTGTCACTTTGCAATCAATAACTGTACGTATAGTTCTTTCTGCAATTCCCAACGTATTCAAGAGGAATTTCTTGCAAACACGTATATTCTTGCCATCATTGATTAAATAAAACCCACAATTAGGTTTTCTTGGCCTTGCTGGATTTATTCTTATCCGCCGGCATGCAACCACCAAAGGTGTGATACAAGAGCTTAAAAAATCTCTCTGCCGTTGGAAGGATCCTAACTCCCAGTAGGAATTAAATATTCCAACTGGCCACCGAGTAGGTCCGTATCGGCCAATCCATTGCTCTCCGAACATTTCAGTGAGGCGCTGCCTGGCAGCCACTACTGAATGAGCTGGTGCTCCGTCAAGCTGGTACCATACCTGGCCATTGCCACCCAACGGTAGTTCATCAATGTACTCCGACACTGTGCCGTCAAGTAGTTCCACAAACATAGGCCCATTGAGGTTGCCATTGATAAACACCGGACCGATTATGTGGTCTCCGTGTATTGCAGCCCAAACATTCACGGCAAATCGGTATTGATGTGCGGACTCTCGGATCAGGTGCGGATTTTCTCGACTCCAGTATCGTAGGTTCTGTCGATTCCATATCCCGTTGCGCGTGAATGTACTCTCGTCTGTCCACATTATGTTGTACAAAAAGTTAGAGTCATTTTCTATTTTGCTCAGTAGCCAGTCAGTAGGCTTCCCGGACTGGCTTATCTCTTCCTAATAAAGTCTGCACCTTTTGGTATTTGAATGGCTGTTGCTTATCTCTTTTTAAAATGTTTTGTACAGTCCTGTGGTGTACTCGAAATAGGCGAGCTGCTCTACGAAGACTTGCAGTTGGATTACGAGCGAAAAGTGGATATTTATTTGGATCTTTTGATGCTTTATTTTGTCGTTGTTTTTGACTTAACAAATTGCCGTAATAAGGTTCGTCGCTGAGAATAACTACTCTGGGTACTCCAACGTTGTCTTGACTACTTGTTGTAGTGCTCTCCGTAGGTTGGGTAACGTTTTTATCCTGTATGACATTCTCTGACAAAACGTCGATTTGTACCGATTCAGTTACATCTTCATATAAAGCAAGCAAAGCGTCTGCACAGACAGTCGCACAACTTATCTGATTAACCGTTAGGGTCTTATCATATTAGCGGTTTGGGAGCGGCTACAGGGCGGGGCGGGCAAGCAGCGAATGCGTCGCGAACACGCAGCGGCTGCACAGCGCGGACGTCGCGGACGCGTGGCAAATACGCTACGTTTTCGTCGCGTGTTTGTAGCGAATTAACGACGTACAATACGCTCAGTAACAAAATGGATTCCGACGAGGAAACACTGCTGTTGGCTTTGTTATTTCGGAGACGCCGGAGACAAAAACGAAAGCATCGACGAATTTGGGAAGATCCATTATCAATTAATCGAATGGAAGAGAGCGACTACTTTGTGTTGTTTTGCAAACGATTAAAAAATAATCCTAAACAATTTCGTTCCTACCTGCGAATGTCAAGACCTACATTTTATGAGTTGTTGCATCTGTTACAATCGGACTTAAAACATAAAGACACACATTTGAGATTATCAGTGTCACCTGAAGAAAGGCTCGTAATTACTATAAGGTATGTTTTTAACATAAAATAAGTACACATGAGATAATTAATTATACTTCTTTATTATTATTAATCATTAGTTACCTATAAATTATCAACGTAACTGTAAGCGACTAAATTATTTCGCATTAAAAGGAGGTTACTAACCAGGATTTAGGAAATTATTACTATTCTGAAAATAAATCATTATAAATTGTATCTTCAGTGTGACTGTTCTCGTCATAAACACTTGGTGAAGAATTAATTGGTTGCAATGAATTATTTCGGGATGGCTCTGAACTTGTAAAATACCCAGGATAGTTTGGAGGATAGCTGTTAGAAATATGCTTATATTTTTTCAAAACTCCCATGATCTCCATTTTGGCATCCATTTTATAGTCTGGATGAATTGATTTTAAATCATCAACCAGAGACAACGCAAAGTTGTATTCGGGTTCACTTTCACCACTTCGTTTGTCTTTATTCATCCTCTCGTCCATCCTTTGCATTAACTTTGTAATCATTTTATCCTCAGCATCATCAGATTTTTTCTTCTTTTTGGTAAAATTGGTTGTATAATCATCGCTTATGTTTATTGTAATCTCATCATCTGAAATTGCTGGTGGTGGGGTTTTCGAAGGACGAGTCCGCGTAGTAGTATTCAAAAATGATAGCAAAGGTGAATACAGATATTCTTTAGAAGTAGATGCACCGGAGCCACTCCTGTTTTTTTTATTTTTATCTTTGTCGTAGGCGTCGCGGATTCCTTTCCATCTTTTTTGTAGTTTAACAACTGTAACAATAAAAAAATATTTCAGGTATTTGGCAACTGGGTGCTCTTTAATGGACCTGCATTTTTCATTTAGAAGAGGATTTTCAACAATACAAAATATAGTTCGGGAGACATGACAAGCTATTATCAAAAATTTATTTCATATTTGTATGCCACCCAAGCAAACAGAAGACTGGGAAAACATTAGAAAAGGCTTTCTAGAAAATGCTGATTTTCCTAACTGCATAGGTGCAGTGGACGGCAAACATATTAGGATGATAAAGCCGTGTCATAGTGGCTCACTATATTTTAACTACAAAAAGTATTTCTCGATGAATTTGCTAGCCGTCTGTGACGCCAACTACAGGTATATATTTGTTGATGTCGGTTCTTACGGAAAAAGTTCAGATTCAACTATATTTGAAAGAAGCCAATTGAGAAGTGATATAGAAGAAAATCGTTTAAATATTCCAAAACCAAAACAAATAACAAACAATGAAATGGCGTTGCCTTTTACTTTTATTGGCGACGAAGCATTTCCATTGTCAAAGTACATGCAACGACCGTATGCTGGCAACTATTTAACGCCTACAAAAATAATATACGTAGTAGTTTTCGTGTGTATTTAAGACGATTTGTTGTGGAGAAGATTGGCAACTCAAAACATAAGTATCAATTGAGCAGTTGCTGCTAATTTGAACTAAGCCGGTAGATTTGATTTCAGTTGCTTGTATGTAGGTCACAGACTGCTTGTTGCAAGCAGAACAGCCATAAGAGGCCACTACTTCAAACTTGCACCTTGCTTCAATAACATTTATGCCAAATGACTTATTTGTAGATATAAAAGCACTGAACAACATGCTAGTGGGTATCTGGTATATGAGATCCCCACCAGTTTTGATTGCATCTATCGTGTAATTTCGGTATTGCCTCAATCCTCTGATTAGACCAGATTCTGGCAAAGAGGACACAGTCTCACAGTTGGCTGATTCGCACTTCATTGTATGCATTAGATAGGACATCTTTGTCTCATCATACAATTCAATTTGTAGATCACCAATGAGTCCAGTTGACATGTCTCCTAGATTGTTAGCTTGGACATGCCATGTCACTCCTTCACTGTTTTCCAAGATGAAATCATTAAAATGGAACATAGGATCTATAAGTTGGTTGCAATAGAGCGATTGACAGCGGACCTCCAACGTGTACTTTCTGAAGACAAGTAATGTTTTGTTGTGCTCCCATCAGATCTGGTAGTAATCAGTGCTGCGCTCCAGCTTGTAGTGGTCTTTTTATATACGGTATATACGGATCCTTTGGGAGTTAGTGAGGCCCTGTACCATACACATTGCATGCGGTGTGTGCAGTGAGTTCCGCAGAATGTGGCGGTGGGGTGGCAGCTGTACTCCACTATTGAACCATTGATTTTGTCGTTGTACCAGATCTCAGCTTGGCTACCCATCCTGCAGGAATCAGACCAGCATTTGCCTGCTCCCATGCAATTCCAGGTATAATCTGTTTTGAAGTTGTAGTTGGAGGTCTTATACATGGGAGTGTATGTTTCAGCTACATGAGTTTCATCTAATTTGATTCGGTCAATAGAGTCATCCATATATCTAAGGCATACAGATTGGTGTGACATCAGATGGAAAATGCCTGTTTGGAGAGTTGTTAGACCTTGGTCTTTGTAGATTGTATTTGTGCTTGACACAAAGAGGGTTTGATCGCATGAGTGAGCACTCTAACTGCTGCAGCTCTTGGAGCAATGATGATAGGGAAGTATCATCATTGCTCCAAGAGCTGCAGCAGTAGCGGCTTTTGCATCAAAAGTTGGAATGAACCTCCTGTTAGTTTTCTTCTTAGTTTCTTTGGTTTCCTGGAAGTTGATAGCACTTGTTGTAACATCGTTCTCAGATCTCGATCTGAGAACGAAACAAAATAAATATACAATCTTCAACCCTAAATCTCGATTTAGGGTTGAAGATTGTATATTTATTTTGTTATCAGTATATTTTTTCAATTCTATATAATATGTTTATGGAAGAATTAACAGGTGAATCAAATATAAATAGAACTATGCTTTACCTACCTACTATTCCTTCTCTAATAAGATGTATTCTGTGATTGCAGATAGGGATGAAGACATAGTGCTTGAACAAGATGATGGAGTCGAGGAAGAGGAGCGCGACATAGATTTCCTCCATGAAGCACGTATAATACGACAAATAATAATGAACTCTCACTTTCACCAGTTAATATTTTTTTAATCAATACAGTAGCATTAGGCTGGTGAAAACAAATAAGTCATACATCTAATATTAAATCATAGTAACTAATATAACCAAACAACATGCGTTATACATATATGACAGACAGCGGTGTGGAATCAGATAAAACAGGACCATATTTTTATATCAAGTAGTCACTGGAGGATTTTCTTATCCTCCTCCGTGAGGTCTGCCCCTGCCGGGCCTCCTCCAGTAGGTACCATTGAAGCCGGTACCGACCTTCCTGGCCTTACCCTTCACTTTTGCCACCCATATACTCCGAATCTGTGTTAAGAAATATTGTTTTAATTTCAATTAGAAGGACAACTAAAGGACAAAAACTGCATAAAAAGTTGGTTTTAAATTAATTTATCCACATTTATTGTATACTGGCGGCTCGCCCCAGCTCCACATGGGGTTGTCGTGTTATTGGTGTGTCATTAGTGTGCGTTTTCAACACACACTAAATTCTTCGAGTAATGGACAGTGGGGTTACCGCGAGTTTAGGTGTGCAGGTGCCTGACGCCTCACGCCTATCGTATGCCACAATTTTGTATGGAGAAACCAAGCTTTTCAAAAGAATCCGCTAGGGGCACTTTTGGTTACCGCGGTAACCCCATAGTTCGTGTATGGGTTTTGTTGGATATCACTTGCTAGATTTACTATCGGAAAACAAACAATCAAATCTTTCCTCTTTATAATATTAGTAGGTAGATGAAATAACTTACATGCTGCCACTCTTCAGCAGTCCGGCTACAGCCAAGAGCATTCAGCTCCCCCGCCAGCATCCCCTAAAATTTTATTATTGCTCTATCAGCTTGGTTACCTGAAAACCGGACAAACAACAATCAAATCACTGAAGTGTATCACTGAAGCTAGGTAAGTATAAATCATTGATTATACCTATTTCAGAACCAATAAAACATAAATGCTACGTACCTCGTGCCATCAACTTATTAGTCAAAAGCCGTTCCACCAACCAATCTTTTTGTCTTGTATTTGTTCTTTTTCGGGATCGAGGGCGGTCAGTAGGCTGCTCGGCTGCTGTATTTTGTAATTTTTCTTCGAAATGAAATGAAATGAAATGTGTTTATTCGCTTGAAGTATGGTCATTTTTGAAAAACTTCTTATTAATAATAATGTAGTACAGTACCACATACTTCGTCGGAGACTGACATGCAAAGTTTAATGTTAAATTGCTAACATAAAGCAAAACTAAACTTAAAAACAATAAACTACAAAGACAATTTAAAAAAAATACTAGAAATTTAAAGACAATTTCTAGTACAAAAACATACAGTACAAAAACATAGAACGTGCTTAGAACAAAAATAAATGTGGTATTGGTATGTTATAATTATGTGTGCAACGAGACGTTAAGATGAATGAGAGAGCGGTGTAGAAGGATTGAGTGAACGGATGGACTGAATGGATGAACTGTATGAATGGCATTATGAAAGCGGTGAGCGTTCTAACCTAAGGTGTTAAATACTAAAGAAATAAGAATAAAAGTGTATCGTGGCAACCACAAGTTTCAATATCCACCCACCCCGTCCCACATTTGGGGGCTCGTCCGGGATATCAAATTGAAGACTTTGGTGAACGAACGGTGGTAAAATGACGACTGAAACGGAAAGCGGTAACGTGTCCCGCCGCCATAATCGCCGGTGTGACTTACACGACGTGGCGTGTTTCTTGTACGACGTAGAAACATGCCCAAGTCCAAAGACGTACGACGAAAGAGCCGGCAAGAAGACTATGACTTTAACGAAGAGGACGAACGCGGATCCAAACGACGCACCGCGCCTTCGTCTACGCAAAACATGCTGCAAATGGCCGCGGAGCTCGTGCCAAGTTTCGATGGACGGGATGGAACTTATCCTGTTGCGCAGTGGGTTAATGACGTCGAAGATAATGCTGAGATTTTTGGATGGACGCCGCTTCAGCAGTTACTGGTCGCTCGAAGATCCCTAACAGGAACGGCGGCGCTTTGGCTACGTGCAGAAAAAACCCACAAAAATTGGGAAGAATTAAAGCGGGCTATAACCAAGGAGTTCCCCGATACGGTAGACATCAAATCCGTTCATGAAATGATGAGTGCTAGAAAGAAGAAAGCAGATGAGAGCTGTATAGATTACATGCTGGTGATGAAAGACCTCGGAAAGCGGGGAAAAATGCCAGATTATGTCGCCATAAAGTACATAATTGAGGGCATTCCGGATGTTGAAACGCATAAAATTATGTTGTACGGGGTAACTACGTACAGTGATCTCAAAGAGAAAATGAAGATTTACGAAGCAATAAAGAATAAAATGACAAAGAAACAGAGTGAAAAGGAACCAATGGCAGTGAGCAGTAAGCATAATGGCAGGCGAATTCGGTGCTATGGCTGCGGTGTACTTGGGCATACGTCAGTCGATTGCCCGCATAAAAACAAGGGGCTAAAGTGTTTCAAGTGCAACGAATTCGGCCATGTTGGTTCTACCTGTATGAGGAAAACGAATCTGAATCAAAAGAACGATGAACGAGTGAAAAAGCCAGAAGAGGCGTTCGGGAGTAATCGGCGTGCATCGGAGAACTACGGTGCCGAAAACAGCAAACGTGCAATGTTCGGTACGATGGAGGGAACTGCGGCCAACTTCACTACAGAAGAGAATGGAGTTTCGTATCACGTCGAAAGGGATGTACCAAAAATGGCGGACTATCATAGTGACACCGAAAGTGAAATGTCAACGTCAACGGAAAGTGAGGTTATGATGAGTGTGAATAAAGTGGACACAAAACTGCGTAAAATAACTAAAAAACCGATCGTTAGCGTGGCAATAAATAGTCGTTGGGTGAAAACACTAATTGATAGTGGTAGCGAGGTAAATATCATATCGTCGGACTTTTATCGGGTGCTCGGAATGCCGGCCTGTGAAACGGATGATGTCAAACTCTCCGGTATTGGACTTGTTACTGTGCGTTCTCTCGGCAAATGCCGGTTGAGTCTTCATTTTGATGGGCAAAGGTTCGAGGGCGTGATATTCCACATCATATCTAGAGACTTTATACCGTATGATGCAATAATAGGGCAGGAATTTTTGAACGATGTGACAGTGATAATTGACGGTGGTTCTGTACGCCTTGCTTCTGATGAATGTTGCCTGAATGTGTGTGTAAGTGAGGTTAATTTGTCTGGTTACAGCATAGGCCATATGACTAACAAGAAGTTGAAGCAACAAGTTGTAGAATGGGTTGAAAGTTACAAACCACTATCACAGCTGAAAGAGCCACCTTTGCAGTTGAAAATAATCCTGAAAGATGAGGTACCAGTGTCTCAGCGGCCTCGACGACTTGCGCTGAAGGAACAAGAGTTGGTCGAACAACACAACAGGTATCAGACTGGTTGGAAAATGGCATTGTCAGGGTGAGTTTTTCAGAATATTCTAGTCCCTTAGTCTTGGTAAAGAAGAAAGATGGGTCTACCAGGGTTTGCATAGATTACCGTGCTCTAAATAAAAAAATAATTAAAGATGAATTTCCATTACCCATCATCGAAGATCTTATTGATAAACTCAAAGATGCTAAATACTACAGTGTGTTTGATTTAAAAAATGGTTTCTTCCATTTAAGAGTGAGTGAAGAGTCTATACCCTATACCTCTTTTGTTACTCACCATGGACAATGGGAGTTCCTACGGGCTCCCTTTGGATTGTCCGTATGTCCGAAATACTTCATGAGGTTTATATCGGCTGTCTTCAGAGAGCTTCTTATGAAGGGTGAAGTCATGATATTCATAGATGACATTTTGATTCCAGCTGATAGTGAGGAAGAAGCTGTCCAGAGGCTTAAAAATGTACTTGGAGTAGCGGCTCAGTATGGACTAGAAATTAATTGGAAGAAAGCTAAGCTGATTTGCCAGGAAATTGAATACTTGGGACATTTGATAAAGGATGGTCAGGTGAGACCCACATCAGAGAAGATAGATGCCGTAGTACGTTACCCCACACCAACTACTAGAAAACAAGTCCACAGTTTTATAGGGTTGACATCTTATTTCCGGAAGTATATAGAAAACTTTGCATCAATAGCAAAACCACTGACTGATCTCCTACGGAAAGATGCCCCTTTCAACTTTAGCAATGTGGAGTACACAGCATTCAATACTCTAAGGAAGAAATTGGGAGAAAGTCCTGTCCTAAAGATATATCAGCCCAACCGAATAACTGAAATGCATACAGATGCATCTTCTATTGCCTATTCTGCTATACTTCTACAGCAGCATCCGGATGGACTGCATCCAGTGTACCACATGAGCAAAAGGACAAGTGAAGCAGAATCCAAGTATTCTAGTTATGAGCTTGAGGCACTTGCTATCATTGAAGGGGTGAAAAAGTTTCATATCTACTTGTACGGTACCTCGTTCAAGATTGTTACAGATTGTCAAGCATTTGAATAAAAACTCAAGAAAAAAGATTTGTCCGCTAAAGTGGCTCGATGGGTGCTGTTCCTGGACCAGTTTGATTACAAAGTTGAGCACCGGTCCGGTTTTAAAATGAGACATACAGATGCACTAAGCCGAAACCCTTTTGTGGCCGTGGTAACCAACACTTTACATGGTCAGGTAAGAATGGCCCAGAAAAATGATGAAGGATTAAAAGCTATCGGTGAATTACTGAGAAATGGCTCTTACCTGGACTACTGGCTGGACAATGAACTTATCTACAAGGGAGAATTGAAACAACTGGTGATACCCAAGGCAATGGAGAAAGAGATCATAAAGCAGGTGCATAGTAATGGACATTTTGCAGTTAAGAAAATGAAAGAGCTCATTGACAAAGACTACTACATCAAGGACCTTGACAAAAAACTACAGGAGTTTGTTATCACTTGCATACCATGTCTACTAGCCACAAATAAGTCCGGCAAACAAGAAGGTTTCCTGAACCCCATTGAGAAAGAAAGCATTCCCTTACAAACCCTTCATTTGGATCATATTGGGCCACTCACCGAAACCAAGAAGCAATACAACTACATACTTACTATGATTGATGCATTTACGAAGTTCACATGGATTTTCCCCACCAAGAGTACTACCAGTAAGGAAACTCTGGACAAGCTAAGGATCCACCAGCAGCACTTTGGCAACCCTGCAAGGATAATCTCAGACAAAGGCACTGCATTCACCAGCAACGAGTTCCAAGAGTATTGTAGAGAAGAAAATATCCAGCATTTAACTATTACTACCGGTGTTCCTCGAGGTAATGGTCAAGTTGAGAGGGTGCATAGAACCATCATAGAAGTATTAACCAAGCTGTGCTTAGAAAATCCAAATCTGTGGTACAGACATGTAAGTCGCCTACAAAAGAGCCCTAAACAGCACTTACCAACGTAGCATTCATACATCCCCTTTCCAACTTATGATTGGCACAAATATGAAGACCAGAGAGGACTTAGAGATGGTGCAGCTGCTGCAGCAGGAAGTGATTTATCAATATGATAAAAACCGTGAAGAACTGAGAATCCAGGCAAAGAATCAAATTCTGAAGGTGCAGGAAGAAAACAAAAAAAAACTTCAACAAAAATAGAAAGATAAGCACCAAATATGATATTGGAGACCTTGTGGCTATCAAAAGAACACAGTTTGGTGCTGGTCTCAAGTTGAAACCAAGATATTTAGGTCCCTATAAGATTTCTAAGGTAAAACGAAATGACCGCTATGATGTTGAGAAAGCTGATCCCTGTGCAGAGGGGCCCAACAAAACCTCGACTTGTGCAGATCACATGAAGAAATGGCCATTGCCAGCTGAGAGAGAGAGTTTAGTAGGTGAGTAAGATTTGAATGGTGACGTATGCTGATTTCATTTAGTACATAGTTTGCTTGTTTTTGCTAGATGTTTAATAACTTGTTTCGTTTATTTTTGGTAAAGGGAAACAAAGTAGTTTTAAGGTATCTATGCAGTCACTTATCACTGTACTTTAAAATTTTACAGTTGTATAAGATGTTCCTGTGGGTTCTAAGCATATTTGTTTTGTTATGCAGCTAAATTATATATCTAAAGCTGTGCACTTGTTATAATCTAAGTTTCAACATTGTAATACTACCTACTTACCTAATTGTTTTGGCTTTGTAAGAGTTCATGAGAGGAGTAAAAGTTTACCTAAATCTAGAAGGATAAAAAGAAACGCAAAATTGTAAACCAAATTTATGTATTTCAAGTAAAATCATAAAGTAAATATCATAGCATAACAACAATGTAACATAGAGATATACCATACCTACTTACCCAAGTACTAGGCATACTTGCCAGTTGAATTGTTTAGTTTTAAGTTTAGTTTTAATGATCTACCTATGTATTTTGGAATGGAAGAAGTATGAGTATGACTTATTAAATAATGGATATGACTGATGATGAATGAAACCCATACTGTATATGTCTGTGGTCAGACATGGGTCAGGGCTGGCCGAATTTGGTATTGGTATGTTATAAGTGTGCAACGAGACGTTAAGATGAATGAGAGAGCGGTGTAGAAGGATTGAGTGAACGGATGGACTGAATGGATGAACTGTATGAATGGCATTATGAAAGCGGTGAGCGTTCTAACCTAAGGTGTTAAATACTAAAGAAATAAGAATAAAAGTGTATCGTGGCAACCACAAGTTTCAATATCCACCCACCCCGTCCCACATAAATAATTTACAGAATGCCGATAATATAAAATTAAGTAGTTATGTATCAATGTCAGATTTAATTCAATTCAATTCATACCTACTTTTAAGTCTACAATACTATAAAAACATTTATCTACTAGCCACAAATAAAGTTTCTTTGAGAAAAGTTGAGTTGTTGATTTTATTTAAATTTCGATGGTTTGAAGTTTAGCTGTTTGCTGTTTGCACCCACAGATACAAAAAAAAACCGTAAAAATAGTGCAAATAGAGCGCCATCTAGCGTCGAGTAGTGCCAAGATGCATGAAATGACAAATGTTTATGTTATCTGTGAACTTAATTTAGAACAAGTTTAGAGTTGTCATAGACACCTTTTAAATTTAGTAAAATGCGATAAGAGAATAGCTTAGAAGATTTTCCTAACTAAATTAGAAAGTTTTAGGCTAGTTTAGCTAGATAGTTTGTAAACAACAGAATTGATACCATTGGCTGTCAAGGCAGAATTAGTGATGGCGGAGTTTTCACTAACACAGTTTTATGGTTAAAAATTCAGACAAATGATTTAAATTTACCACAACCACATCCGCTGCCTGGTTGAAACATCGACGTGCCGTACATTTTTTTGGGAGACGGCGCTTTTGCCCTTTCGGAAAACATTATGAAACCCTATTCGGGAAATCACAACTCATGGGATCCCCAAAACGAAAGTTTAATCAGATTTTGTCTAGAGCACGAGTAGTAGTTGAAAATACTTTCGGCATTTTGGTAACAAAATTTAGAATTTTCTAGAAACCAATAAATTAACAACCCGAAAAAGCCGCCTTGATAACGTTGACATGCATACTCTTACATAATTTCTTGAGACGAAGCACTACATCATCACACATCTATACACCTTACGGAACTATAGATACTTATGACAACAATAATTTTATTCAGTATTCAGTATATTTATTGCCTTATTATGTATGTAAATTTAACAGTGTCAGATCTTAAAACTAGTTTTTGAATCAATGCATAACTTACCCTGTAAGGGTGTTGCAATATTGTAGAAGCGGGCCGATATGATTATAATCACGCAGATTGTAAGCAGGTTTAGTATAAAATGATAAAAAAATTTAATTAACGTTATTCTTTTCGTTCGTTTTTAAAGAACTCGTCTAGTGTGTAGTAAGTTTTTTGTAGAAGCATCTCTTTAAGTTTTTTTTCAAAAATGTTGTGTTTTTCTTGAAGTTTGTTTTTTTCCGGAATCTTGTTGTATATTTTAACCGCCATAACATTTGGTCCCGAGCTATGTATCCTTAAGTTAGATGTAGGTAGCACTAGGTTATGTTCGTACCTACTTTACTTTTTAATAGAGCCCGGCTCTTGGAGAGGAGAAGTGGAGAGCACCTGTGCTATTCGAAATTCGCGACATATTCCACGCTGAGCGGCTCATCACGCAACAGAAATAAGAGACGAATTCGCTAAATATTTCAGTAGATAGGTTATGTGCTGGTTGTCAACAGATATAAGTTGATTGTACTTACTAATAAAGGAAAACTTGCTGTATCGTCGAATAAGGTGCTTTCGTACTATCCTATATGTAATAATAATTAGGTACCTATAAGTAATGAAAAGTTGCTGCTTTCCGTATTTATTGTCTTCTTACATTTCGTAGTATCCCCAAAAAAAGTCTATTATTTCGTATGCAAACCATATCGGCTTGTAAACATCGTCGACACCTGCCCCTGAGTTTTCTGATTTCTTAACTTTATTTTTGTACCCTCTGTAGCTTGCAAATAACGAAGTTTTTTTTTGTTTTTTAAGTCATCAATGGGTATACTCCCATCAATTCACTTAAGGTAAGGATACACGACGACACCAGACACCAGACACTAAATGTATACATCGAATGTCTGTGTGTGTACATCGCCGCGACACTTAGTTGCACATGTAGTGACGGTGTCGCTCAGTGTCAGTGTCGCTGCCGTGGAGACAGGACGCGCGCGCTGTCCGCAACGAGTGTCGGTAATTTCGAACCTGCGCGAAATTTTAAGCTAGACCAATGACGTCACGAGCGTGGTCAACCGAGGAAATAAAATCATTGATTTTATATTTTGAATCGCTACCAGAGCTATGGCAAATATCAAATCCCGATTATATTTTTATATTCTACCGCTGCTGCTAAGTGGAAAAAAGTTGGTCCCCCCCCCTCTAACTTCTAAAATAAGAGAATGATAAATCTAAAAAAAATATATGTTGTACATTACTATGCAAACTTTCAACGATATTTGGTTTGAACGAGACCTAGTCAGTAGTTTTTTTTTATACGTCATAAATCGTAAACCGCAATTTACCTTTCGGCGAACTACAAGCACCTTTTTATTACGAGTATGTTACTTGATGCTACGGAACCCTTCAGGGGCGAGTTCGACTCGCACTTGGCTGCTTTTTTCATACTTAATATGATTAGGATTTTATCAACTCTAGATTTTGCCTGAGTCTCCTCGTCTCCTCATTAGTATCGTACAGTAGGCGGAGGACATCTAAATAGATTGATAAAAAAAAATACGCAAGGATACGCGGTATTCAGACAACAATTAGTTATATGCCCCTAGCTGCGCTCTTCTTTTAATCCAATCTTTAACCCATACAGATCTCTTTTTACGCTGACGCATTTTAATAGAAACACATATCGCGACAATCGCGGCAGCAGCACGTCTATTCGTGGCGATGAAATGTCCCAAACTGAATCGTGTAGACGGCTAATACACTTCAACCGGTACACTAAATGTATATACTAATGTCGACACAAAAAAATTGCTTACCGTGTAGACGCAAGCGACACTGGTGTTGACATTTCTGTCGAGTGTCAGTGTCATTGTGTATACTTACCTTTAGACGACACCACGCATCATGGTTTTTTAGTTTATTTTTGTAGTCTTTTAAATTTGTATCCCATAGCACGGGTTCCGCTTGAAAATATTCAAAAAATTTCAACTCAAGTTCTTTTGTCCAAGTTACGCTCATATTGACGCCACGCGGTACACAATCCTTCGGTTCTTCCACTTCTTACGCAGTTGTTTTTCTGTAACAGTAACATAATATTTTATTCTACTTTTTTATTTCAGGTTTTTCTCAACAGGAACTGGATTTAGAGCACTGGCTTACAGTTTTCGTATGGGGCAAAGCACCATTGCGTGTATAGTACACAAAAAGTGTCGTGTTTTGTGGACCGAGTTAGTTCCTATTCACATGCCGATACTAACAGAACATTGCTTGAAAGCTATTGCAGAAGACTTTGAAGCTACCTGGAATTTCCCACACTGCATCGGAGCAATTGATGGGAAAAATTGCGAAATAAAAAAACCACCAAAATCTGGTTCGGCACATTGGTATTATAAAAAAAGAAATAGCATTGTCATGCAAGCTGTGGCTGACGCAAAAAGGAAATTTGTAGCAGTCGAAGTAGGCGGTCGAGGAAAGCAAAGTGATGGTGGTACTTTTATTGCTTTTATTTTTACAAATTCTGACGTCATTGCACTCTACGTCCTAGTGGGTGATGAAGCGTATCCGTTAAAACATTATTTAATGCGTCCTTATCCCGAGCGAGTACTTTATAATGAAAGAAAATGTTTTAATATCAGATTGTCTACCGCTAGACAAACAATCGAATGCGCATTTAGCATTTTAACATGTAAATGGAGAATACTTCTTAAACCTATCGAAACAAACAGAAAAAATGCCTTGTCTGTAATAAAAGCTGCGTGTATACTGCACAATGTTATAATGGATTTAAACGGCGATCTCGATCTGGATGTCCAACGTGTGCTATCTAAAGCTCCTTTCATTCTGCAGCGTGTCACCGGTCGCGTGCAGGGCTGCCGGTCAGGTTGAGCATTTCACAGTAGTGGTGTGAACCGATTAGATTTTTTAACACCGGTCTATACCGATTAGTTATTTAAAAAAACCGGTTTTTTAAGGTTATTTTAGGTTTTTTCTAATCAAATACTATTTTTCAATTATTTATAGGTTTTTATTATTAATTAGGCATATGGTGGTCAAACACACAAGAAATTACCAGGAAATTTATATTTTGCCTGTTTCTAAACAAATCGTAGTTCTGATTTATGAAACAAATTTGATCCACAGCATCTGCTTGAAGCCTGCTCCTTTTAGAGGATAATACATATCCTGATTTAGAGAACATCCTCTCCGAAGGTACCGATGTCGCTGGTATGGCCGAATACTTGAGCGCTATTATATTTAATGGCGCCAAGTGTTTGTTACTGACCAAAAAGCTCCCGCACTGTTAGCTGCTTTTGTAGAATTTTTCTGTACAATCCTTGGTTGTATTGGCACCCAAACGGAACAGACCCATGTTCGGATACATATCGTAGACTCGGATACATACATTGTGATTGTTACCGGTTTTTTAATCAGAACCGGTGATTATCGGTTTTAACAAAAACCGGTTTATTAAAGGTTTTTATGAAACTGGTTCACATCACTATTTCACAGTTAAGCGTGTGCATTCGACCGGGCTGGACGTGTACAGTCATGGATACAATTATTAAAAAAAAACTTATTTTGATTTCTGTGCTATATCATCACAACAATAAACGCCGTGCTAATCGAAAAGGAAAATTGTTCATGCACCCCATAACTTCGGCGCGTTTGTTGAGTGGTGCATTCGTATCGCTGTATTCGCAACTGCGAGAAGAAGAAAATAAATTTTTCAATTATTTTAGGATGTCAATGAGCACATTTGACGAACTGATTTTTAAAATTGAAAACAAAATATCACATATTGGTTTACTCCGAATAGCTATAACACTTACGGAACGCTTGGCAGTCACAATAAGGTATGTTTGGCAAACTTTTGTTGCCTACTTTAATTTAAATAAAAAATTAGTCATATTATTTTACATCATCATTTAATAAAAAAAAAGTTTAAAAAAATCAAAAGGTTGTTAAAGTGTTGTGAAATCAAAATCAAACGAGTCTTCTGTATCATAGTTGTCGGTGGAGAACGATGAAGCACTCACAGGAGATACTTTCGAAGGGGCCATCTACAAGTGCTGGTCCAGCCATGCCTGCACGAAGGCATGGCTGGACCAGCACTTGTCGATGGCCCCATATTTGTAGTTTGGCACGGGACGGTACATGTATCTTGGTTTATTCCAACGAGTAATTGTAGAACCTGACTCCGAAAAAAATATTTCTTTTCAAAGTCTAGTCTTCTAACTGCAGGGAGGATTGAATTAAAGAATGCCACGTCTTCATCAAAAGCAAGATGGTTAGTAGAATTCCACATCTCAAGTAACTGTTTCTCAAACGCAGTCATTTCCTGTGTCTTTTTCTTTTTACTTTTGTTACGGTCGTTCGACAAGTTGTTTTCGGGGCCCCGAGAATCATTTTGTGTCAATGGATTGTCAGAAGTTTGTACATTTTCAACAGACTCGGATTCGTGAACATCGCGTAAATCGGTCACAGGATCTAAAAAGGACATGCAGTCAGCAAAAATATATTTTCTTTTAGGGTTAGCTCCAGAACCCGATTTCTTTACTGGAATTTTTGTAACGCACGTATTGATCTTTCGCACTTTTCCACCTCTGATGTAAACTCCTTACTGAAACAATTAAATTTATTCTGTTATTGGTACCTTGCATCAGGAAGTACATTTACTGATCTACATTACTCTTATCGTATGGGGATTTCTACGATCAGTGGAATAGTGAACGAAGTATGTCAAGCTATTTGGGTTTCTTTAAAAAACGAATTCTCGAAGCTCCCGGATGAACCTAATGAATGGATTGAAGTTGCTACAGAATTTGAGAAGAATACAAATTTTCCACAATGCGTTGGAGCCTTGGACGGCAAACACATACGCATGATAATGCCACAACACACTGATTCACTTAATTTTAATTTTAAGGGGTATTTTTCAATTGTTTTACTAGCAATGAGTGATGCAAACTAAAAATTCCAATATATAAATGTGGG
The DNA here is from genome assembly GCA_939531255.2 of Thera britannica. Lineage (NCBI taxonomy): Eukaryota > Metazoa > Arthropoda > Insecta > Lepidoptera > Geometridae > Thera > Thera britannica. Next base: position 9,780,358 of record OW618042.2, on the reverse strand, counting down.
AGCACCGGGAAAAAATTCTGATGCAGGGATATTTAGAGAATCGTCACTTTTGAAAAAAGTTGAGAATGGTACTATCAATCTACCTTCACCTAAAGCGCTTCCTGGAATGAGAACTCCAGTTCCGTATGTGATACTCGGTGATGAAGCATTTGGAATTACACGTAATGTTTTGAGGCCTTATGCAAGAAAAAATCTTAATTAAAGAAAATATTTAACTATCGTCACTGTCGTGCAAGACGGATGATTGAATCCACTTTTGGAATATTAACTAATAAATTCCGAATTTTGAAAATAAAAAAAATAGGGATGTCGGAAATGCAATAAAGTATCGATATATATCGTATCGATGTTTTTTGAAAATATCGATATCGATATTGATATTTTTATTAAAAAATATCGATATATCGATATATCGGTATGATTTGACTTGACAGAGAATATTCGTGCTGTTGAAATTGAAATTGACTAACAGAGTTTCCAACTTAAAAACCATACTATAAAACAGCAAATCAAGTCGACCAAAAACAAAAAATACTTATAATATAATTTGCTAAAAGATGTTAGTATAAAAAAAGTATTTTCTTTTTGTGATTTTTTAATCTTAAAACTTATAAATGTTTATTGGTCTGAAAAAAATATCGGTTTTTATACCTTTTCGATACTTAGAATTTTATATCGATACATCGATATATCGAAGTATTAAATATCGCTCAAAAATATCGATATATTGAAAAAATAATATCGATATATCGATGTATCGATATTTTTTCAACAAGCCTAAAAAAAAATATACTATTTAACATGACATTCTATTTAACGCTGACATACGATTTTCATTAGCGTTAAATAGAATGTCATGTTAAATAGTATATTTTTTTAACACACTTAAATTCGAATTTATCTCAAATGTATAGTCTACAATTAGTCCTTTTGCGATTTTTAAAATGTCACTTAGTTATTTAGTTATGATTTTTTTTAAAAAAAATCTCAAATTTTCGCACGACCCGCTCTTAAATGTTCTGTATCAATTGCCGCCATGATTGTACGCAAAGCGCACACGCGTACGTCCGACAGTGAAAGCATAGGTACATAGCGGCACTGGCCCGCGCGCCGGTCAAGCATTTGTAAGTTGTAAGTTCCTAAGAACCTGTATTACAGGTCACCAGGCCCCACTCTGCGAATAAATCTGGTCTTGTTATGAAGAATACTCACGGATTGATCGAAGATACAAACTGTTGCTCATATAGGGGTTCAAATAATACAATGTTAAAACAATATGAATAGTTTAACTTTAGCTTTAATCCATTATTTTACAAACATTAGATACAAAAGGCCACACAGCCATGCCTAGCCTCAACTACTCTCGGATCACGAATGTCTGGACATAGCCCCGACCCGCTGCGCCTACTTGGGTCCGGTGGTGTACAAAAAAAAACCTGTAATTAAAGAGAAAACTTCAATTCTTCTTCTTCTTGCCCTTATCCCACAACATTTGCATTTTTCTTCCATTCTCCCCTATCACTCGCCATCTCAGTCACAGAGCAGCCAACACGCTTTTGCTTACGCAAAGTAGAGAGAGTATGATGACGTATTACTAAGAGAACCAGTGTCGCCAAACTCATACACGTAAAAACAAATACACATAGAAATAAAAGTTATGATTGGTCGAAAAGAAACGTTAAAAAGGACCTAAAACCAAAAAAATAATTTAATTGATAATAAACCTTAACGCTATCGTAACATGGTTCTAAACTTAATAAAATAAACAGTGCTAAAATGAAATTCTACTTACCACGAGATGGCAGATTTCATTCAGTATTTTTTTCTTTTAGTCTCTATTTAGTTGTAATATGATTGATAATACAATGGCTGTTACTTGATTGACAACAAAACAAAGCTACTTGACGCTAGATGGCGTTATAGAAAACAATTCTGTTAGTCTTTATCCACAAGTTATAAGATTCATAATACAATGGCTATTACTTGACATAGCCACTCACTTAGTGATGTGCCAAGGTGGATACAAGACAAATGTATCGACATCGATGATTACCTACCTACTTCTTATCGTGTCACTGGTTTTTTCGAACCAAGTGAGGTGAAAGGATTTTAAGTGCGCCCCAAAGAGGCTCCTTTCGTGCACTTATTTAACACATATTTTCGAACTTTTTAAGTTCTATGGCATGCCCGGTTTCCTCACGATGTTTTTCTTCACCGTTTAAGAGCACTGGCATAGTGTAAATTAATTTTTGGGCAGTAAACCTCATTGGTTGGACTGGATTTAAGCCCACGACCTAAGGATCAGAAGGCGAAGCCGCTACCACTAGCCCACCAGCGCTCTCACCTACCTACTGATGTATAACGATCGGTAGCACGTCAGGTTATATTTATGGTGGTCGAAATAAAAAGCTTTTCTTATCTATCTTTCTTTATTTACCCAATCAAATGTTTACAACTCGTAAAATTGTATACTTAACTGTTTCAAATATTGTTTCTTTTTCTTCTTGTGTTTTCTTTTTCCTGTTGCATCGATACATTTATTTTGAATATCGGAAAACTGAAACCAGAATTATTATGTTATTTCTTCAAAATATTTATCATTCACAGTCTATTTTTGTTTGATGGTTTTGCATTCTAAATAAAACCAATTTAAGCAATAAAATAATACTAACCTGTGATACGATATGCCCCCTTTTGTTAAATTATTGGTTCGGCTATCGTTTTAGCACTGCAAAACAGCACAATACGGCATTTTTATATTTTTTCGTGTTTTTCTCAGTTACGTTTCTTCTGACAGACTTCAAACACGACTAAACAAAGGAGGGCTTGCAGTCTGCCGTACTGCGCGTACTTGGAGCGTGAGAAGGTCGTCTACATGCTATTTCCATTACTTCTTTATTTCGTGATCTCAGTACTCACTCCTTTCTTGGACATAATATCATCTTTCACACAATCCATCCATCTTTTCTTAGGCCTACCTCTACTTTTATATTCATCAACATTCATTCCTAAAACTTAAATTACAGACTAGTAATGTAAACTGTTCCGACGGAACAGGGTAGAACATGTGGTTTTAATATTGGAAAATCTACTTTTGTGGAACAAATAAGCTTGAATTTGATTATATAACTATGCTGAACGTTACAGAATGGTAAGATAAGGTTTAAAATAAAAATTTACTGTCTTGAGGGATGTTTTGTTGAAGTTTAAAATAAGAAATTATATTTTTTTACAATAAAAAACATGATATTTTCAAGAAACAAATTCCCTGCAAGGTACTGGGGATGAACATACCTGAGGTTTAATCCAAGGAGCTGGGTAAATAGCAGAATCAAATTGTGGGAACAACGTGCCCACGCTCAACGCAGTATCCAAAAATCGACAACCTGTGGATAGTTTACTGGATTACACCAACGGAACGAGAACCATAACGGGAAAAAACAACTTTTTCACAGCAGACTCACCATAAAATTTGTAAAAAAAACTAAGCTGCGCGAAGTTTCCATGTAAAAATTTGATCCAAAAAGATGGCGATCAAAAGAAAAATTGTACATGTCATGTTTGGTATACGGTTGCCCGCTTCAGCAAAAATATTCTAAAAGTAGCCGAATCTAGCGTCAAGTAGCGTCACATATGGAACGAAAACGAAAACAACTAATTCAATATGGGGAACCGTGAGGCTGTACCTTAGGGCATGGCATTAACAAAAACATTATGGCTCGATTATAGTAAAAAAAATATCGAAACCTTTCATATAAAAAGCAACAACGATTAGCGGAAATAAAAAGTTGAAGCTGGCAACAACTTTTCGAAGAACGTTTCGGTTCACGCATAAAAATAACAAAAATAACGTTCCGTTCGCAGAAATCGAACACAGATAAAATATATGGATAAATCCCAAATAAATACGTGACAGTACCTACCTAATTCTGCTGTAGCCTTGGTCAAACCAGAAATTGTTCAAACTGAGCTCCACCTCGTTCATAGCACAGCTGAGCTCGCCTGATTGTAGACCGATGAACGGGATCCAGGAATGTAGGACAGCACTTCTCGCATTAAGATCTGAGAATACTGATGTAATACGGCTTCGCATTTTTTCAGCCGTATCGCACTCCCGATCAAAGACTCTTTCCTTGACATAACTACATAGGGAAAAATCTAATCTGCAATGTCTTTTTCAGCCTGTTTAGTTTTCGGGTTGTTCTCACGAAACGTATCTTGACGTTTGGAGTCTCATCTGCCGCAGATGAGACTCCAAACGTCGGTTTGTTGGTTTGTCGGTTTGTTGCGACCGTCGGAGCCGAATCAAACAATATTTTTTAGAGGAATGCCACTATCTTCAAATGATTTAATTACGACCTCGAATAGGCGTTTTGCAGTTGTTGTGTGATCTACGTTATCATCGCCGAAAAGGTCAATGAGATCTTAAAATCGACTTACAACACGCCCTATATTTCGGTCGTAATATCGTACAACCACGCACATCGTTTTTATGGAACTGATGTCTGTGCTCTCATCAATAAGCACCGAAAACTTTTGTGATTTTAAATCAGCACATATATTTACTTTTTCCGAATCTCCCAAGACATTATTTATTACAACTTGCAAGTTTGTATGTTTCATTTTCACATTTTTATCAATATTCGAATCAAGAAATGCATTAAACTAACAAATCTGACAGATGATCCATACTTGCATGTGGAATTTTATGCTCAGCCATAAATGCCGCTAGCTTATATGCTCTGCGTATTTAGCTTTTTCCGCCTCTGCTAATATATTACCCGTTTGGAACACCTTCGAAATTGGTGGTTGCTTGGCCTTGTTCGCTTTATGACAGATTCTCTTTATGGCAGATTAGCATTAGGCCAGATTAGCCTTAGGACAGATTCGCTCTAGGGCAGAAGTACAGTGAAGCAAATAATGTAAACAAATAATTTAGGTTATTTAATAACACAACAAAATTTAACATAAGACTTAGACAACAATATTAGGATCTTAAGTTAATACAGTTCACCCTGCACAATCGTTCTATGCATTCTAGCACTGAAATTTCGTTTTTCAGAGCACTAGTGATTATCATGTCAATTTTGATATCTTTCTCCTTTAACTTTAAACTACGCCTTTTACCTTTGCAACAAGTTTCTATCCTTCTTAAATTTCTGTCTTGATATTTGGCTTCTTTTTTGAGCAACTGTATGAACCGATACAACGGTGGTTTTAAGGGGATTCTGTTCTTGAGGCGGCCATTCCACCCTTCAACTGGGTTATTAGTCCTGAATATTTCTTTATAGCAACTAAATGTTTCCCGGGTAATTAATCCCATCCATTGCTTGGAGAAATAGTTATAAAATGCCGTACATTCTTCAGAATCGTTTAAATCAAGAATAGCTAAGTTGCCTTTAGGAATCAAAGTTGGCGGCAACAATGCCAATTGCATATACATTCGTGTTATACGGTCTCCACCATTGATGTTATTGAGACCTAGGTCTTTGCTTTTTTTGGAAAGAGCTTTCCAGTAGTGGTAGTAACAACCCGTAATTTTGGCATTCGGATAAATGGCATTAACTGCTTGAATTACTGCTATCTCATAATCGCATTTATACTGCTCTATATTTACTGAAAATTGATCACGTAATATAGTAAACATTATTTCATAAGTTGCTTGCGTTTTGTTAGGTAGCAGTATATAAAGCAAGGGTACAAAATTAATAGTATCATCATTCTGTGAAGCATTGATGTGTAAACTGTATAATTTATAGAAGATCCTCGGAACAATTTTAAAGGTGCCGTCGCCGTAAAAAGACGTATACTTCTTAAATTTAGTTTTTGCTAAGGGTGTGCCAAAAAACAAAATTTTGTCTACAGTTCCGTCATCAAACAAGAAAAAATTCTCCACAAGACGATCAGGGGGCTAATTCTCGGGCCGATCTCGATCATTTTGCAATTTTATTTTATTGCTTCTTTTCGAAGAGAGAATGGATGATTTCCTTGAGTAATTCATCAACGACCTCTTCGTAAAAGCCTCGACAGCTACGATATACGGAAAACGTAGAAAAAGTGCGGGGTTGTGAAAAGAAGCAATAAAATAAAATTGCAAAATGATCGAGATCGGCCCGAGAATTAGCCCCCAGGTAACTTGAAGTCTTTCAGATTTGTACAAGTAGTTTTATCCAAATTTAAGTAAGCCTTTCTAGTTCTATACAGTGAATCTTTTTTCTCTGTAAATGTCGGTATACAGTCCTCTGGTAGATCATATTTATCACCCTCACTCTATAAAATCTTCAAATATCTTTGGTATGGGCTCGAGGTTCGTACACACTTTTTTCTTACAGTCGTCCATTAAGCCGTCTACTACATTTTTAATTTCATCTGGAGTACACAAGTGCTTGGCTTCCTTGACTATTTCATTTTCACTGTTTATAGTAATAGAAGTATTGCAATCCGTTTTATTGTAACATCTCCAATTAGTAGTACCATTTTGTTTTTTTTAACATAATTATACCGAAAACCAGCATGTAGTAAAACGGGCTTACCTTTTCGGCTAGATATAAGTTTAATTCCGCTGCCACTGGGCAGATCCATTTTATTTATTTAATCCTTTCTCAAAAGTTTCTCAATATGTAATACCTTATTTCATAGATGAATACTAATAAACTTATTTTATTGTCTAAGAAATCAGTTCAATTCACAAACAAATCAATCGTAGTTGCGATGACAAATATGACAAAAGTGACAGAAGTCACATAACAATGTACTCTAAATTAAAGTGGCCATTTACATGATAGAAAGATAGGAAGGAGAATTGAAAGATAAACTGAAGGAGTTTTTAATGCTTGGAAACCTTATGTTTACGAGTCATTTTCATATTTATTGTAGTTAGTTAAAATTCACTCATAAACGAAAGAAAATATAAAACTTTTATCGAATCTGCCATTGACTGTACAATTTCTGCCTTAGAGCGAATCTGTCCTAAAATGAATCTGGCCTAATGCTAATCTGCCATAAAGAGAATCTTTCATAAAGCGAACAAGGCGTTGCTTGGACACTCTTTAATTTAGTTTGGTGTTTCTTACCCGCACTATGACGTTGCAAAACACTGATGTCAGCCTGAATTGTTGTATCACAAAAAGAACACATTGCTTTAAACGGGTCTTTTGGGTTTTCACGTAACCATGAAGAGAAGTCCTTGTTTCTTAGCCACTCTGCTCTAAATTTTTGTTTGTACGAGGTTTTCTTAGTGACCTTACTTTTTTTAGATGGCCCTCCACCACTCGCGTCACTTGAACAACTAGAATCACCATCACCACTCATTTAAATAGAAGAAAAACAACAAACTAGTCTAAAATTCAAAATAGTCTAAAATTAAAATATCAAACGCAGAACAAAGCTTGTGTACTTGTGTATGGCAGTATGGCTTAATTGAAATAACATCCAGTTACTTACAGTGTTAGATATTTATGAACTTCGTAATTTGGTCGTCTATGCTTTGTCATTTTGCCTAATGTACAAATCTCCCATTCCAGTGTTGCCGTAATAAACAAGTAAACTAGTAATATTTAACTAAATCAAGTGATACCATTATAGAAATAAAGTCACGGACGAAATTACGGTAGAATTTGACACCGTAATAACTTGTCTACGGTAGGTGGTAGATCTAGAAAAATTACGGTAGGTCTACCGTAATTACGGCGTGGGTGGAGACACTGCATCTGCGCTGTGCTTGTCCTCGAGAACGAGGTTTGCTCTGCTGGGGGGCCGGCTCTCCAAATTCTTGGGGCGGCTCTCGCCAGTTGTTAAAGATGGTTGTTTGCACGGCGGTCATTCCTGTGGTCTCCTCTTCCTTGGTAATTCATTTTGGTGGCTTATTTCCTGGAATCCAGAAAATAGTCGAATCAGGTACCCGAGGAGGCCATGCAAGAGGTCCAAATCTTCCAATCCACCGGTTTGGGAAGTCTTGGTCAAGCTGATCCCGCACAGGTCTGATTATGTGCGGTAGTGCTCCATCGTACTGGAACCACATGTCTCTTTGCTGGGCTAGGGAAATGTCATCCAGATTTGAGGTCACAGGACTTTTGATCAATTCCAGGTACGCCACTCCGTTCATTCTCGAAGGCAAGAACACGGGTCCTACGACAGTCCCCTGATGGATCCCTGCCTGTTTACAGACCACCGTACTTGATGTCCCGTCTCTTGAAAGACATGAGGATTGGTCTCTGACCAAAAGTGGGTATTCCGTCGGTTCCACATGCCATTCCGCGTGAAGGTGGATTCGTCTGTCCATAAAACATTTTTGGCAAATGTATTAGGGTTACCTTGGCCCAAAACCCATTGGCAATATTCAAGTCGCCTAAATTTGTCTGCCGGAAGTAGTGCCTGGACTTTGTGTATTTTGTAGGGCTTCTTCTTATTTTTCTCAATATCTTGTGCGCTGTTTTATGTGATGCTACGGTTCCACCGCCTCTGAGCAACTTCGCTGCAGTTGCATGACGTCATGCTTCAAAGTCGCGCGGATTTCTTCTGTTTTTCTTCTTTTGCTTCGCTCATTTATTTAGAAAGATTTTGCTGGCCTACCTTGAGGAGAGTCCGATTCTATCGGAATCTCGAAAGTTGTTCGGTTGTTTTTTAGGAAAACTTTTTCGTGTTTACTGGCTTCATCAATCTTTTCATTAATTTGGTTTTGATATAAGAATACCTTTGCTTCAAACGCTTGTTAGAATTTTCAGTGTCTCCATAACGTATCAAAAGAAAATCAATCGAGTTTTTCCTAAAACTTGGTAAATTTTGTCTTTATACCTATGGGAGGTTGCGTGTAGTATATATGTAGGTAGTATACCTGTCTGGGTTTGGGTGGCTGCCGGAATAATAAATCCTGGTTCACAAACACAGCTGTTTAATTCTCACACAACACCTCGCCACATAAATGTAGAAGGATTTGACAGCGGTAGAATTGTTTTGTAATATATAGTTCTTAGCACAAGCACAATAATAACATCGATTTGCACAGCGTAATCCAGAATGCAAGCGTCCTGCGGTAGGTACTCGGACACAGCCTTCGCGTTGTCTAGCTAGATCGAGACTGGATGCAACGGAAATTCCGTTGCATCCAGTCTCGAACGGAGCGTTGAACGCTCCGTTACGGAATGCGGGTAGCGCGTAACCGGGCCGCCGCCGGCCGGCGCTCGCGCGGCGACTCGCCGTTCTCGATGCGTGACATAGAATACGCGCATAGTTAGTATGACACAACGCGATACGGATTTGTTTCCATACTACCTCGGCGAACGGGCGAGCTTTGCTACGATATTTAATGCAATGCACTGCAGCTATAAAATATTGTATTTTGTTTATGTTAAGTGTATGTTCTTATTTTTGTATCTAAATTTTAAAAATAGCTAAAGTAATAAGTGAGTTTTCTAGTTTATTTATATTTAATTATGTTGTATGTTTGTATTTATTTAAGTATATATTTATATATATAAGATAAATAAATAATATTAAAGTGTTCACCACATACCTGTTCAAACAGGTACTTCCAAGTCACTATTTAAGTACCCGAGGCACCAGACGGACCTAAAACAAAAAAAAAAATAGATTTAATACAATTTAGCACTAACGTGGTATTTTTCTCAATTTTGACCCCTTAGATTCAAATGCTCTTAATTTTGGAAACGCGCGGGAATTTTTTACTGTTATGATAGAAAAATAAGTAAAGTATTGAAAAATAAAGAAAACATTGCTCGGACGGACCCTTAAGTTAGTTGTAAGACATATTTAATTGTAAGGCGCAAATAAATCTGACTTTTTGATAGAGCTATCTTTGAAAAATTAAAAGTTTATCAAGGGCAATAGAAACTAAAAAAGTTACTGTTGAAAAACATAGGTTCTTACCTGAATTACTGCAATCCATAACTGTCACTTGAAAAGAAGGAGTTAGAAAACAAATATGAATTTTACAAAAGTTGTAAATAATTGACTTTATTTTACTATCATTTGACTACAAGTGAATCGCTTACTTTATTGTAAATTGTTACAGGCAATCAGATGTGGAAGTACTATTATAGAAGAAACTGGCATGCAAGACTGTTAATCAGCAGAACACACAGGTGCTGGAGTGGTTTTACTTTACATAATATGTATAATTATTATCATAAACCTACTTTGTTGTTGTTATGATATGTAAATAAAACTCAGTAAAACATTTAAGAATTCTATTTTTATATTATATTTGCTATAAAAACATTGGATACGTTAATTAGGAAATAAATATTTGGTATTTACTAGTGTCGTATTTGTACTACAATCACAGATTTCTTGATTTGTTGCTAAATCAAGAAATCTGCCAGACTAGAGTTTCTCTCCGTTGTTGGTCAGATATTCTTCTTTACTCATCATTGAAGATTCCAAACATTTACAATTAGTAATTTTTCTATCCTTGGTATACCCTTTGCAATCAGATGTTACAATGCAATCATTCGTTCAACTAGCATGCATGATTTTGAGAGTAAGGTACACAATGCCTTAGAGGCATAAATGGTTTAGTGTTAATAATTTAAAACTTAATGTAAATAAAACTAATGCCATTCTATTTAGACCCACTGTTAACAAGAAGGAAACAATAAATATTATAAGCGAAGGGGAAAATGTAACTTTTGTAGACAATGTAAGATTTTTGGGGATCTACATAGATCAATCTTTGAATTGGAAAATGGAACTAGATTCTAGAGAACTACAAAAGTTCCGCATGCTACGCTCTAAGAAGCCTGCGAGATGAGGAGATGAGGATGAGTCTTGAGCAACTTAAGAGTGTTTATTACGCATTGGTCGAGTCTAAGTTAAGGCACAGTATTAAATTCTAGGGCAACAGCTACGCTTACAATACTAGAAAAGCGTTTGTCATACAAAAACGAGCAATTCGCACAATGGTACGTATACCCTCATGGGAATCATGTAGGGAATATTTTAAAAACCTACGGATCTTGACCGTCTCCTCACTATACTTACTAGTAATTCTTAAAGATATTGTGAAACATCCATTAAAATATGAGACTTTGCCTCAAAGGCAGACCAGATTGCTAACTAGGAGGAAGAATATTGATATACCTTTTACTGCGAAATTACAATTTACAAAACACTGTTGCCGGTATCAAGCCGTCAAACTGTTTAACGCATTACCGGTTGAATAGAATGCCCTGTCAAATTTAACACACACCTAAAAAAGCTCTTGTTGGATGGGTGTTTTTATTCAATTGAAGAATTCATTGACTCCCAGACGTGACATTTTGATTATATATGTAATTTATTCTGACATTTGTTTTTGTGTATTTATGTTATTTGATAGCTGTGTATTTAAATGTTTTATTGTTTTGTTTTTATTTTGTAGCATGTTAGTTCAAACACGATTTATAAAAGGATTGTTATTGAATAAATGAATTGAAATTGAAATTGACGGGGCAGATCTTCGCTAAGGAGCGCCGAATGATGCCAGTCGCCTTTAGAATATCCGCAACGCGTTAAATACCATCGGTTCCAGGGAAGACACGTACAATGCGACCTAATCTCTAGTCAGAGGTGTCAAGTTGTCTTCCTTGATTAGGACTAGTGTGTTCAATGCAAGTTCGTCTCAGTTGGTTTTCCACTTCATTCCCCTTTGTTGTTAAGACACGTACTCTTTCAACCAGCGCTGCCAAAATGCTGCCTCAGTTGCTTGACTCTGTGATAGCGTGTGAGTGATGTCTCTGTCTTGGAAGTCAGGTCTTCGCATGCGGGGCCACCAGCGGGCGTCCGTAAACGGAGAGAGATCATTTGAATGTGTGGACATAGGAGATATAGGACGGGAGTTCAAGACAGCTTCGACCTGTGTTAAAACAGTGCTGAACTCATCGTACGCTAGCCTAGCGTTACCAACTATGCTTCGACCTGTGTTAAAACAGTGCTGAACTCTTCGTACGCTAGCCTAGCGTTACCAACTATGCGCTGCAGATGAAACTTACAGGAGCGAACTCCCCGCTCCATTAAACCACCAATATTAGGAGCATGTTGCATATGAGCATATGAGGAGTGCGTGTTGCCAGTGATGACTTATGGAACTGAGACGTGGTCGCTTACTATTGTCCTCGTGCACAAACTCAAAGTCGCGCAACGAGCTATGGAGAGAGCCATGCTGGGAGTTTCACTACGTGATTGAATCAGAAATAAGGATATCCGTAGAAGAACCAAGGTCACCGACATAGCTCTTTACCGTTAACATGAGTCCTACCATGGGTGTAGTTACAGAGTAAAAATACTGATATCGGTTATAGCACAAACGGTATAATATCTTGAAGGTTAATTAGGTAAGTAAACTACTTTACCCCGTGCCAAGAAGCTACGACTGGCGTCCCCAGCCACGGATTGACTACGCGGCGAAACGCGAGAAGGGAAGTACTTGTGTGCGACTATGTTGCTACATTAACCTCCCCCTTTTTTATAACTTTTTTTTTACTGAAAAACTGATATAATATTTATTTCCGCAGCCAGGCTCGTATACGATTACAAAATCGTCGCTAAACCACATAAATCACTAGTAAAGCCAATATGACAACTATGGTAACCATGAGAATACTCTGTTGCGTCATGTGCGCTTCCACCTGAGTGGAATTTTGTGCGATAACCAATTGGCTGTCTTCTACTTCCTTTGATTGCTGTTTACCCATTTTAAATATCTTTAACTTTACGTGCAACTCTAGCAAAAGTTATTGAAGTATTGCTAAAATTACCTAAAAATTATGTTCAATAAGCTGTACCTTTTTATAGCCTTAATACAATATTTCGTCATTACATTTCAAAGTTCAAATCCTTGTTTATGCTAATGCTACACTTGTAAAAGTATGGCTTACTTACGTACGTACAGTCACGGAATGAAAGGGTTCGTCACCTTAGAGTCGGTTTTTGCTTGCACCAGCATGCAAATTGCAGTTGCACAGCAAATGTCTTGGATTAAACCACCATCATTCGAAGCAACAATGGTTTAAAGCTACTCATTATAGACATTGTACGGCAGCACAAACAAGAACATTGCGATAAGTATGTTATAAACGAGATGGCAGCACAGAATGGGATAATTGTTTTACGTCTGCCCCCATACCACTGTGAGCTCAATCGCATTGAGTTGGTATGGATGGGCGCAGGCTAAAGAGTATGTTGCAAGACAAATGCAAAAGACAAAACCTTCAAAATGACAGAAGTAAAAAAACTTTATGCAAACATATTGCAAAATCTGGTCTGACACTCTATGGAACTTTGAGTCTATACTTAACAAGTTCTTTTGAATGGAGTCAGACATGGCTTGAGCGGATGCCATGTCTTCTCTACCAAATTACCAAATGGCTTCCTTGAAGGCCTCTCGTAGTAAGAGTCCGTGACTCAAAGCTCCTAAGGTGTGGTCATATTTTGTCAGTGTCCGAGCTACACCATTTTTGAGTCAAACTTGCCAATTGAGTATTCACCTCTAATGCAGCAAATACTGGTGAGGCATGCAATGCCTTTTCAGCCTCCCTGTACCTAAGGTTACCCCACGTCTCCGAGTCCAGCCACTGGATCTCTAAACCTTTGGCTAGCATTGGGTCTGTTACTCTCGGGATGTCAGGCTCAGCCTCCGCTGTTGCTGCGTCAAAACTGAACCCCTCAAAAATACTGCTGCGCTCTGTGGTAATAACTTAATGACTTTTATAAGGACTTTTCAGAAAAGTTTTCTGGAATAGGAATATCACTCTCTGCATCTGAGCCTGATTCTACATCCATTTCTGAGACTGAAGAGTCATCCGGACGCGGGCTGACACTATACGACGGACGGCTCGACTAATCTCTTTGAGACAGACGGGTCACGAGCCGACGGTTGGATTCGTCGAAACGTTCGGGTCGATTTCAAACCGGATTCTTGAACCGTCGGATCGACCTCGACCGAGTCGTTAGCTGAGCCTTCGGGTCAATTGACAATATCAACTGAGCCGAGGGATGACAAAAGAACTATCTCTCTAAGAAAGGTTTGGCGGATAGCGGCACGTCCGGTCTGTAATATGATGCGATCTGGAAGTATTCAGAGGTTTATTTAGGTATATAGGTCTAATCAGCATTTTTTTTGTGTAGCAATTAGGCACGACCACGTGCATATCCCTTTTACCTACTTAACGACAATTCTGTCTAACATTAGTTTCATATTGCCTATTTACCTGTAATTTAAATTTCAAGGCCAATTACTCAGCATTTTTTTTTAAAAACGTGTCTTTGTGTTCTGTTCTGGAAATGTCTACTGAATCTAAAGCTAATCCTTCCTTCTCTCAGCAAGTAAGCACAGACACACAAGAATTAAAAGAGAAAAATAAAAAAAGGGGAAGTTTAAAATCAAAAATAACCCTACTTAAAAAAAATTGTAACTTCACTTGTGTTGCCGTTATCCACCGAAAGTTGTTTAGACTTACAACTACGGTTAGAAATAATAAATAAAGTTTTCCAAGAATACGACCAAATCCAGGACTGAATCGAAACGTTGTGTTCCGATGTGGAGTCACAATTAGCAGAAAGAGTTAAGGTTGTTCGATTCCGATACAAACTGAATTTACACAACTATGGGCAAACAAAGTATAAATCTACACTGAAATAGCTGTAATAAAATTTAACAGTGGTCTTTATTGCCGGCCAGTTATATAAAGTTGGAGAAAATTGTAGGATAACAGAAATATTAATAAAAAACCAAAAAAGTAATTTTTTCGTCATTCTTTCTAACGGGTACTCTGCATTGAATACGTGAATGAGCTTAAAACATATGTCTCAAAATAGTCGTAAAAGTCTGTTAGTTCTTTTTCTGAAGCCCCGACTGCCACGACCAAAGGCTACCACTCCAACTTTATATAACTGGCCGGTAATAAGGACCACTGTAAAAGCCTATTACAGCTATTTCAGTGTACATTAATACTTAGTACGCCCATAGTTGTGTAAATTAAGTTTGTATGGAAATCGTACCCTTTTAACGCGAAACATTTTTTTTTAAACATGGCACTAGCCAAAACTTATCTAACGGCATCAATGAAGTCGAACAAACCGTCACCTGAACCTAAAACATCTAATCAAAAAGAAAATAATAACGATAACATAAAATTTCCCGATATAGCGTTACCGTCATTTGATGGCGAAGTAACCAAATGGCTTGAATTCAGAGACACCTTTGACGCGCTCATAAATCAAAGCAATTTAAAACCTATACAAAAATTTTAATATTTGAAAGGATGTTTGAAAGATTTAGATGTATATGGATCATCCATACTAATATTATAAATGCGTTTGTAACTCTGTCTGTCTGTCTGTCTGTCTGTCTTCCTGTCTGGCTTTCACGCCAAAACTACTAAACCTATTGAAATGAAATTTGGTACACAGATAGTTCAGGGCCTGAGGAAGGACATAGGCTACTTTTTATTGTGAAAAAGGTTTTACAAACCTTATAAATCACGTCCTAAAGAGCAATTCTTTGATGTTTTTGTCTCCTTCTAACACTAAACCACTTCGCCGATTACATGCCGATCACCGAAATTCGGTACACAGATAGGCTAAAGCATTAGAAAGGTCATTTAGGCAACTTATCAATGCAAAATACTTTTTGTAAACACTATTTTTCATGTTAATTTCGCTTTGCTTTTTTCGAGATCGAGAACTTTCTGTTTGTTTTGTTTACGTGTGACTGACTGACAGCTGACAGTGCCAACCGCACTGTCACGTGTCAACATTTGTGTCAACTGTAACTCACTCACAAATGTTGCCAACATTTGCGAGTAACAGTTGACAAGTAACAGTTAACAGTAATATTAACAGCATTGCCAGAATGTTACTTTTTTAACATTCTACGTTACTTTTGACCCTCTCATGTTACCTGCATGTAACGAAGAAGAATTTATATTGAGGCGTGTAGCCTCAATATAAATTCTTAATTCTTAATTAATTATATAATAAAAATTAATTACTCAATAAAACTTTCAAAATGTTTTCCAACAAAAACAAGCAAATATCGTGAAACGGAAGGCATCTAAGAATGTTTTTGTTTTTTTTGGTAATAAAGTACCATTATAAAGGAGTAAATCGTTTTCCACATAATTAATGGTATGTTACTTTTCACGTGAAAATGTTAGTTTTTGAGCCGTCTTATGCTATATTTGACTAACTCTCACTGGCAACACTGGAATTCGGTAGTATGTATTATTAATCTTTGGTCAAGACTTTGACATAAAATTATACAACGAATTTTGTTTTGTTTTTTTTCACTGATCGTTTCGATAGAAATAAAATTACGCTGAAATACATACATACGTGATACATGAGTAGTTGTGTAATGTGCAGACAAATTAATCCTATACGCAAGACGATAGATAGAATAAACTCATAATCTGTGCTAATTAAAACATGGTTAGCCCATGCATTGTATGAACATGACTATGAGTGCCGCGCTGTTCATTTACAGCGAATCTGAAGGACGTAGCAGGAGTTATCGAAATAATGATCTGATTTGGAACTAAAATATCTATGGACTGGTAAGTTTTCACTAAGCTATAAGTGTAACTACATGTTGCATGTCCAATGTTAAATTTTGTCAATCACTATCTTACTTACATATTTTATTTTATTGTATTTGCAGAAGTACCTAAGTGTCAGAACATGAAAGAAGATAAAAAGAAGGTGTGAAGAAAGGTGTCTCCAGTGAAAAAAAATACTACACCAGTCCATTGTTTAACCTGGTGGAGTTTTACCACATCTTTTCCGATTGGGTACCAAGACGGACCAGTTTTGGTGTGGTCAGTCTGTTATACCGGTTATCCTGTATTCAAGTACATAAATACCTATCATTGATCCTAGAGTTCCTAGAAGCAACAGCGGTAAACTTTGGTTGAATCAAGTGTGTTGGTAAAACTGAGCGAGACCAAGTTTTAAGTTTTAATTTATGACTATAACCAAAAAAAACTACTTGAATAACAATGAGTCAGTTGGTACGACCACATCTGATCTAAAACTTTGTAAAATCTTGGCCGACATAATTATTAAATAAATATTATTTCTTTGAAAAACTATTATTAACTTTTTCTTTATCTTCTCTTCTACTTCCCCACAAATTATTGTACTTATTACAAAGGGTGTAAAATATCAATAAGACTATTCTTGAAAGTTTGTATGGAAATTTGTAAGGTTTATGTAAATGTTTTATTTAAGCTTGCAACAAGAAAAAAATGGGAGGGGGGAGGGTGTAGGTGGGGAAATATGCCAAAGTGTGCTTACCCGGATGGGTCTGCCCAACACTGACTGTGCCACATGCACAAGAATACGGAATTTTTCGTTAGAAATTAAAATGCTACCCAAACACTATTCTAGGCGGACGAAGTCGCGGGCACAGCTAGTATAATAATATATGGATCAGATATGGATACGTGCAAAGATGTTTTTAAGCAGTGGCGAATTCTGACACTCCCATCGCTTTACATCTGTGAGGTGGCAGCTTTTGTAAAAAGTTATCCTCAGCTATTCGACCCCTACGCGATTGGTAGTCGTAGAGAAGGTAGCTTACATCTATTGACTTGCAAGACGGCATTACTAAGACGAAGTGTGTTCTGTATGGCGCCAATACTATACAATCACATTCCTCTAAATATAAGGTCCATTAGCGATTTGGGTATAATATATTTAAAAACACCCTAACCAAGTTATTAGTAGATAAGGCGTATTATAAGATAGATGACTTTTTAAATGCAATAAATATTTAATTTTTTTACCTTATGGTTTGTGTACCTGTTTTGACATTTTTATATTTAATGATGAGTTTTAATTTTATTTGGCTCGGATAGTTTTTTTTATTTTCTAATGTTTTATTTTTTGTGTACAAATGTTTATATGCCTTTAGGCTGACCTAGTGGAACTAATCTAGATTTAATTACTTACACTTTGTACCTAGGTTCATATATCTTTTATTGCGAGGAAAGCCATGACGTGGCCTGGAGGTTAATCTGCGAGCGGTTTAATAATCCAAAAAAGCTCGTCACTCACCATCTCAAAGCAAAAGCTCCCAGCTTTCAATTGGTATATTTAGGTTTTTCAACACCTTCAAGTGCTTTGATATATTATCATTTATCAAGTTGCCAAGTTGTTTTATGTTTTGCTTGTGTAAATATGTATTACTTGCTTTTATGCAGTCTATTATTTTTTCCTCTAGTAGGTACATAATATAAAGTATAGTAGGTATACAAATATTATTTATTTCTAGGTAGAGACTGTTTGGGAACCATTGGTCTTATGATCATCATCATCATCATCATCATTGGCCTGTACCATATATTACAGATGATTTAAGTGGGTGATAGACGTACGAGCAAGTACGCGTACTTATGGCTCGCCGACCTTTTTCGCTTGTGTGTCACCGTAAGTACGCGTACTTTCAATACATTACTTTCGATACAGGTCGGCGAGCCATAAGTACGCGTACTTGCTCGTACGTCTATCACCCACTTTAGGTGGCGTCAGTCAGTCACATTAACCGTAGAACACTTCCGTTCATGGCTATGAAGACCGATATCGGTCTTATGATATTTTTCTACACATTTTGTCCACATTTCACTGATAGAGATCAGTTTAAAACTAGAAAGTTCTTTTACTTCTATTACATCAATAGTTACAGAATTTAATGGATATTCATAAAATGGCTGATAGTTCACAAACTCACGTCCATAGACAAAGAAACAACCATTTTTTAGAATATTAAATATTTTGAACACATTGCATTGAATTTATTGCAATTACATTGCGTCCTGGTGTATCTAGAACATGGATATCTTCGGGCCATGCAGTTTAAGTACCTCCAGCCTCCTGCTCCAAACCTGCAAATTAAATTAAATGAAAACTTACTTCCCGTGTGTGAACTTATTTTCAATAATTTCAGTTTTGTTTTTAAAATTCTGAAAGACAGAATCAGCAGCTGTTAAGAAGGCTTCCTTTATTAGTTCCCCATCTACGAAAGGCTTTTTCTTCGTAGCCAATAAATGAGAAACCTTTAAAGATGCAATAGTAGCACTTTTCGAAAGTTGAATAGGCCTTGTGAAAACATTTTGTTGTTTTGTTAGATTTGTCTTCAATTCGCCGACACGTTTCTTCCGGATTTCAGTATTTGGGGGAAAACTACTGTTACACGACGCATGCTGAGTATTGAAGTGTCTTTCGATGTTACTTTTTTTAGGCACTGCTACACTGGCGTTGCATAATAAACAAATACTTTTTCCATTAAACTCAATAAAGAAGTACTGTTCTTCCCACTCTTTATTAAAATATCAAGTCCTTGGTCTTTTACTCATGTTAAAAATACGATACAACAATTCAGGTCAGGGAGGTAGAAATGACACAAAAATGCAGCTACTTGACTCCGAGTATCGCAGCGCACTGACGAGACGACTGACTGACTCACTCCTCCTCCGCCCGCGCGTAGCCGTAACCACGGCAACGCAGCGACGCTAGTTGCACTTCGTCCCTCGCCACCCGCGCATGTTCCGCGTCGCCGCCCGCTTGCTCGCTTGCACGTGTAGCGTCGCCGCCCATGTGTTTTGCAGCAGGAGGGCGCATCAAAAAGGTGCCGCGGGCGCACGTGCGCCCGCGGTCACAGCTTTGCCGACCCCTGATTTAAGGGATCATAAGACTCATTCATGTATTGCGGCGTTCTTATAACTGTGAAACAAAAATTTAATGTCAAGCATACATAATCATCGCCAAGGAAAATAAGTGAATTGTCTAACCTTGTTTTTTAAAGGGTGGCGGTCTGGTAAAATTATCATTCTCATCACTATCACTACTTAAAATGTATCGTTTGGTCTTTTGAGGTAGGTTTGGTATATCAGAAGACACCTCCACCAGTTGATGTTTTTTTTTTCTATGCCATCTAAAGCAAGCAAGAACATGCACTCAATAAGTATCAATGGGGCTATAACAACCAATGTTAACAACTAGGTTAGAACATCACCTATATTAGGTAGGTTAGATTTAGACAATTTATCATGCAAGACAATTTCTCGGGTTAGACTATTTTAAAAGTTAAGCAGACACATACACAAATAAAATTGAAAGGGCTATTACAAAAACGGCACGTGCATTGATGTTTATAACAAAGAACCCGGACCACACTCACCACATTACCGGTGTAGGTGGTGACTTGCGTAGTGGTTTATTACCTAGCCTAACGCCCAACGTGGGACGCGGCACGTGCCTTCAGTGCAATGTAGCCAGCCTTTCAATTTTATGTAGGTTTCCGCCGCTTTTACCGCCACTTCTAACAAAATTATTACCTATTTGGAATCAGAATCGAAGATTGAAGATTAATAATGTAGCTAGTAGCGATAATCGGACTGCTTCTTGTTTCGTTTTCTTGAACCAGGGGGGGTCACACATAAAAAATTCTTACATTTTGAAAACGGCAGCGTCAACTGGTGCCAAGGTGACAAACTAAACATCAGCCATTTTGTGAAGTCATGACTGGACGCGGAGACTGTTGATTGTCGGTTCAATTCATTTAATTCACTGTCATTTTGTATTATAGGTCTGCAGCGACACTACCTTCATAGAAGCAGACCATAACTATTCTTATCCGAGCCGACAAGGTTTCGAATCAATGGAAATAATAATAAATTTACCGGGTCCCTCCAGTAAAAAAATCTCTTCCTACTACTTCGTTTGTCCGATCTGGAGATATTTGTTTAAGTTGTTCAGGTGTTTAATTCTCGGGCCAACCGAGAACTTCAAAGTCCCTTAAATACACATTGGCATATAATTATACCTATATTGTAAAAAACTTAAAAAATAAGAAAATAAATTAAATATCTGGATAATAATAACTTTTGTTGTTTTTATCTATATCATAAACATTAATGATCCTTGAATTAAATGTGATTACCATCTAATTCAAAATTGTTATTAAATAAGTTATTCTTGTAATTTTGTATCAAATGGGGAGCGTCAAAAATAGCAATAATCTTATATCCATTTATGAAAAAGAAAGGGCAATCAACCGTTGCTCCCAATTTTTTTATCATTTTTACATTTGTCGTAGCTTGGTCACAAACCGTTACTTTTGGCAAGCAAGCCACAATCAAACTATGTATTTATAACAGATCAACTATTGTTCCTAATTTGACTGAATCAACCGTTTTGGATGATAAAAACTATGCAACGGGAATTTTCCAATTCATGAAAATCCCCCTGGCAATGAACACAAGAGCGAATTTCGATTCTTTTAAATTACGATCACCACCACCAAAATCTTCAAACCCTTCGATTAAATCATATTTGTTTGTATATTCTAAAAATCAACCATGATACTCATTTCATCAAAACATACAGCACATGCCCTCTCTTTAATCGATTTATCAGCAAATTTGTTTCTAATAATTATCAATAACTTCATCATTGATCCTGGTCAGCAATTTGTTTCCTGTAGCCAGCGTGTATCGTTGATGGAGCAGCTAATACGATTCCTGATTTAATCATAAATTTATAAGCTGCAGGTGATTTGTAATATAGTGACATGCAAAATAATATTCTCTCCTCATTGGTCCACTGTTTTTTAATTTTGATTTTTTTATCTGCATTGTTGTTAATAATTTACTATTTGTGCTTTTGAATTTGTGCTTTGTTATGTCAATAACATTTTTATTAGTTTTCAATAGATCGTTATTTTTAATGGCACGCTTTATATTTGTGCTTACTAATAATGTTTTAAATTTTTTACATTTTGGCGTATCTGTATTCTGTTGTTGAAGTCTCCTCCTTTTCGGCGTGCTCCAGTGAGATTCTTCGTTCTCTTTATTTTCGTCGTCCGATACTACTTTATCTTCAATAAACTTTCGTTTATTTTTGTAGACCTTCGTTGGTGTCATTACTTTTAAGTCTGTCGGTGAACCTAAGAAAAATGAAATATTAAATTTAACTTCGCTTTATTTAACTCACAATGTATGTATGTAATAACTACGTTTGTTCGGGTGGATCCTACAACTCAAATTTGAAGCAGATATCTTCAACCGATTGAACTAAAATTTTGTAAACACGTTCAGTTTAGATGACAATTCAATATGCAAAGTTCACTGTGTGACGTCATTCCACTGCAGAACTGACCTTGTATCACCGCTACTGGCAATTAAAAACTTAGCCGTAGCCATAGTTCTACTGATTCAACGTAGTATAAGTTACTTGAACATTCCTCCGTAGGAGAATACAACTCTATGTCCCTACATGTGTTATTAAATTTACCAAAATATTCACTGGCTGACTGAAACCTCAAATGCAATTCTGTAAATTGCAACTTTGACAAACTAGAACCTTTGAATGACTCAACAAATGTTTTAAATTGTGTCAATCGACCCCGCCAATAACCTCTGCTTTTTCTTAGCTCGGTAAGAAAATACTCAGTTTTTTCATAGTAAGGGAATGAGAGGGTGAGGCCACTAAAATCGTGGACTTTTCCTCTGACATAATTGTGGCTTATCTACCAAGTTGTTGAAGTTCTTATCTAAAAGTGGAGCAATCAAGATTTTCCTCGTCTTTGTTTTTTGGTAGTTTATGTCATTTAGTAGTTTTGAAGCATCAGCTAGTTTTGTTACAAGTTGTACCTTGTCCATGTTTTTTCCTTCGATCAGGTTTGTCATTACTTGACCCACAATTGCTGTGGCCATCCCTAGCTGATGCTGCACTGTTTCCAGAGATCGGTCCCTTAGTTTAGAACTCTCAGTCATAACTGACTTTACTTCCTCATTAAGAATTGGTGCTTCCAGCAGTTGGCAATTCTCTGAAAGTTTGTACTTTTCTAAAATATTTTCTTTTTCTTCTTTAGTAAGTCCGTTCACAAGGATATGATTCCATCGTTTTGTTATTTCGGTTTGAATGTTCCCCTCAAACTTAGAATTGTCTTCATATTCTGCACCTAGGGCATCTCGGAATGCTGCTACTATATTTTCACTATCTAATTGGGGTTCTCCACCATCAGAGCAATGAGGTACTGGCACCTGTGGTGCCGTTGTCTCGTCGGGTTTTGTGGTCACCACTTCAACCTCGTCAATGTAGTCCTCATCCACATATTTTGAAAATAGCAACCATGTTCAAAGTCAGGTTACATAGAACATCTCGTGCTCACTTGTAGGCTAATCGAGTATCGTATCTCGTACGTGTACTTTTGGTATCTCGTACCAAATCAAGCTGTGGTATCTCGTACCAAGTTTGATCATCGTGCCTAATTGTATCTCGTACATAGGCCACGGTGTACCAGCGGGTAGGCAGGTAGGTTAGAACAGAGGCAGCTAGATAATATTATGTATGCCTTTTGTTGGTCAGTAATGTTTCTAGATGTGCAAATATATTGTACATAATAACAAAAAGATAAAGATTTTACCTGGTACATCCGAAGGCGGGCTGGAGAATGGGGAAGGATCCCGACGTAAACGTGATCTGGATCGACTTCTACTCCTGCTTCGACTGAGTTCACGGCGTTTTCGGTGAAGGCGGTGTAGTCGCCTTTCATATTTATCAATTTTCCTACGCAGTTTTTCATCACTAGACATGTTTTAAATGATTTTTACAAAAACAATTATCAAATTTCAACCGATGCCGTTGCGTCGCGAAAAAAAAGTGACGTTTGGTATTGCCACAGACTAAACAGAGGTTTTTTGTTTTTTAATACTCTAAAAACCGCGATGCCTGCCAGTAGCGAAAAGGAACACTACACTGTAAATCAATTTATATTTCAGATCAACGTGAAATAAAATGCGATTGTAATTGCATTCATAAACAAAAAGTGCATGCTAAAGTTGATTCAATTAAATGTAAGATTGTCTACCTAACATACGATTCAATAATGTATTTTTCATCCCACCAGCTCGAAAAGTGTGTTTTTTCTGTTCAATATCTGACTGGAAAAGCCGTTTTTATCCTCTAGAGGATAAAGTAAATTTGAATTTAGAATATTGTGTTCACTAAGTTTGTGAATACACAACCTATTTACTTCTACCTACATGGTGCCAAATTTATCATACAAACTTTTTAAACTTGTTAAAACTCATACTCGGAACCTTCTTGGTGTGTTACTTTTAGTCGCGCCATGTTCTTTTTTACATTTAGTCATTTTCTCGCTGAGGTGGGATGAAAAGTCACGTGTTGCACTCGAGTGCAAAGATTTTTCACCCTGTGCTCTTTTGATTCCTTCGCCAACGCTTAGGATTCTAACTTTTAAACCACTCGCTCCGCTCGTGGTTAAAATTTAGAATCCTGCGCATGCTCGGTCATCAACAGCGACAGCTACATAATCTGAACCGCCATTTCATTGTGCCTCAACCCTGATCATCAACTAAGTCTCAATCAGTGTCTGCCCATAGATTTTTTTTCATGTTTTAGCTCAGCCCTAAATGAATGGACATTTTCTAAATTATTCTTTAGATTTTTAAATTTAAATAAAATGAAAATAAAGGTTTTCCAATAATGATTTAACATAAAATCTTCTTACCAAACAACGCTCCAGTATGTCATTGTGAGATTTGACTTTGCTTACTTTTCCTTCTACTTTGATATTTGTAGGAGTTTCGTCTTCTTCAGTGTCAGTTACTTCGGTCATAATCGATATTGCTAGCTGTCCCTCATCGTAAGTTAAGCCTGACCTTTTAACGCTGCAGGGCATCAAAAACCAGTCAGCACCAGGAAGCGAATTTTCTACTTTCGTAAGTTTGTCAGCTTTTTTTCTAGGCCATGCTAAGCTATTATTTTTCACCCAACCTTCAGGGACGCAGCTAAGCACCTTTTTTTCATCTTCCAGTGTTTGCACAATCGTAAATGGCATTATCTGTAATTTAAAAACAAATTGTGCAACCTTGTCAAAGAAAATATTATGATATTACTAACGTAAAGAATATATGCGAATGGTTGGCATTCGCACTATATTCTTGGCTCTTATAACCCATTAATTAAAATTCAGTTCCAAGATTTGACCCGAACATACATACAAACATTGCAGATTAAATACCTAAATTTTTTTAATAAAACAGAAAAAACCGAACCGATCACACAGTTGACAGAACAGGGTCTCTCTCGCTCAGTGCGCGTAGTTTCCTGCCCGAATGCAGCGAGTGACTGACAACAAAAGCCACGAGCGGGCGCGGCGCGTTCGAACAACCATTTATGCATACATTCAAACGACATGATTGTGTATAAGACATGTATAGTAATTTAAGTAGTTCTTCAGATCCATGAATACGATCGATCATAGGTTTTCGGCTTCGCCACTTTTTTTGAATAACCCTTTAGGTATAACATGTCATGTATTTGGACATTTTGGACTAACCGCGTTGTTATGTTGCTCGGAGCTAAATGTAGGCAGCACAGTAGGTAGGTACTAAAGCGGGGAATTCAAACTATGGCAATGGATTTGAATGTGGTTCGGAGTAGGTACTTTTTATTCAAGACAAAAACACTCGTCCGGAGTGTAATGGTCATAAATTGCCATCTCACAGCAACCTTTGCATCAGAAAAAAATTAAATCTATTAAGTAATTTATATGCGTCTTATTCATCACAAAATGATTTGGTAAGTGCGGGTCAGTAGGATAATCACACAGAATACAATTTTGTGCAATTTTAAAATGTGTTTCTTGCCACGGCCATTCAAGTATATTAAAATTTAAGAGTAAACAATCATATCTCCTCAGGAAACAATCCACGTCCATTATAAATGGCATTTCTAAAACTTTAGTATGTTACTATGCAGGTAACTCACTGAAACAAACGCAAATATACATTATACAAAATACAAATGATATTTATTAACAGTTAAAAAAACTATACCTACTTAAGTTTTCTAGGTACATATATATATTCCAAATTATGTCCGTGTGCATTTAATGTAACTCCATACAAATAAATGTATTTTGAATGCACTATTTTACATTTGGACAACGAACCCTAATTCGCTTGTGGTGAAAATAAGATGGCTGCTGTTTTCTGCCTTAATAACACATTAGCAGCACGGCTGGAGCCAATATGTACTATACAGGGTTATTCATTATTAGCTGCAAATACTCAGGAATTAGGTTCAACAAATAGAATAAAAAATATTTATGAAATTATTTTTTTTAAATTTGATCAAAAAAATTTTCAAGTTTTTGTGTCAAAATTTTATTTTTATTAATTTCTTTACGGCTATTGCATAATGATTGCCATGGAGAACAGGACGATGACCCACCCAGGCGGTGACTGAACGCAGAGTGTCACTCACGGCGCGCGGGCGCGGTTCAAAGGTCAAAATAGGTTAGGCGCCAATGATTCCTTTATCGATTTTCTCGGGATTTTCATAACAAAACTTAAAAAAAATCATTTTATAAATATTTTTTATTTTATTTGTTGAACCTAATTCCTGAGTATTTGCAGCTAATAATGAATAACCCCGTAGAAGCCATAGTCGGGACAAGTCCTTATTTTATTAATTAAAATTTTATTAAAACATAAAAAATATGAGGGCGCATCGTCAAATTTTAAATCAGCATAATGATTTTATCGATACAATTATTTTCGCAAGTACATATTACGCTAAGCAAACATAGCAAATGACATAAAGAATAACTAAACGATTTATTTTATTTTCTTGGTGAACACTCACGACTCTCTGTATAATATTATTATGTCTATGCTCACGACGCGACGAAACCACAACACGAACAAAATTGCAAACAAGTGTGATAATAAAGATCACTGGAATCGTTTACGGTGCAATACAGCACTATAAACATGTTTTGGTTACTTTAATAGTGCAAATTTGTGATATAAAAGTTGCAGACAGCACTATTTTAGTACTAAAAAGCGTTTCTCGACACTTTTACATTTCAACTATAGAGCTGATTTATCACCGTAAGAGCCTTTATGTAATGTTTTTATAATAAATCAGTGATCAAACTAGGGCCTTTTCGGGGTTTTGTAAACGTTTACAACACCAATATAGTACTAATCTTGAACACTTTTTATAGTACCAAATTTTGTTACTTGGGTTATTATTTAAATGTTTGCTAAATGTATTTCTAAATAAAATGAACGATCACAACCGTCATCAATACAATGATAAACCGTAAATTTATGAGACTCGTGAATTAAATAAAAATGTTTAAACAGATCTCTGACAGAGGAGAACCTACCAAATAAAACATGAGATCATTTTAAATTACGTTAAAGTGATTTTGTAAGTTTTTAATACTTGGGCACTATACCCATTTACTGATATAGTTATTTGTTATTTTTACAATAAGCCAAGGTCAGTTGCTAGAGTGCGCACCGTGGTGTAGATTTTATCATATTTGGTGTTTAGTTTGTAAACTAATTTATTTACACAAAGAAACTTACAATTAAACAAATATTTACAAAATGTACAAAATACACAAGAAACAGTTGAGCTATCTGGAGATCGTTACAAACGATCTAGAGATAGCTCAACTGATCCAAATCAGTGCCAGACGGAAGCGTCCCCAAGACGCTGGCGGCATTGCCACGCTGAATAGCAATGCTTATACGCTGCGCCAGATACCCACCAGCTCTTGGGTCACGCGTCGCCTCGATCAGTCGCCTAGACAAAATTTTGAAGACCCGCGAGGCCTCGGTTCCCCACGGACCCAGAGTCTCAACCCCAAGAGGAGCAAATAAGTAGGCTCTGTCGAGACCTGCATATTTGCGCCTCTTGAGATCCTCGGCCAGATCTGCCGCCGCGCCCGCCACAACGGATGTCCTTGGCAGATGAGAAGGCGCAAGTGTGTCGACACACGTAGCATCCCACACAAGTGGCCTCCCCGACTCCCAAGGAACAAGCGTCATACCGTCAGGCCGCTTACCATCGTCACGCAACAGACCATTCGGTTCGAGAACGGCTGGTACGTTGACCGTTGTAAAGGCCCGCCGGATGACGTCGTTAAGGCTGGCGTGACGAGATATCCGACCGGCGGCCCTAGAACACGATAATCCGTGGTGCCCAAGCTGATCGACTGCAGTACCGCACTGGCACCGATGAGGTGCGCAGCACGGCGCACCCAACCCTAAGCAGGTTGCAATACGGAACGTGACGGGATCCATTAAAGTACCAGTGTTACATGAAGGAAGGGCTTGTAACCAATAACCTGACTCCAATTTGGAAACAGCAAGAAGACAAGGGCACAATCTGCAGAGCTGGAACACGTTTGTAACAGACTATTCCGTGTCAACTCACACAGAGGCCCGTCCCATTGCCGTTGAGACGAAAGAGATTTGGGGGGAGCAGTATTGGGACATGCACTATGCCAAGCATTTCGAGCTTCGTCTAGATACGAAATTTGGAGAGTAATACCAGATGTAGCCGAAAAAGACTGAGATAGAATTTGTTTAACCAAAGAGCTAGTGCTATAGACGGAAGACAAGAAAGCTGGTAGGGCTACACTCGAAATTTTGCGAATACCTAAGCCTCCCAATTTGACAGGCAGGGAGGCCTGCGACCATGCCCTGTCATCCAAGGAAATATTCAAAACCGATGATAAAGTAGTCTTTAGAATGTTGTCTAAGCCTTCCACCAGCTCACTGTGTTTCCACAGTTGACAACATCTTAAAGAGTAGGTAAATTTAGGCACAAACAGACAAAACCGAATAATTGTAAAAGCCATATAGCTATTAATTTTGAGTAATCTGTCCGAAGTTCTGTTAAAATTTTGTATTTTTTCATCTACAAATGCCGGAAAGGACTAAAACATATTTTTGGATGAACTGCCAAACGTGTATACTTTCTGCGGAATACTCGGCATTCGAAACGAATATTATTTTAAAACAAGCGTCAACCGTCTTGATGATTGAAGGCTTGATGAAGAGGACTATAGTCTTCTTACACGATGCCGAGACCACTGCGGATATTATTGTTTATTTTATCATTACTTTATTTAACTTGGTTTGGCAACTAAATACCAGGTACAGTTTATATTAAAAGTAAATGAATAGGAATAGACAAGAATGATTTACTAGAAATGAGAATGATTGCATGGGTTAATACCATGTCTACCTACCTATACCTGTTTGTTTATATTAAGTATTTTCTAAACTTGTGGCGATCTATTTGGTTGCTGTGCACAAACTAAATGGGGGACGGTTTAGTATCGTCAATCTAAGTAGGTTTTGTGACCAATTAGGTTACCTACTTGTTGAAAAAAACTGGTTAAGACTATTTATGTGACCGGAATAACTAATGCTTTATTAGTTGTTAATTTTGATTTGTCTGTTTGTTTCCTCCTTATTAACTAACTTTGATGACTTACTAACACACGGTTACACTAATTTATTATTACACTAGCTGTGCCCGCGACTTCGTCCGCGTGGAATAGTGTCTATGGGTAGCATTTTAAAAATGCAGTGAAAAAAAAACAGTAGATACTTATTCGCGTGCACGTGGCACAGTTATGTGCCCTCTTACTACACTTGGGCATATTTCCCCACCTACACCACTCCCCCCTCCTCTCCCTCTGTTAATGTACATTTTTTCATGCAAACTTTCATTCCCTATTGTTATTTTACACCCTTGGTAATAGAATAATTAAGTGGGAGGCGTGAGGTTGAGGAGAAAAAATAGAAACAAAATAGTTTTCCAAAGTAACAATAATGTCTATTTAATAATTTTGGGGTGTCGGCCAAGATTGATTTACTAATAAGGAGTCCGGAGGCTTTGTTTGACTGCGAGTATATCAAAAGCATTTCAAAACATCGGGTCGGTTCGATGTATCCCATCCCTAAGCGGCGCCGGCGGTCGGCTGTCAGTCAGTCACTGATACGTAAACAAACAGAAAATCCTAGCGTGGAATTTCTCCAAAAAAAGCGCAATTCTCATGAAAAATGGTGTTCACAAAAAGTGTTTTGCATTGTTATGTTGCATAAATGACCTTTCTAATGCCTTTGCCTATCTGTGTACCAAATTTCGGTGATCGGCATGTAATCGGCGAAGTGGGTTAGTATTAGAGTGAGACAGATAGTGAGACAGAAACATCAAAGAATTGCTCTTTAGAACGTGTTTATATACGATAGTTTGCACACTTCAGTGTACATTCATTATCTAGATATCTATCAGTCGCGGCTGTCAGCCGCGTCTGCCTAAATATCGATCTTTTCAATCCATCGACGCTTATGACTATCTGCCACTGGCAACACTGGTCGGCAATCAGTCAGTCTTATGGACTTGGCGAAAAGACTTTGCATCCCCGTCAGCACAAAAAAAAAGTCAGTCAGACAAACAGAAATTTCTCGATCGAAAGCCGTCGCAATTGTACAAAAAAGTGTAATTTTCATGAAAAATGGTGTTTTCAATAAGTGTTTTGCAATAATAAGTTGCACAAATGTCCTTTCTAATGATTTAACCTATCTGTGTACCAAATTTCATTGCAATTGGTGATTGGTGATCGTCGGAGTGTTTTGGTGTCAGAGTGAGACAGAAACATCAATGTGATGCTCTTTATAACGTTTTAAAAGGTTTGTAAAACCTTTTTCACAATAAAAAGTAGCCTTTGTCCTTTCTCAGGCCCTGAACTATCTGTGTACCAAATTTCATTTCAATAGGTTTAGTAGTTTTGGCGTGAAAGCCAGACAGGAAGACAGACAGACAGACAGAGTTACAAACGCATTTATAATATTAGTATGGATTACATACATTGATTTATACATGACAGACTTCACAGTAGACAGATTTTCTTTGATACCTACGATGTCTTCTTCTGAGAGATCACATTACACACCACCACCGTCTGATAGGCAGAAAATTGCAAGGCTGTCTCGTAGTAAAAATCGTCATGATCGTCCTATGCGTAGACTACGACCTGAAATTACTCCAAATAACAGACAACGACGCAAACGCGAGACTTACCGTAGTAGATCGCGTCGTTGACGGTCCTCCAGTGAAAGTACTGACAGTTCTTTGAGAACGAGAAAGCGAAGGCGAAGACGTACATCTTGTCATCAACGATTTCGGTCTACTTCAACAAAAAGTATTGAGAATTCTAGCGATAATACGCACTCTCAGATTAAGAATAGAAAACGCTGTCGGTCTGGTTCTACAAACTCCCCTAGCTCACAATCATCTGAATCCGAATTAGACATAGAAAGACCATCGCGTGAAAGGTCCCGGAAGAATAGGCACGAGAAAAGACGTCGATACTCTACTAAATCGAAGATAAATCGGGAATATAATGTGCTCAAAAAATTTGCGCGATTATTCGGTAAAACAGATCATCCCGTTGAAGGGGCACAAATAGCCAGTCGGCTATTGACTGGATACGCAAAGTAAACGAAATTGCCAGAATTTATAATTTAGTAACAGGCAGATTATTTTCTACGCCATCCCTAAATTGGCTGTGGCTGGTCATGCCAAAAAATGGTACCAGGCAGGGCCAGAGTACAATCAATCTGAGATGGCGGGAATGGCAAAAGAAAATTGTGAAAGCTTTTCCCGATGACCTTAATTATGCCGATCGATTATTTGAAATGTAAGAAAGGAGAAGCAGAAAGGACGAATCATTGGAAGACTATTATCACGACAAAGCAAGATTGGTAAAAATGTGTGGGATAACAGGGCGAAATGCAGTGGATTGTATCATCAATGGAATATTCGATTTTAATATACGTCTAAATGCACAAGGTTCAAGTTTGAAGTAACCTTCTCAGTTGCTAAAATATCTCCGTCGAATTTCTAAGAAAAACATCGCAACTGCACGCAAGGTTAATCAAGTCAGCCGATATGAAAATATTACGAAAGCCGAAGATAACCGAGCGAATATGGGAACTCAGAATAAAAGATTTTCTAATATACCCCGGGAAGATGGTAGGCAAATTCAATGTTATAATTGCCTAGAGATAGGCCACACGTTTCGCACGTGCACAAAACCTAGAAAACGATGTGATAAATGTTCTGAGTTCGGACATGACAGCCAAAATAAGAACTAGTAAGAAAATTTCGTGGGAAATCAAATATCTATGAGAATCCAGTCAAGAAAACGGAGCCTGAGCAGACAGTTATGAAAATATCACCTAACTACACTTATCTTATTTCTGCAGTATCGTAGCTGTTTTGGTGATAGTGGCGACATCCTTCTTTGGTTACTTTTATTTTTATCTAATCTTTAAATTTCATAGATAAAGCATGTATCTTTTTTTTTCATTACTTCTATAGTCTTTCTTTGTTGTTCTATGAGTTTATCCTTCGCCGTTTTATTTTGTCTACCTATTTTCAAACCTATCAGTCTTTGCCTGCTTATAATATTACAGTTACTTGCAGATGATGCCGATGGCGACGGTACTTGTACATCAGGACCAAGCAATGATGGTGACGGTGGTTGCGCTCGATTTTTTTCCTAAATCACCTAATCTGCTCTCGTCACTGTCAGTCGGTGGAGAGTCTTTTCGAAGTCGTTGTAACATGCGTTCTCTGTTTTTTTCCTCTAATCTACTTATTTTAGCTCTTTCGAGCCATTCTTTTCGTTGAATACGCTGTTCTCTACATGTTAAATCCGCTATGTTCTTAGTCTTGTTTGCTTCATTCCTTCTTTGACGTCTCTCTTTCTCTTTCATTTTATGTATTGCACATCAAAACGGATCCACTTTTATGCGAGCTCGTCTTTTTCTTTCTGCTTCTCTTTTAGCAATCCTAATCTGTTCTTCTGTTTCCTTTTTTCTCCCTATCTACACTCGTGAGCAACTGAATCGACTCACCCCTACAATATGTACAATGTTTTACTTTTTTCGAAAATGACTTGAGTAATGTATATAAAAAAAATATATTTGAAAGCTTGATCTTTAGGCTTCAAAATGATACCATTATTTTGAAAATCTACCCAGAACTTTTAAAATTAATCAGATATGAATGGAAACGCTTACAAAATTTATTACTTTTACAACAGAATATACATTATTTACAAAAACTATTATTACATGAAATCATTAAAAAGAAAATATAAAAATTACATTTTATAAGAAACTAGAAAATTTTATAATGAACTCTGTTTTCCACCTGAAAGTATTACAGGTAGAAAACAGAGTTCAGATCACCGACCGCAGGCAATGTGCCCAAAAGGCTGGCAAAAGTGAAGTTTATTAAAGTAAATATAGGGCTGATTAAAATTAAAATAAAACAGAAAATGTATGCACAATACTTGAAATTTATTAGCTCAATACTTTATGTTGCCATTTCTAGCTCTAATAACACTTTGAAGGCGGTTTTTCATTGAACTGATGAGTTTTTTAATTAATTGTTGAGGAAGCCTTTCCCACTCATCTTCCAGCGCTCTGTTTTGAGCTCTCCGATGTTCGTAGGCGTCGGATTTCTGGCTCGTACCCTCCGTTTGAGCTCGTCCCATAGATGCTCGATTAGATTTAGATCAGGACTTAGTGCTGGCCAGTCCATAGTCCGAATGCCAACTTCATCCATGAACTGACGAGTGATACGCGCAGTATGACAACGGGCATTGTCATGCATTAGAATGAAACCATCCTCGATTAACCCTTCATAAGGCAAGACATGGTCCAGAAGAATGTCTTCCACATATCGTGCAGCAGTTAGACCGCCTCTTCTGCCTCCGCTACCGCACAAAGCTTATTTTTTATGGTTACACGCTTATAACGATATAAAAAAAAAATACAAAACGAATTTAAACGACAGTGGTGTTATTTTAAAGCCTAAAATAAAGCTTTAAAAAAAAAATATTTTATACACAAGTCGTTTTCGAAAAAAGTAAAACTTTTTACATTTTGTAGGGGTGAGTCGATTCAGTTGCTCACGAGTGTATATAATAAGAGAAAATTTCAAAACATTATTAAGAATTCAATCTCATAAAAAGTTCACAAACGTGGGTACATGTCACAGACGTGGTTTAAAATAACACGTTTGTGACAAGAATTTCAAACCACGTTTGTGACGTTTTTTCGAACGTGTCGATAAAACAACTTCAATTTGAAAGCAACAACTCACAAACCAATTTAAAACAATTTGACAACTTTATCTACCAAATAAGTAACAATCAACTGTAAATCATTTGTTTTGAAATTTTAATGACACCCACGTTTAAGACGTGTTATGGTTTACAAATTCTGTGCAGAAAACTTAAAAAATAGGTACATACCTTATTTTACCACTGCTTCTGATCTCGCCACGCACCAAAAAGCAAATGGCCGATTTTCTTTTTAAAACTTTGTGTTGCCAGGGCCGTAGTACGTTTTGGTTCACAAAATATATTGATCTTCAAAATTGCAGCACATGTTCAGTATTTGTTGAAAATTATATAATTCGTAAGAGTACATTTTTTTCTTAACGTGTTTTCACGTTGAAGGAATCAAAGAAAAAAATTAGAATTATACTTAATTCAAGTTTTTAAACATGGAAATACTCACGGGTACTGAGATCTAATCCTAGTTTAACAAGCAAACGCGTTAGGTTCGCCTGTTAAGTGTCCTTTAGGTAAAGGACCCAAAAACATATGCTTAAATCTAAAGTGCAATCCCTTGTTCCGCTTTCTTAGATATATCTTTTATCCGTTCTTCTGATTCAGCAAATTATTGGTTGATCCGTTGGCACTGCCGTCTAATTAATAAGCGTCCTAAACCCAAATATTGTGTCAAAAATAAGTTTGCTGTGAGTACAATACATGTGAACCAAGTTATATCACAATTAACCATGAACAAGGTGATACATAGTGCCAAAATGTTATGTTCGTGCAGCTTTGGAATGATTTCAGTCTCAAAAACATTAACTGCAGTCTCCAGCATACGACAAAGCGGCAATGATGGGTATGTTAGTGAACGCTTGTCATCCCACCATTCTCGGAGTTGTATATACTGGTATATTTCAGCCTGTTGTTTTTGTTCATCTTCTTCAATCAAAAGACTCCGGCAAACTGCACAGTCCAGGTTTTTTAAGGTGGATGCTAGATATCCACTGATATATATTAAAGGCTGCAATTTAATATCTGTCAAATCAGTTTTATTTTCTAGTTCCATTTCCTCTGGTATGTTTAACTATTTTGAAGACATACTGGAAGCAAGCAGTGTGTCTTCAAAATTTGTTAGCAGAGTTTGATTTATCCTTTTCACAATTAGAACCCTTACTGTGTGGTGCAGTCATTCCTGAAACCACTGAGGTTTTCAGAGCAGCTATGAAACCTGCACACGTAGGATTTCGGTTCGTAGGGCTGTGCTGGCGAATAATGCCGAAAAAGTTTTCCAACCCATCTTGGTTTAAAGATCTTAAATTTAAATACCGAAACCCTAGTATGTGTACAGCATTCCACACATCCTGCAATGTTCTGAGTGACATTAGCATGCCGTGTATACATTTTACATTCCTGGCTTCAGTGCCATCATTCTTAATGAATTTGAGGGCTTCTAATTTTTTTCTGAAATCGTGTTAGAGCTGAATGGTTGGTTATAGCAGAGACATTTTGTCTTTGTCCTCTTTTAACATCATCTTTGCATGATGGGCTATTAGTGCAGTCAAATCAAATAAACGATCCAGTTACTTTATAACAAGAGCAGTCTGCATCATTTAATTTTGCCTTTGTTCATCAATTTCACTTTGAGACATTAGTTTCAATACAGCAGAAACAGTATTGCTTAGGGCTTGTGCAGCATATTTTCCTTTCATTTTTGCGCGGTATTTTGGTCGCACATGCACTGCGCTTATTTTGCTTAGATGCAGAATAAGCGCTTAGAAGAAAGAAGCATGCTTAGAAGCTTTGATTTTTTTTTTTTTTTCCACCTCAAATAGGTACAACCACTTTCCAAGGTTATTTCCAATCTGTATCTGACCATGGTTCATAAAATTGTTTCATATTGATTTAAATAGGTGTGATATATCATACATCATGTAAATTTGTTTGTTGTCGTCTGTGATGAAGAAGTTACGACTTTCCATGGCACCAGAAAACTGGCCAGACCTGTTAATAGAATGCTCTTTCAGAAATTTTAAAGCTCCCATATTTGTGGGCCCTTGGTCGCAAACTGTTACCATCACTCTAAAGCCAGTTTCGTTTATAGTTTTAACCAACTGTTTGATGTATTCTGCTAGTTGTTGTGATGATATTGTGCCTTTCACGAAGTAATACGCAATCAACTGCTTATATCGCGCACGGAGACCTTGAATCATGAAAACCAGGGCGTGATCTGCTTTCAAGATACATTGACAAGTGGCAAGTTAATAATAACGGCTAATGCATCAGCAGTTAAATATTTTCTAAGATAAAATAAGTTCTGAACGTTTGACAATGAATTGTTTCTATCAATGACAGCATTAAACAAATCCATGAAAGATAGATAGATAAGTATTTATTTGCCTAGAAAATAAACACACACGAAACAAATCACAAGGAAAAAATAAAATCAAAGCATAATGAAAGGCTTGAACTGAGCAAAATCTTTACCATCACATGTTGAAATCTCTATGTTGGGTAATTTGCAAGTATAAATGGAATGCCTTTCAGATTCTACTCTGGTTTTCAATTGTCTTATAGACCAGTCATTATAGTAAGTTCACCTCGGAATTCGAGATACCCAGCTGTAAGTCTGTAAATATTTGTATATTGACACCCTAAAAAGTGTCTCAAAACCTGCATATGGTAGGGTGTACGCAACTATTAAATTTCAAGGTCAAAAAACTTTTTTTGTAAAAAAATGTATTATATCAGCTATCCGGTTCCCATATTACAAGCTCTGCTTAGTTTGGGGCTGGGTAGTGTTGTGTGAATTGTCCACAATATTTATTTATTTATTATTTATTTATTTAATAACTAATAGATTAAGGTAGAAAGATTTAACGACAAATTGCACTACTTTCAGGGCAAGGTAAATTGACTTATAAACACATCCAATAATAATAATAATAATAATAATAAATAATGTGGACAGTTCACACAACACTACCCAGCCCCAAACTAAGCAGAGCTTGTAATATGGGAACCAGATAGCTGATATAATACTTGAATACATTTTTTTTTTGTAAATACATACTTAGAATACAATAATAAATAATTAATAATAATAGATAATTAATAGATTAGACCAAAAAGATTCAACGGACTCAATTAAAACAAATTATTCAGAGCTAAAGCGAAATGACATAAATCACATCGATGATCTTAATGAATTGAAGCAAAAGGGTTC
This sequence comes from Thera britannica, assembly GCA_939531255.2. Classification (NCBI taxonomy): domain Eukaryota; kingdom Metazoa; phylum Arthropoda; class Insecta; order Lepidoptera; family Geometridae; genus Thera; species Thera britannica. Next base: position 9,743,162 of record OW618042.2, on the reverse strand, counting down.
AAGCACAAGAATTGTTCAAAGTAGATTTCGGCAGAATGGTTTAAATAACAAAGAACCCAGTGTTAAGAAATAAAAAAATGATTTAAAAGATAATTCCAATCCTTACAGATTGACTCATGTCCTTTGCCTTAATATCTTTTTACTATTACTGGCGTTACAGCTAATTTTGTAAATGAAATAAAACCGAAGCCCACCAAATCAAATCCAAATTAGGAGTATACTTTCAAATAAACATCAATAAAAAAAATATTATTTAATCTACTTTTATTATTATTTTATCATAACATTAAATTCAAAGTAAATAAAAACGTAATCCACTACAGTCAATCAACACTGATTGCTTAGTTCTGTTTATTATTAAAGATCTTTCATTTCGCTTTCATAAGTCTAATAATAATTATTTTTTTGGTTTCTCAGCCTTTGTTTACATGTGTTATCAATGAACATAATTTTTTTAATTTCTTAGTTATAGTCGTACATAGTCCTTAATTATTTTCTTGCCTCTTCCTTTTCATAACCTTTTTTATTTTCTCGCTTCAATGTCTTTAATTTAAAGTTTCATCTTCCGTTTCATCCTCTATGTCTGTATCAATCAAAGCATCTTTTCCATTTCCACACGGTAGGCTCAAATATTCAAGATGGAAAATTTTGGGGATGACGCCAATCTCACACAGGTTTTTCAAATCATTGTGCTTCATTTTCGTGATCGGTAGTATTGACTTGTACAATTTAGGGTTTACAGTTTTATTTTTCGCTATGACTGGAATCAGCTCCGCTGGTGATCCATCTTTCATTGAGTATTTAACAGAAATATTCTGCAAAGCTGAATTTTTAAAAGTGGCAATTCGAATTTTACTTATCTTTCCTGAAAGGTTTCCTCTGAAATATTTGTCAGCAAACTCTTCAAAGTTTTTGAAATCTGTGTGGTCCATCCATTGAACATGTATGGGGAAACTTCTTTTCTAGCGATTTGGCAAACTGTCAACCATTGGGATGGGGCCCAAACTGTGGTGTTCCTGACAGAATGTTCAATAACGGAGTGCATGTCGTCGACACTCGTCTCGGTGTGGCCTGGTAGTAAATAATTCAATTGAATGGTCTCGAGGGTTTTTGCTTTTGACAGTGCATTATGCATGAAGCCATCACGATCTTATTTTTATTTTGACTTGGGCACGAGTCCGAGCAGAGAATCAAATGTTTAACTGTACCCCGGAAGTCTACAGTAGAAATGTATTTCTCCATAATAGTGGCCACTTCATTGCCTCCTCTTTTGGCGTCAGATTCTCCCCATATACACAATAGCCTGCTCTTGTGACATTTTCATAAAAACACAAATTGTAGACTGCATACTTTCGAGTGTAGAAAAAGAGTATACTATTGCCGTGAGGAGTTTTCAATACTTTTTGCAAATCAAATGTAATGCATAAAATTTATGGATTCTTCTTTCCTAATTCTCTATGGCAGTTTAGTCTAGTTTTCGAGGCATCTCTTTCGTCTAGATGATCTTTCTTTTCTTCTATGAATTCATTTGGATTCATTTCATAGCGCAAGCATTTTATGCATTTATCCTTTTTGGGTACATGAAATCCAATATTAAATTCTTTATTAAATATATCTCTAAATATATTTTCACTGACGACATCCAAAGACTGGCTTGTTCTATCTTCTTTGTACACTCTATAAACGTTCTTTAAGTTCCTGAACTCAACTGGTAGATACAGCCTGGAGGTTTCTGTAACTTTTTCAGTGTTTATATCAAGAAATTGTAGTTCATTGTTATCGCCTTCCAAAGACTTTTGAAGTATGCTCATCTCTTCATAAGTATAAACGCGTCTTGATCTTTTTTGTTCATGGTTTTATAAAACTCACCATGAAAAGTTTGTATGTCCAGCATTGTTAGTTTTTTGCATTTGAAATGTTTATTTTCTTGGCCATGGTTACATGAAGGCAAACCAGGCGGTCTATTGGCAGAATATCTGCAAAACCAAAAGATCACATTGAAAACAAACCACACTAATAACGCAATTTAAAATAAAACGTAACTGCTAAAAACGAAGTAAAAATTGCAAAAATTATAGGATGTAAGGATTCTAACCATACCCTAATCTGTGCTGGCATTTAAAAGTTATGATGGAATAGAGAAACTCTCATACATACTCGTACAAGAACCCTAAAAACATTACACTTCTTTTTTAAATTGGAAGTCGATTTTTCGGCCACCACGGCACTGGATAGTGGGTCATACCAGGTATCTTACAAAAACATGCATTGAAATCAGAGCACAAGACAGACACAAAACATCATCAAAAAATATTTTTTTTATCGTAAAATATCGCACAGTCAACACATCATTTTTTTGACTGACCCTACTAGCACGTTAATCATGAAGAAAACACCTACCTTTGAACCTTTGCTTTTGCTCTTTTCCACTCATCTGGAGCCCTGATTCTTTTCCTTGCCTTATTGTGAGGTACTTTCGCAACGTTTTCTTCCATGTTATTTTCGTTTAATGCACAATTAACTCTTAAAATTGGTAATAAAACACACACGACTTGACTCACAAAATTCATAAGACGCCATTACAAAAGTGTCATGGCCGACCGTTCTGTGACTGTTGTGATTGGTCGATTTGGACAATAGCGTATTTGCTATTGAACTGATAAGGACAGTCTCGATTTAGCTTCTCAACCGACTTATTAAACTCGATTTTCTATGGGACAGTTCTAACATTGCATTCAAATGAGTTGAACCGTCTGACAGGTTTCAAAAAACTCCACCAGGTGGCATCCTTAGTTCAGTTTGAGCAAAAATGGACAGTAACGCTTTTGCTTTTAGCCCCCTCACTTGTACCGTAATGTAATATTATTGATAGTAAACTGAGAAGTATTATTACATTACAAAAAATAATATTACTTAGGTGGTACAGGTACCAACCGACATGTTTTATCTTAGTTCTAATCAAAATCTATTCTTTGTTCAACACAATCCTAAAATTTGAGTCACTCACGGTGTAGGCAGGAAAGTAGGTAGGTACATACCTCACTTTTATAACCGATTAGTTCAGATGCAGTTGATGACAACGAACTATCGTTACACACACTAATAGTGTCCAAGGAGTCAGATAATATTAAATGTATGTTCAGGCCACGGCGATGATAGATGATAATAGGAAAGATACTAGGATATTATATATGCTATAATGATATTCGATTGTTCATGGTTATTATAGTCATGTGACTAGGCGAGTGATGCGTATGAATGTGGATGGATGTTTGGGTAGAGGTAGGCCAAAGAAAAGATGGATGGACAGTGTGAAGGATGACATGGATAAGAAGGAAGTGATACAAAAGCTGATAGAGGAGAATGGAAGAGAAGAACATGTTGTGCCGACCCCGCATAAAGTGGGATAAGGGCAGGAAGAAGAAGAAGAAGATGGTTATTATAAACAAGAAGGTATATTACTTAGTTAGCTATACATACATAGGTACCGACCGATGTACGTACTTACTGCTAATGTAGTTGTAGCTTCATACCGAATGTACGAAGTGCGCTTGGCCTGGCACCTAGGTACCTATTCTTTAACAAACCTAATAATAAGGAATTTCATTTATATTAATTATATTATTTTCATTTATAGAAAGAATCAAAGACAGGATCACAGAATGCAGAGTTTCCAGTTCTTCTCTATATGTTTTATAGCCCAGTTTAAATTTAATTCTGTCTGTGAGTCGATTTTCAGGTATTAAAATCTTTAATTCTTCGTCACCTAGGCCCTCGAGACATGTGTCGATGTTGTTATCTGTAAAGCATTTGAATGAATTAGAGTAAGTAGGTAGGTATATTGATACACTCGTATAACTTGGTACTTGTAACTGAAATAATAATAGTAGATATTCTAAAATTATCGGTAAATCGGGTTTTGTCAATTCCTGGACGTCCGTCGTCGGTCCAGGGGCCTTACTTTCAGGCTGGTCGACATTTTCAAGCGGTGGTCATGACGTCAATCTCGATCAAAAACTCTTAGCCGCTAAGTGATTGTCACGAGTTTTTGGCGTCAGCGACGTCACATTGACGTCATCTCCATCGTGAAATTATCTCTGTCAGCCCTAAAATAAGGCCCCAGAAACGCCGCACGCCGCACGATTAGTTGACTTTTATGAACACAGATGAATTCAATCGCCGCACGCACACAATAATAGTAATATCCCTCTCACATTGAAAAAATCACTAAAGGAACGGCGTTCATTTTTACGCTAGACAGAACTCTACCTAGGTACTAGACTTAGTTTGTAAGTAGTGTAATCTTCATCTACTGAACAGATTCCAAACATTAGGTAGGTAGGTATTACAAAGCTACACTATCCCTGCTAAACACGAACAGCGTTCGCATAATTTGAATCAGTATACCTTATTAGGTACCTACCTACGTACCTACACAGTCAGCAGTTAGTGTCGCAGCATGCAATGAACATTTATTCGGCAAATATTAAAAAAATAAGTGAACTACGCATCGACTGATTTCATGATCCTAAAGTTTTGTTCAGTAAATGTCCACTGCATGCAATGCACCACTTAAGTAGGTACCTATACCTACCTATACATTTGGTTGGTCTAACGAAACAAAATAGTACATATCACCACTACCATAGAAGTAATTGGGTAAACTTTGAACAAAAAAACTCGGAAATGACAGGAATCGGGCTATCAGAAATGTTTTTAGTGCTTTTTAACCATTACCTGCTCAATCAACCCAGGGCCCAAAGTCTGCACCACATCTTGGAGATCAAAACAGAGTAGGTAGGTACTTACCACAGAACACTTGAATGGTGTCTTGAGACACCCCCCATGATTCCAAAAGCTCATTCAGCTCCATTTTACACTATTTTCATACACTGGTTATACCAATTAGCATAAAACCGCAGGTACTTTATTATTCACAAATTTTAACAAGAACGAACGAAGCGCACGTGACGCGGCGGCGGCGGTTGCAATTTGTCAATGGCGCGCGTGACGCAAGTCGCGGCTGTCCGGGCTGTGCCGCACACGCAGCCTGATGAGGAGAGGGAAGAACGGCGCGGGAGCGGAGCGGGCAGCGCGTCTTCAAGGCACGAGTCGCCCGACTAATCAGAGCATGCTATTCTAAACACTACCTAATAAGGTATGGTCAAAAGCCAAAACTGTGAGCGGGAATCTGAATCAAACGGTTTTTTCTTATATGCGTAATAAAGAACTTTAGGCGTAATAGCAATAAGACTTATTTTTCATTTTAGGTAGGTGCCTCTTTATCCAAGTGTGATTATTATTACCTACTATTTATTACCTACGTACCTATGATTTTAATCCAGAAGTACCTAGATTAGATACCTTTTTTTTACCTAGATTAGATACCTAGATTTCAGATTTTGAATAAAATCCGAAAAAATAATAATATAGGTATTTAGGTCGGTATGTACTATTTTTGTTATTATAGTTGTTTTATTGCACCAACATACATTTTAAGTATATATATTATCTTGATTGTGGAAATTACAACTTGCATAATTAGTGGGTAGTGTGAATAAAACTAACCCTTGCACAATACCATTCAGCTCTGCGGAGGTTGTTGGGAAGTGTACCCATTTATGAAATACTCTTGGGTTGTTAAGAGCCTCAACTACTTCCTGAATACTTCTGGAGACTGATGGTGTGGACCTAGAAAGGGAATGTATTTGTCATTTTTCAATTCCAATTTTAAATGATGCTAACTTCCAATCTTCATTGTTATTATTTAACTACCTAATTTTATCCTATCCGAATCCTAGGTAAGGACCTACCTGTCAATCACGTGTAAATAGGAACATCTGTACCACGGATTCCTCACTTTTGGATTCGGAGCTGGCTGTTATGAGGTTAGGTTAGGTTACAGACTTAGGTACTTACCTTAGATTTACCAATTAGCATAAAACCTATCAATCCAGCCTATCAATAGTAGTCTATCAATGCTTTAGTCAGCCTAAAATGCTTCATGAAAGCAAGATCCGAGAGCTCAAAGGCATTGCACAAACCCGCCTCATTTCTTCGCTTTCTATATAATACACTTGTTGAGGCTTCGACGATGAGATCGTCTATGAAATGCTGGAAGAAATTATTGTCCATTCTCTCGCTGAAAGTACCAAACAAATCCAAATTTTGAACAATAATTATTATGTTGTGTCAACAAGAGTCAAACGAATGAAAAATTCCAGAGATCTCGAATACTGCGTTCCGCCTCGGCTAGTACGGACTAGACGTTGCGTCTCGCATGAACTTCGACCGAGAAAATTGCAGAAAGAGATCGTGGGAATATGCCTAGATGGTTGTCACAACTTTTTGACCGACCTATGACGTCATCTCCACCGTAAAATGATCTCGGTCAGCCCGAGAATAAGGCTTGATCGTTTTCGTGTCGTTTTCTATGTATAATAAAAAAATCTATCTACCCGTAATGTATTGTATTATGTATAAAGATAAAGGTAAAAATTGTTTATTGCGTGGTCTAAACATGTCTTACACTTACAAGCATAATATTATCTCGCTTACAAAAACATTTAAAATATAGATAGATAGTGATAAAATTATTGCAATTTCTTACCACGGATAATGTCACAGGTGACATTATCAGGGAGACAGGGTTAAACATTAAGCAATGATTAAATTTAAACTGAGTTCACAAGTGTGGCAATGAGTTATACACGTTTTGAGTATAGGAAAAATAATAATATATATAGACCTTTGATTAGACATTGATAGGAGTACCTCGCTCTAACTAAGCACATGGCTTGTGAGAAGAAGCGAGGGCCCTTCCTCTGGCTAGTCATAAGGGGTGTTATTAATAATCCTGGCGTAGCGTTGGACTAGTTAATCCGTGTTTTGTCTCTTGCATTGACATGCAATTGTCAACTCGAGGAAATGTGACAAAACACGGATTAACTAGTCCAACGCTACGCCAGGATTATTAATAACACCCAAGGAGTATAATAAACATTAAATTCACATTGTAAAGTGTAAGTAGACAATAACCTAACCGCTGCTTACGTACTAATTCCATAATACTATATAAGGACCTAAATTAAATCATTTTTAAGCTTAGAAAGGAAAAAAACTAGAAAAAGTAAGAACTTAACTATATAAGGCTACCATTTAAATACATTTTTATAAGTATTTCTAAAGGATAAAAGGATTTGTTGATTTAGTCAGTGTAATGTATGATTGTAGGTGTCAGGATGGGCTATCCTACTACCACCAGTCTCTTAAGAGTCTGGGTATTATAGGATTAGCCCATTTATTGTTGAAAGGTGTTGTAAGGAATAGTCTGTTAAGGGTGAGGAGAATAAGGGATGTCGTAGGTGTGTGTGAATGATGACTTAGGCTTTATCATTATTAATATTAAATAAGATATTTGGAGGAGGTGGCTATGCAACTATGTGGAACAATGCCTCTGTTTCAATGAAGGTTAGAGATTGTAGGTGTTTGCTGACTATTGATTTGCATTTATTGAACAGTAAGTCGTGAATTGGGTAGGTTTTATCTTATATATATGTATATCAGTCATGTACTACCAATAACACACGTTCTAATTAGTTTCGGGCTACATGGTGCTGTGTGTATTGTCCAGTATTATTATTGTATATATATTATAAATACAACTACCTATAGTGAATTTATTTCATAAAATATGCATCAGGAATGTATACTTCTTTTGCTAAGGAAGTAGAACACTGTAGGTAATTCAATTGAGTGAATATGTTGTAAATATTTTTAGAATGTGTATTTCTATTGCCGCTATAACAAATAATAAAAAATAAATTAAGAATTAAGGCCCTCTGACGGAAAACATTTTTTTAAACAATTGCACTGAGAAATAAAGAATCTATCAATACATTTTATAAAAGCGAAAGTAACTCTGTCTGTCTGTCTGTTACGCTTTCCCGCTTAAGAGCGCATCGAGTAAACTAGGCGGACGTAAAATAGGTATTTACTGCTGCTCGCTAGTTGTGTGCGTTCACACGCACACAATGATAGGTTCGCTCGACGCCGTTTACACCTAGTGTGGCAAAAGGAGGTAACCCATGATTTGGAAAAAATGTTGCTTTGTTGAGTGACTTATAGAGACGAATATTTTTTTATGTCACTATTTAAACAAGAAAATAATATTCATTACACGGATATTCAAAATCTAAAGTCAATTTTCATAATTATGTTTTTTGCTAGGCATGAATGTAGATGGATATAAAAGTAGGAATAAAAATAAGGATAGATTGTGTGAAACATGATATTATGTCCAAGAAAGGAGTAAGTACTGAGATGGCGAGTGATATGGAAGAAAAAGACATGTTGTGCAGACCCCACCTATTGAGATAAAGGCAGGAAGAAGAAGAAGCACTTTTTGGGGTTTTTTGTTTCATTTTCAACTAGGTACCTATATTCTTATATTGTGGATTGGACATTAGTTTTTAAATCCAAGAAATATGGGTATCGTTTAATAGGTTTTCGGGGGCTCTGATTGTGAATTCGACATTATTTTTTGTATCCAAGATGGCGGCTTTATTTTTTTTCTTAAAAAATTGATATGGGTATCGTGTAATAGGTTTTTGGGGGCTCTGATTGTGAATTCGACATAATTTTTTTTATCCAAGGTGGCGGCTTAATTCTTTTTCTTAAAAAATGGATATGGGTATCGTTTAATAGGTTTTTAGGGGCTCTGATTGTGAATTCGACATTATTTTTTGATTCCAAGATGGCGGCTTCATTTTTTTCTTAAAAAGTGGATATGGGTATCGTTTATTAGGAATTTGGGGGCTCTGATTGTGAATTTGACATTATTTTTTTAATCCAAGATGACGGCTTCATTTTTTTCCCAAAAAATGGATATGGGTATCGTTTAGTAGGTTCAATAAATTTCTGAAAAAAAGGAAAACATACGAAACATTGGATTTTATGAGAAAAAATGGTTATCTAGAGGCATTATCCAGGGAGTAAATAGTGGACTACGTTTGTATGGAGAGTCGCCTGTGTGATGCCCTCTTAATATTTCGGGATCTTTTAGTTCATAGTTAATAGTAGGTAAGATAGTTTCCGTTATATAAAAAAAAAATCGGTTTGCTTTTCTTTCCTTTTTTGAATTAATCTAATAGGTCGTAGTAGGTGTAAAACTAACATAATCTACTTACCTTCTACTCTTTTTATGCATTCGTTGTAAATAAGTATTGATAATTTAATTTCTTAGTTTCTTTTTTTTCCATTTAATCGTGACTTAAACACATCGCCGTGTGGTGAGCGCATCATTTTTACTACGTAGGTGCTTGTTGAGATGCTATGCTGCGGATGCATATTGAGATTCTAAGTCCTATCAGAAGGTTTGGGGCATTTTAATGGAAAAACGGATATAAAAACCAAATGTTTCTATTCTTACGTTCGATACATGAAGTGCACAAGTAAGCTACGCGAGTGCCGGAGGGTGACTGCTCTAGGTACCGAGTGCGCGTCGGCGGCAAATAATAAAACTGCAAGATAAGCACACTCGGACTCGAACCCTACAATCATCCCCTTGCAAAAAAAATTTTCGCAGAAAAATTCGATAAAGTACAAATTATTACTAACATTAAAACTTCTAAGTTACGTCGCCGAGGCACACAAGAATGTGCTGCGTTGCAAAGATAGTGGGTGGCTGCGCGACCGACTTACAGGCGCGTGACGCACACTAGCTTGCATTACAAATTTTATTTTTAGATCTCAAGTTTTTATGATTTAATTTTCTCTTTGTCTTAAGTACAAATAAAACCTTACCCTATATCTAACACATGCAATACATTTAGGCATGTGTAGCTGATTCACTGCGCATTTATATCAGCTATCTGGTTCCCATATTACAAGCTCTGCTTAGTTTGGGGCTGGGTAGTGTTGTGTGAATTGTCCACAATATTTATTATAATTATTATTATTTATATAATCACTGTTTAACACGGGTTCTGCGGGTTCTGATACTGTTGCTGCATAACGACCGTTCGCGGGGTGGGAGCTTGAGCTACCGGCCCCGTGGTAGTCCATACTGACAAAAGCTCTTTCCTAACACGCTTCTTGACACCCTCATAGTGAAACTTTGTCTTTTTGGCTTTCCGCCGTTAATCTACAAAGCATTTGCAGCGCTATTTCTTTCAGAGAAGTCTTTTTCGATAGAATAAAGTCTTGCAATTGGTTCAATAGCGGCAAATCTTTGTATAGCAATTGGAAGTCTTTTTGTATCTGCAAGAAAAAAATATTTATTTGATTTAAATATTAAATACTCAAGATAGTTAATTGATTCAGGCGTAACTTTGCGGAAGTCCATTCTAAGATATTAAATAGACAGACAAAATATCTAGTACTATTCCGTTAATCTATTTCTATGTATGACCCATTGGTCTATTCATCTTGATGATGCTTCGTAGAGAGGCGAAACACGAGTTCTTTATTATGTTTACTAGCTTAATATAAGAAATAGATTAGCGAAACAGTACTAGATATTTTGTCTGTCACAATATCTTTTAATATCTTATTAAATACTCACTAGAGCCGGCCCAACACTTGGTACTGTGAGTCCTTTATAAGTTTTGAAGTAATCCCATAATGTTCCCGGCGTTTCTTTCAGTTCCTTCATGCGAAAGTCATGCGTATCGACCCAGTCTTGCAGCAGGTCACTGGATGTATGTGACGGCACAACCATGCGCAAATTCGTTAATTGGGTTTCCACGTTCGGATCAGATTCTGAAACAAAATGAAATCAATTAAATAGGAATCCTTTTCATAAACGGCAAGTATAGTTTTAATTGAGGAGATAACAATTTCGTTAATACCTGGAGGGCAATAGTCGGTGATACCTTCAGCTGTCCGGTGGCACGACGCCCTAGTAACCTTTTGTGGAGTACTTTGCGGTGTTGGTAGCGAGGTCCTGTTTGTACGCAACTTTGCTGACGAATCCTGTTCCAATAGTTTTTTTTCGAAGTAAACTTAGTTGCGTATACAAAGCTCCAATGGGACGTGTTTTGTTAACAAGTTTTCCGGTTTTTGTTTTGTTCTTCTATTTTAATAAAATAAAACCTGTGTGCACTTGTGCATGGGAACAGGACTTTAAAATAACTTTTTGTCCAGAAGGTACAAATACTGGGTGCGACCTGACGTTTAGGCGGCGTAGTTTCTGAAAACAAATATTGTGCCACACTTTGTGCCACCACTTTGATTTGGCATGCATCAAGGACGCAGTCTTCCGGTAAGTTGGCGATCCTTTTCTCTTCTAGTGAACCCTTATTTAGCAACATCCATATCGGGTTTTTATGACGGGTTACTATTATATTTTTCTCTGTAGATTGCTTGAAACTTTCAACCTTCGCTGCGTCTTCAGCAGCATGTACACATAAAGTCTTCTAAATTATGGTCAAATAATGATAATTCTGCTTCACTTATTAATTCTTCTGTTTGATCACTGTCAGTGTTTGCGAATGTAGCCGAACTACGCTGCTTTTTGTAGAGATCCCACTCCTAGACCCTCCTCTACTCAATTGGCTAGGATGAACGCCAGCAGTCTATAAAAATAATATAATATGAGAACTAAGCCTAAAGATTCCAATTTATAAATAAACAATAAATAATGTCACACCACAACCATGCATAGTTTAAAAAATAAGAATTAAATTTAATTATTAACCAAGAGAATATTTTCTTCTACTTCGTGATTATTTTCAAGCAGCCATGAAGCGAGTGCGCATGCAATTTTTTTTCGTGTTAGTAACTGTGGTATCAAGTTTTTTAAATAATATTCTGTGATAAATTTCAGCTCCTCTACAGAAGAGTATCCATTATCTGAAACAATTAATTCAAATGCCTACTCACAACCTGGACTTTCGCTAGCGTTCATTACAAACCGGGGCGCGGCAGTTGGTTAGTTTGTTATTTTCAAAACGTCCAAATCACAATTCTTTAGGAAGACTTACTGACATATAGAGGGTGTATTGACCACTCCAGATAATACATATATGACGGAGCAGGCATGGTCATGTACTGAGTCAATTCAATTCAATGACGGGGCAGGGTCATGTACTACGTCAATTCAATTCAATTCATTAAAATGTATTCCATTTTGATACAGTCAGGATAATCAGTGCCCTTGTCCATGGTTGTTTATACTGCTTCGTCACATCTAAGCATTAGTTGCCGGTATCACAGTGAGAATATAAACACTAGCTTGAATTACACAGTTTAGTTATTGTAAACAAAAAGCACAGTGGACGCTTGTTAGGTAGGTACTTCATTTCCGACACGAGGCAACGTGGTGTTCCCGGTATGCGCGTGCGATATGTCCGCTTTGTTTCGTAGCCTTTGCCTCACTCCCCAGTGGGTCCAACACCCGCTTCCAGGGACAATATCCTTGCCCGCTTCCCTCGCACCGCACACCGATTACACCCAAGCTTTGTTTATATCAACGCTCGACGTTCCTCACCTCCGACACGGCCATTCTGACCATTCATTCGTCCTCGAATGACAACTCGATAATTGTCGAAAGAAAAACCAACAAACTCGTAACAAAATATAGGGCCAAGAGATTCTACCCTCTCTGCCTTCCCGTTAAACTCTCAACTAACAAATCATCATTTCACAGTACCACTAGGGCCCAAACTCGGCTGAACCCATTCAATACGGACGCAAAGCGTCGTCACTAGTATTAGCACCTTTAGAGGCGATTCTTCAATCCCAACGACTCCAGGTAACCAAGCCAAATTCGCAGTAAACAGCGGTATTAAACAGAAATACCGTACGAAACCAAATTTAGTAAGAGTAACCCGACCAACACAAAAAGTCACAAGGAGACTGTGAAAGAGCTCAAGATCATTTGGGTAACTTAAACTGTTGTGCAAGAACTAACAAATCAGTAATGGGATCACAATACCAACGAATCAACTGAAAATCAAATCTTTTATCTTTTCTAAGTATGGTAATTATGCATCTCATTGTTATTGTCTCTGCCATACAAAATCCCCAGCACTTAACCAGCGCTCTGCAACTATCACTTAACCAGCGATAGCAAAACCCCAGTGCTTAACCAGCACTCTGCAACTATCACTTAACCAGCGATAGCAAAACCCCAGCGCTTAACCAGCACTCTGCAACTATCACTTAACCAGCGATAGCAAAACCCCAGCGCTTAACCAGCACTCTGCAACTATCACTTAATCAGCGATAGCAAAACCCCAGTGCTTAACCAGCACTCTGCAACTATCACTTAACCAGCGATAGCAAAACCCCAGTGCTTAACCAGCACTCTGCAACTATCACTTAACCAGCGATAGCAAAACCCCAGTGCTTAACCAGCAGTCTGCAACTGCCACTTAACCAGCGACAGCAAACCCCTAGTGCTTAACCAGCACTCTGCAACTGCCACTTAACCAGCGACAGCAAACCTCTAGTGCTTAACCAGCACTCTGCAACTGCCACTTAACCAGCGACAGCAAAATAATGTGGTGGTAGAGTCAATAAGTGTAATACAAATTACCAAACTTTAATTATCCTCTGTAGAGCCACGCTCTATCAACTTGACATCAACATGTACCGAGATCAGATTTTCAGGTATTCGTCACAAAAATAAAAAATGTCATGCACAAACTCGTATGTTCCATCTTTAGTTAGATCTTTCATTTAGTACCCCCGTGTTAATTTCCCATAGTCGATGTACAATGTGGTCTATACCGTTTCTTTCTTTGACAAGCAAAATGAAGCTCGCGAAAGGCGAACAGCTACGACTTACTACATTTTCAGAAAAAAGCTCATTTACTTTGTCTCACACTATTTGCCTTACATTTGGGCTTAGCATATAGGAACGAGAACACGCCGTTTTATTTGAGTCTTAAAGCTTAATTTCCATAAGGTCTGTATTAGCTAGTGAGCTGGGAGTTCCATTAAAGAAGTTCTTCAGGAAGATGTTAAGAAAGGAGATCAACTGAGGCAGATGTTCAAAAGGACAATCAGTGTCCAAATTGGAACAGACTTCACAAGACTCTACCAAAGACTTTGTGCAAAAGAGGTGACGGTTCCTGTAAAACTTCTACGACAATCATGTAAGCGGTCATTGCATTAAACTCAAAGTTTCACTTGTCATATCAACAATCAAACCATGCCTCAAAATTTCACGATCAATCATGACGTCATGCGATAAATAGCTGTAACAACACAACAATGTGTGTAACACATTAAATTGAATATCAAAAGCAACGTCATTAATCTGAACGGTGGCTAGAACTTCATGATTACATTCGTCACTGGTTTGGCCTATACCAGATATTACCACAATAAGTATCATAAACATGTTGAACATTCAATTTAGATGCCAGCGACAATCAAATCAACAAACTTTCGGCACCAGAATCATAATAAAATGGAAAGAACTGACCGGATTTTGTAAAATGACCAGGAGGCGCACTGACTGTGCACCAAGTCCATCCGCTTCTGTCAGCAGCCCTCAAGCAACCGACACCATCGCCTAGATGCGTAGTGTCCAGCTTGATCACATTTGATACAGGAAAACGATGGTGCACTCGATGTCTTCAATATCCCTTTATTCTTACTGAAACGCTTGCTGCATCGATAACATGTAACCTCCTGCATCAAGGTCACCAGGCACAGCCTTCCTCTTTTAACGATAAGGCTCTCAGCTTCTTTTGAAGTTGGTTTCCATTTTCAATATCTGAAGTATTACTAGCATTTGCTACTCGGTGCACACAATTTAAAAATCTACCCACATTCACCATTACTGTAAAAACTGCTATTTGTTCCAACATGACATCAGTGAGGTCATCAAGCATGCTGCATACACAGCGAGACGCTTGCTTTACTTTGGAGAACCATCGTTCATGTTCATGAGAAAAGCCACGGGCGTTTCTGAGTGCACGGCTGAGCGCTATCATAAATGTTAGCCATAGCCATCCATGATCTTGCATCTATTTTGATAGCTTCTTAGTACTTTTTGTACAAGTGGGCATCGCATTCATTAGCGCCATAAAATTTTAATTCTGCTGCTCCAGCAACATTTTTCATTTAGAAGCGTCATCAGTTTCTTGCTATATGGTCCTTTATCCCACTTCTGATGACGGAGCAGGCATGGTCATGTACTGAGTCAATTCAATTCAATGACGGGGCAGGGTCATGTACTACGTCAATTCAATTCAATTCATTAAGATGTATTCCATTTTGATACAGTCAGGATAATCAGTGCCCTTGTCCATGGTTGTTTATACTGCTTCATCACATCTAAGCATTAGTTGCCGGTATCACAGTGAGAATATAAACACTAGCTTGAATTACACAGTTTAGTTATTGTAAACAAAAAGCACAGTGGACGCTTGTTAGGTAGGTACTTCATTTCCGACACGAGGCAACGTGGTGTTCCCGGTATGCGCGTGCGATATGTCCGCTTTGTTTCGTAGCCTTTGCCTCACTCCCCAGTGGGTCCAACACCCGCTTCCAGGGACAATATCCTTGCCCGCTTCCCTCGCACCGCACACCGATTACACCCAAGCTTTGTTTATATCAACGCTCGACGTTCCTCACCTCCGACATATACATAGGTGAAATAATATACATCCATACAACAAAACACACCCACACCCAACAAAAACATGGTAGTGACCTCACACTCTAGTACTAGTACCACAACACTGTAAAAGAAATAATAATGAAATGTAGAGCTATCACTAGAAAAACAAATGCAAAGAATAAAAATACTCGGGCGCCAGATAGCCTACTACTAATAAAAAAAGAATTTACCTGGATAGAGAGAGAGTCAGACGCGTCACTAGACCTTTAATCTAAGGAAAGCGGGATAAAATAGAACACTGTAAAATTTGGGAAAGATGGAGTTTATTCAAAACGTTTGATATGTCCGTGGAATCTTGAAAGTTAAGGTTTAGTTTATTTCCAAATGTTACTATCTTAATTAAAATTATATTGTTTAGAATTTACTACATAGCCTAAAAGTTTATACGCTGGGGGCTAATTCTCGGGCCGATCTCGATCATTTTGCAATTTTATTTTATTGCTTCTTTTCGAAGAGAGAATGCCAGATTTCCTTGAGTAATTCATCAACAACCTCATCATAAAAGCCTCAACAGCTACGATATACGGAAAACGTAGAAAAAGTACGGGGTTGTGAAAAGAAGCAATAAAATAAAATTGCAAAATGATCGAGATCGGCCCGAGAATTAGCCCCCTGTTGTTACTGCATCAAATGAATGTTTAAATTAAAAATAAAGAACTTTTTTAAATACCTGTTGGTTTGAGTTTTACAAACCCATTAAGAATCGTCCCTATAGAAAAACCGTGGAGGCCGGGGTGAGTGGTCCAGTAGGGGACTCCGGTGACGAACCAGCCTGACTTCTCCGTTGTGTTCCACAAGGGGTCAAATTGAAAGGTGAATGAATGTAGAAAAATGCAATAATATGACTCAGCTCCAATGTATGGTCATTTCAATAAATTTATGTCCAAAGGATAGATTTGAAATCTAAAGTTTTGTTTTTTTTAAAAATAACATTAAAGAATTTAAAGAAATATCTTTAAAAAATACTTGTAAAAAAATATAAAAAATAGGTTTAAAAAAATATAAAAAAATAGCGCCGAAGAGCTAGAACAAAGAGAACAAATAATAATTACCAATTGATCTAAATAAGAGTCGAACGTGTGCTTTTGTTAAAGAATTTGTCAAAATACATACCGCTATTTTTTCTTAGTAATGTCCCTTTTGAACCGGGGCGACATGTCGAAGAAACGATGTATATCGTGTATATAATCTAAAACAATTAAGGCCTTCCATTAACCTAACATTCAAGGTAAAAATAACACGAGATTTTAAAACTCAAAAACTCACCAAAAAAACTAAATTAGTGGATAAAAATCCAGAAAACGAATCCCAACATTGACACGCCAAACATGATAACAATATCGTTTCAAATTAATCTGATTTTCACAGATTAGGAATTTTTAAACAAGAAAATATTTTACGTCGGACATCTTCACGACGGGCGGAAGGAAAAGCAAAGGCTTCTTCTTGATTCACATCAAGCTAAAAAAATCCTTTTTGAATCTGTCAACTAAACAGTACTTCATCTTAATGTCAGCTGTCAACTAAACGGTACCTCCTTTTAGTGTCAGCTGTCACTGTCATTACTGTGTTTGAATTATGACAGACACGAAGCTAATATTCTAAAGAAGAAGAGTAAAGCAGGACTCAACCAGTGTAAACAAACGAAATATTATTTATTACTTGAACCAAATTTATCAATACCTGTAACGGCGAAAACGACTCGTTACAACACCCAACACCAATACCTGGAGATCATGGTGTATTATTGTATAGAACGTTCATCATGGATTGTTTTGTCCAGCAGTGGACTTTTTAGTGCTGAAATGATGATTGTCCGATTAATTATAACTAGCTGTACCCGGCATGCGTTGCAATGCCACGTAAAGTATAAAGAAATACAGAGCGAGGTTCAGAACGCATAGAGGACAAACATGCAAGCATTATTTTTATAACGCTTTTATTAGCTTCACCTGTATGTATGTATGTATGTATGTAACCGACCCCTTTGAGCTCGATTTTGTCCTACTTTGAACGATCAGATTTGATTCAAACTTTGCACACCTGTCAAAGGTCAATGACAATGCAATAATATGAAAAAAAAAAAAAAAAAAAAATCAAAGGTCGATGACAATGCAATAATATGAAAAAAAAAACAAAAAAACTAAATAGTATATAATAAATTATAGTTTAAAAAACTAAAATAAAACGCTTTTATAACTAATTGAACTAAAAAGTTAAAAATAAAACTGTAATAATCAATTGAAAAATTTATATTAATGTACAAAAAGCGTGGGGGGCTTGATTTTGATTGTTGTAAATATTTTATCAATAGTTTATTATATCTGAAGTTATTATAAAAGCACCCCACGCTTTTTGTACAATAATATAATTTTTTCAATTGATTATTACAGTTTTATTTTTTGACTTTTTAGTTCAATTAGTTATAAAAGCGTTTTATTTTAGTTTTTTAAACTATAATTTATTTTATAAGTATACACCACTGTTTTGTAACAACCTTATAAAAACTAGGTACAAATGCTTACCAAGGAAAATTTTCACAGTCTGATCAGCTGCCCCAAGCTGTCGGAGCTCCTGGGCTCCTGAAGCTTCTGAGATGCTGGGAACGTGGGACTCCATTCCCAAATCTCCTCCCACCCAACTCAGATTTTCAAGCTAAAATTCTTGATATTAGCTTAGCTTCTATGGTTTCAATGGAGAACCAATCAGTTATTTAGGCATTCCTCGCAGGTACGATGCCCTGGACCCCTCCAAACCGAAACACAGCCACGCTGGCTAGCGCCAGGAAATAAACATGGTGGTAGAACTTCCCCGGACGAGTCTTCCATTAGGCGCGGTTTATACTGAAGGGCGGGTCAAAGAAACAAATGTACACCTTAATATCACGAAGAATAGCGTTGTATTTGCCGTAACGAGAATGTCGCGCCATCAGGCGACGAACGCCCTTGCCGCAGCGCGTGGCGAGTGGCGGCGCTAGTCGAAAGCTAGTTGTCTCACCAGGAGAGCACGTTTATCTAAGCATGTCCGCGCCACTGCCATACGCCAAACACCGACACACCACGTCTTCAGTATAAACCGCGCCAAAAACAGATCTATTTGATCTTGAGTGGAAATACCTGCGAGAATACCATCCAAAATTTTAATTCGATGTGACTTAGAAGGATTAAACATAGAAGGTACAATTGAGTTCCTTCCGAATGACTGGAGACCTTCTAAAAATCCGTATTTTATTCCTTCTAAATGAAATTCACAAAATATAGAAAGAAATTCCATCTAAAATAATGGACGGATTTTCCTACGAAATAAACTCATTCGTTATTATTCGGTTGGAAAAAAAAATATCCTTCCTAAGTTTGGAGGGAAACTCGTAACCATCCAATTGAACAGGTAAATACTAGAAGGACCCCTAGAAGGAACCTGTTTGGAGAATTCAGAAAGAAATTCTATCTCAAAAATTCACGCAAATTTAATCATTTCAAATGGATTCCTTCCATATAGTCCTTCTAATCTGATGGGAAAAAGTTAGAAGATAAAACTACCACCTAAAATTACCCAACGTTATTGAAATCCTACTGAATAAGAAGGATTTCGATAGGAAGGTATGATGGAGGTCCTACCAAAAGCTTAACTTCAAGGAAATTCCTTCTCAAAAATCTACAAATTATACCTTCCAAATTCATTCCTCCCTAATAATCCTACTATTTTGATCGGAAAACAGATCTATTTGATCTTGAGTGGAAATACCTGCGAGAATTACCTTCAAAAATTTAAATTCGATCTGATTTAGAAGGATTAAACATGGAAGGTACAATTGAATTCCTTCCGAAAGACAGGAGACCTTCTAAAAATCCATATTTTATTCCTTCTAAATGAAATTCACAAAATATAGAAGGAAATTCCATCTAAAATATTGGACGGATTTTCCTACGAAATAAATTCCTTCGAAGTATTCCTTCAATTTGGGCTGGAAAAAAAAATATCCTTTCTAATTTTGGAGGGAAACTCGTAACCATCCCATTGGGCAGGTAAATATTAGAAGGACCCTTAGAAGGAACCCGTTTGGAAGGATAAATTCAGATGGAATCATCGGTCATTTTTCTCAGTGAGGGACGGGAATATATTTTTCGTCTCTGTCACACTCGCACGGCAACTCGCACTCACACGAACGCATCATGGAGTTGCAACGCACACCGCCTAGTAGGTTCTCGTTGGAGGGTAACATCCCGGTCTCGTTGACAAGTGATGACTTGAATACCCGGAAGCGTAAAAATCCACACAATGAAGAACTCAAAGATCTGGAGAGTAAGTTCGACAGACAGATGCATATATGGAACAAACAAATAACTGATTCCATCTCGAGCAGTATTGCTGTCTCCGTAAACGCAGCCCTTACCAGTGAAATGTCAAAAATTTCGTCTACACTATCTGAAATAAACAAGAACATCCTAAAACTTAATACTGACAACATCAACATCAATAAAATTTTGAGAGAAACTAACAACCGACTGAATGAAATGGATCATTTTGACAATCGTTTGAAAACTTTTGAAGGAAATATAGCCCACGCTGCTTATTCAGATGACCGCGTCCGCATGCTTGAAAACAAAATCTGTGCCATGGAACAACAGGCCCGTCAGTGCAACGTTGAAATATCAAACATGCCCGAGCGACGTGGTGAGAATCTAGTTAGCCTGCTGGAATGCCTTGGCAGTGTAATAAAGCTGCCACTTAGTACATCAGAGAGGCTATTCTGAGTTTTGCAACACCATTTTTGGTGTCGTGTAAGACACAAGGTGTCGTGTTAGCGTTTTGTAAAGAGGTTAAAGATCCCGATTTTGTATGGAAAAACAATGAGCGCCTCTGACGGGCTTTGCGAGAAATAATATTGCTACGTATCTTCACTTGCTATCGCTAACACCAATTCACGACGGTGATAGTCTATCGTCAACTAACCCTAACATTATTGTTTAATTTTGCAATTTCATGTTAGAATTTTTCAATTTTATATATAGTATTCATAAAATATAAAGCAAAGAAGGGTGAGGAGCTAGTATAAAAACAGTACTAAAATTCTTGAAAAACCCGTAACCTATACCGGATAATGGGTAATAATTTCCCACTTGGTGATATTTTGCAATGCCGTTATGAACAAGGGGAAACTATTTCCCACCGCAAAACCCCCCTTTCTCCCCCCTTTTCCAAGTTTTTATTATAAAATTTGAAATCTACTCGCAAAACTCACCTAAGAACCGTTCTCAGTGTTTATTTATCTCACAAAAAGTATTCCATTTGATTAAGGGTTACACTAGGTATATTTATCTTTACCAAAATTTAATCAGTGTAGCCATTCATTTGTTAAGTTTGTGAGTTTATCAGGGGGGGGGAGTAGGTTGTGGGTGGTAGGTGGTAGACACGGTCACCGCCCAACAAAGTGGGCATGGTCAGCATGTTATACAGGGTGGAATTTTGTAATGCCACCTGGAGGGAAAGTACTCTTAATATTGCAGGTAGAAAATTTTACTCAAAGGAAACATTCCTTTATTTTTGAATAGAAAGCAAACTGCATTCAAACATTTTCGAAAATTCTCTTCTCACACCCGGGAATCGAACCGGCTAATTTAGCCGGTTCGATTTTCACATTTTAGCCGCTAAAATGTGAAAAAATTATACCCAGTACTTTTATTGCATCGATCGTTAGGGTCAATTATAAGGATGAAATCTCTCTAACAAACATGATAAATTAAATGAAAGGAAAACCAGGAAATCTGAAGTTACAAAATCAATGAGTCAAGTTAAAGCTCTTTAACTAACATCCATCTTGCAGACTCCTTTGCGACGAGGTAATTTTAATATGGAACCTTAAAATTTGAAAATTATAATTTTTTTTTGTAAATAATTAAATTAATTTAAGATTTCCTGGTTTTACTTTCATTTATTTTATCATGTTTGTTAGAAAGATTTCATCCTTATAATTGACCCTAGCGATCGATGCAATAACAAAGTACAGGGTATAACTTTTTCAGATTTTAACCGGTTTGATTCCCGGGTTTGGGAGAAGAGAATTTTCGAAAATCTTTGAATGCAGTTTGCTCTCTATTCAAAAATAAAGGAATGTTTCCTTTGAGTAAAATTTTCTATCTGCAGTATTAAGAGTACTTTCCCTCCAGGTGGCATTACAAAATTCCACCCTGTATACAACGTGAGTTTGAATTCGTATGTTATCCCGAAAGGTGGTGATAGGGACCATGGTTTTGCACAAGCTATGAAAACATTTCTGTGAAATACGAAATCTAAATCTTCCATACAAAAAAAATAATCAATTGACAAAATATTTTGTGTGAAAACCCTACATCTTGGGCGGGGCCGGCGCTAATTTGGTAAATAGGTAAGTAGTAATAAAACTTACAAACTAGGTACATATCAATTTACTGGCTTTCCATGGTATAAGCACTCTGTTCTGAAGACGGGTAGCTACATAGGTAGGTACTACTACGAGTACTAGGTACAGGTAGGTTTTGCACACATTATTCACAAGCACTTAGGTAGGCCATACCTACGACAATTAAATGATTTTTGTACACTGAGTATAACTTTTCAACATGCGCTCGCAACGAAATAGTCCACGAAATACTGAAAATAACTGAAATGCCTAAGTTTATTTTTAGATTTTCGAGTTCGGTTTCCTTTGACAGCTTAGACAATTTAACCAAATTGTCTAAGTTTGACAGTGCCGAATAATTTTAGGGTCCCGTCCCGTTTTCATTGAAATAAAAAACGGCGAAACAAACATTATGAAATACTTACTTAACCCAATATTGGGTTAAGTAAGTCGTGTGTATGATGACTTCGTAAGCTCTCGATTCGAATTAAATTAAAGTAAATAGGTACCTACTCTGTACGTACTTTATTTAAGTTTCTCGTATCATATCTTAAAGCAATGCCAAAGTCGGAGATTTTCATAAAGTAGGTAGTCGCAAAATGCACTTGTTGTTTATCACTCAATCACACAAATAAAACTTGTCTTACATATGTTTTGGTACGAAAGTACCTACCACTAGTTTTTTTACAATGTGTAAATAAAATAATTTTTAATGAGTGTAGGCATTGCATCACATCCTCTTCGTTCTGAATCATACAACAAATAAACAAAATAAATACTTGAACATAAATTCCATGAAAAATATTATACGGAACCCAACAGACCCCATTTTTATAAAATTAGGATGACGATTCAAAGGAGGCGGTAATACATTTTTATTGCTTTTTGACTTGCCAATGGCAGATTTTGGGTGTCAAATAAGACATAGTTCAACAGAGGTCAAGTACCTAATCAGCTGGTTATAGGGTTGCCTAACATGCTTTTAAGCAAAATCATGGCGTAAACTTTACACACCATTTGTTGAATGAAAAAGTCCTGATTCAGAAAAGTCATAGAACTAATGCTGTTGGCATTCAGGAGTAGCTTATCCCCCTTTCGGGATAACATATGAATTCAAACTCACGTTGTATAGGTAAAAAAAGGTAATAATTTTCGGACTAACTTTACTAATAAGTATTTAATATTTTACAACTTTCAGATAATGAAATTACTCTCGAGGCATTAGCTGCCCTTACGCCAGACACCATTAAAGAACTCGTTCCCAAAGTAGGCCAACGAGTGCTGTTTCTACGTTGCTGGAGGGTGTGGTTCGCAGAATATGTAGGCAAAGAGCCTTCAGAAGATGCGAGTATTGTAGTAAGTTACAATAACATTGTATTCCAACAGAAACATTGAAAAAAAATCTTAATAAAAGTTATGACACCAGCAGGATTCGATCCTGCATCGATACAAGCAACATTGTATTCATCAGACGACCACTGTGGCGCAGTGGGCGAAAGCCCGCCTGAAACGCAGAGGTTGCGGGTTCGATTCCCGCCGCCGGACAAATGTTTGCATGTTCTGCAGATATTTGTCTCGAGTCTGGGTGTTTTCTATGTAAGTATATTATGTATGTATTAACAAAAAATATATATATATATGTAGTATCAGTCATCTAGTTACCATAACACAAGCATAAAATTGCTTAGCTTGGGACTAGATGACACCGTGTGAAATGTCCAGTTTTTATTTATTTATTCATTAATTTTTGAATTAAGTACCTAAGCTTTAATGAAGTCTGATAATTTGTTTTTCATTACTCATACTCTGAAAGTAGGTCTGAAGTTGCCTGAGGGGCCTAATAGAAAGTAAAACTTTCAGCCCTAGGGAGAATCGCTTTCTACTGCCAGCTGTCAAATTATTAAAAAAAACAAGTTCTATTTTTAACCGACTTCCGATCAAAAAGGAGGAGGTTCTCAATTCGGTTGTATTTTTTTTTTTTTTTTTTTTTTATGTTTGTTACCGCATAACTTCGTCATTTGTGAGCCGATTTGAAAAATATTTTTTTTATCTGAAAGGTACTGCTTCCAGATTGGTCCCATTTTAATTTTATTAAAATCGGTGTTGCCATTTTTTTTAAAATATTTTTTTTAATGTTTGTAACTGCATGCCTCCGTCATTTATGAACCGATTTAGAAATTTTTTTTTTTATTTGGAAGGTTATGCTTACGTCCAGATTGTCCCAAACAAATTTGATTAAAATCGGTTTAGCCGTTTGACAATGAAGTCGGTTTCTCAAGTTTTTTAAACTTATAATTATATTCAACCATGTTCCAACTTTCTAAAGTCTTTCTGACTGCAAGGAGGTCGTTGAACCAAATTCGAACTTTTTATTCAGCAAGTAGGTTGGAAACCCATTACAACGGTAAGAAGTTTAAAAAGTCTAATTAGAGCGCAATGTAAAATTTAAATTTAAATAACATAAAGATAGTATTAAATAAATAATATATCTTCTAAATTACTTGATTAATAGCTTCAACTATTTATTTAAAATAACATAGATTTGAGCAAACAATTTACCATTTTTTAAATTATGAGAATGAAAATTATGGCTGAATAATGCTGGCGAGCCGAAGCCGAAGGCCCGCCAGAGAAAAAGAAAAAAAAAACCGGGAAGGCGGCAATTCAATATTCATTTTCACTAATTTTTCTTTCATGTTTTTATTTTTACTTTCCTTGTATTCGTAATGAAAAGCACAGTGTTTACCTCGGGTGAAAGTCTTTTAAGTCCCTCAAGCTCCATTGGCGCCCTCGCTTACGCTCTGGCGCCAAACCCGTCTCGGGACTCAAAAAACGTGACTTTCAACACTCAGGTAACAATGTACTATTGTTGTTTCAGAGCCTTGATATCTCAGCCACAGCCTTGGAAGTGTTTAATGAAAAGCAAAGCATTGGTACAGGGGTTGTGTATGACTTAACACCTGCGTTCTCACCGTCATGTAGTCCATCAAGGCAATCCCAAACTACAGAGGACAGTGGTGTAAGTATTCATTTATGTAGGTACATATGTAATTTTGTAACTTTTTATAAAAGTACTATTAATAACGCCACGCAGCGCAGTTTACCATTTGTAATAGTAGAGCCAAGTCGCCACGGTGGCCTCAGGCTGCGCCTCACAATGAAATGCGTTTCTTTTCGTGTAGTAAATAATGTTATATTTTGAGTCGCTTTATTAAAATGTGCGCGCAGCGTCGAGTCTCGGTGTGAGCCGACTGTTATGTTAAGGAAATAGCATCAATTGTGAACTGAATTTTATGTTTATAGATTTTGCGGACTCTACTCGCAAAAAACTTAGAGACAGCAGGTCTGCTGGTTCATGCAGGTGACAGTCTTCCTGGAGACAGTGCTCGAAATCTATTAGCTTCTGTTATAGCAAAAGCAATTCTACAAAAAATTCAAAACGTATCAATTCGGGGTGAATTATACTACAAGTGGTGCTCTGAAATAAAAAAAGCAGCCAAGTGCGAGTCGGACTCGCCCATGAAGGGTTCCGTAGCAATAAGTAAAAAAAAATCATAATATAAAGGTTCTTGTAGTTCGTCGAAAGGTAAATTGCAGTGTACGATCTATGACGTATAAAAAAAAAACTTCTGACTAGATCTCGTTCAAACCAAATATCGTTGAAAGTTTGCATAGTAATGTACAACATATATTTTTTTTAGTTTTATCTTTCTCTTATTTTAGAAGTTAGAGGGGGGGGACCAACTTTTTTCCACTTTGGAAGTGTCTCTTGCGCAAACTATTAAGTTTAGAAAAAAACGATATTAGAAACCTCAACATCATTTTTGAAGACCTATTCATAGATGTCAGAAAATGTTACGGAAGTGAGTACAGGGATTGGAAGGAAACGAACGTTTTACCGAAAGTAGCGATTTATTCGCACTACGAACACGTAACACTGCACTGAACGCGTAGCACTGCACGAAACGCGTAACACTGTCCGACACTGTCCCCGCGCACTATGCGTTACACGGTCCAACGCTGTGCTCCGAACACTGACAGTCCACTGGGAGCACTTCACCACTTTGCACTACACTTCACTATTTACTGTTCACTTCACTATTCACTTTTACTGTTCACTTTTTCCACTTTTTCACTTTTCCTTCTTGTTCCTTTCTTCAGATCACTTTCCACTGAACTGCCCGTAGACGCGCTTGCAGCTCCTTATATACCCGGAATTTCGATTGTCATTTATTGGATTTCGATCGTCATTTATTGAATTTCGTTAGTCTTTTCGTTTTCTTCTGTTGGATTCCGATCGTCTTTTCCTTCTTACATCATTTCTTGTTTTAGTCCAGAACTTTCGGTTCTTTATTTGAATTCCTTAAAGAAGGCACTAGCCGCTACTAGAATTTTCTGGTAACATTAAAATGTCGAACAAAAATCTTCATAGCTGGACCGGGCTCGAACTCGCGTACGTCTGCTTTGCAGTCGTAGCTCTGGGCTGTCAGGCCGTTGTGACAATGACGATGTTTGCCAAAAACTTCACTGCCTTGCACGCTTACGTAGTTACGTCAGCACGGCGTCACACTACCCCCTCCTTAGACGTGCTCGTCCCGAGCATCGTTAGAGCCGTAGTACCGTGCCAACCTGTCCACATGAACCACTTTCGCTGGACTTCTTGGCGTTTTCCGAATTCTATATGTGACATCATTGATCCTCGTAATTACTACCCCACACGTATGGGTTCGATGAAAAAAAAATTTTTGAGTTTCAGTTTCAAGTATGGGGACCCACATAATTTATAGGGTTTTTGTGTAAAAACCTTAATGCGGTTCACAGAATACATCTACTCACCAAGTTTCATCAGTCTAGCTCTTATGGTTTCGGAGAAAAATGGCTGTGACACGGCCGGACAGACAGACAGACAGACAGACAGACAGACATGACGAATCTATAAGGGTTCCGTTTTTGCCATTTGGCTACGGAACCCTAAAAACTCTTCCCTGGAGAGAGGTCAACCACATATTATATTCCAGCCTGCAAAACAGCAAATGGCACTACTCTGCAGGCGAGAGGCAAGCTAGTAAACCAGATCCTTAACACCCGGAAACGCTTTCAAAGGCATGGAGTGTTAGCTGTAAAGGCAAAAAAAAGCAGGGAGTCAAGTCCATTAAATTCAACTTCTTGCCCATCACCAAGGCCGCTACCTTCAACGTTTTCTAACGAGCCTGATGAAATTATCACTTCTACTAATATTGAGGAGGATATAACGTGGCTTAAACACTCATCTGATCCATGGTCCATAGTTGAGGAAAAATGGAAACGAACTTGTGAACATAGAATCCGAAATTTACATGCTGGTGAAACAGGGCCGACCATCGAGAAATATGTTGAAGATTTTCCAGCACTGAAAACGCCATTAGGTTATTGTTTGGTAAGTGTTTATATAATTACTAGCTGCCTGTCCCGGCTTCGCACGGGTGGACATTTATTTTTAAACACATAAATATAGCCTATGTTACTCAAGGTGAACCTACGTCCAGCAGTGGACTGATATCAATTGATGATGATGATGAAAGAACATTCTATAACGTTTAGGAGCACTATTTTCTAGAACATTTTGTCCAAATCTAGAATTCAGAACCGTTTGCATGGGTATATTTGAGTATTCTAGATAATTCTGGATTACTAACGTTTGGATGCATTCCGGATGCTAGCCGAATAATTTCAGTCTTCGAATTAAATTTGATCATTCCAGAACCTTCTAGAGCGTTCTTTCCTCGTCAAAGTCGAGAATTTTCTGAAAAATCCCTAAGCGATAGAAAGGGATAGACATAGATTTCGAAACTTTTGCCCCTTACAAATTAATAACAATTAAAATATTGAATACTAAACTTTTTCCGTTTCCGGCGTCGAACAGTAAACAACACGTACAATTGCTCCTACATAGAAAAATCTAAAACAGTGCCAAAACCTATTGTCTACAGTTTTTCACCGGTGAATTTAATTCAGTGATTCGATACGCCACTTCCTACAATACTATATCTGGAAAGTTCAACAAAAACAAGAAGATTCACCAAAACAACATCGAGTTCAGAGGTTAGAATTTACACCTAAGTACATCTTCGAGTGACATTTGACAATCAGTTGTACCAACTTATCGAACAAAACTTGTTGACAAGGTCAAGAAAAGTGCGTTCAGAAACCATAACTCTCAATAAAAACATAAATCAGTGTTACCAGCAAACTTAACCAATCTACCATTTGGAAATAAATTTCTACCAAAAATGAATAACGATATGGAACTTCTACTATCTAAAATAAAAGAACAAATGGCTATACAAACACAAAATATCACCGACTCCGTCACTAAAAAAGTCTCCGAAAATATAGATGCTAAACTGAAGGCAATTATGGAAGAGAATAAAAACTTGAAGACGGAAGTGAAACTCCTGCAGGAATAAATTAAGTATATGGATAATGAAAAACGCAGGAATAACTTATTAGTATTCGGGGCAAAAGAAAATCAACATGAAAATCTGATAGACGAAGTAAAGAAAATAATAGAAACTCAAACTGAAGCTAAAATAGAAAATTACGAAATCAATAAAGCTTATAGGCTAGGGGTACGGGGTGAAAAAACACGGACGATCCTAGTAAGCTTCACCACAACTTGGAAAAGAGATGAAGTTATGATGAAAAAGAAACAAACTACTACTGACATCTACTTCAAAGGGGATTTCAGCAAAGAAATGCTAGAAAAAAGAAGGGAACTGCTACCAAAGCTGAAAGAAGAAAGAGAGAAAGGTAAAATAGCTTTCATAAGAGGCGACAAACTCATAATAAGAGATCCCAGAGATGACCCAAGAGAAAAAAGGAAGAGGAACAGCCTGGAGTCCCCAAGCACTTCGCCTAACCAAGAGCCAGTCTTAGCTCCAAAGAAAATTATTAAAGCAAGCATGTTTGACTACATGGCTCGTGGAAGGTCAACCTCACTATCGGAGAAATCAAAAAACTATTAAACGACATCGACAACGGAAAACACATACAAACAAGAACAGCAACTACACTAAACCAAAAAAATATAAAAACTTCCTCAAGCCGGCTAGTCACCGTGAGGAAGAACGACTACTACCCTCCAACTATTTCACCACCTGCACAAAAACTGGAAAAGAAACACATACACATAGCAACATATAATACCCTAACATTAAGAACAGACGAGGCCTTGCTGGAACTTATGACAGCACTGGAAAATATAAATTGGTCAATTATTGGATTAAGTGAAGTAAGGAGGCTTGGGGAGAAAATTGAAGATCATGGCGAATTCATACTCTACCATAAGGGCGAAACACCGGGAAAACATGGAGTAGGCTTCTTGATAAAAAAAGATCTGAAACATAACATTGAAGAAATAATAGGTATATCGGAACGCATTGCCATACTTAACATAAGTATCCCTCCTAATGAAGAGAAATGGTCAATAATACAGGTTTACTCTCCGACAGAACAGTCAAGTACCACAGATATCGAGTCATTCTACACTAAGCTCAACAAGGCAATACAAGAACATACCTATAATAACCTCATAGTTATGGGAGACTTCAACGCACAGATCGGAGGAAGACGTCATGGAGAAGAAAGAATACTTGGCCCATACTGCGAAGGAAAAAGAACACGGAACGGAGATAAACTCATAGAAATAGCGCATGAAAACAATCTCAGAATAATGAATAGCCAATATAAAAAACGCAAACAACGTAAGTGGACTTGGATATCCCCTGATGGCCGATACAAGAATGAGATAGATTTCTTTCTTACGAATAAACCAAAGTCTTTTGATGACTGTAGCGTGTTGAATAATTTAAACTTCAACAGCAACCATAGAATGGTCAGGACAAAACTTAAAATAGAAACATCAAAAAAACATAGACCTTTTAAAATAAAACCAGCACCAGTAACGAATATAACATTAACTACACTAATAAAAGAGAAACTAGTGGACTTTACACATGATACGAGAAATATGAATACCCAAGAAAAGCTAAGAAAATAACATGACATTTTTAATTCAAAATCCATAAAGAATGATAGCAAGACTAAAATCAGAAATGTCAAAATATCACAAACAACAATAGAACTTTTGGAAAAGAGAGCAGAACTTATGAAAACCACCATTAAAACAAAACAAATAAGAACAGAAATAACGAAACTAAGTAAAGAAATTAAAACAAATATGAGAAAAGATAGGCAGATATTAAGGTTAAATACATTCGAGAAGCACATATCGAAGACAGGAGGAATAAAAAAGGCTATAAAACAACTGACAGACACAAAAGAATGGATACCTAACCTCAAAGATAAAAAAGGAAAATCAAAAACGAATAGACTAGACTTGATTTCTATAGCTACAACTTTCTTCAGGGACCTGTATTCAAGACAAACAAACACCAAAGAAACTGAACTATCAGACTTTACTGATGTTCCTAGAATCATGCTCAGAGAAGTAGAAAAAGCTATCGAAACCCAAAAAAGAGACAAAGCACCAGGATCAGATCAAATAAGTAACGAACTTCTTTTAGCCGGTAAGACTTACATTGCCCCCATTCTCACTCACATCTACAATGAAGTCCTAGACAGTGAAACAATACCTCAACAATGGACATCTTCGACCATTATTTTGCTACACAAGAAAGGAGACAAGAACGAAATAAACAACTACAGACCGATCAGTCTAATGTCGAACATCTACAAGGTCTTTGCGAAGGTAATACTCAAACGCATAACTAAAACACTTGATGAGAACCAACCCAAGGAACAAGCAGGGTTCAGAAGTGAATTTTCCACTATAGACCACATATTTGTGGTTAAACAAATCTTTGAAAAGAGCAAAGAATATAAAATTCCCTTTTACTGCTGTTTTGTCGACTATAACAAGGCTTTTGACTCCCTAGAACACGAACGCATATGGTCATCTCTAAAGAATCAGGGAATCGACAACAAATATATAAGGATAATAAGAAACATATACAGAACAAGTACAGCCAGAGTCAAATTAGAAAGAGAAGGAGAGGAAATCAAAATAGAGCGAGGAGTACGACAGGGAGATCCTCTATCACCAAAACTATTCTCAGCTGTTCTTGAAGACATTTTTCGACATCTGGACTGGGACAGCTTCGGTCTTAATATAAAAGGAGAGAAATTAACCCACTTGAGATTAGCCGATGACCTAATTATATTCGGATCAACAAACGAAGAACTCCAACAAATGCTAAGCCAGCTAGACTACGAAAGCCGAAAAGTAGGACTTACCATGAACACCGAAAAAACCAAAATGATGACAAACAACACACAAGAACCAATAAACATTAACAACCAGATTATCGAATACGTAAATGAGTACACTTATCTAGGCCAAATCATATCACCAACAGACTTAATGTCAAAAGAACTAGAAGTAAGGACAGCTAATGCGTGGAAAAGATACTGGTCGTTTAGGGAGATTATGAAAAACAGAAATGAACATGTACTTCAAGAGAAAACTCTACAACACCTGTATCCTCCCAGTTCTAACATACGGGTGCCAGACCTGGGCCTTAACAAAAGCTCATGCCAAAAAATTAGAAGTCTGTCAATCTGCCATGGAAAGAAGTATGCTCGGAAAAAGGAAATTAGACAAAATTAGAAACGAAACACTACAGAAAAAGAACAAAAATAGAAAATGTTACACTCAAAGTAAACACACTCAAATGGAGATGGACAGGACATACAGTAAGAGGAAAAGAGAAATGGAGCAAAATGTTGATGAATTGGTTCCCAAGATACAACAAAAGAAAGAGGGGGCGACAATTTAAAAGATGGGAGGACCAGATAAAGTATACTGCAGGGAAAACATGGACGCGGATAGCGAGAGATAGAGAGAAGTGGAAGAGCTTGGAGGAGGCCTTTGCCAAAAAAGGGCAAACAGATAGTGACAGTGTCGATGTCGTAGTGTAAAATAAAATTTAGTTATAAAAGTACATCTGTAATTAAGGCTTAAAATAAATAAATAAATAAATATTGAATATAAACTATCCTATCTTTTAAGTTGGACCATATTATAGACGGTTACAAAATTTTATCAAAATCCGTTCAGTAGTTTCGGAGTTTATCGCGTTCCAAATTAGGACAGGAATTTTTTATAGGTATAGATTTACCCACATTACCTACCTGTTATTTTGGATGAAATGGACTACGCTGACTGTCTGTATGTCCGTCTGTCACCAGGCAGACTGTTGGAATTTTCACAGATTTTGTAAATACGAGCTGGTATGCCCGAGCTTTGCTCGGTTTTTTTAATAATATTTTTCAATCTTACTAACAGCGCCATCTGCTGGAAAAGCTTAAATAAGTTTATGTTTATGTTGATAAATAGATAAAGTTGATTATTAAAAACAATAAAAAAAGATTTTCTAAAAATTTATCCCAGCTATATTAATCGATTAATCGCGCCCGAAACCTATATACTTACTAATTTTCATGAAAATCTCCGGAACTTTTGTGTCGAGTGTTTACATAGAAGTTCAATAGATGGCGTTCTCCGTGACACTAATTCGTGATTTCGACTACTCGGCAAGAGATGGCGCTAATTTTTTTTATTATTAAAATAACTTTTAACCCGAGATTTTCTGAAAAAAAACCTAGCTAGATCGATTTATCGCCCCCGAAACCCTCTGTACACTTAATTTCATGGAAATCGTTGGCTCATATTCCGAGATCCTAAATATATATATATATATACATATATATATACAAGATTTTCTCGTTTAAAGGTATAAGATATTTATTTTCAATGGATTGTCTTTTAAGTCCGCAGTACGATTTTTCGGACACTTCTAGTTCTACAAGTAATAGGGGTTTAGGTTTCCGCACTTAGTCCATTGTGCCTTAATGTCCCACCAATATGGTATGTGCTTATTTATTTCTAGTTGGAGTATGATTTTGAAGTTGCTCATCCAAACCACGCAAAAAAGTTATTATTAAATTTCCCACTGTTGAAGACAAGCATCATCGGATTGCTAAACAAGAGAAAAACCAAAGATAATTTTTATACGGAAATTGCCGAGCTGGCCGATCGTAAGTGTATTTTTTTTATTACAAAAAGGAAGAATTTCTCACGGTTCTTCAAAAGGTTTAAAATCTTGTTGATTAAGTAGTGACATATATAACTATAAGCTGGGTAGGTTTATGTTAATAAAGAACACCACACTGAATTGTCTTATCATGAATTGTCTGTCAGCGCAGCCGCCATCACCGGCGCCGCTGCTGTCTCCTCCGGCGTCGCCCAATCAGCACAGTGGAGTGACACAGGCAGCTGCGACGTCATCAACTGCTCACACACCTCTGACGTCAAGGACAACACGCAGCGGTCGACCGGTGGTGCTTCTGACAATGTTTTCTTGAATATGGTTTCTAAGGGCTTGTGATCAGACTCAATGGTTAAATTCTTACAACCCCAAATGTAGGCATGAAATTTTTTACATGCCACTAATATAGCATTTGTTTCTTTTTCTAGCTGACTATAACCTTGTTCAGTTTTTGTGAAAGCTTTTGCACAATAAGCTATTGGTTTACCATTTTGTATTAGAACACCTCCACATGCATAACTGCTGGCATCAACTGATAGAAGTATTGGTGCTTTGGGATCGTAGAATCCTAAAACTGGTGGATTTTGCAAAAGAACTTTAAGCTGTTTAAAAGCTTCTTCTTGGGGAGTGTCCCAGTACCATTCTACATCTTTTTGTAGCAATTGTCTTAGAGGATTTGTAATATCAGCTAAATTTTTGATAAACTTTGATAGGTAGGTGATGAGTCCAAGAAACCTTTGCAATTCCTTCACATTTTCCGGTTGTTTTATCTTATTTATTGTGGCAATTTTCTCAGGATCTGGCTTTATTCCATTGCTTGTAAAAATGTGACCTAGAAATTTTATTTCTTGGGTATTGAATACACATTTGTCTGCATTTAGCTTTAAGCCAGCATTTCTGAGCTTTTCAATAACTTTCTTGGTTGTTTCTTCCAGATCTTCTTTATTGGAATGATCTATCAATATGTCATCCATTGAAACTTCAACATTGTTTATGTCTGCCAGTAGCGAGGTCATGGTTTGTTGGAATACTTCAGGGGCTGAGGCTAATCCAAATGGCATGCGTAAGCATGAGTATCTTCCGAAGGGTGTACTGAATGTGAGGTATCTGGTTGTTCTCGGTGTGACTTTTAATTGCCAAAACCCTTTTTTGCAGTCTAACAAGCTGAACCACTGTGAACCAGTGACTCTTGTAGCTATTTCTTCTATTGTGTTTAAAGGATA
Organism: Thera britannica; assembly: GCA_939531255.2. Lineage (NCBI taxonomy): Eukaryota > Metazoa > Arthropoda > Insecta > Lepidoptera > Geometridae > Thera > Thera britannica. The sequence continues at coordinate 9,708,815 of OW618042.2, read as the reverse complement.
ATGTCTTCTATTCAAATTTTTATTGATTTCAGAAGGATCAATGCATAGTCTTATTTTGTTATTTTTTCTCACCACTACCATAGGTGAAACTGCTGGTGTGGGTTCTGTAACAGGAATTATTATATTATTTTTTACCATGCTATCTAGTTCTTCCTTGACTCGACTTCGTATTATATGCGGTACTTTCCTCGCTGGGCAGATTTGCAGTGTTGGGTTATCAATTAAGTCGATGTCGTATTCATATCCTTTGAGACAGCCAATTCCATCAAACACATCATCATTCTGGATGATGGCATCTATTCTCTTTATTAAACTTAGTTTTACACATGTTCTTCTTCCCAAAATAGGTGAGTGATCTTGTTCGATAACATAGTATTTTATTTTAAAAGTTTTCTTTTTAACTTTAGTATCTAGAACGGTTTCTCCAATCACTGTCATTTTATGTTCAGAGTATGATGTTAAATGTTTAGAAGCTGAAGTTACTATTTTCGCTTTTGCTCTGTAGGCCACCTTCTTGGATATGACATTGCATTGACTTCCAGAATCTAATTTGAATTTAACTTTTAGACCCACCGGTAGCAATTGAACTGTCTCAAACCAGTCTGTTTCATCATTATCTTTGCTTTGGTTGGAGAGAGTGGAGACATACATTTGTCCATCTGACGATGTGTCTGAGTCGCTGTCTCTCCCAGTCACAGCCTCTACTTTTCGTGATCTGCAGCATTTGGCAAAGTGGTTCCTTTTTCCACATTTCTTACATGTTTGTTGAAAGGCTGGACATTCTCTTGGCCCATGTGTAGAATCACAGCGCTTGCATGCATATTGTTTTGGTGTTTTTTTACCTTTAATGACTGCTACTTCAGTTTTTTGCTCGACATTCATGGTGTTTAGCTGAATTTTTACTTGCTCTGCTGCATGACAAATATCCACAGCTTTTTTCAGGGTTAGATTTTCTTCTGTTAGCAGTCGTTCTCTTGTATCGTTACATCGTATTCCGGTCACAATTCGGTCGCGCAAAATGTCCTCTTCCAGCTTATCATAGTTACAATTTTTCACCTTATTTTTTAAATCAGTTAGAAAGTCATCAAATTTTTGTTCCTCATTTTGGCCAATTTTGTTGAATAAATACCGTTCATAAGTTATATTCGTCTTTGGTATAAAATATTGTTCAAAATTCTTTTTAATGTTTTCTATGTTTGTGTTTTCTGAGGTTAGACCAAAAGTGTTATAGATGACTGCCGCTTCAGTACCTAAGGCACTCATCAAACAGCCACCTGAATCTTTGATGGTTTTTTGTCCAAGCGGGTTGCCACACTGTACCAGTTAAACTGCTGGATCCACAGCTTCCATCTTTCTGACAAAACTCCGGTTCCTCCATTTTCGATCAGGAACGGCTTGGGCGGCCTTATGCCTGCGCTGTTTGTGTCCTCTTTGGTAGACATCCCTCCCTGGTTTCGGCACTATATAAGCTGGGTAGGTTTATGTTAATAAAGAACACCACACTGAATTGTCTTATCATGAAAATCTATTTGTAATAATTAATAATTAATCAACATCGATCACGCATGAGAGCCTACGTCCATAGAGTATATTCTATGCATTCCACCAGCGTCGTTCATGCTTTAGCTGGCCGCTAGATGGCGTGATACGTTTTGCCTGACAATAACAATTTGTTTTCTCTATTTTCCGATCCGGATGAAGAAGTAACAAATTTAGTGGCATTTATGGCCATACCGCTCCTTCTTCGCTCATCTGTGAGTTTTTCTGGCAAAAGAAAGACAAGTAAAGCTTGGAAGCCAACGAAAGTGGAGGCACGTGACGCTTTCATAACCCATATAAGGAATAATGAAATAAAAGAAACAATACACAGGAGGAAATAGAAACTCATGGATAAAGGTTTTTCGCTACAGCCATTTTGCATGATTGTAGGCCCTTCTTTAACGGAAATAACTACATTCTTGATTGCTGTAAATGATTGCGCTGTATACGAAAGAACAAATATATTAGCGGCAGTTGATGCCTGTTTCAAAGCTATATGGGCTTTGAATGCTGAATATTCGTTTGACTCCTATGCAACATGGTACTTCATCCAACGAGGACTGTATAAAATCACATCACAGTTTGATAAAGGATCGACTGCTGCTGAGTCATTGCTCAGCGATTGTAGGATAGAGTTGTAATTAACTAGATAGGTACGTACCTACTTAAAATGGTTTAATGTTTCGTATGTAGATCAGAATTATTAAATTTTACTGCACTTAAATTCCATTTTAACAGTATTCATAGCAAGAATGACCTCAAAATATATGTATGCATAGAAAATGACTGTGGTAGAAAATTTCAATTGTTGAACTCTTTTAGACGTCATTTCTTTCGGGAGCATAACTCTGATTCGGAAGTCTGTATAATGCCAATTCAACTGCCACAGCAGAATGCTACTTGTTTGCCCAGAGAGTCGATACCTGAGTTAGATGTTCAGGTGGATGTTGCCGTTACTGATGCAGTTGCAAATAAATGTGACTGGTACCTGTACTATGTAGTTTTGATACCCACGACACAGGGAATCCTAGTGTGGGGTCAACAAGACTATTGTATATGGGTGCCAGTTATTATTTGTTATCAGATTTTGTGTCCAATGTAGTCTAGTCTCTGCCTTCAATGTACCTTAGTTTATGTTACAAGTATTATGTATTTAGTCTTAATTTTACTTGTATGTAATTTGTTTTGTTTACAAATAAATAAATAAATAAAAAAAAAAAAAAAAAAAAAAAAAAGATTATTTTGTAAATTCTGCTTCAGTTGTAGCTGATGTTTCTAGTATTGAAACTACAGTTGAAAAATCATTGTCAATTTTTATAGCAAGTCTATATGCCAATCCACTTTTACCTAGAAATGCTGTACAGACGATAATAAACGGATTTGAAGAGTTTTTGTCAAATTCTGTTGTACCGGCTATTACGGAGCGCCTTGAATTATTGTTCGCAGAAAATTCAATTTCTTCTACCAGTATCAATACATTGACAAACAATCTTTTGCCACTTATTACTTCACCCTGGAACCAATTTAATACTGAACATAAACGCTTACAATACTTTAATAACATAGATACTTATATTAAACCACAAGAAAATATAATTGGTGTAACGCGTATGGTACCTGTTGCATGCAAGCAACATTTTATTCCGCTTCGCCATGTCCTAAAAAATTTTTTCTGTTTGGAAAATATTCTATCGGAAACCTTGAACTACATGACTTGTCTCATAAATAACAATCAGTCAGGTGCTGCTGTTGAAAATTTTATCCAGGGCTCATTTTGGCAGAGCAGACTAAGAGAGCGCTCAAATAAAACTGTTATTCCGTTTTTCATTTTTTTCGACGATTATGAGACTGGTAATGTATTGGGGAGTCGTTCAGGTCAACATAAATTAGGGGCTGTTGTTTAAGGCAATCAACTTATTGTGTATGTGTGCGTGTATATGGACGAACCACTTTATTAGGGTGAACAAGCTACTTGGTTATTATAGCAAATTACTTTATTAAGGTAAACAAGCTACTTGGTTAGTCTAATCTAAACAAATTACTTTTTTAGGGTGAACAAGCTACTTGTTTAAGGCAATCAACTTATTGTGTATGTGTGCGTGTATACTGAATGAACTTGGTTGGAGGAACTATGCTTTGACTTGATTGCTACAAATAAGTTTTGTGATAACTGTAACCAAGATATGTCAATCAAATGAAAGTAGTTGCTGTGATCATTGTGCTTGATAGGCTCAAATGCAAACAAGTTACTTAGTCAATCTAACCCATATCTTGATTGTGGCAACTACTTTTTTTTTTCAGTGTAAGTAGATAGTAAATGCCCTTAACATTGTATTTTATTGAAACATTTCATAATAATTAATTCATTGTATAAGTATTACATGAATATGAAAAAAAAAATTTAAATATAAAAACAGATCAAGGTAATAATAATACTGAATGACGTAGAAATACAATTGATGTGCGCGTTTGTCGTTATATAATTGTATTTGTATTAATTTATTTCATTGAACATAGATTTAGATTAAGTATTACTCACTGCATTACCTTTAACAATTTTTCAGTCTCATCATAAGTCATCCCCATTAACCATTCTTTCAAGTAGCTCTTACATTCCCTTTATTATAGCTCACTAAGTCTCGAATGTCCTTACTTGCTCTGTTATAAAGAAAGGGGCTAAGAAAAAATTGCTGGCGTTGTGCAAACTTTGTGTTACATTTTGTTGGAGTCATGACAATTTTATCTTTTTTCCTTCTCCCTGAAGACAAATTATTCCTTGGTTTAATACTTTTGTGCTGTGAGAGAAGGATATTGTAGATAAACAATTTTCGGACCTTTAAAACCTCACACTCTGCATACAAGCTTTCAGTAGGAAATCGAAAAGGCTTAAAAGTAGCGACCTTAAGAACAGCACGTTGCGCACATACCAAGGTCACGCTATAAAGAAGGAGAATACCACTATATGTTTCTCGCCTACTTAACAACTCTGCACGATTTCATACTTACATCAGAATGTCGAAGACGAAGTTTTATGAACTATTGCGCTCCAGTCTGCCCGCGACCACGGTTATTGGAGCATAGCCGAAACGTCGGGAAAATAAATAAAATAAGATAATATACGCGATAAATACCCGTGTTATAGTATAAATATGTTTTATGATCGCGAAAGTTTAAAAAGTACTATCCTTTAAGGTGGTAATAGCGATGGAGTAATTTTTGTTTGTCAACTCTAATCCGTCGACACACATCTCAGCATTACCAGTTAACGAGGCTTTTAGATATAGAAGCTTGTCAACATCGCTTAAATTTCGGAAACCAACGTTCCAAATAATCACGTTTACATATATCACTGAACCAAAACCTCAATAGTGCCGCTTGAAGAAATCGAAATTTGTCAGAAAAGCCCGCTCAGTGATCCTTCTGAACCTGATAATTAACGTTGTTCTTTTACAGCTGTTAAGCTGATATACATAAACAACCAATCCCTGTGCTTCAAGACATCACTCCGACCTGTTCATTTGATGATGCTTTCGCGAGACTCTTGCAATTTCCCGAACCCCCAGCACCAAAAGAGAAGAAGAAAGGTCCTAAATTGCCGAGTGCTATGTCTTCAAGCTCGTGGAGAAAGTATTATGAAAAGAAGGATGAAGAGAAAGAAAACCTCGCTAAAGAAAAGAATCAGAGACAACTGTTTGAGATATCCTGGAAGTTACGGGAACGCCAAGTGAAACTCAAAATTGTTCAAACCACAATGCACGTTTATTTTCGGGAGAACCGTTGCACACAAAAAAACGCTTACCCGCACTTGCCAATGTTGCCACATACATTACACCCTCCTACTTATCTAAGACCACTAGGTCCTACATAAGCTACTGGACTCTACTATTATTTAAAAAGGTTACCTTATTGCGAGGCAACTCTAGTTAAACTTATTCACAATACAAATTTAAACAAAAAAAAACTTAAGAGCTAGTTATACACTTAATACTCTACAGGGTTACCATAACGCTCTACAGGATAGCGTATCCGACAGGCTCGGTCGGGTATCGCAGGCGGGGGGACTGCTGGTGCGCTATCCGGAATGGGACACGCCAATACACCGGTAGAAAAGCGATGTCTCAGCTGGTCTATATGCCTTTTACAAGATGAACCGTCTTCCTTAACCACCTTGAAATTTCGTTTTCCTAATACCTCTTCTACCTTCCCTTTAACCCACTTATCCTTCGCGCTATATTCTCTCAACCACACTGTCTCCCCCTTAACCATGTTCCTTAAAATACCTCCGGCATTGTCTACTTGTTGCTGTTGCTTATTTACTACTCTCTCTTCTACCACTCGCCCTGACCGCAAAAGATCTAATCGCGAACGCAAGTTCCTCCTCTGTAAAAGCATCGCCGGTGACGCGCCCGTGGTACTATGAGCCGTATTACGGTACGCCACGCCATTAAATAAGCTTGTAACGCCGTATCTAAATCATAGTTAGCCTGACTGCTTTCTTGATCGCTCTTTTACACAATTTTACCGCCCCTTCGGCCGCCCCGTTCGAGGCTGGATGGTAAGGCGGTGCGAATGTATGTGTGATACCGTTCAGTTCCATGAACTTCTTTACTTCACCACTAGTAAACGCTGGTCCATTGTCGGACACCACCTCCCTGGGCAAACCAAACCTAGCAAAAAGTTCTCTCAGCACTTTGAGTACCGCTGAAGCTGTTGTACTAGTCGTATGAAATGCCTTAATCCATTTCGACGCCGCGTCGATTAAAACGAAAAATGTTTTTCCTACAAACGGCCCCAAAAAATCTATGTGCACCCGACTCCATGGTTCCGCCGAATAAGACCATGGTTGTGGTGGTGCTCGCGGTGGCGCTGGCGCCTCCACGGCACACGTATGGCACTCCCTACATACCCGTTCTATGTCTTTATCAATACCTGGCCACCACACATAGCTCCTAGCCACCGATTTCATTTTGACTATTCCCATGTGCCCCACATGCAGCTCTTGCAATATCTGTTTTTTAAAAGTATCCAGAATGATTATCCTATACCCCCACATTTCTCAATTCGGTTGTATTTTTTTTATAATTATGTAGACATATTTTTGTACCATTTTTTTCTAAGAAGATTTAGAGGTGTGTAATGTATGTATTTTTTCGATATATTTTTAGGGTTCCGTGAGAAATCTGTTTCGTTGTATATATGTATGTATGCCCTGGACCAACATTGTGTCCCTGTGCCCGAGGTGGTGGCGTATCGCAAAATACGTATTGCAGTCTGGTTTTTAGTTTATTTTTAACCAACTTCAAAAAAGGAGGTCATCAATTCTTCTGAAAGATTTTTTGTGGGTATGTTACGCGAATACTCCGCTAGTTATGAACCGATTTTAATAAAAAAAAAACTAGGTAGGTCATGTTTCAAGAGTGGTCCCATAAATATTTTTTCATTTGGATCAGAATTTTTTGAGTAAAAAACCATAATCTATCAAAACGATAAAGTTTATGCAAACCAATTTTACCTTTATTTTCAAAACTACTAGTCCTATTTTTGATGCGGTCTTCTGTGATGGGTTGAGGTTTGATTATTGCATGTGGGCACTGCTGGATACTTTAATCTTTAAAGTTAATAGCCCGATTTTAATGCGGTTTTCTTTGATGGGCTTAGATTTATTAAAAGTCATATAAAAATTCGAAATTGTTGAAATACTGGGTAGTGATGCCTCAGCTATGGAGAATAAGCTGCTTGTGTTGGTAGTTATTGAGGCATGCATAATATGAAGTAGTAACTTTTTATTATAATTAATTGCAGCATACCCACAGATCCAATTTGAAGGAGTAAGTGGCTAAATATAATAAGAAAAAGCCGTGGCGAAGATCTCTGGCAACCGGTTGCATCTACTGTCATCTGTTCGGATCATTTTCGTTCTAAGGATTTGTATTTAGCTAACAACCAAGGTCGTCGTAGATTAAATAATTATAAGTTTAAAAAACTTGAGAAACCGACTTCATTGTCAAACGGCTAAACCGATTTTAATGAAATTTGTTTGGGACAATCTGGACATAAAAATAACCTTCCAAATAAAAAAATAATTTTCTAAATCGGTTTATAAATGACGGAGGCATGCAGTTACAAACATTAAAAAAATTATTTAAAAAAAAATGGCAACACCGATTTTATTAAAATTAAAATGGGACCAATCTGGAAGCAGTATCTTTCAGATAAAAAAATATTTTTTCAAATCGGCTCACAAATGACGAAGTTATGCCGGTAACAAACATAAAAAAAAAAAAAAAAAATACAACCGAATTGAGAACCTCCTCCTTTTTGATTGGAAGTCGGTTAAAAAAGGATCGATTCCATGCAAGGTGCGTGATTTTTTTTAATCAATTTTCACCCAACTTAACCGACAAAAAAAAGGAGCAGTTTATCAGGTTTCCCAATTTTGTCGGTTAAATAGGTTTTATGTGTTTTACTTGATATCTATTCTTCTTTATCATTTTGAAGTGCTTCCTAGTGTTTCTCATTTTGTGTCTCACAGACTAGAGTATGACTACCTATTGACGTGATTAAATTTTGCCTGGATTAAAACGACGACCGCTGTGGTGCGGCGGGCGAATGTCCGCCTGCGACGCAGGGGTTGCGGGTTCGATTCCCGCCTTGGGATAAATGTTTGTACGATCTGCAAATTCTTATTCCAGGTGTTCTGGGTATTTTCTATGCATTATAAAAAATATCTATGTATGTAATATATTGTATTAAGTATATCAATCATCTAATACCCATAACACAAGCTCTGCTTAGCTTGGGGCTAGATGATGCTGTGTGGATTGTCCTGCATTATTTATTTATTTATAAAAATAAGCTCATAATTAATATTCTCATATACATCGCTTGGCGCTTGAAGTCGGTTGTTTCTGTTATTGTAGTTTATTTTATAGAAGTATACTTACTCAATTAAAAACTTTTAGATATTGTTGCTAATTATGTAATTTACCGGGATCGGTAATTGTTTTTAGTAAAAACACTTCAAATAATACATGTTTATATTTTTAGGCATTGTTTTTGACGGGTTTAGAAACAAACGAAGAGGAAAGTGATGATAATTCACTCGAAAACGCAGGAAAAGAAAGCGATTGCAAAACAATTTGTCAAGATGAAATGGTAAAATGTTCTCTTCTATTCTTTTTTTATTTATCCATAACTTGTTCAATCAGCTGTGCAGTATCCTGTATGAATATAAATTTACACTTATTATTTTTACTTTGACCATCTGGATTTAACGAAGTAGAATTATCTGGTATCACAAACATACCTTCGCCAAATGCACAAACTTCAGACAATAATCCAAGTAATTCAATAGAAGATTTTTGTGATCTGGACTCCATTTTTGACACACCAAGAAAATCAAAATTGCGGACAGAATTGCGAAGAAAAATAATACTTCAAAAGAAACATACGCTGAAAATCCAATCATTGAGGAGGCAAAATCTACGACTAAAAAGAAAGGTCTTTAAAAAAAATTATTCAGACTTTAAAAAAAGAAAGATACATCGATAATGATATGCATAACATTTTGAATAGTAATGTATTTGCAGCAGACCTTTACTCAAACATGAAAAAGAAGTGCTCAGGTTCCAAGAGACCTGTTAAGAAATATAAGCCCGAGTTTAGAAAATTTTGCTTGACATTACATTTTCTATCACCGTATAGTTACGTCAGAAGCAAATTCGACACGTGTCTCCCGCATCCTAAAGGCTCGAACACACCTAGTTCGCTGGCGGTAGCGATCAGTGAAACGCTGTCAAATATTCGCTGTCAAATCTCAAATCTGACAACGATATTTGACAGCGTTTCACTGATCGCTACCGCCAGCGAACTAGGTGTGTTCGGGCCATAAAACATTGTCTAAATGGTATGCAAACACTGATGGCTCACCGGGTCTGACAGAAGATTCATTTAAAATACTACAAGCCAAAAGAAATAAATCTGATCAAAATATGATATGCGGATTGATCGCGGACGAAATGGCTATTCGACAGCAAAAATGTTTTAATCGCAAGACTATGCAGGACGAAGGTCTTATTGATATTGGTAATGGCCCCTCAGAAAATATAACAGTGAAAGCATCAGAGGCATATTTGTTTTTAACCGACTTCCAATCAAAAAGGAGGAGGTTCTCAATTCGGTTGTATGTTTTTTTATTTTTTTTTTATTTTTTTTTTATTTATTTTTTTTATGTTTGTTACCGCATAACTTCGTCATTTGTGAGCCGATTTGAAAAATTATTTTTTTATCTGAAAGGTACTGCTTCCAGATTGGTCCCATTTTAATTTCATTAAAATCGGTGTTGCCATTTTTTTTTTATTAATTTTTTTAATGTTTGTAACTGCATGCCTCCGTCATTTATGAACAGATTTATAAATTATTTTTTTTATTTGGAAGGTTATTCTTACGTCCAGATTGTCCCAAACAAATTTGATTAAAATCGGTTTAGCCGTTTGACAATGAAGTCGGTTTCTCAAGTTTTTTAAACTTAAATTATTACTCGTAAGTCTCAATGAGTCATGGAAGTTGCCTGTGGGTTATTTTTTAATACATGGTATGACAGGAGAACAGAAAGCCAATATTATAAAAACAATATTGTTTAAATGCCATGAAGTAGGCGTGGATGTCGTATCGCTAACTTTTGATGGCCATAGCTCAATTTATCCGCCATGGAAGAGTTGGGTTGCAAAAAAAACCCGAAAGAACTCAAAACCACCTTTAAGCACCCATGTGCTGAATATGAAGTGGCAGTATTTTTAGATTTCTGCCATATGCTGAAATTAATAAGAAACCATTTCGAATCAAAAGAGGTGTTTTTATACAAAGAGGATGAAATAAAGTGGGATTTCGTTAAAAAGTTAGCCGAATTACAAGATGAGACCGGATTGCATCTGGCCAACCGACTTACCAAAAGACATATTGAATTCAGAAACTCAATAATGAATGTCAAATTAGCAACCCAGCTTCTTAGTAGAAGTGTGGCCTTGGCAATTAAATTTTGTTGAGAAGAGTTAAAGCTGCCCGAATTCGTGGGAAGTGAAGCCACAGAAAAATTTATTATGACCATGAACAATATGTTTGACATTTTTAATTCTAGAAATTTAAAAGCACACGGATGCAAACATCCTTTGTTTCCTGGCAATAAAGAAGAAATATTTACTGTATTGAAAGAGGCAAAAGATTTGATGCTGAACCTTAGTTTAAAAGTTTCGAGAAAAATAACTTTTCACGATCATGAAAAATCAAAAAAATTGGTCACAAAATGCTATGTCCCAGTTTTAAAAAAGCAGCCAAGTGCGAGTCGGACTCGCCCATGAAGGGTTCCGTAGCACGACGAACTACAAAAACCTTTATATTATGTTACTTGATGTAACATAATAAGGTTCTTGTAGTTCGTCGAAAGGTAAATTGCGGTTTACGGCTTATGACGTATAAAAAAAAAACTACTGACTAGATTTCGTTCAAACCAAAAATCGTTAGAAGTTTACATAGTAATGTACAACATATATTTTTTTTAGTTTTATCATTCTCTTACTTTAGAAGTTAGAGGAGGGGGGACCAACTTTTTTCCACTTTGGAAGTGTCTCTCGCGCAAATTATTCAGTTTAGAAAAAAACGATATTAGAAACCTCAACATCATTTTTGAAGACCTATTCATAGATACCACCCCACACGTATGGGTTCGATGAAAAAAACATTTTTGAGTTTCAGTTTCAAGTATGGGGACCCCCGAAATTTATAGTTTTTTTTTTTTTTTTATGTAACAAACTTAATGCGGTTCACAGAATACATCTACTCGCCAAGTTTCATCAGTCTAGCTCTTACGGTTTCGGAGAAAAATGGCTGTGACATACGGACGGGCAGACAGACAGACAGACAGACAGACAGACAGACAGACATGACGAATCTATAAGGGTTCCGTTTTTGCCATTTGGCTACGGAACCCTAAAAACGCAATCTTTCACTGGATTTCTCGGCGTTCTTATCTGCCTAGAAAGCTTCCAGTACTTATATAAAAATCTTGTAGATTCAAATAAATTAAAATATCTGACCACGTACCGCATCAGTCAAGATCACATAGAATTGTTCTTTGGTGCGGTACGGATGCATGGGGGATATAATGATAACCCCAATGCTCGTCAGTTGAAAGGCATTTATAAAAAATTGCTATGCCACATGGAGCTCAAATCAGCATCATCGGGAAATTGTGTTCCACTTGAAAATATCAGTGTTCTATCGTGCTCTTCATCATTGAAATGCATCAATGAAACCGTTCCCTCCTTCAGAAAAGACGACAAAACATGTTTTATTTTTAACATTATTATATTATATTATTATAAGTAGTAGTAGAGCTCTTAGTGAAGGCCTCGTCCGGGGCAGTACTACCCCGCAGGGGCACGTTGTATAAAAAAAAAATAGACAATAATAGACAATATTTTATTGACGAAAATATACATTATACCCTATAACCAGTACAAATCTATTTATAACCTTGCAAAGCGCTTTGATAGTACGGAACCTTTCATGCGCGAGTCTATCTCGCACTTGGCCGATTATTCAAATTATTTCACATCACAGCATATTTTGTCAACTTTGTGGAAATTCTTTAAAAGCTGGCAACATAACACACACAAACATGGGACTCAGCGCGCTAGTAATTACAGTGAAAGGCATAATTCATCTGTGTGCGTGAACACTCCTACATGCGTGCCCGGCCTGGCCATCTATTTTTTTACCGTTGCAGCGCCACGCTCTATCTAGACAAGTAAATAATCAAAGGATTTGTACCAGGTCCGCGAACTTCTTGCTCGCTGGTTTATCCGGGGTGCATAGGGTAACCAGGAGCTCGTAGGCTGCGCCTCCCATCACGGTTATAAGTGTAGGCACCTTCGGCTCTTCCTTCACGCTGTTCACCACGCAATATTGTTCTAACCTATCCACGTACAAGGTCCAATTATCGGAATCCAATTGAAAAGCTCAAATTTTTCCCACCGACATGGTTTTGATTCTACCGTCTCTCCACACACGCAGATCCAACTCGTCGCCAATGAGATATCCTGGAGGTTACGGGAACGCCAAGCCAACTCGTCGCCAATGAGATATCCTGGAGGTTACGGGAACGCCAAGTGAAACTCAAAATTGTTCAAACCACAATGCACGTTTATTTTCGGGAGAACCGTTGCACACAAAAAAACGCTTACCCGCACTTGCCAATGTTGCCACATACATTACACTGTTAAGAGCCGAGGTAAAAGAAAGAAAGACTAAAGAGAAGACAAGTAAAATACCTAGAAAGAAGAAATCAGTAAAGAAGAGCACATCTAAAAAGTCGGCTTTACAATGTAGCCAATGCTACGAAGATTTGATAAGCGTTGTAGAAGACGAATTAGAGAAAAATATCGGCTGTGACAAATGTGTGCGTTGGTATCCATCTAAACTTTTAGACTCTAAAGTGTACTATTTTTAAAGCTTCGAACAAATACTGTCAATGTGGGCGTCCCATATCAATAATCAATAATTATATAAAAAAAACCATTCAACTTCAAGTTTAGGAAGCAAGTTTTCTCTCTGTTAAGAGCAAGGCCGATGACTCCAAACCAAGTCTCCAGGCTCGTGACCACTCCGTTCAGCCTGCCTGGTGCTATATGTACCTACCTACACAGATTTTTCCAACATGGTGTGGAAATCCAAATCTAAATAGTACGCAAAATGCGGCACTACATCACAGGAAGAAACTTCTGTAACCTTCCATAGATTCCCTCTCCCATCAGTACACAGCTCCCTAAAGTACCTATATTTTGAACTGACTTCTACTACTTGACTGACTGACTTGGTAATTATCTTGCTCTATACTAAAATCCAATCATCGATTTCACATGCAAAGGTTTTGTGTCTAATGAAGAGAACTTACTTGTAATTTTATCTAATTTCAAGTCCAAGGTATGGGCAAGGTATTGCTTCCTGAATGAGGATTGGACTGAAGATCGTTCACTGCACAGATTATTCAAGTCTCATCAGATGATGTGTAGTAAGCATTTCGATGATTCGTCATCTACTTGCAGTGAACGAAAACGACTCAACAAATTTGCAATACCGACTGAAGGTCGTGGTATATTGGCCCAGCTTAGTGATCAGCAACATCATAGAGATGAAGTAAGTGACATGTTCATAATATTGTAAAGCTATATTATGTAATTTATGGATGACACACACACGCGATACTAAATCGCGTTATGTATGACACCGTTTTGCTGTCCAAATTTCAATTTCACCTGACCGCAGACCGCATCCACTGTGGCAAATCCTCTAAGGTTATTTATTTATTTTATTTATCCATAAATGACGTCACACGAATTAAATGTTTTTGTACTAAAAATTAAGGGCGACTTGCACAACAAAAATTTAACTCCCTAAACGTATTTTAACTTGTCAAAAATCAAACAAAAACTGCCAAGTTAAATACGTTTAGGAGCAAATTTTTTGTTGTGCTAAAAACTTTATTTGTCAAGATTTAACACACACAAAATAAAAATAAAAAATACACAAATATATAGTAAGCTAATTCTGTCGCTCACCATACAAACCTAACGAAAACGGGTATCGCTAATGGCCCGAACACACCTAGTTCGCTGGCGGTAGCGATCAGTGAAACGCTGTCAAATATCGCTGTCAGATTTGAGATTTGACAGCGAATATTTGACAGCGTTTCACTGATCGCTACCGCCAGCGAACTAGGTGTGCGCAGGCCTTAAGAGTCTCGTGGTACATACCTACAAGACAGCCGCGGTAAAACGGTACAACCCAAAAGTTATACGAAATCGGGGAAACATACCGTTTGAAATTTTATGTTTGTAATATTCTAACCACGTATTTAATGGTTTTAAAATACGAAATGTATTTAAAACTGGCGTTATTTATTAAAATTATTTAATAAATACACATGTCTGAGAAAAACATAGTATTTTTGTATATCATTAGAATTTAAGTATCGAGAACATTTACGATACAAAATTGTTCAGATCTATTATTTTATGCTTAATAGCCGGGTCCACACCGGACGATCCATCGCGCGCGGCAGCAGCGCGATCCAAAGATGCAGGCGGTGTGGACGTGCCGCGCGCGATCCATGCGCACGTATTGGAGCGCGCGCTCCCTACCTCGCGCGATCCGTGTGCGGTCGGTTTTTGTGCCAGCCTCAAAGGTGCCTCAGTTGCGTGATGCGCGCGGTGTGGACGGTTGTGTTGGTTCGCGCGATCCACCTCGCCATGGACATCTCAGAAAGTCGCCGTTTGATATCGCTTTATAAAGAATTTAAATGTTTATGGGATCCCAAAGATTCTAATTACACCAATAGAGGTGTTAGAGATGATGCTTGGCGTCAGATTTCTCGTGAAATGGGGAATAAGTCGATCGAGAACCTAAAGAAAAAAATGCGATCTCTGGCGGGAGGCTACAGAAGGGAGAAACACAGAGAGAAGCAAAGCCGTATAACTGGATCCGGTAAGAAAACAAAGCTACTTTTTATCTGTAGGTATTAAAATTATATATTTTATTATAAGTAATTACATCATAATATTTACTGTGGATTTCACGTGATTTCGCTTTTTACATTTAAGCTGTTAGAAATACACGTGGTTATTTTAATGAGTAACTTGTTTATTTCAGGTGCTCAAGATACATATAAATCAAAGTGGTTTGCGTATGATGACTTCGACTTTATGGCGGATGAAAATGAACCCGGAACCACACGCGATACATTGGAACATGTGAGCTATTAGTTTACTGATATTCATTTTGCCAAACTATTGTATGGTTTGTAACAAAGTGTCTTGCTAAGTGGGACCGTATTGTAGTGGCATTTTCTGTTGCTCTTCTTGGTACGACGGCCATCGGTTGTAGCGATTGTGATGGCGGTTCATTTCGCCAGCTTCCAGGTATTACATCTCCATTCTCCTGTACTGTATCAAACGTTCCTGGCGATATAAAGTTAGGATTACTGCGTAAGTAGTTATATAGATGAACCGTTGCCAGCACGACTTTAGTCGCAGTTTCTGGTTCCAAAAGCATAGGTTTACGCAGGACTCTGTAGACAGAACTAAGTACTCCAAACGCGTTTTCAACTACCCTACGTGCTCTTGACAGTCGGTAGTTGAAAATTCTTTCACAAGAACCCCTTTCCCGTGTACCATCGTATGGTTTCATAGTATAATCATTAAGCTGAAAAGCTTTATCACCTAGTATATAATAGGGTACCTCAATTTTATAGGGAACTTGCAATATCTCCGGTGGAGGAATATTTAGCTCTTTTTTTTCAAGTTTTTTATATAAATTTGTGCTTTTGAACACGCCTCCATCTGATATTCTGCCTTTAGTCCCAACATTCACATACAGGAACCTATAATTTGCATCTACTAATGCAAAAAGAACAATACTAGGAAATAATTTGTAATTATCAAAGTCGTTGCCACTATTAAAAGGCGATTGTATAGCGACGTGTTTGCCGTCCATCGCTCCTATCACGTGTGGGAAATTCCACTTATTCTCGAATTGCTGAGAAACTGTACGCCATTCTTCTTTAGTTGACGGCACCTGAAAATAAAGGAGATCTTAATTATAATATAAAGCTGAAAATAAGAATAAGCAGTAAATAGTAATAATAATTGTTGTTACAGGTAGAATCTGATACGACTGAAGGGGAACTTGAAGTTAATACTACAGTGAGCGAAAACGAGAACAGTAACATTACTAGTGACACACAACCGGAGAGAGCCAACCACCACACAGATCAGAGTAGAGAGCAGAATGATCAGAATGCACAATCCAGTGTCCAAACAACAAACAAAAGAACAAAAAAAAGAAAGAAAACTACTTCTAATAATGCAGATGACATATCAGATGAAACTCTTTCAGAGGCTTTCCAACTTCTGCAACAATGTGCTCAGCCACCACAACCGGAAACTGATTCTTACATTGCTTTCGGGCAGTATATATCTACTGAATTGCGGAAATATGATGCAGTAACATTAGTTAATGTCAAAAATGCTATATGCCAAGTTATTTTTCAAGCTGACACAGGAAGATATGGGGATAGCAATTATGGATATTACACTAATTCATATCCTGGCACACCAATAGCATACACTTCATCACAGTCCCAGTCTCTACAACCTCAAAATTATCCAGCTCCAATTCCACAGACATCACCGTCTGCTCATCTGCTCTCAGAGGCAACGTTAGTAATTATCGCCCTATTTCAATCTTGCCCTCACTGTCCAAAATATTAGAAAAAGTACTGAATAAAAGACTCACCAATTACCTAGAATCAAATAAAATAATATCAGACAATCAATTTGGTTTTAGAAAAGGCAAATCGACTGAAGACGCAGTAGGTAGTTTAATAAATGAAGCTGCCAAAATGTTGGACTCTAAACATAAATGCCTAGCACTGTTTCTAGACCTTTCAAAGGCCTTTGACACGGTCTCTGTCCCTCTGCTACTCAATAGGATGGAACAAATAGGAATAAGGGGACTAGCACTGGACATCTTTGCCAGCTATCTAAAAACTCGCAAGCAAGTAGTGAAACTAGGTGGATTTACAAGTGAAGAAGCTGAAATGGAATATGGTGTCCCGCAAGGTAGTATTTTAGGCCCAACTCTTTTTCAAATCTACCTTAATGATCTTTGCAAGTTATCTATTCCTAATTGTCAGATAATATGTTATGCCGACGATACGGCCTTACTCGTTAATGGGAAGGACTGGGACGAAACGAAGCATTTTGCAGAATATGCTATCGCTATAATAATGACTTGGCTTGACAAAAATCTCTTAACATTAAATGTTGATAAAACTAAATATATAGCTTTCTCACTAACTACAGCCACTCAGCCACCTAACACATTTAACATCAAGGGCCACAAATGTTACAACCCAATCAATAACTGCACTTGCCAGAATATTATGAGAACCGACGTTTTGAAATATCTAGGAGTACACATAGATCATCTTCTATCTTGGCATACTCACGTTGATAAACTTACATCTCGCCTTAGAAAATTGATATACGTTTTTAAGAACCTAAGAGCATCAGCAAATATTAGTACCCTAAAACTCGTTTACTCCGCGCTTGGTGAATCCATCATAAGATACTGCATTCCAGTCTGGGGAGGTGTTGCTAAAACGAAGATGCTACAGCTAGAGAGAGCACAACGTGCTGTACTTAAGGTTATGCTTAAGAAACCATTTCGCTACTCCACTGCTATTCTATATAGTGACGTCAAAGTTCTTACAGTGAGACAGATGTTTATCTTCCAAACTATTATGAGGACGCATTCTTCCTTACCCTTTGACGCAAACCTCCACAAAAAGAAACGTAGATCTGGCAGAGTCTGTAAAATACTCAAACACAGAACTAAATTCTATAGCCGATGTTATCCCATAATATCACCACTGTTATATAACCGCATAAACAAACAATTAGACATGTATCATCTGAACAAATACAAATTAAAAAAAGAACTCACACAGTGGTTGCTGAAACTGCAGTACAAAAGTACTGAAGAACTCATGAGTTCTGTCACTTAAAATTATCCTTCTAACCCACAGGTACATAAAAAGCCATAAAATACTAAAATAATTCATTATAATAAATAAAATAGTTATATAATATATGCATACACTACACAACCGTTCCACGCACATACATTTCTCTTGTGACTGGTGTTAAAACAAAGTGTATGCTTATATCACAGAGAAAAAAAAAAAAAAACTAGATTAGGCTCTTAGTGTGTTTATACAAAAGGAAGCAAGCAAGTACAAGTACAAGTACAAGTAATCCTCAATCCTGTGCAAACAGTGCTCCTCCGCATGGTGATGGAGGGTGTGCTTTATGGATTGAACTGGCTCCTGAGATACAGTTTGACACTAGTTCGGGGGTCGGTGAACTTCTATATCGCTCATCACCTGTTGTCTGCGGCGGTGGAGCTTTGTTTGGACGCTTTGCTACTAACTTAGTTTAAGTTATTATTAAGTTTTAGGTTAAGAAAAACGGTTGTCTGGAAGAAATCGCTGCACGCGATAAGACCACCGATTGTAGGACTAGATACATCGTAATGTTTAGTGCCTTAAGCATTTTTTACGAACAATTATGTAGTCCTCAATAAAGAATTTATTATTATTATTATTATATTATTTATTATTATTATCTAGCCTCCAATTCATCGCAGTCCCAGTTTCTGAAACCTCAGGATTATTCACTTCCACAGTCACCACCGAATTAAATAAGTACCTACCTATATCATGTTTTCAAAAAATTATTAATAATTGTAAACATGTTACTTCTTTAAATTATGATTGTAATACACTACTTTTTTATTGAGTAATAAAGTATGGTTTTACTTACCTTTACATAATCATTTAACAGGTCAATGATGGCTTCACAAACTTCAGGAATAATTATCGATATAGACTGTTTGGAAATGCGGAACAGATACTGCAAACTGACGTACGAATCTCCAGTTGCTAAAAATCTTAATGTTAGTAATAATCTTTCCTTCACAGTAATGGCATCTCTATAATTTGTATCATTCTTTCTTAGCTTGTTATTTAATAATGAACACAATATCTCAAATTGATTAGCATTCATTCTTGCAAAATTGTGTTCAACTTTATCTGACACTAACTCTGCGTACAGCTGAGTCCCAGATTCCAAACGATTTTTGTAAATTTGTTTCACCCAAAACCGTCGTTTTCTTTTTTGTGATTTTTTGCGCAAGCATTTAAGCAAAATAAAAGTTACTGCTGCAACGGTAAGACGCCGCCGTTGTACGTGTGACTCCATATCGTACAAGAGTTAGACTGGCTGAATCACGGATCACCTTAGGATCGCTTGGAGCGCATATTTGGGATCGCAAGTTTCCAAGAGTGGATCGGCCTAACACGATCCACGATCCACGCTCCGCGATCCTGGATCGCGGATCGCGGGATCGATGGATCGTCCGGTGTGGACCCGGCTAATTAGCAATCAAATAATTGTATAACACCAAAAAATCAAAATTTTTGGGTTGTGACATTTAAATTCCCTCATCGCTCGCGTCAGGTGTGCGCGACTTTCGGCACAGCGCGGCGGGCGGCGACGGCGCGGCCCGGCCCGATCGCCATTTTGTTTTCTCATTCCGCTTCGGAGTTCGCTTGCGTTCGGTCGTTTTGGGGTGCTATAAACTGAGTTTGTTATTTTTGTTGTGGTTTGTTATTGCTTTTTGTTACTGTTGTCAAAATCCATGGAGCCAGTGCCTGGACCGTCTTCCAGTTCAACTGGTGATGACAGTGTACAGAGCCACCGCCGCCGCCGTCGTCGTAATATATTCCAACCTAATGCGGTTTCGGCAGCAATACCCTTTTCTTCGCCGCAAAAAGGCGCTCAAGGCGATCCTTGCCAGTGGTGAACGGCTCATGATTATAAATATATTTAAATATGTTCAGAGCAAACAGGCGGAAGATGAACCCGTATTAAATCATGACCTTGTCAAACAAACATGTGAAATATCTGGAGTGAGTGAAAGATCTGTTTATCGCGTGTTGAGTGATTATAGAGATACTCATAAAATAACTGAGAAACAAACCGAATATACTTCAGAAAGTTGATGACTTTGATAAGACGGCGATACGAAGAATCGTCCATGGGTTTTACATGAAACGAGAGTTACCAACATTAAAAAAAAATTACAAACAGTGAATGACGATGACTCACTTCCAACTATGAGTATGATGTCATTGAGACGCATACTTATTGCTTTGAACTTCAAGTACACAAAGAAAAATCGCAGTAGCATTTGTTACGACCTAAATTTACAAAGTTGCCATCTAGCGGCGGAGGAGAGAACTATGTCGTCAAGCTTCTGGCTAAGATCCATATTGTTGACATTGTTCACTGAAAAAGTATAGTTGTTGAATTTACTAAACTTGCATGGTTTGAGCTAACAAGCAATAAATTAACCAAATTCTTCGTTGTTTTTACAAAATACAATTATTAATTTTACAAAACCAGTAAAGGTTGACACTTGCCATTTTGTGCTTAGTAGAATTTACGAAATCAATGTATTGGTTACACTAAAGTGTGATTTGTAGGCGAGTGCCATAAGGTGGCACTTCCAACGTTACTAAAGTCATTTATATATTCAACAATCCTCAATGTTGGTTTTACTAAACCTGATACTACAACTACGGTTTAGTATATTCAACTGTAATACTTTGTAGAATTCACACATAAATGTTGATATCATCAACAACGAGCTTTCGTAGAAACAACGTTCTAGTTTTGTAAGATAGTTCCCGTAAGAACCGTTTGATGGCGCATGCATCGCCACTAAAGTCATTTGCATATTCAACAATCCTTACTGTTGGTTTTACTAAACCTAATACTACAACTACGGTTTAGTATATTCAACTGTAATACTTTGTAGAATTCACACATAAATGTTGATATCATCAACAACGAGCTTTCGTAGAAACAACGTTCTAGTTTTGTAAGATAGTTCCCGTAAGAACCGTTTGATGGCGCATGCATCGCCACTAAAGTCATTTGCATATTCAACAATCCTTACTGTTGGTTTTACTAAACCTAATACTACAACTACGGTTTAGTATATTCAACTGTAATACTTTGTAGAATTCACACATAAATGTTGATATCATCAACAACGAGCTTTCGTAGAAACAACGTTCTAGTTTTGTAAGATAGTTCCCGTAAGAACCGTTTGATGGCGCATGCATCGCCACTAAAGTCATTTGCATATTCAACAATCCTTACTGTTGGTTTTACTAAACCTAATACTACAACTACGGTTTAGTATATTCAACTGTAATACTTTGTAGAATTCACACATAAATGTTGATATCATCAACAACGAGCTTTCGTAGAAACAACGATCTAGTTTTGTAAGATAGTTCCCGTAAAAACCGTCTGATGGCGCATGCATCGCTACTAAAGTCATTTGCATATTCAACAATCCTTAATGTTGGTTTTACTAAACCTAATACTACAACTACGGTTTAGTATATTCAACTGTAATACTTTGTAGAATTCACACATAAATGTTGATATCATCAACAACGAGCTTTCGTAGAAACAACGTTCTAGTTTTGTAAGATAGTTCCCGTAAGAACCGTTTGATGGCGCATGCATCGCCACTAAAGTCATTTGCATATTCAACAATCCTTACTGTTGGTTTTACTAAACCTAATACTACAACTACGGTTTAGTATATTCAACTGTAATACTTTGTAGAATTCACACATAAATGTTGATATCATCAACAACGAGCTTTCGTAGAAACAACGTTCTAGTTTTGTAAGATAGTTCCCGTAAGAACCGTTTGATGGCGCATGCATCGCCACTAAAGTCATTTACATATTCAACAATCCTTACTGTTGGTTTTACTAAACCTAATACTACAACTACGGTTTAGTATATTCAACTGTAATACTTTGTAGAATTCACACATAAATGTTGATATCATCAACAACGAGCTTTCGTAGAAACAACGTTCTAGTTTTGTAAGATAGTTCCCGTAAGAACCGTTTGATGGCGCATGCATCGCCACTAAAGTCATTTGCATATTCAACAATCCTTACTGTTGGTTTTACTAAACCTAATACTACAACTACGGTTTAGTATATTCAACTGTAATACTTTGTAGAATTCACACATAAATGTTGATATCATCAACAACGAGCTTTCGTAGAAACAACGATCTAGTTTTGTAAGATAGTTCCCGTAAAAACCGTCTGATGGCGCATGCATCGCTACTAAAGTCATTTGCATATTCAACAATCCTTACTGTTGGTTTTACTAAACCTAATACCATAGACTAAGGAAAACAAGTAGACTGCTAATAGAGAACAAAATTTTGTGACTCAAAAAATGGTAAAATTCCGGGCTATTTCTAGATGGCGCTGGCAAATAGCCTGGAAAGAGCAATATTTTCAATGTTCATATACCTATTGATAGATGGCGTGGCGTAGTGGTATTTTGTAAGGTACATACTAAGTGATGCTTTTTTAAAATAGATGGCGCTAATGAAAAATTATTTTTTTATTGCAAGTAGACTAACTGCCGCCCTCGACTTTGGTTAGTTTCTTTATTCTAGTAGGATTAAACCTTAAAGCACTTTAGAAGACCTCTATAACTATATTTTTCTTAAACATGCGCGGAAATATTGTCCTTACTTTTGAATATAGAATACGCGAAGGATCATATTTACGTAGACTGAAAAACCAAAATCACTTCAAAAAAGATACAACAAAAATTACTTTCAATTTGAAAAGTTTTTACTCGGGCAAAAGTTAGCCGCGGACATACCTAGCAGCCTTAGAAAAAAGCGCACGCAAAAGACATAGACCAACGCAGTTATTTATACCAGCCTACAATAACGAGATCAATCGTAAAAATGTAACGAAGAATCGACAAAAATCTGTAGCTGATAAAAAGTGCAAAGTTACAAACATAAACAATAATTCTGCGAGAACTAAGTGCGAGAAAAAGTGATGAACTAAATTTACATATGAACTGTCTCATTTCGTGTAGTGATAATGTAAAAACAAAGTTATTAATTGGTGAGGACAATTACCATTGCATCGCGCCAATAAAGACAATAATGCTCTGCAAAAATGAACCTTGTGCCACCGTAACACCGCTAGGTTCGTGTGTTCACGGATTCTGTCTTTCGAAGCATCAATGTTCTGAGTGTGCACTGGAACAGCTGAGCTGCTCCCCCGCCCCCGCCTCCAGCTACCTGCCCCGCCACGCCTGCTCCCGCGCCGTCACTACCACCTCCCCACTGGTGGCCGCGCGCACAGGTGCCTGCGAGACCACAGCTGATGCGTCGCCCTCACGCACACTCATAAACATTCATAAGAAGATATCAGCATACGAACAAATACCTACGAAATATGGCAAGATTTTTACTGATTGGATTCTACAACTTCAACAGATGAAATATCGGACTAGCATACCAAGATGGTTCCCTTGTTTACAAAAGCAAGTTTTAGGATGCAAAAGTTATAAAATACAAATCACTTCAAGTTCAAGCGAGAAAAATGAGCTGCATTATTTGTTGTTATGTAATGTAACACATCGCCCGCCGCTTACGCCGCCCGGCGCCGCCTGTGTCGTCTACTGGCGCGTATACATACCTACAAATCCTGATTCGATTCCTGAGCTACGAGTACATCTACAGGGTGCAGTACGCGCATACTGCCTCAGCGATGGTGTCATACAAAAGAAACACAGATTACAAATAAATATAATTTATTTTTCGATGAATCATAAGAGTGGTATGTACTGGACTACAAATTATTTAGACAAGTTGTGTTACACACATTCAGAAAGAAAATATATGAATTTGAAATTACACAAAGATTGTCAATGGTCCCGAGATGCTGGTTTCCTGTGCGAAAAAGATGATCCCGGATGGCCCTGGATGACAGCCGCACCTGAAAAATAAAAAATAAAAATAAAAAAGGAACGTTAGAAATGGTACACGCAACTGAGAGCGTCGACTTAGCTGTTCTGCATTTAGAGAAGTTGTCGTCGCTGCTGCACTGCTGTACTTCTGCTGTTCAAATAGGCGAGTGGGGCATTCTTCGCATTGGCCGAGTAGCACCTACCAAAACCACTTGGCCGAGAGGTACCGCGGATTTACTATTGTCCAGACCCGACAAGTGTATGACGCACTGTGGAAATAAACGCCGAGACTGGAGTTCCGACCTGTTACTCGCTTGGTGCTGCTTCCTGTTGCTAATCAGTGTCCCTGACGTGACACTGGGCGGAGAATGTAGACAGACGCACCTCACGAACCTGTAATAATATTAAAAAACAATTTTTAAATTATAAAGTGTAGGTAGATTTAAAAAAATATAAAAAGTACTTACTTTGTTCGTTGAATAAAACTGGAGACTACCCCCGCTTGCGCGCGGACAGCTACAAAAATAGTTGGATTTGAACCTCGGTACTGAGCACTAGCTTGTCCGCGCGTACCCGGCCGGTTTTCTTTTAACTTCCTCAAAAAAGTGTTTTAAATTCCACCTATCCGTAACAGTAATGTTAATGCAGTCTTTTTCAAAACTTTGGTTTTAGGACTATCATGAACTTTTCCTTCAAAGATACATTTTCGTGACAGTCAGACAGTGTTCTTTGGGCAATCGAAGTCCGTTTAATAAGCACAGGTTACAGGTAGGCGTAGTCAATCAAGTCCGGTAGGCAAGCAAAGGTAAGTTATTTAAGAGGGTATCGAGCAAACAAGGCGGACGGAAAATAGGTATTTACTGCGGCTCGCTAGTTGTGTGCGTACTCACGCACACAATGATAGGTTCGCTCGACACCGTTTACACCTAGAATGGTAAAAGTAGGTAACCCATGATGATCGTGATGTGTTTCATAATTATGTTTTTTGAAGTGAAAACTTCTTTAGCGGCGTTGAGCACTTTTTCTGTAATGGGTATAAAATCTTAAACTCGCGTCAGGGCGTCAGGGCGTCAGGATCACGTGACTTGATCGAAAAAGCGTAAGACGCTACAGATACGCTAGTAGTTACTATGACACGGTAACGTCACAGAATAGATAATAGTTAGTAGCAAGCATACCAAGGCGTTTTTCGTGACTGTAGTAGGTATAGGTACATACCTATTATAGATTTTATGAACTAGCGGCCGCCCGCGGCAGGTAGTAGTGGTCATTGGTACATGATTTTATAGATCTACTGTATTTATTTAGGTATTATGAATAGCGAAAGAAAATGAGTGAGTACTTTATAAGTTTTATTACGAGCGGCAAGTTTTCACTTCTGCCGGCACTCCCGGAGTGCAACCCGTCTTTTTTTAATGGACTTTTTGGTGAGGGGCTCTGCAACCGAGAGGTCCTGCATAATTTTTTTATGGGGAACCTAAAGACGGTCACGAGTGATTTCGATTGCACAAAAAATTTTGCCCCCCTTGCCCCCCAGGACCCCCCCTTTTTAGAGTGCTACCAGACGCCATCGAGATAGAGGGGTTTCGATTGGGGTTTCGTATAGAGGGTTTCTTCCTGAATTGAAAGAACAAAAAAACTTCCCCCTCCTACCCCTTTTTTTCCCCCCCTTTCGTATCTTCCAAGCGGAGTGACTTGCGAGACTTTTTTTTTTGGGTCATGTAGGGAAGGTGTGATTATTTTGAAAGCAAAATAAATTTTATATAAATAATTTTTAAATAAATATTTTTAAAAGTGTATTCTTTATTATAGAAGCATAATAAAAGAACAATGGTATCAATTCTGTTGTTTACAATCTGTCTAGCTAAACTAGCCTAAAATTTTCTAATTTAGTTAGGAAAATCTTATAAGCTATTCTGTTATCGCATTTTACTAAATTTAAAAGGTGTCTATGACACCTCTAAACGTGTTCTAAATTAAGTTCACAGATAACATAAACATTTGTCATTTCATGCATCTTGGCACTACTCGACGCTAGATGGCGCTCTATTTACACTATTTTTACGGGTTTTTGTATCTGTGGGTGCAAACAGCTAAACTTCAAATCATCGACATGTAAATAAATAAATTCAACAACTCAACTTTTCTCAAAAAGAAAAATTACAAAATGCAGCCTACTGACCGCCCCCGATCCCGAAAAAGAACAAATACTAGTCAAAAAGATTGGTTGGTGGAACGGCTTTTGTCTAATAAGTTGATGGCACGAGGTACGTACCATTTATGTTTTATTGGTTCTGAAATAGATACCTAGCTACACACTTCAGTGATTTGATTGTTGTATGTCCGGTTTTCAGGTAAACAAGCTGATAGAGCAATAATAGAATTCTAGGGGATGCTGGCGGGGGAGCTGAATGCTCTTGGCTGTAGCCGGACTGCTGAAGAGTGGCAGCATGTAAGTTATTTCATCTACCTACTAATATTATAAAGAGGAAAGATTTGATTGTTTGTTTTCCGATAGTAAATCAGCAAGTGATATCCAACAAAACCCATAAACGAACTGTGGGGTTACCGCGGTAACCAAAAGTGCCCCTAGCGAATTCTTCGAATTCTTGGTTTCTCCATGCAAAACATGTTTAGTGTGCGTTGAACGCACACTAAACATGTTCTTCGAGCAAGCTTTAAAGTGTAGACGCAGGGTCGAGCATGTTTGTAGATAGCCATAGCTCGGATTAAGTATGCTCAAAGAGCATGTAACAGTGTGTGTACTTGCCTATAGGCTATATTCTATTAAAAAAATATGAATCCTTGGGGTAAAAAAATATTGTGAGTTTGTGGAGTTGTAGTGTTTATCTCTGGATGTTCTGAACTGATTTTCAAAATTTTATGCAGTTTTTGTCCTTTTGTTGTCCTTCTAATTGAAACTAAAACAATATTTCTTTCCACAGATTTGGAGTATATGGGTGGCAAAAGTGAAGGGTAAGACCAGGAAGGTCGGTACCAGCTTCAATGGTACTGGAGGAGGCCCGGCAGGGGCAGACCTCACGGAGGAGGATAAGAAAATCCTCCAGTGGCTACTTGATATAAAAATATGGTCCTGTTTTATCTGATTCCACACCGCTGTCTGTCATACTATATGTATAACGCATGTTGTTTGGTTATATTAGTTACTATGATTTAATATTAGATGTATGACCTATTTGTTTCCACCAGCCTAATGCTCCTGTATTGATTAAAAAAATATGAAAGTGAGAGTTTATTATTCTTTGTCGTATTATACGTGCTTCATGGAGGAAATCTATATCGTGCTCCTCTTCCTTGACTCCATCATATGTCTTCATCCCTATCTGCAATCACAGAATACATCTTAGTAGAGAAGGAATAGTAGGTAGGTAGGTAAAGCATAGTTTTATTTATAATTGATTCACCTGTTAATTCTTCCATAAACATAATTATATAGAGTGCAGCACGAGATAATAATTTTGGCTGCCTTTTCTGGTTAATAATGCAGACAGCGATGGCGATGCAGACATTTCTTCTTCAGCCGGCCGATTGTCCACTATGTTTCTTGCTCTAAGTGGCAGGCGTTATAGTTACTTAGGTACAAACCATGGCGAGGCTTCTATATTTGCAGCCACTACAAGCTTCCAGCTTCCATGATTTTTTGTGATTTTTTGAGTTTGATTGCGTTTCGTCCACAAATTCACAACAACTATACAACACAACTTTAGTCAGCACCTTGTAACATGTCGCCTAAATTTAGATTGACGTTTCTAAAATTAAGCGCAAATTACCTAAAATATTGTACAACCGAATAGCAAAATGACGGATTTACGTGTTTTTTGACTAAATTGAGTAACTATCCTAATTTTAGAGCTGTCACTCTAAATTTAAGTTTACGATGCTGCCAACAGAATAGGAATAACAATTTTACGAAATTTTAGCTCGAAATTAGCTAAATTTTAGGATTTCTAAACAACAGAATTGATACCAATGTTACAGTTACTAATTATTTTGTTTTTTTTTCTAAATTCTTGCGGAACCCCTACAGGGGTAGCGCGGAACCCTAGGGTTCCGCGGAACACACTTTGAGTACCGCTGGTCTAGAAGACACCTATTCACTCTTGCCTTGAAGAGGCCCAGATTGTAGTGGTCAGGAAAAACAGCCGCCGGCAATGAGTTCCATTCCCTGGAGGTTCGCATAATGAAGGTGGAGCCAAAACGCTTAGTGCGTTCTAGGGTTCTTTAGGGTTTTGATTGGGGTTCTACTACATTGAGGAATTTGATTATGTGGTCGACTTTTAGGGTTCCTTAAGACTTTGATTGGAATTTTACTTCACCTAGGACGTTTTTTTTTTTTTTTTTTTTTTTTTACATGATATAGACCAGCCTTTGGCTACAATCTCACCTGGTGGTAAGTGACGATGTAGCCGACGATGGAGCAGGATGGTCTAGAAGACACCTATTCACTCTTGCCTTGAAGAGGCCCAGATTGTAGTGGTCAGGAAAAACAGCCGCCGGCAATGAGTTCCATTCCCTGGAGGTTCGCATAATGAAGGTGGAGCCAAAACGCTTAGTGCGGACGTTGATTATGTAAACATTTTTAGGGTTCCTTAGGACTTTCTTTACTACTTTTTGGGGTTTTTAAAGTGTAAACAAATGTAAAACTGGGAGTAGCACACCGACACGCGAGCTGCATGCAGCTCGCGCACACGAAAAAACTAGTTTTAAACTATATTCCGCCTCGCATTTGCTATTCATTTTTGAATCCAAGATTGAGGATTTTTTTTAATATACAGGGTGTCCCTTAAGTCAACGTCCAGCCGAAAATGGGTGATGCGCCAAGTCATGACAGTTATCAGAACGCGGAGGCCGATTGTTCCTCTTTGTCGCTCGTTTGACATTGTTACGATATGTGTAAACGATACTCATATTCATTTTTTCAGAAAAAAAAATGCAGCCGTCAACTTGTGTTCAAAAAAAAATGTCAAATTCACAATCAGAGCCCCCAAAAACCTATTAAACGACACCCATATCCATTTTTTAAGAAAAAAAATGAAGCCATCGTTTTGGATTAAAAAAATAATGTCAAATTCACAATCAGAGCCCCCGAAAACCTATTAAACGATACCCATATCCATTTTTTAAGAAAAAAAATGAAGTCAACATATTGATTTAAAAATAATGTCGAATTCATAATCAGAGTCCCCAAAAACCTATTAAACGATACCCATATCCATTTTTTAAGAAAAAAAATGAAGTCACCATATTTATTTAAAAATAATGTCGAATTCATAATCAGAGTCCCCAAAAACCTATTAAACGATACCCATATCTATTTTTCAAGAAAAAAAATAAAGCTGCCATCTTGGATTAAAAAAAATTGTGTCGAATTCACAATCAGAGCCCCCAAAAACCTATAAACAATATCTACGTTAACAACTATTTAAGAAAAAAAAATTAAACCTTATCCGGAATAGAGCCCCACTTTTCTTCATATTATAATCATCCCACATCTCATATCCCATTTTTCTCTGAAAACCAAATTTTTCTCTGAAAAATTTGTTCCAAAAAAAAAAACTTTGTTTTGACGGTAAAAAGCACAAATAATAATAAAATTGAGTTATCATATTTCACCTGTTCGCAGCTCAATGCGCATACACAATAGATCGCGTTTGCTTCTCGGCTTGTGTCACTATTTTGCTCGGTACCCTCTTAAGAAAAACGGAAAAAACTTTAAACAATAAACACGAGGAAAACACGCTAACAACGAAACTCAATTTTCGGGCAATTTAAAAAGCAGCCAAGTGCAAGTCGGACTCGCCCATGAAGGGTTCCGTAGCATCAAGTAACATAATATAAAGGTTTTTGTAGTTCGTCGAAAGGTAAATTGCGGTTTACGATTTATGACGTATAAAAAAAAACTACTGACTAGATCTCGTTCAAACCAAATATCGTTGAAAGTTTGCATAGTAATGTATACCATATATTTTTTTAGTTTTATCATTTTCTTATTTTAGAAGTTAAGAGGGGGGGACCAACTTTTTTCCACATTGGAAGTGTCTCTCGCGCAAACTATTCAGTTTAGAAAAAAACTATATTATAAACCTCAACATCATTTTTGAAGACCTATTCATAAATACCCCACACGTATGGGACCGATGAAAAACATTTTTATAGTTTCAGTTTCAAGTATGAGGACCCCCAAAATTTATAGTTTTTTTTTCTATTTTTGTGTCAAAATCTTAATGCGGTTAACAAAATACATCTACTCGCCAAGTTTCATCACTTACGGTTTTGGAGAAAAATGGCTGTGACATACGGACGGACAGACAGACAGACAGACAAACATGACGAATCTATAAGGGTTCTGCTTTTGCCATTTGGCTACGGAACCCTAAAAATGGGTGTGTAAATCATTCAGTTTGTAGTTGTATGTAGACGGTAGGTTGTTACTAAATGTCATAGTCATCACTCAACTAAAACTCCATGCTAAATCTTTAAACTTATTTGCATACACAACAAAATAAATACCTAACACGTTATTGTGGTGTGCCTTTTTACTTTGCCTAACAACTTACGCATAAGATTTTACAAATAGGTAACAAGTTATTACATAACCCAATGTTTTTAAAAATCCAGGTTGGTCCTGCCTGTCCTGCCTGAGTGTCACTTTGACGCTTCAGCGCAACTTGTTAGCAATTAAGCAATGACCTTAATCCTTGGAACAAACTAAAAACATCAAAATAAAATCTCCGTACACTAGCTGACAACGTCGCGTCACACTCTACCCTGTTTTTGCTCCATCGAAAGCTGGCAACGCCGCAAGTTTAAGTAACGCCACTCAGATTAACGCCATCTCTCTATTTTTTGTCGTACTACAATATCAATTAGTTAGCTAACCTATTGTTGCGAATACTGTAAAAACCATTTCACTCGTTTTTATCAGATTCAAAACGATCAGCGACATCTAGCGTCATTGTAGGCAATCATTTATCGATGCACGTTTTCTTGGATGAGATTGTCAGTCTACTTGTTTTCCATAGTCTTTGCTAATACTACAACTACGGTTTAGTATATTCAACTGTAATACTTTGTAGAATTCACACATAAATGTTGATATCATCAACAACGAGCTTTCGTAGAAACAACGTTCTAGTTTTGTAAGATAGTTCCCGTAAGAACCGTTTAATGGCGCATGCATCGCCACTAAAGTCATTTGCATATTCAACAATCCTTACTGTTGGTTTTACTAAACCTAATACTACAACTACGGTTTAGTATATTCAACTGTAATACTTTGTAGAATTCACACATAAATGTTGATATCATCAACAACGAGCTTTCGTAGAAACAACGATCTAGTTTTGTAAGATAGTTCCCGTAAAAACCGTCTGATGGCGCATGCATCGCTACTAAAGTCATTTGCATATTCAACAATCCTTAATGTTGGTTTTACTAAACCTAATACTACAACTACGGTTTAGTATATTCAACAGTTATACTTTGTTGAATTCACACATGAACGTTGATGTAATCAACAATGAGCTTTCGTAGAAACAACGTTCTTGTTTTGTAAGGTAATTCCCGTGAGAACCATTTGATGGCGCATGGCGTACAACACAGGCGACTCTCCATACAAACGTAGTCCCCTATTTCCTCCCTGGATAATGCCTCTAGAGTTACCATTTTGTCTCATAAAATCCAGATCTGCTATATACATGCTCGTATGTTTTCCTTTTTAGGGTTCCGTAGCCAAATGGCAAAAACGGAACCCTTATAGATTCGTCATGTCTGTCTGTCTGTCTGTCTGTCTGTCTGTCTGTCTGTCTGTCTGTCTGTCTGTCCGGCCGTGTCACAGCCATTTTTCTCCGAAACCATAAAAGCTAGACTGATGAAACTTGGTGAGTAGATGTATTCTATGAACCGCATTAAGGTTTTTACACAAAAATAGAAAAAAAACTATAAATATGGGGGGTCCCCATACTTGAAACTGAAACTCAAAAATTTTTTTTTCATCGAACCCATACGTGTGTGGTATCTATGAATAGGCCTTCAAAAATGATGTTGAGGTTTCTAATATCGTTTTTTTCTAAACTGAATAGTTTGCGCGAGAGACACTCCCAAAGTGGAAAAAAGTTGGTCCCCCCCCCCCTCTAACTTCTAAAATAAGAGAATGATAAATCCAAAAAAAATATATGTTGTACATTACTATGCAAACTTTCAACGATATTTGGTTTGAACGTGATAGTTTTTTTTTTTTATACGTCATAAATCGTAAACCGCAATTTACCTTTCGACGAACTACAAAAACCTTTATATTGTGTTAATTGATGCTACGGAACCCTTCATGGGCGAGTCCGACTCGCACTTGGCTGCTTTTTTTTTCAGAAACTTATTGATAAAGAAAATATCACCTCCAATTCATATTTCATATAAATCATATGAGGGTCATGAACGGAACCCTTAAAAAGGTTAAATTAAAAGATCCGAGGGCTCGCATCTCTAAAAATTTCGGTGGCACCAAGGTTTTTTTCTACAGGTCGGTCAATTCGTTTGCTATTTCTTATTTTTTTTTTCTTGAATTAAATTAAGGAAGTACCCAGTTCAGTTGTCATAAAATGGTAAAAGCGACCTGGTCTGATTATGGAGCCAAGGTCTGTCCAATGGAGCTCTTCTATCAATTGGCCAATTGAGTTAAAACTTGTTTACCATACAAAGTTAGAGAGGGATAGTCAGAGGCAAGGCCAAACAGGGGTTTGGCATTGCCTCTGTATATCCCCCACAGAAATACTTCCTCAAAGTAGATAATACACAATGTGTGATGGTGGAACATTTTTTTTTGATTACCATCCTAAATTTCCTGTCACAATTTAGAACGCGATAAACTCCGAAACTACTGAACGAATTTTGATAAAATTTTGTAACCGTCTATAATTATGGTCCAACATATAAGATATAAGAGGATACCTAGTTTATATTCAATATTTAGGTGTTATTACAAATTAAAGGGCAAAAGTTTCGAAATCTATGTCTATCCTTTTCTAACACGTAGGGACTTCTCTATGTCTATCCCTTTCTTTTACTTATGTTTTTTTCTGAAATTTTTTGACTTTGACGAGAACAGAATGCTCATAGACGCAATGTATGATGATGTAAGAATATTCTAGAACGTTTAGGAGCACTATTTTCTAGAACATTTTGACTAAATCTAGAATTCACAAAGATTTAGAAAATGTCCCAAAAGTTAAGAGCCGAGCGGGATTTGAACCCGCGACCTTCCAGTTAGTGCCGAACAGTCCCTTGGAGTTATTCGTCGAGTATGATTGGGATCCGATAGCGCTGCGGTCTATTTTACTAACGTTTGGGAGCATTCCGCTAACTGACTTTAAATTTGATTATTCCAGACCATTCCAGAACCTTATCATCATCAATTTATATCAATCTACTACTGGACGTACATAGGTCTCTTCCAAGACGTGCCACTGAGCCCGGTCTGCGGCTCAATGTTCTTTAACATTCTGGAATGCCCGGGTATTAAAAAGAGAAAAGATTTGTATTTTTGTGTGTATATTTTTAATGAATAAACTCAAAAACCATTGTGCTGATTTCAAAAATTCTTTCACCATTGGAAAGCTATATTCACCTTGAGTAACATAGGCTTTACATATTTATGTGTTTAAAAAATAAATGTCCACCCGTGCGAAGCCCGGAACAGGCAGCTAGTCTACCTATATTTGGATCGCATCACGAGATCTAAGTTTGGGGCGGACTACTAGTTTAAATGCTTGTTATAGTTATAATTTAGCTTTATATAGTACGGACAGACCGACAGACAAAAAGACAGACAGACGGACAACAAAATCATCCTTATAGATAGGTATATAAAATACTAGCGGCCACCCGCGGCTTCGCTCGCCCCATTCCAGGTCCCGTGACTTTTTCGGGATAAAAAGTATCCTATGTCCTGCTCCTGGTACTAAGCTATCTTCCCACCAATTTCCAGCCAAATCGGATCAGCCATTCTCGAGTTATAAATAGTGTAGGTAACTAACACAACACTCTTTTATACATATTTTATCTAATAATATTAGGTAGTTCTAGAGTTTATTTACACAAAAAAACTTACAATTAAACAAATATTTACAAAATGTACAAAATACACAAGAAACAGTTGAGCTATCTGCAGACCGTTACAAACGATCTAGAGATACCTAGCCCAACTGATCCAATAATAATATATAGGTATCATATTATTAGTTAGGTAGGTACCTACCTACTAGTTAGTAACCTACCCTCCCTCCCTCTCACCCGTATTCGGCGTCCGATTATGAAACGAGAAGTACTAGCAAAGAAACATAATATACTAATATAGTTTTAGTAGGTAGGTACCGTATCTACCTACCTAGGTAATACCTTTATATACAATCGCCATTCGCATGCGAAAGTCAAGTTCATACCGCCAAAAAACAACCTAATTTGTTTTACTAAAGTGGTAATTGTACAATCAACCCTCGTGTTTAGTCTATCTAACATTTTTTGTTTAGTAACTAGTAACGGATCGGTCAGTCTTTCCAGCGTCTTGCTTGACGGAAGCTAGCATAGCTTTATGCCATTCATTCATTTCATTACATTCTGCATACTAGTGTTGCAAGGTAAGGTAATTTTTCGCCATATTTTGGCACCAGCGTGACTTTGTCTGCGTAGACTCCATAAAGAGATAAACAGTATCCTATAACTTGACCACCTCCCAATTCATCCCCATCGCAGTGGAATTTCCAACATTTACATTAATAGAACACAAAGAACTAAATATAAAAAAAAATATAGTTGTAAACTTAAAAAATAATTGTTTTGCCGTAGTAACTTTCAACCCCTTCAAGTTTTATTTATGGTATGGAATCAGGATTAAGTAAAACTATAATAAGTGACTGGTGGGAGTAAAATAACTGCAAAATTAGTAGGCATGTATTTGCTGTAATTTATTGTTAATTTTGTGATTGAAATAAATAACCATAATGATATATCTTATTTGTAATCTACACAGTAGGTGATAAAAATGAGTAATAAAGATAGTTTTTTATATAAACAGTAAAGTAATTTATTTACACAAAGAAACTTACAATTAAACAAATATTTACAAAATGTACAAAATACACAAGAAACAGTTGAGCTATCTGCAGATCGTTACACACGATCTAGAGATAGCTCTACAATGAGTTACTTTTGCTCAATAATTAGCAATGTAGCCCTTTTTAAGATTTGATCTAGCCCGTAAACCTAATACCGAGTTGGCATCACTGCGGAGCCGACAACGCGTCGCGGCGGCCGACATTCGCTCACTTCAAGTATTCGTTCGTTCGTGGTTGGTCTCGCCTCGCAAATTAATTTGAAATTCATAGCATATCTTCAATAATTTCTGTCCGTTGGTTTTTGTTGGTGCGACACGAGTGACACGACGCGACGCTGACGCTCTGGCTAATTTGAAGTTTGGACAAAATAGGTACGATACGATGGGTTCACCATTAGATGAACCCGATGAACCAAACGAGTTGCTACTGGATCAGAATTTCATATCAGAACTGCTACAATCTTGGGGAGTGTCTGTAGACACTCAGAACGTGTTCAAAGGTGAGTTTACTTTGAATTAAACTTAAGGGCTGCGGCAGTCGATGAGCAGGACAAACCGTGGCTGCCTGACGTTGATCTATACCGAAGTGGTTTGCACACAGGAAGGACAGAGTTATTATCTAAATCTAAAACTCCGCGGCGGCAGGCGTTTCGCGCTGCAGCTAGAATGAATGTCGAAAATAGTATCCCTATTTACCTTGTTTCGCAGCGCAGGTAGGTAGCAAGAGGAAGACGCGTTAGTTAAGTTTCTGCTCACGCAGACGACCAAGAGCGGGTAGGCCCCTACCCGCTCTTGGGGACCCCTACCCGCTCGTCTGCGGGAGCTCTAATATCTGTCACTGACTGTCCACTGCTGGGCCGGACACCGTTGCAGGGCGGATTGGTGATAAGTAGGTAGGTAACTACACGGGTCGATGCTACTTCCACCTCTGGTGTAATCTCAATCCGTGGGAGGGAAACTTTGATGATGATCCAATTATTTGTCCTGCAATTATTGGATTTATACATATATCCTAGTATCTAAGTAGGTAGGTAGGTATGCCTGATAAAAAATAATAAAAATATGTATCTTTTCTTTTGCAGAGCATGATTTAGATATATTCTGCTTAGAAAATATTACCGAATCAGACATAAATGAACTCATACCCACACAACGCTTTAAGGACAGAATTAAATTCAAAGCGGGGCTAAACCAATTCAAAAAAGAAAACAAAACATTGGTGAGTAAATATTTCATACCATAACTTGCAAAAAATTACTGTGTGGAATGTATTTCTGATCTCAGCACCTTTTCATTACTTTATATTCGTTGCATCCCTTAAAATAAAAAGTACATTTTTCTCAATAAGGCTTACACCCAATCATTTAAGCCAGATCTCAAGGTAATATCTGCGGGCTATACTTGCCTAGTGTTCAACATTCTTGCACATACTACTATGTGTCACCGGCTTGTTCTTGGTCACTTTGCGTCAGGCCATAGGTTAGTTTGATGTATAGTGGTCCTAATATTTTCTCCCAGGTGCATCTAACATAATTACATTTATCTTACAGAGCACATGTTCAATGTACACGGAATCTGTAGGTAATGAAAGTTTAAAATCAGACGCTTCGTCAGTAAGCAGTTGCCCAGATGTTTCATACCAGGATAAACAGGTTAGTTTCTTTAGCTATTATTATTATGTAGTAATCTACCAAAGCTAGCAGGTCATGTAAGGATAGTTTATAATGAGACAGTGTTTTATTAGATAAGTTATAAATTAGCTTCACTTATATGGTAGGTAACCACAGTGTTACTGGCAAACTAAGTAAACAAATCTGGGAAGTCGATTTTAACCTAGTTTCCCTTAACCTTGTAATTGCACATTGGTCTAATGATGAAGACCGCTGCTAGACAACAGAACTCAATGGATAGTGCTAAACTATTGGGGTGTTATTAATAATCCTGGCGTAGCGTTGGACTAGTTAATCCGTGTTTGAGCAAATGTGACAAAACACGGATTAACTAGTCCAACGCTACGCCAGGATTATTAATAACACCCTTGGTGTTTGGGCTCTTTTGAATCAGCATGTGGTTTTGATTACTAATACATAAAGGTCCAAGGTAAAATTTGAATAATTACCTTTGTTATTCTACGGATCTCTTCATTTCTGATTCCATCATGTCGTGAAACTCCAAGCATAGGTATAGGTATAGGTATTGTATGCTGTGTGCTTGTGTTATTTTTGTATAGCCTGCTATAGTTAGGTGGCTAGGAACAAAACCTTGCATATCCACTTTTTTTTGTAGTGGTGGTAAGGATTTGTGTTCATCTAGCCCACCTTAGATTAAGGAGAATGTTATACAATATATTTTTTTTCTTTAGTTGCATATCGATTTACAAACAATTTTAAAGTTGACAAATGCTGGGCAAGTTTGTCTCCAGTCAATAAACAAGAAGCTTGACACTACAATAAGAAATAATTTATCGAAAACCATTGTTGATTACTTCATAAAAGAACGTGGTTCCATGGTTGCACAAGACTATGAGGACATATCCAATCAGATTGTAAAGCTTTTTCCAAACGAAAACAAGGTTAAAATTGTATAATTAATGCTTTAACAATTATTGAGTACTGAGTATTAATGCTTTAACAATTATTGTACTTATTAAGTTTATTATGTATGCATTATATTTTAGCAGATACTTTAGTTAATGTTAGTGTAGTCTAGTACCTACGTCTTAGTATAGATAAACCATCACTAGTATTAAACCAAATCTGCCTAATGGTTGTCTAGAGTGCTATTTTATCGTGCTTTATTTATTTATGTATATCAGATAGATTGATTATTATTATACTGCAGTTAAGTAGAATGTGGAATTATCCCCATATTTACCCTGATTCGGTATCAGTAGTCCGATTGCTTTATTCAGATCAATCGGACTACTTATGGTCACTAATCACTATAGTCTGAAAGTATGTAGGTACGTATCTAGCTATGTTGATTATGAGATAATTTGTAGATGGTAGTTAAATAGTTGTGTACAGGGGTGTATGTAAATGCAGTTCTGTATTATATTATTTAAACTGAAAAAAATAAACATGAAATGGTTATATTACTGACTGAGAATAAACGCACAGCCTAAAGTTCCAAGTCTAGAGATAAGCAACGGTGCATTATGGGTAGTTTCAAAAATAATCACCATTAATAAGGGTGTGGAGGGTGTGAAGTACTCCCATTTCCGCATTCGAACTCTATGGTAGTGCATTATGCGAGAGCATAATACGGGTCAAATACCTACATGTATCATATAAAAAAGCAGCCAAGTGCGAGTCGGACTCGCCCATGAAGGGTTCCGTAGCATCAAGTAACACAATATAAAGGTTTTTGTAGTTCGTCGAAAGGTAAATTGCGGTTTACGATTTATGACGTATAAAAAAAAAACTACTGGCTAGATCTCGTTCAAACCAAATATCGTTGAAAGTTTGCATAGTAATGTACAACATATATTTTTTTTAGTTTTATCATTTTCTTATTTTAGAAGTTAGAGGGGGGGGGGACCAACTTTTTTCCACTTTGGAAGTGTCTCTCGCGCAAACTATTCAGTTTAGAAAAAAACGATATTAGAAACCTCAACATCATTTTTGAAGACCTATTCATAGATCCCCACACGTACGGGATTGATGAAAAAATTTTAGTTTTTTAAACTATATTTTTTTTTACTTTTTAGTTTTTTTTTCATATTATTGCATTGTCATCGACCTTTGACAGGTTCAAAGTAGGACAAATCGAGCTCAAAGAGGTCGGTTACATACAAGCAAGCTTACATGCAAGCAAACTTACATACAGGTGAAGCTAATAAAAGCGTTATAAAATATATTATACTTAAAGATGAATCACTTAAATATTTTTATTTTTTTCTAAATAAGATGAAATATTATGATTTTTAACCGACTGCACCAGAATTTTGTTGTAAATTTAAATTATGTTTTTCAAGTGGGTGTATGTATATTTCTTTGGCTCACAAAATAATTAATACTAGTGTGTATTTTAAGTATAATAAGTATTCTACCCTTATAAGGCGTTTTTAGGGTTCCGTAGCCAAATGGCAAAAACGGAACCCTTATAGATTCGTCATGTCTGTCTGTCTGTCTGTCTGTCTGTCCGTCCGTCCGTATGTCACAGCCATTTTTCTCCGAAACTGCTAGAGCTAGACTGATGAAACTTGGCGAGTAGATGTATTCTGTGAACCGCATTAAGATTTTTACACAAAAATATAAAAAAAAACAATAAATTTTGGGGGTCCCCATACTTGAATCTGAAACTCAAAACATTTTTTTCATCAAACCCATACGTGTGGGTGGGGGGTATCTATGAATAGGTCTTCAAAAATGATGTTGAGGTTTCAAATATTGTTTTTTTCTAAACTGAATAGTTTGCGCGAGAGACACTTCCAAAGTGGAAAAAAGTTGGTCCCCCCCTCTAACTTCTAAAATAAGAGAATGATAATTCTAAAAAAAATATATGTTGTACATTACTATGCAAACTATTTTTTTATACGTCATAAATTTACCTTTCGACGAACTACAAGAACTATATTACGTTACACTTAGCCGCTTTATTTTTTAAATCCTTTATTGCACCGTAAATACCTACCACCACACTGGAATCGCGTTGATTATCAGTCAGTAATGAATGCAATGAGTTATGTATGCAATAATAGTCATTACATGATTTAGTTACTTAACTAATAAATTATTTGTGCGTCTTGTACCTATAAAAAATGTTTGATTTAAAAATAAATATTTTTAACAAATAATTGCATAACACCCATGTATACTGGTTCATGGTAGTTATTGATTGATTGGTTATTGTGATTTGCTTTGTGAATAACCCTGTATTAATTTGCCTTCAGGAGATATATTATGTTCCAAGTAGAAAATATGGGAAAAAGTCATATATTCCTGCAAGAGGCAAACTAGTCGACAGGTATCACAACCAACGACGCCACTTGATAAAATCTGGCCTCATCGAAAAAAAAAACCCTGCTGAGAAGGGCAACTTGCTCACGAACATAGTTGAAGGTATGAACCATATTTTTGCATTTTGTCATTAACGCTCAGGACCTACCCACTTCAGTTGAATTTTATTTCAGAACACCAGTCAACATTAACTACTGAGGAAGAAATATCATTCAAATTGTTTTTAAAATTCAATAGAGAACCATGGATAGAAATAACAGAAAAGTGGAAATTAACACAAAGGCTACGAAGCCAGGATTTGTCTGAAAAAGAGAAATCTGTCCCTGACTTAATAAACGAGTGGCCTTCACTCAAGGCAAGCTTAGGCTACAAGTTGGTAAGTATTTATTGATAAAAGTTACCCTATGTGTAATTCCAAGGATCCAGCTTACAGCTTGGTATGCAGCTTACAGCTACTTACCAAATTTCGTTGCAGTTGGTTCTGTAGTTTTTGTGTGAAGCACTATGGGAATTAGTGGCTAAAGTGGAAAGACTGTTCGTCATGTCACTCTTTAAGGGATTCTATGTCCAGCGGCTTGGCTGATGAATTTTAGTTAATTTAACAAATGTTTTATTCAACCTGTTTTACAGCAATAATTTATTTTCAGATAGAATCAGATTTTGATATCATACATCCTAACTGTGAACTGAAATTGTTTCAAAAGTGGCCACTTTTTATGGAAAAATCATTACCAGTTATTCAAAATATTAAGTCCTGTGAAGATACATTAAAATTTCTCGATGACAATCCTACAGAAGGTAAGAATAAGGATAGGATAGGAAGATCTTCAGTCATGAAGTGCCGACCACAGAGAGAGGAA
This sequence comes from Thera britannica, assembly GCA_939531255.2. Lineage (NCBI taxonomy): Eukaryota > Metazoa > Arthropoda > Insecta > Lepidoptera > Geometridae > Thera > Thera britannica. The sequence goes on along the minus strand of OW618042.2, from coordinate 9,667,828 downwards.
GAAGGCAGTGATAGCATAAAAATAAGAATCCTATTATAAACTAGTCTTAACTTCGTCCATTTTAAGTTTTTCAAGCAAACTTAATATGCCCACTTTACTCTGTAGGGGAGGGGTTGAATTTCGGAAATCCTAGTTCAGGGGTGGGTGCACTGGTTTAAGTCAGTCTGTCAGTAAAACAAAGATTTTATTAAATTTAAATAGCAACACTCACTTAAAATCCCCGATTTGCATTATTACATTAATTAACGCAATGAAACTGTATTTTTAAATAAGTTTGTTTTTTTAGATGTCAGGGATTATATCTACCTAAAACTAATGTGTGCAAAGATGCCTCCCACTATTAAAGTGCCTGTAAAAAGTGAAGCAAAGAAGAAAACTTTTTATAAACCAAGCATTGCTGAATCTGAGAAGGCTTTCATTTTGCATGTGACGGTACGTATTAAGTAATTTTGCATGGAAACTTTTTTTGTGCCTATTCAATATTATCTTATCTTATACCTTTAAACGAGAAAATCTTGTATATATATATATATTTAGGATCTCGGAAACTGCACCAACGATTTTCACGAAATTTAGTATACGGGGGTTTTCGGGGGCAATAAATTGATCTAGCTAGGATTCATTTTCAGAAAATGATTATTTCTTTCCGAATTCAATAATTAAACATAAACTGAATATGTGACTGCTCCTGCCATCTATTGACGATTGTGAGCAACTAACTGCAAGCATGTCCAGCAGATGGCGTTTCATCAGTCAGTAAGAATAAACCAGTAAAGATGATAATACGACTCTTATGATTTCTTAAAAATACAAATTAACGAAAAAAATTCCGAGCGAAGCTCGGTTACCAACTGCTAGTGTATTATTATAATATGTTTGTCAGTGTTCCGTTCTGTGTATGTTATTTTAAATAAATAAATTGTCTTTCTTTCTTTCTTAGGTATTTATTATATATATATATATATATATATATTACGTATTTAATTTTAATTATTTTTGTTACAGAACCAGAGTGAAATTTTATCAAAAACGAGACTTCGACAAGAGGAGCGCCTGGCCAAAGGGCTTACGTGCCAACCGTTGATAGTAGTAGTAGGGCCATCGGTCAAAGAAATTACTGACTTTTACGTACTTTTTGAAACTGTCTTGTACAAAATTGATACACTACTTAAAGCGGTTGATGTGTGTTTCAAGATAATCCACGTTTTCAATGTTGAATACCCGATAGAGGCTATTAACGTTTGGACCTTTATCCAAAAGCATTTTTATGATATCGAATGCAAAACGGATAAAAAAATATCGAGTGTAGCTTGTTTTATGTCTGACCTTTCTTGAAACTGTCTTGTACAAAATTGATACACTACCTAAAGCGGTTGATGTGTGTTTCAAGATAATCCACGTTTTCAATGTTGAATACCCGATAGAGGCTATTAACGTTTGGACCTTTATCCAAAAGCATTTTTATGATATCGAATGCAAAACGGATAAAAAAATATCGAGCGTAGCTTGTTTTATGTCTGACCTTTCTTAAAAAAAATTACAAAATGTTTATTTGCTTTGAATGTTCTTGTGTTATAAATGATTGCAAAGCTCTTTTTGTACACTTTAAATTTAGTCATAACTTGGGACCTAAATCTATATATCACTGTGGACAGCTAAATTGTGCCAGAACATTTTCGAATATACGTTCGTTTCGTCGTCACCTTGTTACCAATCATATTCCATTGCAGAATATACCTTCTGATGTTTTTCCATCAAACTCTATGAATAATATTCAGGAATCATGTAGAGATTTAAACTTAAGTGTCAATAATGGTGACATTCCTTTTATTGAAAAATGCATCAATTTTGAAGACAATAATATAATTGAGAGAGCGGATACATTTCAAAATTCTTCAGCTGCTTTCGTACTATCATTATATAGTAATCCTACAATAAATCGCAAATGTGCCCAAGAAGTAATTAATCATGTTTCGGAGCAAATAACTGGAGTTATCGGTAACATGTTAACTGATTTATTGCCAAGTGCTTCCGAAGTTAATGTCAATAAATTAAATACTATTATTCAAACAATTTCACAACCATTTGGTAATTTGGCAACAGAGTGTCAAGTCATAAGTCATTTTTCTGAACTTAAAATCTACATACCTCCCAAAAAGTTTCTTATTGCTGAATCTACAACAGTAAATACTGGAAATCGTTCAATAATGCTTAGACCAAAATCTGAGTATGGAGCTATAGTACCCTTGAGATTAATATTTAAGAAAATTTTTGAATTGCCGGGTTTTATTAAGCCTGTTTTAAAAACACGTAATGCTGAACCTAATTCAATTTCAAATTATACCCAAGGCAACGTTTGGAAACAAAAAATTTCTGGAAGAGAGAGTGATATTTGTGTACCGTACTTTTTATACACTGACGAATTCGAATGTAATAATCCTCTTGGTAGTCATGCTGGTGTGCATTCAATTGGAGGCACATATTACCAATTTCCAACTCTAGGAAGCGAACACTTGTCGCTGTTAGAAAATATTTTTGTTGCCATGTTGCATAAGTCATCTAGTATTAAAGTTCACGGAAATGCCGCAACTTTTCACGAACTTATTAAAGAAATAAAATATTTAGAAGAAAGCGGTATAAACATAGAAACATCAGAAGGTACGTTCAGAATATATTTTATTCTTGCAATGATCATTGGTGACAATTTGGGACTGAATACTGTTTTAGGTTTTGCAAAATCATTTTCTAGCAACTATTATTGTCGAATATGTAAAGGTAGTAAAACTGTAATGAGAAAACAATGCAATCAAGATGACAGTTTGCTAAGAAATCAAGACAATTATGCCCGTGATGTCGAAATTAATAATGTAGCAATGACAGGAATAAATGAGTCTTGCGTGTTTAATGACATTAGTACGTTTCACGTAGTGGACAATTTGTGTGTCGATATCATGCATGATATTTTCGAAGGTGTCTGTCATTATGACCTTGCTCATATTATTTTATATTACACGGAAACTATTCGATTGTTTGATATAAATACTTTAAATAACCGATTACAACTCTTTGACTATAAGGGAAATGAGCTAAATGACAGATCTACAAAGATTAAAAAGGAACATTTAATGAAAAGTAAATTTAATATGTCAGCTTCCGAAATGATGTTGTTTGTACACATGTTTCCTCTATTGTTAGGGGACTTAATCCCGGAAAATGATAAAGTTTGGGATTTTTTTCTCACACTACTTAAAATAATTGATATTCTTTTCTGCAGAGATATAGACTATAGTACAATTGTGTCACTTGAATCCTTAATAAGCGAACATCACGAAAGTTACATAAAATTATTCCGCGACACTTTAAAGCCAAAACACCATTTTATGGTTCATTACCCTCACATAATAAAACAAGTTGGTCCTCTAAGATTAATTTGGTGCATGCGATTCGAAGCTAAACATAAGCAATTAAAGAAAACAGCTTCTATTATAACCTCAAGGAAAAACTTGCCATTAACTTTATTAGTAAAGGAACAGCTGTCATTCGCTCATAGGCTTTTTACAAAGAAAGGATGTCAAGCTAGGATAGAACTAGGCTTACGGGAACATTTCGTCCCTTCTTGCTGTGAAAAAACTTTTATTGACAAAATTCCTGGAGACGTAAATTTAACAAGTACTTTAAATTCAGTACATTTCAACGGAATAAAATACACCCCTGGTATGATTTTAATACTCTCTGATGAAAACTGGTATCAGTTTTTTAGGATCAAATTTATTTTTGTATCGACTTCAGAAACAAGTATTTATATTATATCAAAAGAAATTGATTGTATTGGATTCAATGAACATTTACAAGCATATCAGCTTAATTTAAATGATTCAGATGTATGGAAATTAGTACGGCCTGATAATCTTATCATTGCTCCGACATTTTCTCATATAATGTGTGATGGAAATTCTTACTGTAGGATTAAGTACATTTAGGTTCCTACATAGTAAATAATACATATTAAGTATCCATTTTAAAAGGGTTCGATCAAACGTTTTTGTATCGAAACTGGCATATCCACCAGCAGCTATTTTGATATTTTATTTAAAGTGTCAAGTAACATAGTTAAGTATATAGTAAAGTAATATAAATATATGAGAAGTAAAAGACGCCATAATTATGAGAACAATTACAACGATTAAAAATGCAGTAATTACATGTATGTACGCATTCCATTGTATGAATAGTTTCCATCAGCAGTTTATTTTACTATTAATTAGAAGACAGTATAAATATTTGCACGAAAAAGCCGCTTTAATTAGTTACATCGCAAAAAACCCTTAACTTTAATTTTACAAGAAAATATATTGTAACTAATATGAACATACTCATATTATTTAAGTTAGGCCCCGCTTTGGGTATATAAGCCTCCTTCATCTGTCTCCATTTGTCTCTCTTTCGCTTTCTCCATCCAGTCTTCGCCCGCTCTTTCTTGTATTTCGTCAGCCCAGCGTACTCTGGGTCTGCCTCTACCTCTTTTTCCCATTGGACCTGTCAAGCCAGTACCTTACACACGTAATTACTGCACTTTTAATGTTCACATATGGCGACTTTTACCACCAAATATTTCGGGAACGTGACACTTTAGGGTAATACATTACTCGACATTATTTATTCGTATAAGTGTCCACTACCCATGTATACCACTTACACAGTGCGCGGACACTTAGAAAAAAGAACAAAATGTAGGCTGGTGGATATGCCACAAAGGTTCTATCCCCTTGACAAGCATATCAGCTTAATGATTATTTAAATGATTCATTTAGGTGTACAGAAAAAAGTACAACCTGAAAACCTTATCATTGCTACGACGTTTTTTCATATAATGTTAAATGGAAATTCTTACTGTAGGATTAAGTACATGTAGGTTGCAAATAAAAGTAGTATATTAAGTACCTACAAATTTCTTTAAAATAAAATTTTGCAATTTACAGATTTTTTGTTATTATTGAATCCTTATCCACCCAAATCGAAGAAGCTTTTTCTATGAATTGTAACATTTATTCATGGTGGATAATTAACAATATAATATCTAAATGAATAAAATAAAAAAATCTAATGATCTGCGGTTTGCTTATGTATGTTATAAGGGTCCTATTTTGTATTTTTACTTTGTATATTTGCATTTACTTAGGGTTTTTCTGTTTTACACCATTTGCTTTCGTGTATTTTAGTCTACTTTGGTATGTTTTTCTTATACATGTTGTGTGCTTTTACCCTGTAACATTGTACTGTTTGTGAAAATGTTTTGTGACATTGCTTATTTTGTTATTTGGTATACGTAAGTAGGTAAGTAGGCACTCTACGAATACCTACTACCAATTTTCAAGATGTCGGTACGTACACGTTTTAGTAGCCTGTAACCTCTTAGGTGATTGGATTTACTCATGAAATAAAATATCAAAATTATGTGTTGTATAGCCGCAAAAAAAATATGATTGCCGACACACATCATTTTATTGAGGTTAACAGATAACTAAAACACGTATGTATGTTACAATCCAATATTCGTGGAATACCTACTATACGGAAATGAATAAGTAAATGTTACATAAGCAGTTTTGTAAGCGGTACTATATTATAGGGTAAAATATTACAACTTACTTTGTAGAATATACCAAAGTTATACTTGTAAAATGTATGAAAGCAAATCGTCAAAATTACAAAACTGATTTTGATAAAAGAACAATACTAATACGGGTAAAATATACAAATCTTGGTGTAAAATATACAAAATAAGACTTTTAAATTATACGAAATCTTATGAATAAATGCTACAAAACTAGTTTAGTATTAGGTACAAAATAACAAGTGTAAAATATACGAAACTGATGTTTACATATACGAAAATGATTTAGTAGGAAACTCTAAACATGTTTCGTTATTTTTACGAAACATTCTAGTAAATGCTACAACATTAGAATAGTATTACGTACAAAACAAATAGTGTAGAATATACAAAACTGATTCAGTAAGAAATACTAAACTTTTTTGATAAATATTACGAAACATATTTAGTAAATGCTACAACATTAGAATAGTATTACGTACAAAACAAATAGTGTAGAATATACAAAACTGATTCAGTAAGAAATACTAAACTTGTTTCATAAATATTACGAAACAGATGTAGTATATGCTACAAAATAAGTATATTATTATCTACAAAATTAATGAGTAGTATTTCTCAAATATTACAAAACTAGTGTCGTATTTTCTATAAAACTTATAGGGTTAAGGATACGCAACAAAACAAGTAAATATTACTAAACTAGTATGGTATAACCAAAAATTATACGAAACCTAATGAATCAATATTACTACATAGTATAGTAGTAGTATAGTAATAATATCGCAGATAATACTAAACTTAATCAGTAAACGTAACAAAACCAGTTACGAATATTCTTCAAATAACAACGCTAAAGTACTAACGTAAACTTCAAATTTTATTAAACTTGATTTGTAAAATTTACCTATTTAAATTAACCATGACTAATGACGAATTTTACGATTTCTTGTGTTCATATTACTCAACCAATTTTGTAAATATTCAACAATTTTTGTTAAGTAAAATCAACAAAGTTGTGTGTAGGACCTATATTAACCCTTGATTTTCGTATAAAATACTAGGAATTTAGTAAATTCAACAACTAATTTTTTTCAGTGTTGCGAAGAAACGTCACTAGATGACGCTCGTTTGTTTTCGTCCTCCCTGGACTTAAATTTTATGAGTAGTTGAACTGTCAGATGTCACTTTGATTGACAGATCAACCATACGTGTTGTTTGTATTTGAAGGTTAGGGGAATCAAATTTTAATCTATGCATTAGGCGGAAACTGAGTCCTTGAGTTATTACCTTTTGATTTTGTCTCGAAGCAGATTATGACCATATTTGGGCACGTTTTCGGTGATTTCCGCCCCGCGTCGCGAGGGTGGGGGAAATCTATAAAAGACGGATCCACGGGTGTTCGATTCTCTTTCTTCAACTTTTGCTAACCTCAGCAAATTATCCGCGCGTCATCTCACCACAAAGCAAGGTGAGTTTCCTTTGTTCTCCAACGTGGAAACGGTTCAGTGTAGTTTCGATAGAAAGTATTTTAATTTACAGTGTCTTGTGTTGAGTGGTGTCGACGCTGGGCTTCCCAAAGAGCTTCGGGCGGCTGCCAAAAACGCGTGATGACGCGGTTGGTCTTCCGTTCCCAGTCCTTATAAGGGACATAATATCTACACCGCACCTCCCAAAAGGTATGTTTTATTTTGTATTTGAATAGCGTTTGTTGTCCTTGCACCTTCGACCCTTCATAACCTGGGTGCCTTGCATACTGGTTCACCAGCACCCTTTGCCATTTCTAGTGCTGCTTGTGCGGTACAGTGGACACTATACTGATTGTACCACTGTACCTTGAAGCCTACAGTGTCCTCTTATTTGTCTTTGTATTTCTTATTTTCTGTTGCCGAGAAGAGTGAGGTTAACCTCCACATGACGGAGACCCTCACTTCTTTGTCTTGTGCTTACTGCTTTGCTCACTGGGAAATGTCACATTCCAGGAGGTGTTTAGTACGGGCTGTCGGTACAGATGCATAGTACGGGTGTTCCGTACAGGCTCGTGCCGTACGAACACGTGGAGCCCGAGTCTTCCGTCTGGAGTTACGGCGGCCGAGTCGTGGTGTGGTAGGCGGGACACAGCAGACGCACGGTCCAGCCGCGGCCACCCACCACGTGCTTCGCGCGCCCTAGCTACCGGCTCCGGGTGCCATCCCCGAGCTTTACTATTAGCCGGCTGATGCCCTATCAAAAAGTCGGTATTTATTCTTATTGATTCTCCCTACCATGTGTTAATTATTCTTATCGGACGATTGTCCTGGCGCCCATTCTAAGTCTACGTCCCCGTCTGGAGGAGTATCGGGATGCATTAAGTATTTTATAAGGTCTGTCATAGAAACTGGAGTAATCGTATAAAAGAAATCATTGTTCACCGAGGTCGTACCCACTATTTACCCTTTAAGCTCTAGTAGCTAGTCGGCAACTTATGTAACTTAACCTTAAGGTATCAGGTCCTTTGTTTTGTAGTAAAACTAAATTAATTATCTTAATAAGCTACCTAGTTTAGTAATACCATTATATCCTTCAGGACTTTCATTTCTCTAAAATATCATGTGTTAGGATGTCTATTAATTAATAAACTTTCATGTACTGTGTTTCCTAAGTATTTCATTTATCAGCCACTTAGGGTTAGGACCCCCGGTAGGAAAAGTTGTAACACATTTTAATTGATCGCACTGACATTGTTATTTGGCGACTCAAGTATTTAAAACAAATACAAGAATTTAGACGCCAAAACCGACGAATTTTTTATACTGATGAGACTTGGGTGAACGCAGGTACCTATACCTATCACTTTATTATTAACTATTGTAAAATGTATCCTTGACAAGTCGTATCGTAGCACAGATTAAAACACTTCGGATGTTTTTAGCATCTTAATATAATCTTTTACATTTCACATAACACCATAAATCCCATAGCTAGTCTGACTGACGTTTTTTTTGCCCCCCAAAGCCCGCCTGTAACTGTCAACTCGTTGACATTATAATGTGCATGACAGGTGACATAACGGACGTAAGGTGATTCTATCTATAACATAGAGCTTGTAAATAAAGTTGCGTTACAGTCGGCCATCCTACTTGGGACGGGTCCCTACGTCCAGTACGGAGTAGCAGAGTAGTCGTCAGTTATGACCACACAAAATAGTTGGTATTCCGAACTAAACTATTGAGTATTTCGAGAGATTATATTAATTCAATAACCATGTGTTCGCCTATAATATCAACTATTTCGTTCACATTATGTTTACATGTTTTGCACCTTGGAAAAGCTTTAAGCTTCACAGCTTAGTCTCTAATTATCAATAAGTGTTTTACTGCTTGAGTATGCATAACTAATCTTAGTTTATCCAAAATCTAGATATTATACCAATATAATTTATTCTGAAAGTTCTTACAATATTAATGGTATTAGTCTTTAATTACCACTTTGTGTTTTGCTACTTGAGTATGCATAACTAATCAAAGTTTATTCAAAATCTAGATATTATACCAATATAATTGGTTCCAAAAATTCTTGCATTATTAGTCTCTAATTATCACTTTGTGTTTTACTACTTGAGTATTTAAAACGAATCTTAGTTTATTCATTTACTTTTGACAAAACATTCATTTAAGTTTAGCAATAAGACTAATAACCAAGTAGGCTACAGATTCGTATTGTAAAACGTCGTTTCTTGATTGGGACTCAACTATGAAACACTCGTTCACCATTGATAACATCGCAACCATTATAATATTCCACCAACCAACACACCGCTAGCTATACAACTATATCCTGGTTGTCTGGAAAAGATCGCTCTTCAGTGATAAGACCGCCCATTGTACATTAGTATGTTTTCAATTATTGTTACTTGTTTTTCCACTGTTAGTTTTAAGGTGTGCAATAAAGAATTTTCTTTTCTATTCTATTGTCTTTATCCTTCTCTTCCTGGATCCATGCGCGCGAAACACTTTGACACCTTTACATGACAGCGACAGATTGACAACCTACGTTAGGATCATAGTAAAGCCATAGCTTTTAGAATGGCATCGTTACAGTCGGCCATCCTAAAAGAACAAGTCCCTTCGTTCAATATAGTCAGTTAGTCTCATCTACACAAAATAGTTTGTTGGTACACAATAATTTCAGCTAAGTAATAATATACCTACCTACATTCCTTTCAACACATCTAACGGTTCTGACAGAGTACCGGCGCTGAGCTGCCGCTGGTGGTGAAGCTTAATGCTGAGCCAGAGCAGATTTGCTGCAGTAGCATACTCTAGCTCATACAACAATCTCTTTCAATGTTAATATTTGTAATTATATCTTTCTTTATGATTTTGATAATATACAATATTAGTCTTTAATAGTTTTCTTAATGTGCAAATAAATGCCTGACTGTGTCTGTGTGTCGTCTATAATATATCGCATCATCATAATCATCAATAATATCATCAATAACTTAGCTAACATTATGTGGGCCTGAAAAGTCAATCAGACGGAACTAGATCAGGACCCAGACAAGTGCTTTGCTCGTAACTTAAAACTGAAGCCTCATCAATTTACAGTAGGTAGGTACCTACTCAAATAACTTTTATCTAGTCTCGGCGTACCAACATCTTACTTTAACAATTCCAATATTATTATTTTTATCATCAATGTCCATTAAGTTTTGTATCATATTTTCGTCAATAGCGAAGTATCACAATGATAGTCCTATTTATAGTAGGTATCACGAGTATCAGGAAAAGTGAGATTTAACTATCAGTCATGTTCAGATTTTCATGCACCTACTTACTAGTCGCTAAGTGGCAATATTTTATTCTTTGGTCTATGTAATCAACCACACTTAGTCAAAACATAACCAATGCTTCTACGTTTAACAATCCTTATTCACCGAGAACCCATTGTATTGAAACAGGAATGACTTCCTTCACGTTGTGACTTACACACACATTTACAACTGTTATTTTTTTTTTTTTATATATTATATATTTTATTCCCATTTACTGGTGTCTTATTAAATCTTATACCTTTAAACGAGAAAATCTTGTATATATATATATATCTTTAGGATCTCGGAAACTGCACCAACAATTTTCACGTAATTTAGTATACAGGGGTTTTCGGGGCGATAAATCGATCTAGCTAGGTTTCATTTTAAAAAAATATCGGGGTCTCCCAGTTAAGAACAAACAACTTTATCGTAATATCATTACTCCTAGCGCCATCTGTTGGTCAGAAGCAAAAACTAAGCTCTGTGAGAAACTGAGCACTCAAGGGTTATGTTTTACAGAGAACGCCATCTATTGTCGAGTTTTGGAACTAAATGACTACGTAAACACTCTGTAGACAACTTCCGGAAATTTCTATCGCATTCATTGCACTCGTGATTTTTTTTTAAATAACCAGTTCTTATTTTTTTATTATTATGTAGTGGTAGTAAGATCGAAAAATATGATTTCATCATTCATAAGTACTTTATCAAAAAAATACCGAGCGAAGCTCGGTCACTAACTGCTAGTCCAATATTAATGGCATCACAACCTTCAGATCCGTCATCCACATAAATTTAAAGCAATAGAGGCCCCGAAGAATTAACTTGTATCTTGTTAATTTACTTACAATTTTTTTTTTTTTTTTTTTTTTTGTTCTATGTTTTTGAGGTACATGATGTCCCAACGGTTTACTTCAGTTAATTTATCACAGATGTTTTAATTACTAATTATTTTCCAGTCCCGTATCATTTTATGTATGTTTATCGCGTATTCTCCATACACATTCAATATAGTAAGTTTTTTTTCTATTTACTAACTCGAAAGTTAACTGCTTAAGTCGAATTGTCGCAAGGAGTCTTCAAGGCATATAATTCAAATAACCAAAAGTCATGGCCTAAGCTATAACCATGGGTACAAATTCACAAAAATGTTTAGGGTCAATATTTGGGCTTGTCTCTGTAATTTAACAGGCTGAATCTCGATTATGGCATTCTCAAATTTTGCTTTAAAACAAGGTATAGTCAGAACATAAAGCTAAGCATTTATTATATAGGTATTTTAAATCTTGTTATTGTTGTCAACCTGTTAATTAAATTTTTGCTGGTTTTATAGTTTCCAATCAATATTAGTTTTACGTTCATAGATTGAACAAAATTATCAGATCTCACTCAAGGAGCCTCGCAACATAATTTGTTTCGCATGAATCTGTAACAAAAAGTTTCCAACCCATCGAGATATAAGTCCAACCACAATAATCGTACCCGTAATTCCAGTATACACATAATGGTTGCTGTTTCAGCAAGAAGCAATCCATCAGATCAGTTTTTATCACCTTTTTTTTTTTTTTATCAGTGCCATCAATTTATTTAACCCTTAGGCAAAGTCAAATCAAATGGCAAATCCGCCTCTGTATATAACCACTTTATTTGCCTCTAAGTCATCTATATGTGTTCAGTAAAGAATAAATAAACTGTTGCATGCCACTAAAATAATGGCACTCGGTTCTTTGACGCATTCATTTATGTTTAACATTAACTAATCATAAGATTATTAATCCGCCTGCAATCACAATTGGACGGCAAAATCATGCTTCCGTCGTTCCTTCACATAATTATAATTTTAGGCGGCAAGGTCGTAAGTCACTAACAAGTTGGATAGCAAAGTCGTATGCCATGTTTCACATAATTACTTGGGCTGCAATATCGTTTGTCAGTTGTCTTTACTCGTTCACCAATAGGGCGGCCACTCCTTATTGTATAGCCAGGTCACATGTCATGTTCTCATTAAATAATGAATTGGGTGGCAACGTCGTATGCCAGTCATGGTCTCTATTGATAATCAATTGGTAAAGTCGTATGCCATTATTATCTTCATTCAGTCAAGCATTAAGCGGCGGCAAAGTCATATGATAACTGCCCTTCCTTAGTTATCAACTAGCAAGGTCGTATGCCATCCTTATTTTATTAAGTTATATATTGGTCGGCGGCAAAGTCGTATGCCAGTCAAGTCAATTGGCAATGTCGTATGCCAATCAGATTCTTATTCAGTTAACATTGGTCGGTGGCAAAGTCGTATGCCAATCATGCCGTCAAATGTTTATCAATAATTGGCAAAGTCATACCAGTAACACATAAACAAATAAATAATAATAAGTAAGAAATAAACAAATAAATAATAATTAGTAACAAATAAACAAATAAATATTGAGCGGCGGCAAAGTCGTATGCCAGTCATGCCACTCTCTGAGTTATCAACTGGCAATGTCGTATGCCAGTCAAGCCCTCTCTTAATCATAACTGACCAGCAAGGTCGTATGCTGGTCATGTCTTTACTTGATCATGTATTGGGCGGCAATGTCGTATGCCTGTCTTGCCCTTACTTAATCATAACTGACCAGCAAGGTCGTATGCTGGTCATGTCTTTACTCGATCAAGTATTGGGCGGCAATGTCGTATGCCTGTCTTGCCCTCACTTAATCATAACTGACCAACAAGGTCGTATGCTGGTCATGTCTTTACTCGATCACATATTGGGCGGCAATGTCGTATGCCTGTCTTGCCCTCACGGCGGCTCCTTCAGCCAGCGCTCCGTGTCGCGCCGTCGGCCGGCGCCAGGCGGGCCAGCGCCTCGCGCGCCACCTCGCGGTACAGCTGCAGCGCGCGCTCCGCGAAGTAGGCGCCTCCAGCGGGCGCAGCGCGGCGCGGTCGAGCGGCGCCACGCGCGCGGCCAGCCGCGGCTCGCGCTCTACGCGGCTCGCGATGTAGTCGGCGAGCCAGTCGCCGGCGCGCAGGTTCTCGCACAGCTGGTGCGCCAGCTCGTCGCGCGGCATCACCTCCGCCAGCAGCGAGGCGACGCCCTGCAGGCCGCAGTACACGAGCGGCCCATGGCCCGGCACGTCGTAGGCGGGCGACATCAGTCTCTCTCTGGCTCAATCAGTTGTCACCCATGTTCTATAACTAGCTAAGTCTGTACCAGCTTCTTCCATTAATTCTTCACACTAATGGAACACTTCACAACGAATGGTGTCACAAGGTAAGTAATATCTCATAAATAACATATTCATGAATGCGGGAAGTAATAATAATAATAATAATAAGCCATTTTATTCCCAAAAAAATAATGATTACATTATATCATGTTTGTATGTTTAAGCACTAGAATTTAATTCTTTATTTTGGGCACCCATCTTTGGGTGAAGGCCTCCTCCATCCATTGCCATTGAGCTCGGTCCGCGGCGTGTCTGGTCCATGTGACGCCGGCAACATCTTGGATGTCATCGCGCCAGCGCCGTCGCGGGCGGCCGCGCGCTCTCCGGGCCTCAGCGTCGCGTGGGTACCAGTGCAGTAAACGCTCTGTCCACCTTCCATCTGATGTGCGGGCCACATGCGGGAAGTAGCATTTCAATATAATCATCAAAGGTTCATCGTTCAATCGGTTTGATTATTTCAGCTAGTTTCAATAATAATTAATATTTGAACAATCACCGCAAAGCCCCAATGATTCAAATAATAGTAACTTACAGGTAGATAGTATTTTTATCACGAGTACTCTTATTTTAATGGTGGACGAAATGGCAGGTTGAAGGAATCAACCCGAGTCACAAGATCCCAAAGATTTAAACATTTGTTAGAGCCCAAAACTCGGAGAGGTCAGAACTCATACTCTACTAGAGTAAATAAATTATACCATTATTTATTATTAGGAACACCCCATTTGTCATGGCTGTTTAAACATTCAATTTTGTCATGAAACTCGCTCATGGAATTCAGATAAACTTGTGGCCTCAGACCAAATTCTCAACAGACTTACTTATCCATAACTTGCTAATAGTCCCACAAAATTATTTATTTATTAATTTAAAACTTCCACACAAACTATTTAGTGATATGAAGACTTAATGCTAATAGCATTGTCTACCAGTCTAAATCTCTGAGTCTAAAATTAATATTTACTCGGATATTCTCCGACTCACAAAATTTAGTTTCTCAAGTCAACTTCAATATATAATAATATATCAAATCTATGCAATTATTATTAATGAAATCCTATGTTTACCAATTTCCATCAATGCCTTTTTGTCTTACCACACCCGGTCTATTTGCTTGCCGAGATGTGGTCCAACTTTAAGCTCCATAATATTGTGTAACTCAGCACAACATTTTTTTTCATTTTATCATTCAAAACAATTCAGTAACCAAGCTTCAGGTTTCCAGGTTTGTAACTCTGCTCAGGCTCTGTGTATTTTGTTACTAACGTTGTCACATTTTACTGTTTTATTTCTTGTCATGTACAGCTTGTATATATAAATGATTGTTTCTCATTCTTTCTTTCTGTAACTCGATGGTTCGTAACTGGTTCCATGAATAACTTCTAGTCCTTGGCGGTAGTAACTCTAGTGAGTTACTACAATGAAGCACAACCAAACAAACTTGTTGAAAATTGTTGGATATCGATGTCATAAATTATCACGACACGAACGGCTTGTAGGCCCGTTGATTCATCACACTTCTGACTTGTAAAATGTATCCTTGACAAGTCGTATCGTAGCACAGATTAAAACACTTCGGATGTTTTTAGCATCTTAATATAATCTTTTACATTTCACATAACACCATAAATCCCATAGCTAGTCTGACTGACGTTTTTTTTGCCCCCCAAAGCCCGCCTGTAACTGTCAACTCGTTGACATTATAATGTGCATGACAGGTGACATAACGGACGTAAGGTGATTCTATCTATAACATAGAGCTTGTAAATAAAGTTGCGTTACACTATTCTTGAATAAAGATTGTTTCACTATTTTTCTTGCAACTATTCCGTATTTTCTCACAATATAAACCTCTATTCCCACCTACCTGTTTGTTGTTTACAGGACACACAGTGGGAAAAGCGTGGACAGACCAAACGGTTAAATCTGCAAAGCAGGCATTCTGTCAACCGGAGCCAAAGACCCAACTACAAAGGGCAAGAGGTTGATTGTGGTCCATGTTGGGAATGAAGACTGCTTTTTAGAAGATTGCAAATGGGTATTTGAAGCCAAGAAGTCTGGTGACAACCATGAGAACATGGACGCTGAGCATTTTGAAGAATGGTTTGCAAAAGTACTGTCAAAAATACAACCGAACGATGTAAATTGTAATTGTTTTGGACAATGCCAGCTATCATTCGAGGTATATCTATACATTACAATATTTACAATAGATACTACTGTTTCCCCTATTCGATATTCCATTTCCAAAAACTGAGATTTTACATTCAAATAAACATTTTGATTTCAGGCGTGTGGAGAAAACGCCTTCAATGTAATGGAAAAAAGCTGACATACAAAATTGGCTGCAATCAAAAAATATCAGATTTAAAGAGAAGGAAGTAAAAGCACAATTAATGCAAAAAGTAAAAGAAATAAAACACAAATATCAATCCTATGTCATAGACAAGATGGTCGAAGAAAAGGGGGTGACAGTGTTGAGGCTGCCGCCTTATCACTGTGAATTGAACCCGATTGAGTTGATTTGGGCAAATATAAAAGAATATGTGGCTAGACATAATACCACCTTCAAATTTGAGGATGTAAAAAAACTTTTGGAGGATGGTATATCCCAAGTTACCAATAATACGTGGGCTAATTGCGTGGAGCATGTTAAAAAAATAGAAATCTTTTGAAAACATGTGCGACGAGAATATTTTACTTGTTGGAATATGTGCAGCTTACTTGGTCATAAATTTAAATTTAAATTTAAAATTTAATTTAATTTCTACTAACACTTTATGGATCCCGTTGTCTGACATTAAATAAATAATAATAATAAAATAAGAAATTCCAGAAAAAAAAGAACCAAGAAAATCCATCGTTCCTTTTCACTTTATTTGTGTAAAGTTTTTTATTTTGATCCTAAAGTTGTAGAAAGTTTCTGTAATCTTCAATAAACTTCAACTTTAAATTCTTTTCTTCGTCCGCCATCTTGTTGTTGAACGCTATGGGGCACAGAAATCCACCCGATGTCGGATAGCGTGTACCACAGCGCGCGCGTCGCTTTCAACTGTCATCGCGCATGCGCTAAGGGCATGCCTCACGTGCGCTGTTGACTGCGCTATGACGCATGCCCTTAATGAACAAAAAAAGGTACAGTGTGGACATAGCTATTTGCCGCGCGGTCACGCCACGCAACCACGCAACGCACCTAACTACCATTTTTGCCGCGCGGTCACGCATTCACGCAACGCACCTAAGTACTATTTTCGTGCGTACTACTAAATCAGTAGTTACAAAAGATGGTGAGTCGGGCGTGCGCTGCGCTACAAATCTATAGATTAAAAGTCCGTGCGCCGCTACTTAATGCAGTTATTATGCGATTAAAGTTATTACATTAATTAATTTGTTTTATAGTATAACAAATTACGAATATATGGGTACCTAGGTAAAGAGTTTCTAACTAAAGAAAACGCAGACTAGAATAAAAATTAAGTAAAAAAGGTACTTATAGATATTTATTTGAAATATTTTCTTACAGAAAATCAACTTATAGCTAGAGATCTACCTTCTAACATAATTTCGGTAACTTCACTTTTTACTTGACAAGGTCAATTTTACATTTCTATAAAATGTATATTCATAATATTAAAATATGCTACGTGTTAACATTAAATGCAATTTTTTGGCAGGAATTAAAATGTCGTTTATCACATAAAAACTTGTAAAGTGAGCACTTTAAAATAAAATAAAATTCGTAACGAAACAGTCTTATAATATATCTATTATTATAATGAATTTACTTTCTTTTTTTTTTTTATATTTAATAGTTATTTATAACAACAAAACAAAAATTTATAATATTAACAAAAAAAAACTAAAACTAATTAAAACTAACTAAAACTAATTAAAACTATTATAATGTATTGTATATCAGCATTTTTATTTAAAAATATTATTTCGTCCAGCTTTTTTGGAGCCAGTCTGTTCCGTCTTTGGTTAGTTAACATACCAGCTTTCGAAAAAACGCGCTCGGAAGGCACGGAGGAGGCAGGTATGCACAGGTACTTAATAGCCAACTGACTTAAAATTGGATATGTTTTAGAGTGCGTTTCCCAAAAATGTAGAGGGTCCTCTTTTCTATTAATTAACGGCTGTTTTACTTGCAACGTAGCTGATGAAGTAGGTGTCCTAGACGAAGTTTGTGACCGAGCTTTCTGGTTAAAGAATTTCCACAGATCGTCCTCCTCATCAGTGCCGATTGTAACATTATACACAACAGTATCCACTATTGAATTGGAGTTAGAGGTACCCGTAGTAGTGGATAACATGTTAGACTCGTTTCCAATCTGATTTGCCAGCTGTTATGTGAGCCATTTTTCCGCGTTTGTGGCATTTTCTGGCAACCCAAAACCAGTCTTTTTAAATCTGGGATCTAAAAGAGTACTCAGAGCTATAGATTTATGTGATTCGGAGTTACCCAATCTCCTGCTCAAAACGTCTATTAAGCAGTTTTTTAAACTGATTCCGATATCAGTTGTCGGAAATTTCGCTGAAAGTATATGCTGCAATCCTCTTACAAAGGAATTGGTACGACTGCCTTCACAACTCAGTTGGTAGTAGCTCTGCCTTCTGCGCTGGAGGGCGTGGGTTCGATCCCCACCCCCACGTGTTTCTGATACTAAAGTTTCATTTTCTATTTGTCGAGGTGTTAAGTCCTGGGTCTGTTCGGTTGTTTACTCAAAATCATCTTCAATAATAAAGTCTAGTGCTATGTTGTGAAGCACTGTACATGCTACTATTCATGCTGGAATGTTATCTATCGTACGTTTACGCTTGATAAATCTCAATTATGAAATCAATAACTGCTGAAAGCATAGTCACAACTCCCAAGTTAAAGGTGGTATTGTAAGCGAGACATATCGTGCCAGTTTAGAATCCCTTGAGCTGACAAATGACGATGAAGAGTCACAGCAGAATAACGATGCAGGAACTGAAGTTCAGAACCATCACATTGTTCTAATTTAGAAAAAAAAAACTGCACCATGCTGGCTCTTCAGATGTTGAGAAGTTAGAGCTCTATAATGAAATCGAATTATCACCAATGTTTATTGATGATTCCACTACGCCGTTAGATATTTTAAATTATTTGTTTATGAATAAGTTAATCTCAGTGTTCCCAAATCTATCTTCAGCCCTTAGGATTTACCTCACATTGCCAGTCACTGTAGCACACAGCGAAATATCTTTTTCTAAACTAAAAATAATTAGAAACTATCTACGCTCAACATTGTCGCACAGTCGATCGTCAAATTTGGCGTTATTAAGCATTGAACATGGTATTAAAATTGAAGTACCTAAGTGACATAATTAGAGATTTCGCCAATTCTAAATGCGAAAAGTGAATTATTGTAGTTATATTATTGTTAAATGCGTCCTGTATTACTTACTTAATTAGCTACTAGTAGTTGTTGTTGTATATTTGTCGATCTTACCGACATAATAATAAACTCCACTACTCGTCAATAGATGGCGTTTTCTGTCACACTAAGTCAAGACTTCAGCAACAGATGGCGCTAAGAGTTATGATATTATGATAAAGTTGATTATTTAAAACTCGTATAACACATTTAAAAAAAAAAAAATCCTGGTTAGATCACATTTTTTTTTTAAGTTTTCATTTTAACTTTTTGGGCTAATGTTTTCCAATGTTATTCAGTTGTATCTTTCTTTCCTGTTCGCAGTTTTTTTTTGTAAGTTATTTTCAGCCGATCTTAACGAAAAAGTCGGTTTACTGACAAACTGACAATAGTTGAACATGACAACGTCATAAGCTGCAATAGGCATGACGACTAATTTTCAAAATCTCTTCTATCATATTCAGAAGTATCTATTATGTCTAAAATATATCATATTTCTGTAGAAAATTAAGGTTTTTGTGCAATAAAAGTACATTTAAATTTAAATTTTTAAATCACGCCAAAACGCTCGCTGGTTTCATGGCGTCTGTTATTACGTCACGGTGTAGTATATCAACAGTTAACATTGGTGCTTTTGTACTAAATCAGAATGACGTTTACAACACCGAGACTTAGTTCGCTCTGACCGGTGTTTAAGCTATCATGGCGAATTATTGTATTTTCTAGATTTATTTTATTAAGTAAATTATTAATATCGACATTAATAAGAGAATAAGTTTTTCAAAATCTTTGAATCCTTTTTCATTAGATCAGATAAATATTTTGGCGATACTTGATTACTACATGCCTATTATGCTTATAAATATGTGCCTTATAAATTACCAATAGAAATCAAAAATAAAATTACTCCAAAAAATATAAGATATACTTTAAAAAAATATTTCTTGAGCTCTAAACTCCCGTCGTAAAATGGAGCATCCTCTGTAGTGAAGGCGCACGCACACTCTCACAATAACTAGTCGCTGCGCTGCAGAAGTCAGTGCAGTTTTTTACCTACCTGTAATTAGCAGTCGCGGTTGACTACGTTGTTTGAGTGTGCGTTCGCCCAGTAGGTTAAGAACGTTCATCCGTAAATTGATGATTTCAGACGGCCAATAAAACAATATGTGTAACTTGCACAGAAGATAATTTGACCGCATATTATTGGGAATGACCAAAACTTAATCATATGGGAAAAACATTTTCAAATGGTTGTATAGTTTTTTCATAAGATTCATCTGTTTTTCCTAAACTTTCGGTTGATGGTCTACGCAGATGCGATTCAATGATAAAACTATAAACGACAAACTTATAAAATTTTCGTATAAAAAAGCTAATAACATTTTATTAGTTCTTAGTGGCAGAATAAACACGATTCCTGTAAGTTTTCATTCATGAAAAAAATAATCAAAGGAGTAATTTTTAGCCACTTTTGGAGATATTAGACGTGTTAGTTTATGATGAAATCCGAGGTATTTTTGTTATTTTTTTTGCCTAGTAAATGAAGAAGTGTTCGTTTTAAAACATGTTTGATTTTTTTTTTTTATAACATGAATATTTATTTTACTATGAATTATTTCGTATTACTATATAATCGGCGCGGAATCAAGTCAACGCTCAGTGCCGGCCGAGGCCTTTCAGAGGTAGGACGTGCGTCGCTCCCGGTCGCTGCAAGCAAGCAGCAAGCCTCAAAAAAATGTATTGTAGCTTCACGAGTTTATAGCGCTACTGGGACGTTTTGATACTTTTTATTGTTTAACAATACTTTGGTGAGTTTTTTTTTGTATTTTAAAGTAATGGTGTTGCATTAACTTATTAACTTTAATTACCCCCGGTTTCTGGTACGCAAAAAATAGTTAATTATTTTTAATTTGTATTTCTTTTTAATTCAGGTTTCATTCTTTACTTTTATTTCAGATATGGCATAAAAAAGCCGCTTACAGGCTACATCACGTAAAAAAAGTAACGAGTACGTCACCAATTGCGAAAATTTGGTCAGGGCTAATGAAGCTAAAAGGTATGTTACCCAGGGGTTACTTTTTACAACGTAACATGTTATAGTCAATTCCCATTTTTATTAAACGTACACGGAGATAGAAGTAGTAATAATTTGCATTATGAAAATCATTATTGCTAACTTATCATAAAACATAACACGCCGAAAAAAAGGTCGAAATTAGCGGGTACTTTCAAATAGTCATCCAGTCCGCAAGTCCGCACGATACCAAAGCTAGTGTTCGAAGCACGGAGCCACTTGCACCGAGTTGATGAGCTATCTATGATTGTAAAGTAATCAATTAATTTTTCATTACTCATACTCTGAAAGTAGGTCTGAAGTTGCCTGAGGGGCCTAATTGAAAGTAAAACTTTCAGCCCTAGGGAGAATCGCTTTCTACTGACAGCTGTCAAATTATAAAAAAAAACAAGTTCTATTTTATTCAACTATGTTCCAACTTTCTAAAGTCTTTCTGACTGCAAGGAGGTCGTTGAACCAAATTCGAACTTTTTATTCAGCAAGTAGGTTGGAAACCCATTACAACGGTAAGAAGTTTAAAGAGTCTAATTAGAGCGCAATGTAAAATTTAAATAACATAAAGATAGTATTAAATGAATAATATATCTTCTAAATTACTTGATTAATATATAGCTTCAACTATTTATTTAAAATAACATAGATTTGAGCAAACAATTTACCATTTTTTAAATTATGAGAATGAAAATAATGGCTGAATAATGCTGGCGAGCCGAAGCCGAAGGCCCGCCAGAGAAAAAGAAAAAAAAAACCGGGAAGGCGGCAATTCAATCTTCATTTTCACTAATTTTTCTTTCATGTTTTTATTTTTACTTTCCTTGTATTCGTAATGAAAAGCACAGTGTTTACCTCGGGTGAAAGTCTTTTAAGTCCCTCAAGCTCCATTGGCGCCCTCGCTTACGCTCTGGCGCCAAACCCGTCTCGGGACTCAAAAAACGTGACTTTCAACACTCAGGTAACAATGTACTATTGTTCGAAATACGTACATCAGTACCTACCTACTGCATATTTTATTGGGACCTATTGCATGCATTATATTATTTTTTTAATGATTTTATGTAGTTTCTTCTGAGTTCGCATTATGTAGTATAGGACTGAAATTTGATAGGCAACCCATATAGAATATATTTATTGGCATGTTTAATTAAATATAAAATACGTTTCATTAAATAACCAGCTCGGTGAAGGTCCTTCTTCTAGGGATCTTAGACTAATGGTTTCGATTTCTGACCTATTCCTTGTTTATCATTGTTTTCTTTCAATTTATTATGGTTACAGGTGCTTCGCCGGATGGACTAATTGAAGATGATGGTATCACCGAAATAAAATGTCCTAGTCCGGCATTCGGATAAGAGGCAGATATCGCTATTAACCAAAAAAATGTTATTCTGGTAAATAGATGTATCCGTGAATCGACGCCATGACTGGTTTTATCAAATACAAGGGCAGCTGCACGTAACGAATAGAAATTACTGTCTATTTGCTGTGTGGACAGGCAAAAATTTTAAATTAAAGACAGAAAAAATAATTAGGGACGATACATTTTGGAGCGAGAACATGGAGCATCGGCTAGTCAGTTTTTATAATAAATTTCTATTACCCGAAGTTGTTGATCCCCGAAAAGCTAAGTCCATGAAACTTAGAGACGATAAATATTAAAATTGTATTTTACACGAAATTATTTTGATTTATTTTAACCTAACATACCTGTCTGTTTTTGCGTAAGTAGGTACTCATTCAACAAAATGTTGTACCTACTTACGAAAAATGAATCCATTCCCTACTAAGAGCTGGTAAAGTATCAAGGTGATTAATTCAATGCGGCGCATGTTACGCGCTCCAACACAGACGGCTGTGTGCGTGCTAGGTGTAACTGTATAGCTAGGTGAGTATATTTACCCAAACTTGAGTCACGACGCTCGGGATAAACGCTCTTAATAAGGTTGTATTTGTTCGTTGCGTTTTTTCTTATTGTGTAAGTTATTAGTTATAAGAGTGTATTGATATTTATTGAGAACCCAGTGGTAAGACAAACCTTAATTAGGCTTTAAGCCACTGTTTTATGTTATATGTACCTAACTTTCTGTATAATAAATAAATAAATAAAAATAAATAAATAAACATAATGTTGTGTATCTATTTATGTAACAGTGAACAAACCTTTAAAAACACAAGCTTCAATAGTAAACGGAAAAAAGCTGGTGAGTACGTTCAAGCTAAAAGATTTAAAATGCAAAACAAGATAGATCCTTTAGAAGGCACTTCAAAGGATTATGAGTCGAGTCGAGTGGTGCAACGTCATCAGGATCTACAATGACTGAGGATAGTAGCACAACTACTGAAGATGAAACTGTTCTAGAAGAAACAAATGACCTATCTATGACCGATTATAGATTCAAAATGTTGAACTACATGCCCATGAAAGAGTCTACAATAAGAGAAATATGCATGGAATGGGGACTCACTGCGTTGTCACACCAATGGGATATTGTAGATATAAAGAACAAGAAATTGATAATGGTCAGGTACTCATATAACGCAAGAGTGGATAATTATCTGTTTTTGAGAGCAAAGGCAGAAATTCCCAACCATGGTGAGATGTACATTATTAACGTTTTGACCCGGCTTGTTTCTTGGACTTCGATTGTGGTGTTACCTGACGACCTTGGCTTGTTAACTTGTGATTTGAACCCTCTATTTCTGTGACGACCCGGCTTGATTACTTGTGATTTGAACCCTCTATTTCTGTGACAACCTGGTTTGGGTTCTGGATACTGCACTTCTCTGCAACTTGTGTCTGATGTAAGTACATACCTAAGTTTTTAATGTTATTGTTAAATATATTTATGGTATAGATTTTTCTTTAGATGAATTAATCTGGCGGCGACTGGGAATTTATTTCTCAATTGCCACCAGTGGTGGCGCAGATGGTGGTGGCAACTGGGAATAGACGACCTAAACCTACCGTCTATTCCTAGTCGCCACCACCATCTGCGCCACCACTGGTGGCGACTGGGAATTTTATTTCTCGATTACCACCAGTGTGGTAGGGATAGCGGCAGTCAAGAATAGTGTTGAGTAACTACCTAAACTTAACATAATATCTATGGGCAGGTGAAATTTTAAAGGGTAATCAAAACGGTTATTTCTCGAGGAGTTTTGCCTAATAAACTAAATCTTAGCTTTATTTCGATGAGATCATAAAACTCGTGCACTTAAAAATACAGAACAGGACCCGATCACTCTTGTTCTTTGGTCATAAAGAGATCAGAAAACTTCGTAAACAATGCGCAGAACAAGTCTAGGCGGGCTAAGAAAAGTATTCTAAAATAAAAAAATATATATAATTATTGTAACATAGTAGGTAGTGAAAAAAAAGATTTTTTACTCATAAACCGAAAATAAATATATACTATACCTTCGAGTAGGTACTTGGCTATTGAAAACTATCCAGGCACAAATAATGGGTGTCAGAGTTCTTCTCATGATGTAATGTTTTCTTGTAGATGGACGAAGTCGAAGACAATTTATTGTCGATTTTCGGGAGGGAGGAGGCTGAGGAGTGGAGACGGGAACAAGCTGCAAGGCCACGCGAGCGTACTATAAGTAGGGGTTCCGATGCCACTTTTCGTGACTCAGAAGTCTCGGATGCCGATTCTTTTGATAGGTATTTTATTCATATATTTAATTAATTCGATGCATGTTCACAACACCCCCCTCTGCCCTTGGTGAGATGTCGTGAGATTTTGCTAACTCCCCCCCCCCCCCTCTCCTAATTGCATGTACGACTTCTGTCTGAGAATTCTAGTATAAAATCACAATGACAAAATGGTCATTGGGCGTTTTTGACCCACTTTGTGAAAGTTCGCGTACACAAAACAAATCAGTTTTAAATTGAAGAATTCAATCCCACTTTTCAAAATTGTTTTTTTTTCTTTTAAGTATCCAATGGGAACAAGAAGTTTTTTAACATTTAAAAAAATTATAAACTTTTGTTAATAAAACAGAAGTGTTTACTTTTAGCATTGTGGTAATGTGTCGTACAGTCACTATAAATGTTTGTATAGCTCTACGAAATATCTCTCTCTCGCTCGCACGTTTGGCAGCTAGATAAAAACAGGTAGGTACCGAAGTGTGATCGCGTCGCTGCAGTCGTACGTCATCCGTCGTTTCGATCTGTGCGTTTACACCTGTGTTTCTGTTATTTATTCATTTTATCGACTACCTGTGCACGTTTTATGGACTATTGGCTTTGCTTGACAATTGGTTTTAAGTTAAACTGGAAAGACAAAATAGTTGTGTGTCGTGTAATCGATCTGTGTTACGTCGACGAAAACACATATTGACAACGCTCTTTCTAGAAAGATACCGAGATCATGCAGTATTATTATTGCAAGAAAGGATTCCACACGAGGTAAGTAACTTACACAGTTATTATACTTACTTACTGGCTCACCAAACCTCTACTATGATAGATAGCGATAGAAAGAGATACTTTTAACCATGCTTTTGTCATTATAGGTACGCTTATTTGGTATCGTAGCCTTTACCGTGATTATAGTCGCAGTTCTCGCAAACGTTTTCTTTGTTCGTGAGGAATTGCAATCCGTGGTATTTACTAAAATGAAACTATTTATAATTGCTTATTAATATAATTATACTACTTGGTCGTAAAATACTGGTATTCAGCTAAATCCGGCTTGACTGGAAACCGACCCCAATATAGTTGGGAAAAGGCTAGGCAGATGATGATGATACTACTTGGTCATAAACGATGGAAAAATCCGGTTGCGGCACGTTGTCATGAAGCGCTAATGCACGGGACGGCAACGCCGCACGCGTCGTCGCAAAGCGATGTGTAAGCGATATGTGTGTGTGTGTGTGTAAGCGATGTGTGTGTGTGTGTGTGTGATCTTTGTATACTGATAGTGAAAGTTCTCCGGTTGATGTGAAGATGATGATGATTTCACAGTATATGCAATTTTTTATCAATTGTTTCAGATTCGTTTTGATGGCTCAAGGGCCATATGCCATGCTTGCTGGGTGAGATTTGATCGTCAATTGCACAACCAACCCATAGAAAACCAGCCTGTAAATCAACATATACCACATCATCAGTCCATCATCAACCAGTCGGAGATCAAGCAGTTGAAGATCATGAACCCCATCAAGTTGAAGGAGAGGCAGACCAGAGAGATGTTGCGGGTCCACAATTAGGTCCCGGTTTTGTTGCGCCTAGTGGATATTTGCGAGCATCAAATACAGCCAGGCATTGTGTTTTTCCAAACTGCAGAAATGTGGTGGCCCACAATGTTCCGCCGTATGCTAAGTTTCAACTTTTGCATAATTATAATTTTTACATACCGGAATTAGCTCGGGTTTGCAATCCTCATTTTATAAGAAATGATTGGGAAGACTTAATTAATACCCCTTCACACGAAAGCTTTAATGGTGCTCATGTTGTTGGCATGATGAATCTGTACAAATGGGGTTTCGAACGGAGAAATCAATTTGATTATGAAAATATCGAACAAATAGATGACAACGAATTCCACTTTTGGACGGGTCTTACAAAATATCACTTTAATGTGATTTTAAACCAAACACCTTCTCTTCGTGTTAGATCCGAACGTCCTGCCACGGTTCTTGGAATTTACCTAACTAAAATAAGAACCGGTGAACCAGATGAGCGCTTAGCTACTAAATTCAATATGTCGAGGAGAACATTAGAAAGGAAATTGGTGATAGCAAGAGAATGCTTAACTAATGATTTTGTGTCACAGCATTTGGGCTTAGATCATATTAGAAGAGAAGATGTGGTAGCCAGAAACCTTTCAATCCCTAGCCATTTTTTCGGTGGTAACCAAAATGATCCCGCAGCCATTGTCATATGTGACGGAACATAAGAAGAGTGCGAATTTCCTTTTTCAACGGAAAACTTACAGTCTTCATAAGTTTCGGAACTTAGTCAAACCTTTTTTATTAGTATGTACCGATGGCTACATACTAGATGTTATGGGACCATATACAGCAAATACTTCGGACGCAAGAATTATGCTCGACCTGATGCGAGAAGATTCTCCGATTCATGGGTTCTTGAGAACTGATGACATTTTTATATTGGATCGTGGATTTCGAGATTCGATCAATAATATTGAAGAATGCGGATATAATCCTCACATGCCGCCAACGAGAGCAAGAGGAGAACAACTGACGACATTAGATGCCAATAAATCTAGGTTATTAACTATGATCCGTTGGGTAGTAGAAACTATTAACGGCAGATTTAAAAAAAAAATTAAAATCTTCCGCCATGTTTATTTTAATGTTGCTATGAGACATATGATGATCGACTTCAGAATAACTGCGGCAATAATTAATGCCACTCGACATCCATATGAAGACCATATGTATGCGGAGCAGTTCATATCCATAATAAATGAGCAGATGAATCAACGCAATGAGCTGTCAGATTATGTGATAAGGCATAATTTGAACAGGCAGAGAGTAGCGTTTGTGCGACTCGACGGAAACGATCCGGATTTTGAAGACTTTCCGCGCCTTACATATGAAGAATTAATGTTATTTACGTTGGGATCGTACCACTTGAGAATCGCGAGGTCATATTGCCACGAGCACATGCGTTTAAATGGAGTATATCACATCGAAATATACCGACACCAAGAAATGATCGAAAAGAAGATACTAATAAGAGGCCGAATTCAGTCGCGACACGTCCGTAGTAAACAATATTATACGTACATTTTAGTAGATCCCACACGAATTGGAAGAAATGGCATTGATCAGTATTACTGCTCGTGTATACACGGCCGCCGCACTGTTGGAAGCTGTGCGCATGTTGTAAGCCTAGTTTACTTTTTATCATGGGCCAGGCATCAAGATGTAATAGATGCACCTGCAGCCTTTTTAGATGACGTAACAATAGATTTTGATCAAGCAGAATAAAAATATTATTTAAGTAGAACTGGATTTTATTTTTGTCCCTTAAATAGTTGAAAATTAAAGCTTTTGGTAAAACTAGCACATTCTACTTTCTTTCCCGTGGGAATTTCCCCATGGGAAATTATCCAATGCCACTAAAGTATTTTTGAAATCAGTCCAGTTGTTTTGAGTTAATTCGTTATAAAAATGCTTTAAAAATGTCTTAATAATAATAAATAAAATATTTTTTTTCTCAATTCTCCCATGGCCCACAAAAATGCGACCCACACCACTGGAGAGAAGATACATTTATCTATATACCTTGCCCTATTTCGTTTGTGTACGCCGTGGGTCAAATGTCCGAACAAAATGCCCAATGACCTTTGAGATAGAAAATAGAACATTGAAATACCTACTTCAAATTGTTTATTTCATGTTGGCGCGAGATTTTTTGTTTGTGGTTTTAATTTTTTTTCTGCCTTTGAGAAAAAATAAAACTATTGGAAAAGTAATTTGCCGCAAATCGTTAAATATTTTTTATTACATCATATTTTTTATGAATTTCGCGCCAATACGAAACGAATAACCTAATATTAAGATCTAACATTCGTGGAAAAAATTACGTGAGTTTTGCCGAGACCTCTCTCACCCACGTGAGATTGGGTGATTACTTTAGGGTATTTTTTAATATCACTTTTTTGGGCATGCTGGCTGAAATGACCAACCAGCATGCCTGTGAAGTAATCAGCCGAGGTATTAGCGCTGAGAGCCGTTTAAAACGGTGGAAGGACACAGATGCAGAAGAACTCCTCACCTTCTTGGGGGTCCTATTTTTTATGGGAACGGTTCGAATAAACAAAATAACAGACTACTGGACAAAATCACATTTATTTAAATTCAACCTGACCCAGTACATGAGCAGAAATCGATTCTTATTAATTTTAAGAATGTTATATTTTCAACATCGCAACGCTCCCCGAAATAATATGTATGCCAAGGTGGACGAACTAATGGATTATTTTAATTCAAAAATGAAAGAAATAGTATACCCCGAAAAAGAAATCACCATAGACGAGTCGATGGTGCTTTTCAGAGGACGACTTTTAATCAGGCAATACATAAAAAATAAGCGCCATAAGTTTGGCATCAAACTTTATGTATTGGCTGACCCTAAAGGTCTCGTACATCGAGTACATATGTACAAGGGGTCAGCCGATACAGAGGTTGGTGGACAAGGCCATGTCAAAAAAGTCGTCCTCAAACTTGCTAACGATTATTTGGACGCTGGTCACTCACTATACATGGACAATTTTTATAACAGCGTTGACCTGGCAGAAACATTATTGACGCGCAAAACGTACTGCACAGGAACGCTGTTATCTAACAGGAAAGGAAACCCAAATGTCGTGACCAGTAAAAAATTGGCCAGGGGTGGTATGGTGTACCGCAAAAAGGGCAACGGTGTATGCGTCATGAAGTGGAAAGATAAACGAGACGTTTTAACTCTTTCCACAGAGCATACACCCGAGCTTAAAGAAATTATGAACAGGCGGGGTCGTGCTGCTACGAAGCCAAATATTATAATACAATATAATAAATTTATGAAAGGAGTAGACCGGCACGACCAAATGCTGTCATATTACCCCTGCGCTCACAAAACTATTCGCTGGTACAAGAAAATTGGAATTCATATGATGCAAATGATGATGCTAAACGCATTTTTTTTACACAAAGCAGGCACGGGCAAAATTTGGTCATTTGAATCGTTCAGAGATAAAGTTTTGTCTGGCCTGCTTCCCCCAAAACTCAGAACACCACAACCTCCACAATTTCCTACCCATATGCCTAAGGAATTAGAGCGTAATGCAAATGGAGTTCTGAAGCGGAGAAAGTGTTCTAGGTGTTGGAATTTAAATAAAAAGAGAAAGGATAGTGGCATGTTCTGCCCGGATTGCAATATAGGTTTATGTATAACCTGCTATGGACCGTACCATATAGAAAATATGTTGCTGCCTTAAGGCAGCAACATATTTTCTATATGGTACGGTATGTATGACATAAAATTGATTTTATGTCACACAACCATTAAGTCTGCAGAGGGCGTTCCGTCTCATACATACATTATGTATGTATGTATAAGACGGCATATTCGTTATATATAAAGTTAGCTCTGTCCCCACGTTGTTGTTATTAACAACAGATAGAACTGTTTTTAATAATTAAAAGATCGATCTATCCCCTTTTAAAAAGGGGATAGATCGATCTTTTAATTATTAAAAACAGTTCTATCTGTCCCCCCTTTGCAAAGAGAGCAGATAGATTTTTTTAAATTAATGTTTAATCTTATCTATTTAATTTGTTAAAATGAGAAACTGTGATTGTATCATAACAAAATATTTAATTATTTATTTTTTAAAGTATAAGTAATTAAAATTGTTATTGTTATTTTAAATTAGGTTGTATTAGGTCAAATCAGTAGACTGGTTATAATTATGTAGATACCTACTGTGATTTTTTTGGTTGTGATTTAGTGATAAGATTATGTATAAGGGAAACAATAGCTGTATAATAAAAAATATAGTTGATTATAATATTGGTTGAATTAAGATCGTTTACCAATCCTTAGTTTTTTTAAGTTGGTTACTGTGATGATTACAAGAGAAGCTGTGTAGTTTGTATTTCAAGCAAATGTTTCGTTATTTATTTTTATAATATAAGTTATATTAATTTTAAATTAGATTGTGATAGGTCAAATCAGAAGACTGATTATTATTATATAGGTAGGTACTTATGGTGATTTCAACTTATCACACAGCGCCATGGTAACATCTAGTTCCCGTAGTATACAAAAAATCAGTTATCTGACTGATAGAATACAGACTTACTTTTTAGTAAATTCATAATATACTTATGTATGATACAATATAACAACCAAACACAAAAAAATTCTTTATATTTATATAAAATTAGAAATAATGTATAACTATTAATAATTTAGGCCAGCGAATTAGAATTCTTGGGCATTATTATTATATAAATAAATAAATAAATAAATATTGTGGACAATTCACACAACACTACCCAGCCCCAAACTAAGCAGAGCTTGTAATATGGGAACCAGATAGCTGATATAATACTTGAATACATTTTTTTTTTTTGTAAATACATACTTAGAATACAATATAACACCCAGACAGAGAACAAACATTTATGTTCACCACACAAATATTTGTTCTCGGTGGGGATCGAACCCACGACCTACGGCGCAGAAGGCAGAGCTACTACCAACTGAGCTAGAGGCCAGTCTATATATTTTATTTATAGGTTTAAATATAAGTTTTACCTGTTTAAAATTTCTTTTAAATATATAAATATTGCAAAATATCTTTATTTTTTCATTTCATATTATCTACATCAAACCCTATTCTTTTCAAGAAATCTGTTATAAATTGTGATAATACAACAATGTGCAGAATTTTCCTAAGGCACGAGGTAGCAAAATTATCATTAGGTAATTATTATTTTCGCAATATGTTTATTATACAGTTAGGTTTTGGGTTGCGATGGATTATAATCAAAAATCTTTTAGAACTTGGATGAGCTTGGTAAAATTAACTACATATTCAAGTAGATAAAATTAAAAAATGAAATAATAAAACGGGCCCTAAAAATGTTTCGGATACGTAGATATTATTTTGTTTTCAAACTACAAAGCAAAACGAAGTGAGTGCTAGTAGAAATCCGTTGTGAAATATTTTCCCATTTATAGGTCAAGCGTAGGATTGTTTAAAATAAAAGTAATCCTAATTACTGCAAAATTCATTTATTATGATGCGGGGTTATGTTAGTTAGATAGGTAGTACCTTTAACACGGCCCCGCGCACCTCCTCCACAAATTTGCGTCTTCGATCGCTCTCTCCAACTCCGCCCGACGCCGGAGCCCATTCCCTCTCCAGGGTATTGGTATAGGAGCAGAGGGTGGTGGACGCAGTGGTATTGTCGGCCAGGGCGGCCGACTTGATGGTGCTGCTTACTATTTCTGAAAGAAAAAGTTCATAGATTTGAGGCATTTTGAATTCGACTACGTAAGTAGGTACCTACCAATTTGAATAATAAAAGTTTTTATGACTTACTTACCATACATAATACACATACCTTGTTAGCTTTTTTCGTACCACCTCCACAGCAATAAGGGCAATAAGCATTGTTGTCACACTGGAAAAGATTTAACGGGAATATAATACGCACAATGAATTTTGTCACCATTACGCACACGATAAACTTATTTTAATTTTAAAATTATTGTTAATAGGTATTGTTGAAAATTAACTATCAATGCACTTTCTGGAGTAGGAACCTTCTTAAAAAACCTACTTCGAGTTAATTTACTCACATCATTATTCCAATTTCTTGAAATTATTTTTAAAAACTTTTCTTGGGAGTTGGAATAATCGTCTGGCCAAAACTCACTATCATCATTGGTCGGTCGATTACGGTTGACAGTTTTAACAACACACAACACATCAAACAATGTTCCACTAAGTGTACCTATGTTTTTATTTTTATGTAAATAGATGTATGTGTCCATGTGTCGCGACGCATCAGAAGCCTGACGAAGTGATCACACACGTTAGAACAGACGGCGCGGTACTACGGCTTAGGTCCCTGTCTCTGTCTGTCTTAGTTGACGTTGCAACACACGGCACTGCCTTATTAAAAATCTGGCTATAGATACAAGTCTGTAATATTATTCTTGTTTTTTTCGCATTTTATACTCAATGTGGCAACTCCATTGAATGAGTTGTGAACAAACTGCGAATGGTTTCCGCGCGGGATATATTTCGTTCATTCATTATTATCCACCATCGCGCATGCGACTACGCAACAACTACTCAACATCAAACAAAATAACTCGGAATCTGAAAAAAAATGGATCCTGAAAGGTAAGTGATAACGACGACACGAGACTTAGTAGTGTAGTGAACTACACACTTAGTACCCTATCCCCAATATTCAAAATTTACACAATTTGTTAGGTTAGAACACGTTAAAATTGATCTTTTTATACACGTTTAAAACTTTTCAGCTTATGGTAAAAGGCTCCTAAACATTTTCTGACACCATGGCTTCAGAATGAGTAACAATAGATTAACACTAGGTACCTACACAATAAATTTAGTGTAAATAGAAACAATGGCAACAGAGCTGTTCAAAATGCCGCCCGTTGCATGCTACGGATAATCCATTGTTATCCCGTTTGGCCGAAGTTGTCACAACGATTGGTTGATTTATGGCTATTTGCGTAAGGAAATTAGACCTTTTGTGTTTTATGCCTAAGATACTGAAGTGCGTGTGCATTGGTATAGGTTCCTACTATCTTTAACGCTAGGGTTTCCACGATGTTATTATGAAGCCTAGTAAAGTGTGTACCTGCTTGGGTGTGGGCATGAAAATTTTCACTAACAAAATTTACCTATTTGTACATGTAGGTATAATGCAAATTACTAACAAAATGCTTGGAATTCGAAGGGTTTGCAGACAGAAAATTTGGTGCGCAATAATAGGCGTATGTCGTGCTTCTTTGTGTGTGGCAAGCTTGCAACCTACGCTTTTTTATTTTCAGAGAACCTCTTTTGGTGGTGGCGTGGGGAGAACGAGGAAGGTGGGGGGCATGCCTCCTGAATTGGTGCTGTTTGTAAGTAATCTACCTACATACATTTTTAAGGCTCAAATTCACTAACTGTATTTATTTTGACACAGCAAAGCACCGTTGGCACTTGTTTTGAAAAGCCAGGTCTCCAGGTTAGCCCAGCCGTGAATGCCAGGTCAAAATAATAATTTTATGAAGGCAAAGCTACCATGAGTGTCTTAGGATGTCTGCGTGGGTACCCCCCGTAGGGGGAAGGTCTCTTTTGCAGGTCAAAGGCACAGGCAAAATAGGCATGCATGCCATATTATGGCACATGTCCAATGTTGTTCTACTAATTTAGTTCAATTTAAAGTTCTTAAAATTGAGTAACGGTGAAAATAAAATAAAAAATTGTAATGATACTACTAAAAGTAGCCTAGGTTATTTTCCATGTTGAAGGTACACTACTTCATCCAGATTCTTTTAGCTGTTTCATTATGATGACAAACAGATAAACAATTACATACTTTAGCTTTCTTTATGATTCGGGTGAAATCAAAATCAAATCGATTTTTTTTCAAATCAAAACTGTTAAGACATTTCAAAGTGATCCTTGTGATTCTGAACTGCCTGTTGATTTTGACATTATTTTAATTTATTTTGGTGCTATTACAGAGTAAGTGCAGAGACAGCAGAGCCTGCCCCCCAACCCGTCACCCCGCCGCCGTCGCCACATACACCGCCACCGGCGCCACACACAGCGCCACCGCCACAGTTTCCGCCGCCACAATTTCCGCCGCCGCCAAACACACCGCCCCCGCCGCCGCGACGCCACGCGCTTCAAGCCTCCACCCGGCGCTTGCTGCGGCGTCTGCACCTGGGAGAGGCTGAACAGACAGTTCAGCCTCTTACCGACGCAGACCTGCAGCGCCTGCAGCAGGCCTGGGAGGAGGCCATCGAGGCCTCTTTGAAGTGCACTGCCTCACGTGTCAATCAATTAGAGCTCTGTTGATAAAATTATATTGTTCTCTAACAATATAATTTTGTCAACAGAGCTCCCAGAAAAATAAATGAATTTGTAAATATGGTAGATTTCATTTATTCTCATCCACAATTATTTCTAATTCTAGTAAGTATACCTAGGTAGGGTATAGTGTGAACACACTCATAAAGGTTTCTGCATCCATGTTCTATCCACGCAGTTATAGTGATTGACGCCTTTTATATGAAGCCCTATTGATGTTTAGTAGCAATAATGTTCATAAGCTAGAGCAAATAATGGTGCCTTTTATCCGACTGCGCAGAGAGTAATGCTTTTTGAGTATATGTATGCCTTTTCCTGTATGAGCCTGTACAGCCTAAACGGTTCGATTGGTTTTAGTAAATGAGGTGTCGTTAGATTCTTCTGGGTCACAAGACCGACATAAAAACTCGTAGGTCTAAAAACAAGATTCCTAGCTCAAATCAATAGTTTACGGTAAACAAGACTAGATGTCGCCACAGGATAAATTAGAACGCGCTATCGTTGCGTTTTGGCGACTGGATTTTTGATTCCCTTTCGTATGCCGCAACGTAGGTCTGCGCGCATTTGTTACCTCTAAATGCCGAAGCGTAGATCTGCGCGGCGATGATTCCCGCCGCGCAGATTATTCTCATGATCATTCATAATAATTAAATAAAACGCACGCGCGCGCTTACTCCTGCGGCAGACAGGAGTTTACATGCCCAGTTAGGCCTGGCATACGAAAGGTGAATATAATCAATTATTCCATATTTTAATTATTATAATTCCATATTTTAATTAATTGCGACTGTTTACTCGTTCGTGTTTGTGGTCCTACACGACATGGCGCGGTGGCGGCCGCCGCTTTGTGTTTCTTTTCTTACCACTACAATAATAGCAAGTACTTTTATACAAATGCCGGTGTTCCTAGGAATGCACTCAAAAACGAGCATGGTTGGTAACAATAGACGCAAAAGTGCGTCACCGGGCACTGTAGGACGGTCTAGCTAAATTGAATAGAACGCGCATTTGCGTCGTGGGCATTTAGTGTATGTGCTATAAACGCACAGACGCGTCATGGGTAGTGAATGCGTAAGCAGGGTGACACAAAAGGTGTTTGGATGAATAACAATGAAAGAGCAGATGGGGAAGCAAAAGTAACAAAATTCTTGATAGAAAGGAAAGCTGCTTTAGAGGCACTTGGAATAAATGACCATTTGTATCTAGCACCTTTACATATAGACGAGATATTTCCAAGTCTATGGCTGCAGACAGAGATGAAGCGATGGGAGGAAGACTTGTTGAAACATGAAGATGTTGATTATTCTGACGCTGAATTGTACAGTGAAGAATGTCCACCTAACACAATTACTCCAAATGATTTCCTTTTTAATCTACACCCCATTGTAGAAAGCGATGACCCATCATTGTGCGTGAAATGGAAGGGCAAATTGTTACCCGAAAATTTTGCATTCAACAAAAATACCACAGAGAAACTAGATTCTGAGCTCATAAACCTCTTTTCTACTCATGTCAGGCATGCACTGTCCCAACAAACTGAAATAGAGTTATCTAACATGAAAGAGAATAGTGCTCTAACACAAGACACTTTAACTTCCATTTTAGATGTTTGGGATCTATCTGACAAAAACACTTTCTCTTTCATGCAGGGGGCTACAGAGAACCAGAAAAGACCAATAAAGGAAGGATTAGGAATTGGGAAGAAAGGCATATCATTCAGGATTGAAACAACCTGAATATACTGAAAACAAAGTCCTGAAATATTCGCCGTTGGTAGAAGAAATCATGGTTGGTATGAGTGAATCAGATCAGTTGCCTTTTGGATATAAACCTTGTCCTGAGCTGTTGTCAGAAAGTCAAACAGACAAACACCCACTACCAATACTATGTGAACCAATGACAACCCAACTTTTAGAAGAAATATTGTCGACGAACGTGGGTGTGCAGATGTCTAAAATAACAAACTTATACTCAAGGCTGGGTGGTGCATATGGGAATGGACGAATTGTTGGAAAAGAGATGTTTAAGAACATAGGTATATTTCCTATAGTGGCCAGTCTCACCAACAAAATGGACAAAGAGAGACTAGATGAAGATGGCAATCTAAGATTACTATCGGGAATAGTAGTGAGAGCACCATATCATGCTAGGAGACCAACGGATAAAATAATGCTCATAACTATTGAATTACTCAGAAACAACCCAACCACCAAATTGTTTGTTAAATATGTAAATAATTGCATTGTATACCATACCCCAAGTTTTTTGATAGTTGTCAGGCAAAATGCTGTAATGAAAGAGGACTCCACATACAATGCATTTATTACATCTGCGTTATTCACACCAATAAACATGCTCGGGTGTATGACTCTAGAAAACGATAAGATACTCAGAAACGAAAACATGAGGGAACTGATGGATGATACATTTGAGCGAGGGAAGAAATGGTTCATCGACAGAGCAATTGAAGGTGTGATGTTTGCAATGATTGGAAATTCTCGAGACGAGGGGTATTTCGCTTGTCTGAGGAAAGTGTTTCTAGTCATGTATTCTTGGCGTTGTCAAAACTCTGCTGCTAGTTTGGACAAGACTTTTTGTAAGAAAATGAATGAATGTATAGTGGATAATCCGATATCTATGTATTTTCACAGAACATTGGTTGAGATATTGAAGATTTACAAAAATAGGGGGGATGTTAAGTATCCAAACGTACTAGCAATAATAATGTAGTATCCGAACGCATCTGCGGAGCGATCGCAGCGCCCTCACACGACGGCGTGCCTAGACTAACCCCTGAATACTGAAACGCAACTCAGATTTAAGCACGTCTCAAGCGACGAATATTTGACAGATTTTCATTGAAAACTGTCAAATATTCGTCGCTTGAGACGTGCTTAAATCTGAGTTGCGTTTCAGTATTCGGGGGTAAGTTTGTTATCTCCCTTCCTGCCGTGTACGAATAAAGAAATGGACACGAGATTTACATCTGCGTTTCATTATATTAATTAAGAAGACTCAAGAGGCCCTAACATACGCCACATTCACTTTTCGCTGCACTTCATATTTTACGAAAACATTTAAATGTACCGTGATTGTATAGCAGCTGTCCACGCGGATGCATCGCTCACTCAAAAGAGAGAGACAGATGTCAAACGCTGCCGAACGCGGAGGCCGATTGTGCCTCTTTGTCGCTCGTTCCGCGCTCTCGCTTGCACTTCAAGCCTTAAATTGAACGCCGCAGAGCGAGGTAACGCCGCATGAGTCATGTTTTTTCGTGCGTGCAGCCGGCTCCATCGAATTATAAGACGTCACGTCAAAAAAATGTTGCGAACGTGTTGCGGAAAGCATGGAGTTAGATTTACCAGTAAGAATCTTTGTAAATGTTGTTGTTAAACGCCATCTATCGTCTTACATTAAAACTACCGATTAGCATCGGTAATTTATTAGTTTCCGTATATATCCGCGTGCGACACCAGCGCACGCGGCATAAAAAGGTTTCCAGGGGTCCCGCCTCTTTCCTTCGGCACCACCGACACCGAACGACACACATTGTCACTCATTCATTACCTAAATAAACCTCTGACCTGAAATATACCTAATAAACCTCGGAATACTACTTCCAGATTGCATCATTTTACAGTTGTGTTAAACTTATAAATAATTATTAATAAAAATTGTGGACTATTCACACAGCACTATCTAGCCCCAAACTATGCAGAGCTTGTACTATGGGAACCAGAAAGCTGATATAATATTAATTTTTATTTTTTTGGATATAATATATGTTACGGCTAATACCCGAAGTGCGGCTACACCTAGTTTTAGCCGGTTAGAATTAGGTGTAAAAAAAAATATGAAAATGAAAATACTTTATTTGCAACACATACAAAACAGTACAACAATACTTAATATTTAAACCTATCAAAACCATAACATAGCAAATACATACCTACAAACTAAACATAAGACTAACAAAAAAAAAACAATATCAAATAAGAGTCGTAGGTAGATAAATTGAATAATTAAAAAAGTGCTGCAAATAGGACCAAAGCTCAGCATGATGCGGGTTGACAACAACCCACGCTATAAATAATTACGCCACATTCACAACGTAGGTGTAGCCACTTACTCTTGGTTAAACCTAGTACGAGCCGCTTGTTTTCGGGTAAAACTAGGTCTAGCCTTCATCATGCCGACTACAACTAGGTCCAGCCATTCCCTGTTCTGCGTTCACCACAAAAATATTTCTCGGTGGGGATCAAACCCACGGCCTACGGCGCAGAAGGCAGAGCCACTACCAACTGAGCTGAGAAAACAGTCACTTTTGTACCCTTATAAGTGACTGGCCTCTCAGCTCAGTTATAACAATCAGTTATAAAGTACTTAAGCAAAAGTTATAACTTTTGCTTTTTTTTTTTAAACCTAGCTGTAAGTTTTGCCGATGAACGTGTTTAGGAGTCTTTTTTTTTCGTTACTATTATACTTAATCGTTTGTGTTTTTCAGACAAATGCAGGCTATGTAGCCACTTTTAGATGAGCACTTAGGAGATCTAGAGAGATGTCACAATTGTGCGCAACTTCTTGCTCCAAAATGGAGCTATTGTGAAGTCTGTGGAACAGAAACGTTACGGGCTCAGCGACTAAAACGAGCGAAGATGCTGTACAGCCGCGCCAAGATCCCCAAGATAGCCGCACGACCAATCACTTCCAGGAAGGTCGCATCTCCAGAAGTCACAGGTCGCGCGGCATCTAGGTCGCGCGGCATCTCCAGATGTATTCGAGGAGTTACATGTGGATCTTGGCAAGCTGGACAGCTTGGAGTCGTCGGTGTCGATGCCTATGGCGCCTCCGTCTGCCGAGCCTAACGAGGAGCCAGAACCGGAGACCCCCTCCTAATGAAAGTGACTAAACTTTACTAACTTGAAAACCTTACTATATTTTCTCTGTAGCCTGTCTCAGTCAATAAAAATAAGAAGCAGATTTATATGGTATATGGGTGCGTATACGTATGTATATCTACATTTGTGTACTTAGATCTTATATTTCAACTGTCAAAACTGACATCTCGAACTGTCAAATGTCAAGAGGCGGATATCATGCTTGCTTCTTTTTGCTAGTACTGTTCTATAATTTTTGCTAAACTATTTCGAGGGGCGAGCTACTATTTACGAAATAAAACACGGAATATTCAATAAGAAAGAAATGCGATGGCTGCAACAGCATCGTTAATTAATGATCTGTCTTATTATTATCATCTGAAGAGTATTTACTATTTCCTACAGCACAGACGACTCCAATACCTCCAGCAGCGTTGGGAACCAACCGCTCCTATGGAACTCCTACGCATACTTAGAACTGGGCAGTCATCATTGATGAGAAGAACTTTTAAATCTTCAGGGCTGGACACCTCTGCCGCATGCCAGACACCTCGTGGGCTTTCATCTTCAGTGGGCTGAAGATGTGTGTCAAACTTAGCGCTAGAAGGATTGCCGTGGTAAACCCGACTTTAGTGGGTACCACCTACCCACTTAAATGTGTGATGAGTGATCGGAATAGGCTATATTTACCTAAAGAACAGAGACGGAAATCGGAGACTTCCTTACGACTACATTTTTTGTACCGGTAAATTTACCTAGGTATACTATGTAAGTTTTAACATCAAATTATTACAATTAAAGCTAAACATTCTTCCTTAAAACATTTTGCATATATTTTTTTTTTCAACTAAATTAAAAATACACATGTGCAACAGAGTGAATGTATTTAAAAGAATGTACCCCAACTTAGCACTTCCACCACAACCTGTAAAAACAAGATGGGGGACATGGCTAAATGCAGCGAGTTATTTATCAAAACACTCACGCAATATCTAATGTATTAAACAGTCTTAATAGCAATGAGGCCTTGTCCATAAGGAAAGCAAAAGCAGCTATTGACGACGTAAATATACAATCAGATCTGAATTTTATCAACGAGAATTTTACTATTATCCAAGAGTCACTTACAAAACTTCAAGAATCTAAGTTGTCCATATCAGAGAGCTTAGAAATTATTGACAACGTAAGATGTATTTTAATGTGGTCATCGAATAACGTCATTGAAAATAAATTAGAACAAGTTCTAGAACGAAATCTTGACTATGATAAGATAAGAGAAATAAGTGAACAATTAATAAAGGGAAATGAATTAGATGATGCTCTTTTTCTTATATTTGCACCACTCACGTCTGTGGACGTTGAGGTCATTTTCAATTCATTAATGGATTTTAAGTGTAAAAAGGAACAGACTCAACGCTGAAAATATTGAAAAAATAATGATCATCTACTTCAATTTCTGACAGGACAAGTGCATGAGCACATTTCTGGAAAAATAATCAAGGGCAATTGAGAAAATTAAAAGCATTCTCAAAGAATCAGAGACTTCAGCGGCTGAAGACATTGACGACCTGCAAACATTGTTGAAACTAATTTGCAAATATTTTATGGAAGATGAAACTATTATTTTCAGAACTGTCAGGTTTGTGTATATGTTATAGTCAAAGTCCGATACACAGTCTCTTCGCGGAAGGACTGGTTTATCCTAGGTTTGGCCAAAGCCATCAGGCAATCCCCGAAATACATTTCAATTTCGCCCTTTGCCTGAAGTATTTTTAGTCAAACCCAGGAGCTCCTAACTTTTCAGTCAAACGTCGAAAGTAAATTATTCTGTTTCGGTTTTGGCCTAGTCAATCCTAGAAGCGACTGCAAAACTCGGTCAAACGTTGATCTGAACATGTTTAAACAGGTTCATAATGTCTCTCGCGGTGTTCCGACCGATTGTTTTGACCGATTGTTTGAAGATGTGCCTGACGTTAGGCTGTCTCTTAGAGAAATCAGTGCAAAGGATTCAAAATTTGGTGGCCAAGGCTTTATAAAATGCCACTGCAATAAAAAATGCTCTTCAAAGTTATGCAAATGTAAAAGATCTAATGTATTGTGCAATTCTAAATGTCATAATGCCTCACCATGCCAGAATAAAGATTAATTTTTCATTTTAATTACCTAAGAAATTATTAAAACAATTAACATTAACATTAATGCCTCACCATGTCAGAAAAATGATTAATTTGCCACTTTAATTACCTAAGAAATTATTAAAACAATTAACATTAAAGTTAATGCCTCACCATGTCAGAAAAATGATTAATTTTCCATTTTAATTACTTAAGAAATTATTAAAACAATAAACATCAAAATTTTAAAAATGTTATTTTTTTATACCTAATCTTACAAACTAACCTCCGTATATTCCAAAGCATTTATTTATTTATTTATTTTATACTTTATTGCACATCGTACAAAAGGCGGGCCTAATGCCACACGGCATTCTCTCAAAGCATCTCAAATATAAAAGTGAAAATCACGTAAGCTGACCAATCAGGTGTCAAAACTGGCAGAGTTAAGCGGTTCTTAAGACTTGAAAGCTGCTTAAATGATAAAATGCTTCCAAATATACGAAGATAAGACACTTCATACCTATATAGGAGTTTGACTCGTCAAACCCCGATTTAATAACATTGTGATTTGACGTTTGCCTGACCAAATTAGTCTCTCCCAGGTTTGACGAAAATTGTTTAGTCAAAGCCCGAAAATTTACATTTGTTTGGGCTTTGACTAAGTCATTCAGTCTGACCTGAGGATTGACCAGTCCAACCTAGGAGCGCCGGAGCTTCGGAGTTTGCCTATAACATATACATAATGACTTAAAATTATAAACTTGCCTGTTAAGGCAAGCCTGTAGTATTAAATATTACATAATTACCAGTTAATTGTCGGTGTTTTGTTTTTAATAGATTGCCTACAACCATATACTATTAACATTTCATATTTGCTTACGTAATTATGTGATTTGATGATGTTATATTCTGAAAGCAACCTCTTATGAACAAAGCGCCTGCAATTTACTGGTAGAAATATAATTACAGTTTCCCTGTAAAACTACCATTAATGGTGGTAAATTCACATCAATACAGAGTTTTTTCATACAAATTGAGATTTTCCCCTAATTTTATGTAATTTTTGGTACCGACTTATAATGTGATTATAAAGGTTTGTATTTTCACATACAATATTCTGTAAAATCCCCTAATAGTATTAAATATTACATAATTATGCAATTAAATTACATAAAAGCAAGTAACATTACCTATATATTATTTAAATCTACCTAAATTATATGTAAATCACATAAGGCCATATTAATAAACGTAGACTAAGCTAAGATTAAGTTTACTCCAGGTTTTAGAGCAGAAGTAAATAATTTTGATATTAATAAACAAAGAGTAAGGAGGAAGTAAGCTAATCCGAGCCTACTCTCGGACTAAAAGTTAATCCCAGATGGCACCTAGTTTAGAGACAGAATAAGCATAGAGTAACATGACAATGCATGAATTTTGTAAATTTTTACATAATCATAGCCTTGAAACGACTGTTATTTTCATGGTTATTAGATAAAATTGTGCAAATAGCTACGTAACATGGATAGAGACTATTATGTTGATGATTTGAGAGTAATAGAAGAATTAGATGA
Organism: Thera britannica; assembly: GCA_939531255.2. NCBI lineage: Eukaryota > Metazoa > Arthropoda > Insecta > Lepidoptera > Geometridae > Thera > Thera britannica. The sequence goes on along the minus strand of OW618042.2, from coordinate 9,624,571 downwards.
GTTTGAAAACCAAATTCCATCAGTGCGATGAATAAAAGTTTACAAGATTCGTAAAAATCCATTAGAAGATCTTTAAGAAACTGAATGTAACTCTTAGCCACCTGACGTATTTTTCAGTTACACTACCACCTGGCGTCGGTCCTGGAGACCGCTAGCCTATTTTTCATGTTTTATAATCATTTTTAGGGTTCCGTAGCCAAATGGCAAAAACGGAACCCTTATAGATTCGTCATGTCTGTCTGTCTGTCCGGCCGTGTCACAGCCATTTTTCTCCGAAACCATAAAAGCTAGACTGATGAAAGTTGGTGAGTAGATGTATTCTGTGAACCGCATTAAGGTTTTTACACAAAAATAGAAAAAAAACTATAAATTTTGGGGGTCCCCATACTTGAAACTGAAACTCAAAAAATTTTTTTTCATCAAACCCATAATACGTGTGGGGTATCTATGAATAGGTCTTTAAAAATAATGTTGAGGTTTCTAATATAAACTAATATAATAGGTATATTTTTCTTTTCTAAACTGAATAGTTTGCGCGAGAGACACTTCCAAAGTGGAAAAAAGTTGGTCCCCCCCCCTCTAACTTCTAAAGTAAGAGAATGATAATACTAAAAAAAATATATGTTGTACATTACTATGTAAACTTTCAACGATATTTGGTTTGAACGAGATCTAGTCAGTAGTTTTTTTTTTATACGTCATAAACGGAAACTCAAAAAAAATTTTTTCATCGAACCCATACGTGTGGGGTATTTATGAATAGGTCTTCAAAAATGATGTTGAGGTTTCTAATATAGTTTTTTTCTAAACTGAATAGTTTGCGCGAGAGACACTTCCAAAGTGGAAAAAAGTTGGTCCCCCCCCCTCTAACTTCTAAAGTAAGAGAATGATAATACTAAAAAAAAATATATGTTGTACATTACTATGTAAACTTTCAACGATATTTGGTTTGAACGAGATCTAGTCAGTAGTTTTTTTTTTATACGTCATAAACCGTAAACCGCAATTTACCTTTCAACGAACTACAGGAACCTTATTATGTTACATCAAGTAACATATATAAAGGTTCTTGTAGTTCGTCGTGCTACGGAACCCTTCATGGGCGAGTCCGACTCGCACTTGGCTGCTTTTTTTAAAATAGTATGCTAAATAAAAGTCACATCTGTATTTTCACAATGTTTTTGTTTATTATAAGTTTTTGAACAATGCAAAAGTATGCATTTACTTACATGCGTAATTACTTGCATTCTTCCATGCAAAACGCGTGTAAGCTAAAGTAGTTTCTGTGCCTTTCCAATGGAACATCGTCGTCAGAAGATGAATCTTCCATCGGTGATGGTATGGTTTTCATTTTCAGTAGGTTGTCGCATTCAATGATGTGATCACCTGCAATCTTCATTCAGTAGTAGATTCTTTCGATCTACTGCCCTTTTCATCATTGACATGGTGAAAAATCAATTAGCTGGTGATTCAAAAAGTGGCTTTATACCACCCCTTAAAATAAAGCAGTAACGTTTTGTGGACCTCTTCCCATGCTTTCGTTTTATTTTTGTATGTGTTTAGAGATTTGTCCTCTATTATACCCGCGCATTTCTTGAGAACATCACGATTTTAAAATATTATTTTATGTATAACAAATTGACATCAATCAACCTTTGACAAGATATCAACAAAAAATCAATAAAACAGTCTATCAAACACAAAATATTAACTTGTCAGTGTCGTCATTTTCATTCTTTGGCTGATTTGGCTCACTCTTTTTACTTTTCAATTTCAAGGGTTGCCATATCGCACGTGCTAATCCTGAATTAGCGAATGTATTGTTACTCCGAGGATACTCCTTGTTTATTAATAACATTGAAATGTCATAGGTAATACTCGGTTAGTCTAAGATTAACTAGTCTAAGAGTAATCGCGAATTATGCTAGGATTAAGAGATTCTTATTAATAGGGCCCATAAAGTATAGGTTTTACAACATACTTATTTTGTATATTTACCTGCATATTATGTAAAAATTACATAAAGTTTACGTAATAAAGCACACATATTAAGTAAATTTACATGATTTAATGTAATTTCTATTACATAAAATCGTGTTTATTTTACTAAAGAATATGTAAAATCACATAAAGTTAAGGCAATAAAAAACACGTACTTTATGTAAGTTTACCTACATTTTAAGTAAATTTACATGATTTTATGTAATTCTTATTACATGAAGTCATGTTAATTTAACTAAATAATGTGTAAAATCACATAAAGTTTATGTAATGAAAGCACATACTTTATGTACAATAACTTAAATGTTATTTAAAATCACAGAAAGTATTGGTAATAATATCACACATTTTTATGAAGATTCACATTATATGTAGGGAAATCTACATAAAAGTGTGTTTTATTTATTATCTAACTTAATGTGATTTCACATAGAATGTAGTTAAAGGGTTTCCGCCAAAATTGCCCCAGTCCCGGCGCAAAAGAATTGTATCTCAGATTTTAGATACTTATTAGTAGAAACAATATCAGGTGTCGCTATTTCCTGATTTCGTGGCTAACATGTTTTTTTTACCCAGAGAAGTTTCATAGGCGCTACATGCAAAAATGACACTTTTTAGGAAAAACTTCATGTTACTGTGTGTAATTGACATTGAATTGGCAAAAAACTAATAAAACACACCATATAAACACATTATCACATATGTAATATAATGTACCTGACCTATGTAATTTTTTTAAAAACTTCATTTTACTGTATTAATTCACTCATTAACAACACAAACGTGCGGGTAGTTGCAAAAAATGAATATAATACGTACACACTGATACGACTCGTGGTTGGTTCCTCCTGATTTATTTTGTTTTTACGGTGACTTGGCATTAATCTCTGGACTTTTGATTTTTCTTGTGATATGGCAGACAATTGTGTTTTGTGTACACGGTCACTTCGGCGACTTCGAAGACATGTTCTATTTGAACATTTTCTTCAATCACGTCGAGAATTCGTGGTTCATATTGTACGTGCTATTGAACCGCCCGAAGAGGTATGTTTAAAAAACTATTCCATTTAAACAAAGTATTTATTTTAACGCAATGAATATATGCATAGATATATGCTAATAATTACTGTTTAAGTAAAAGAACGCATTGAGCGCGCTTTAAATGACTGAGTATTGAGTTCTTAATGCACACTTGAAACATGTATGAATAAACTTATGTCGTCCTTGTTCCTCAATAACAACATTATGTACTAGGGTATATGTGTGTGTTTTATTCATTTTTTGCCAATTCAATGTCAATTAGTACAGTAACAAGTAGTTTTTCCTACAAAGTGTCATGTTTACATGTGGCGCCTATGAAACTTCTCTGGGCAAAATAACCATGTTAGCCACGAAATCAGGAAATAGTGACACCTGATATTGTTTCTACTTATAATTATCTAAAATCTGAGATACAATTCTTTTGCGCCGGGACTGGGGTTTTTTTCTATGGCCCGTGGCGGAAACCCTTTACATACATTTGTGTTTTAAAAATATGTAGTATAACATACAATATTGGTAAAAAAACACATTTTTATGTAGTATTAACATAAGACTATGTAATTATGTTACAGAAAATGTATGTAAATTTGCATTACATAAAATTATGTAAATCGTATTACATAAAACTTATGTAAATTGTATTACATAAATACAATAAAATGAAATACTAATTTTACACATTTTTTGTGTAAAACATTTTTACATGACTTAATGTGAATTAGCATTACATCAATTTATGTAAAATGAATTACATAAATGTATGTGATTTTTCCTGATGACAATGAGTTATGTAAGTTTACATAAAAAAGTTACATAATTTTTTTTTACATTTTATGTAAAAACACATGCTCTTTAAATTTACATGCTAATGTAAAATTACATAAATATGTAAATTTACATCTAGTTGAGGGCTACGAGAGTGGCCCTCAGAAATATGTAATTTTACAGTTTTTTTTCTAACAGTGTACATCAAAAATCTGATGATGGAAAAGCAAAGGGCAAAAAGGGAAAAGGGAAGGGCAAGGGGAGGTTCAAAACAAAAAAAGTGCATACGTATCCTTTTCCTTAGTAATATAAAAGCTCCAGAGAGCTGTAGACCGTATTTTGGCGAACTAAAAATGCCTTGTTCGCTTTATGACAGATTCTCTTTATGGCAGATTAGCATTAGGCCAGATTCGTTTTAGGACAGATTCGCTCTTAGGCAGAAATTGTACAGTCAATGGCAGATTCGATAAAAGTTTTCTATTTTCTTTCGTTTATGAGTGAATTTTAACTAACTACAATAAATATGAAAATGGCTCGTAAACATAAGGTTTCCAAGCATTAAAAACTCCTTCAGTTTATCTTTCAATTCTCCTTCCTATCTTTCTATCATGTAAATGGCCACTTTAATTTAGAGTACATTGTTATGTGACTTCTGTCACTTTTGTCATATTTGTCATCGCAACTACGATTGATTTATTTGTGAATTGAACTGATTTCTTAGACAATAAAATAAGTTTATTAGTATTCATCTATGAAATAAGGTATTACATATTGAGAAACTTTTGAGAAAGGATTAAATAAATAGTATTATAATGGATCTGCCCAGTGGCAGCGGAATTAAACTTATATCTAGCCGAAAAGGTAAGCCCGTTTTACTACATGCTGGTTTTCGGTATAATTATGTAAAAAAAAAACAAAATGGTACTACTAATTGGAGATGTTACAATAAAACGGATTGCAATATTTCTATTACTATAAACAGTGAAAATGAAATAGTCAAGGAAGCCAAGCACTTGTGTACTCCAGATGAAATTAAAAATGTAGTAGACGGCTTAATGGACGACTGTAAGAAAAAAGTGTGTACGAACCTCGAGCCCATACCAAAGATATTTGAAGATTTTATAGAGTTAGAGGGTGCTAAATATGATCTACCAGAGGACTGTATACCGACATTTACAGAGAAAAAAGATTCACTGTATAGAACTAGAAAGGCTTACTTAAATTTGGATAAAACTACTTGTACAAATCTGAAAGACCTCAAGTTACCTGATCGTCTTGTGGAGAATTTTTTCTTGTTTGATGACGGAACTGTAGACAAAATTTTGTTTTTTGGCACACCCTTAGCAAAAACTAAATTTAAGAAGTATACGTCCTTTTACGGCGACGGCACCTTTAAAGTTGTTCCGAGGAACTTCTATCAATTATACAGTTTACACATCAATGCTTCACAGAATGATGATACTATTAATTTTGTACCCTTGCTTTATATACTGCTACCTAACAAAACGCAAGCAACTTATGAAAATAATAAAAAAATAAAAATAAAAATAAATATTGTGGACAATTCACACAACACTACCCAGCCCCAAACTAAGCAGAGCTTGTAATATGGGAACCGGATAGCTGATATAATACTTGAATACATTTTTTTTTTGTATATACATACTTAGAATACAATATGACACCCAGACAGAGAACAAACATTTATGTTAACCACACAAATATTTGTTCTCGGTGGGGATCGAACCCACGACCTACGGCGCAGAAGGCAGAGCTAATACCAACTGAGCTAGAGGCCAGTCATGAAAGAATGTTTACTATTACGTGATAAATTTTCAGTAAATATAGAGCAGTATAAATGCGATTATGAGATAGCAGTAATTCAAGCAGTTAATGCCATTTATCCGAATGCCAAAATTACGGGTTGTTACTACCACTACTGGAAAGCTCTTTCCAAAAAAAAGCAAAGACCTAGGTCTCAATAACATCAATGGTGGAGACCGTATAACACGAATGTATATGCAATTGGCATTGTTGCCGCCAACTTTGATTCCTAAAGGCAACTTAGCTATTCTTGATTTAAACGATTCTGAAGAATGTACGGCATTTTATAACTATTTCTCCAAGCAATGGATGGGATTAATTACCCGGGAAACATTTAGTTGCTATAAAGAAATATTCAGGACTAATAACCCAGTTGAAGGGTGGAATGGCCGCCTCAAGAACAGAATCCCCTTAAAACCACCATTGTATCGGTTCATACAGTTGCTCAAAAAAGAAGCCAAATATCAAGACAGAAATTTAAGAAGGATAGAAACTTGTTGCAAAGGTAAAAGGCGTAGTTTAAAGTTAAAGGAGAAAGATATCAAAATTGACATGATAATCACTAGTGCTCTGAAAAACGAAATTTCAGTGCTAGAATGCATCGAACGATTGTGCAGGGTGAACTTAAGATCCTAATATTGTTGTCTAAGTCTTATGTTAAATTTTGTTGCGTTATTAAATAACCTAAATTATTTGTTTACATTATTTGCTTCACTGTACTTCTGCCCTAGAGCGAATCTGTCCTAAGGCTAATCTGGCCTAATGCTAATCTGCCATAAAGAGAATCTGTCATAAAGCGAACAAGGCCTAAAAATGATGACCCTTATTTCGATATATATACTAGAAATCTGCAAGTTTGTGAGGCAGTATCCACAATACTTAAAAAAAAAAGCGACGAACCGCGGCGCTTTAAAAGTAGGTAAGAGCATAACCTAGTGCTACCTACATCTAACTTAAGGATACACAGCTCGGGACCAAATGTTTTGGCGGTTAAAATATACAACAAGATTCCGGAAAAAATCAAACATCTAGAAAAATACAACATTTTTGAAAATAAACTTAAAGAGATGCTTCTACAAAAAACTTATTACACACTAGACGAGTTCTTTAACGACGAACGAAAAGAATAACTATAATAATAAATAACCCTTATAACATTTTATACTAAACCGCTTACAAATCTGCGTGATTATAATAATATCGGCCCGCTTCTCCAGTATTGCAACACCCTTACAGGGTAAATTATGTATTGATTCAAAAACTAGTTCTAAGATCTGACACTGTTATATTTACATACATAATAAGGCAATAAATATACTGAATACTGAGGGGGAAGTCCAAAGTGAATATAGAGGAGTCATCATCGCAAAACCAGGATGGAACTGAAGAAATTGAGTTGAAAACTTTATATAAACAACCACAACCCATTTCTGCAGCAAAGTACAAAGATTTGAAACGTTTATGCGACAATGGAACAATACCAAAACGGTTTCACGCAGAATACCTTAATCTTCCGTATAATTCTGGGGTGCCAGATGAATTAAATAGACGGTACAGACGAGGAAAATGAGCGTGAATTATAAAAATATGGTTATAAATAATATTGATTATAAGATGATTATGATTATTAGGAAGATAAGCATGAATTACAAAATTATAAAAATATAATTATAGTACCCAGGTAATTGTGGTTGTTAAGCATTTAAAAGAAAAATTATTTTAAGATTCCTGTCATCGTCAAATTAGCTGACGTCTTAAGATGATTTTGAGATCCCTTAACGTTGAGATTTGCCTCCTGCACGTGTATAGCTCAACTTTCATCTCAAAACGTCAGCTAATAATTCAGTGGTGATTCATATTAATAATTCAATGGTAATAACTGTTTCATTTGTTGATTGTGTTCATTGTTATTATTTTGTCAGAAAAGTACAACTAACCTATTAATATTTGTTTTTCTTGATCTACATCCTTAATCCAATTAAGTTTCGGTATTAGGCTTCATTAACGGAACTATTTCTAAAAAAATGATGTCATTATTGTTAAACGATTACTACATTTTCCTATACATTTCTTAACTTTACAACATAAAATGCTAGCATGAACAAGGCGGTTCGGGTAGTTACGACAAAATGATTTTCATTAGGTAAGGTTTCAACAATTTTTTTAACGTCGTAATTGACACCTCTTCAAAAATATCCATGTGTAAGGGACACCTCTTCCTAAATGTCAAAGTGTAAGGGACATCATATTTTAAACTATTGAGTTTAACGACGTTAAACTTATATTTAGCTATAAATCAATTAATTTTAAAACATTATGTCTAGAAAGCATCATAATAGGAAAAAAACTAACAAAGTTGTGACGTTTTAAAAGAACAAATTTTGTTTTTTTGCTCTCCTGAAGAGCGTAGGTTTGTCCCTTACGACATTTCAAATTGCCAGCGTCGATATACTACAAGAATCACGAAATTTACATTAAAAATAAGCAGGTACAAATAATAAAGCCGATCGTTGCCGAGCACTAAGTAGTTATTCGTCCCACATGAAAATTCTTCGTTTGTCCCACATTGTATGCCTTACAAGTCTCTGTGCGCCACGATGTTTTTACGATGTGCCTACCGTGGCGTATAGGTATTTAAATATCTTAGGAGGGACGAGGAAGCGATTTTGGATTTCTTCGATGAAGACCCACGAAGGAGTATTCGTCTTAGCGGCTCAATTCGGCGTGCCTGACATGAGAACATGGCGGGTCTTAAATTACGATGGCCAGCACCCGTACCTCTATCGGAGGCTTCAAAAACTGACTGCATCTGATTACGGCCCGCGCGTTCAGTTCTCCTGGTAGTAGAAAGGGCAGAAGCGGACAGAAGCTGGATAAGCACGGTGGTGATGAGGCCACGTTTACCCGGAACGTAATACATTCACAATGACCATATCTGGGCGCACATCAATCCACACTCGTCGAGCCAATCCTCCTTCCAACATCGGTGGTCTGTCAACGTCTGCGCTGGCATTGTTGGATATTTTTTTTTGCCTAACCGCTTAGACGGGGAAACCTATCTCCAGGTCCTGTCTGAACAGGTAGAAGATGTGCTAGAGGTGCTGACGCTGCGAGTCTACCAGGACCTGGTCTTCCAGCAAGATGGAGCACTAGCTCACTACTCACGCAGTGAGGAGCTACCTGGACCGGCGGTTCAGTATGTGGATCGACCGCGGAGGTACGATTGCCTGGCCACCGCGCTCCCCTGACCTCACCCCGCTTGACTTCTTTTTGTGGGGCTACCTTAAGGGTGTGGTGTATGCATCGGAGTGTCACACAGCTGAAGAGTCGTATGGTAGAAGCGTATGCCGCTCTTAGTCCGATAAAGATTGGCAATGCCACAGCATCAGTGGTTAGCCGCGCTCTTCTGTGTTGCTTAGAAGAAGGGAGGCATATCGAGCCTTACTTACATGCATAAAAAGACAGCTTGACTTTCATCGGAAATTCGTAGGTATCGTTACGTAACTAGTGCTAAAGTGAGTGAGACATGTTGATGCCTAAAAATATACCAAGTGCTGAGTGAATTACTTGTTAGTGATTGTGTACCTCCGAGTGACCTACAAAAACATACAGTTAAATCGCTTCGTAAGAACCCGTCTACACAGCTGACAAGCGAGAAATGAGGTATGAGGTAAAATTTTATCAATCTTACCTCTTATAATCTAAAATTATCAATACCTCTAATATTGTTTTGTCATTTCATAATTATGTACTCGATAAGTGAAGTAGAACCAGGGCTCGCTTACCGCTCAAACAACCCTGGGGGCTAATTCTCGGGCCGATCTCGATAATTTTGCAATTTTATTTTATTGCTTTTTTTCGAAGAGAGAATAGCAGATTTCCTTGAGAAATTCATCAACGACCTCATCGTCGAAGCATTGACAGCTACGATATACGGAAAACGTAGAAAAAGTGCGGGGTTGTGAAAAGAAGCAATAAAATAAAATTGCAAAATGATCGAGATCGGCCCGAGAATTAGGCCCCTGGTACGACCGCTATCCCAGACAAAAGTAGAAGTAGTAGAGAATGTAATATAATAATACCTTAGTATTTATCCACTCACTCCATTTTGTGCCAAATTTGGCAAAGATATAACAGTAATTCATGCATTGTTCATCTTTTTACGGATATGTTTTATTATATGTGAGCCATTAAAGTTAAATTATTCATAATAATAATTGTTATAATCTGTTGTCACGTTGTCAGTCATCAAATATACCTAGGTACTTAAATATTACATTTAAAATTGTGCCTAATAAAAGTAATGGTTCTTAAATATAAATACAAAACTTGTTTCTTTTATTCATTGGAAAGGCAATAAGTGATGTAGTGTTCTTTCTTTGGAATATTTGTAGGACATATCTGTGCATACATTTTAGCCACTCACACGTCTCGAGTTACTATAGTGACACGAATTTGACAGCTGTCAAGCGTCCGAGAAAAAACGAGGCACCATAGTGCCACGTTTTTCCTACCCACTTTTTCCATTAATTATTTTTTATCTGTGCCACGGAAGTTGCGACTGTGCTAGATGACAGATAAACACTTGATCTATGGATTTATGGCAAAAATTTCACTGTACAGCTCGAATTCGATTTAAAAAAAAAATTGTCACACCATTTTTTCGGCGACGAAGTAATGTGAATTATGTCGTAAGTTCTTTCGATTTTTAATATATTTCTGAGATTGTGATACATGTAATTTTTCCTTAGATTCTACGGGTCAAATTAGAGTGAAACAATTTATTCTAGAACTCCATCTTTGGATAAAATTGAGCAAAACAGATCGTTGCATCGGGCGTGCTTTTAAAAAATTGACGTTTCATAATTTTTTCCATGATGCTAAAATAAGATTTTGGAGAAGTAATGTCTTTAAATCGTAGAATAAACTATCTAGAATGATTATTTACATTAAGAAACGAATTATTTTCATAGATTCAAACAGATTATCTAATTTCTAACTCGGCCTTTGACCATTTCCATGTGCGTTCGTAAATTCGGGGTTCGTACAGACGAGATTGCGTTGGGGCCGTATTTTTTTTTTCTAGATGTTTTGTTGGCCTGGTTTTGGTTTAATTTGCGTTTTTTCAGTGTTAAGAACACACTGTTATGTGGATGCTCAACAATAAAAAAGTTTTTACTGTTGTTAGCGGGGTACTACGTTTGTGGTACTACAGAGCGTCAAGTGGTACCACTTACATAAATCCTTTCACCATACTTGGTTCGAAAGAATCAGTGACACAATAAGAAGCAGAAGAACGTCCACTGAAAGACATGCACTGATATCATCATCATCATCATACGTCCACTGAAGGACATCTACAAACATCGACTTGACGACAGAACCGCGACTAATAAATTGTACTAGCCAACAGACGCGTTTTGCTGTGAGGGAACCGGAGGTGACGACCACGAGGGCAGTCCGTCCGATAGTAGAAGGTGACCACTTCCCGGCGCGTAGCGAACACAAAAGAGGCCGGTGTTGGCGGTGTTATAGAAAGAACAAAATCACTACCCGTTCGGTCTGAAAGTGCCAGGAATGTAACGTGGTCCTGTGCATATTGGGGTGCTTCCGCGAATACCACAAGCCCGATCCTGACGTTTAAATTTGTACTAGCAGTTGGTATTTTTTATTGTTAATTTGTATTTAGTCATCTTAACTTTAGAAAACATAGATAGAAAATTCTTTATTGCACTAAAACAAAAATTGCATTGTACATAGGCGAACTTAATGCTAGAGAGCATTCTCTTCCAGTTAACCTTTGTGTAATTCGGACATTCTCAACGGGTAGTGCACATAACATTTATGAATATGTATAAAATATATGAAAGAATATGCTTATCCTTACTGAACAACGCCATCTGCTGGATATGATTGCAGTTAGTTGCTCACAATCGTCATTATATGGCAGGAGCAGTCACATATTCTGTTTGTTTAATTATTGAACTCGGGGTTGTTAGACATAACTAAATGAATTAGATGTCATACAGAGCTAGTTCGTTTATAGATGCCATTCTGTGTAACGGTAGCCGAAAGTTATCGCAGTAATAACCTACTCATACATATAATAATAATAAGTAGTGTAGAAAGCCTAGTTAGTAAGCATTGATACCCTAGGCTGGGTTGTGGCTGGTACTCGTCGGTACTCGGTACTCGTCCTCAAGGTGGTGATGCTGGATAAATCTGGCGTGCACATGGATGACCGCAAGATCATCTTGCTGCAGAGCAGCAGACGATGGCGTGCTTCGTCGAGCACTGTCAGAAATGGACGTGTACCTGGCCGAGTTTCTTCGCGATGCCTAGGCCTGCACACGGGGGACTGCGAGTCGAACCCAAGGACTTTTCTTTGTCTTGGCTGGTCTCGACTATTTAGCCCGCGGGAGATTCAGGAGTGTCCCATCAAAAGTCCAAGCAAAGAGGTTGTGGGAAGAACTGTGCAACATGCTCATTTCCATGGGTGATTGTAGTAAAACAATTCAACAGTGGCAAAAAGCACTTTAATTTTTTTTAGCAAACACTAAATAGTGATAAGTATTAAAATAAAACCTCACGCTCTTATACTTTGCAGGTATGATGTTTTTTATACAACTAGCTGATAGAACAAGCATATGACCCACCTGATGTTAAGTGCCCACACCAACAATAATCACCCATTGTAAAACATATACATGTACATGTGCTTCGCACGTACGTATGTTTAACAATGGGTGATTATTGTTGGTGTGGGTGTGGAATAAAAGGAAAATTTTCAAGTTAACGAATTAGTTTAAAGCGATCAGCTATGCGGCTACCATTTCATAAATATCTTGGACCAGGAAATTCTTTAAATGAAGGAACCCCAGTAAACACAGCGGATAGCATAGCACAAGATCACGACTTTTCATATGAACAAGACGTGTCCAGAAATAGTATTCGTTCTGCGGACAGTGATGCTATTCGTTTGTTTTCTGATAATTTTGTCAGTAATTTAAATAATCCTTGGGAAAGTATTCCTAGTGCTATCGGGGCGATCGGGTTAACCGCAAAAAAGTATTTTGAAGACGCCTTTGGTCAAGTTTATCCCGCTCCAGATGCCAGCAGGTAAAAAAGCGTCTCACGCAGGACAAGTTGCGTACGGAGAATTACAAAAAGCTTACTCTAGAGGCTTTAAAAAATTATCAAAAGTTGAAAAGGACAAGTTTGGAGGATATAATGCCTGGAAAAAACACGATAGAGGTGGTAAGCTCATTTTAAATGCTTCCAGATATCGAGCCAATACCGCCAGCGGATCTAACGACAACAACGCAGAAGCCGGTCCTTCCAACGCCCCAGATTCCTCCGACAGTCCAGCTGAAGATTGGGATCTTGCATTATTCGACACTACTTTTCTTGACTCTCCTGCTATGGCTGACATTCAGAATAATTTGCCGAATGCTGGTACGGGTTCGCAAGTGGCTCAATCCGGTGGTGCTGGAGGCGCTGCCATGGACCAGGGAGTGGAGAGAACAGGAGGAGGATCTGGTGCTGCTGGAGCGTCATCGACCCCAGGCATTACCAGTTTACCACCAATAATTTCGTCAAAAAAGATGCATTTTTCTTTTCAAAAACGCTGGTATAAATATACCTACGGATTAGCGCACACACCAGTAGACGGTGTCAGAGTACAAAGATTATGTACCCCATACGCGTATTACCCAGTAGATTGGTTACCATTCTACTTGTCCCCTCAGGAATATAAAAATTTACCAATGGGATCTAAATGTGTGTCTGTTAATTGTGATATTAGTATAATAGGCACTCGTACTTCATTCGATCACGGTACATCTTTGACGGGAACCGCTACTACTGAATATGTTCCAATTTTAAAATATGTTACTGGATTAAATAATAAACTTTACATTGAAAATAGATCATTTAAACTCAAATCTACAGAGCCCATGGTAGTTGAAACTCTAAATAACAAAACTTTGGACGAATATTTTGCTGCTTTGTATGGCCCTCCGCCATCAGCGTTAGAAATACCTAGGCATTTAAATTGGTACGCCTGTTATCTGTACAATAAAACTACGAACGAATACAGTGGTTTAGACTCGGTCATAAACTATAGAGTCGACAAGGTACTTAACACTGCTATGGTAAACAAGGTGATGCAAGGACCCATTGTTTCGTACACGTACCAGCCATCAAATGGATACGTGAAACCTGGCAAAAAAAATATGCTAATACAGTACAATGCCGCAGACGGCTTCGCAGATGACGTGACCAACAAGCAAATTATACGAGTATATAAGCACACGCTTCCGACACTTTTAAAGATTGGTGTACCGAGCGGTCAAGCCGATAATATTCGAGTTCAGAGAAATACTGCAACTCCGAGTTTTAATTACTTATCACAAGTCAGTACCAATTATTACCAATCAGTGGAAGGATATACCTTTATAAATCCTCACAGTGGCCAGTCTGGAAACTTTCGGAATCAACCTCAGGTACACATCGGTCTGTTGGCTACTCCCGCGCTGAACCCAGGCAGTGAAAATACAAATTTTTTAAACAGTTCCATTTATACTGTTACTGATGCCTCATGTACAATTGAATTTGACATTGAGAGTATGTGCATTAGTGGTGACAATTTTGAGTGGCCTGACGATGTCAAGTTTTTCATCGAATCAGCTCGTGGATTCACCGGATACGGATACCATAATTTTGGAATCGCTGCAACCACCGAGCCAAGACTCACGGATGTCCTCAGAAAGGGATCAGGAAGCGGAATCGACATCACCTGCAATTCTTCGTCGGCAAACACGAGCAGCAGATCTACCCCCGTACGCAACGGACATACGGACAAAATACGTACCCGTGTCTTACGTTCACCTGGAGGGCGGGGGCCTGGAACCCGTAGGTCTGACAGGCTTTCAGCAGCAGGATATAAACGTAACCGATCAGTTGAATCAGATAGCTCGGTCAGGAGACGATTGGCCGAAGCTCTTATCGACAGTGCGGGCGACAGCGATGAGAATACATCGAGACGATCCGGAAATCTTTAATATAACATATATAACCCCAGTAAGACCTAAAGTGAAGCCTACATCTAGGGACTGCTACGCTGGAGATAGAATGGAACAAAAGTTATGGAGGAAGGCACCAAACAATTGCAATGGTACAGAAACTCACACAGTTGGAAAGTGGGATGACTGGGCTAAATTTTTGCATGCCTATCATGAAGATATTAAATATACTTTTGATACTGTATTATATGGCGATTCTATAGATTCTGAACTCTGGTATAATATATTGTATCTTAGAGCTCTTGTAATTAAAGTACCGGACCCATACGACCTGGTTAAATTAGTTAAAAGTCGTTTGCTCGATAACGTTATCGCTAATACAGAATTAATTGCTTCACTAAATGTTCACGTGAAAAAACTTGAAATGCGCGTGACTGATATCGAATCAAGGTTAACGAGCAGAGGGCTTAACATTGTCACGTCCAAAGGTACCTCCGACGATAATGCGTCATTAGATAGTAGTCCTACATTGTTCGTTAGTAATAACTTTGTAGTCTCACCTAATATTAATCATACTTTTAATTATACTACTGGTAATTTTGAAATAAAACCATAATTTTTAAAATCAATATTTATTTTTATTTATTATTTTAGTTTCCCAATCCTCAAAATTCACACACCTATTTCTAGACAATATATTATATCTTAAAAAGTAAGTAAAAGAAAGCAGCAGGGTTAGGCTTCTTTTTAAAATATTTCAGAAACAGCGCAGGTCTCCAATGTAGACGTTCCATTCTTGAGTTAAATGCTTCGTTTTTAGGAAAACAGTCATTGTTTGATAGAACAATTATAGGTGTCTTGTTGATTACCACATCAGATTGGTATTTGACCTTAGCATTACACGCATCACCGCCAAATAAACATTTCAGCGTTTCTTCAGCTGCGGGTTCGAAGTTTGGTTCATTCCATAGTATCACACGTCTGTTGACACATTCTTGTATAGGAAACCCACTATATTTATTGAAATTTCCCATTTGCCCGAAATTGATCATTGCATTTATAACACAATCAAAAAAAAGTTTTTTCCTGCATTAGGCGGAGACAGTACAAATATGCAATTCTTTTTCGGGATTCTCATGTCCAAAATTTTAAACAGTATTTGCAAAAACATGAAAACATTATCTTTGTTATTGTTATTTTGGAATAGAAGTAGTTCTTCTAATACATCTACAACATAACTAAATGAATTAGATGTCATACAGAGCTAGTTCGTTTATAGATGCCATTCTGTGTAACGGTAGCCGAAAGTTATCGCAGTAATAACCTACTCATACATATAATAATAATAAGTAGTGTAGAAAGCCTAGTTAGTAAGCATTGATACCCTAGGCTGGGTTGTGGCTGGTACTCGTCGGTACTCGGTACTCGTCCTCAAGGTGGTGATGCTGGATAAATCTGGCGTGCACATGGATGACCGCAAGATCATCTTGCTGCAGAGCAGCAGACGATGGCGTGCTTCGTCGAGCACTGTCAGAAATGGACGTGTACCTGGCCGAGTTTCTTCGCGATGCCTAGGCCTGCACACGGGGGACTGCGAGTCGAACCCAAGGACTTTTCTTTGTCTTGGCTGGTCTCGACTATTTAGCCCGCGGGAGATTCAGGAGTGTCCCATCAAAAGTCCAAGCAAAGAGGTTGTGGGAAGAACTGTGCAACATGCTCATTTCCATGGGTGATTGTAGTAAAACAATTCAACAGTGGCAAAAAGCACTTTAATTTTTTTTAGCAAACACTAAATAGTGATAAGTATTAAAATAAAACCTCACGCTCTTATACTTTGCAGGTATGATGTTTTTTATACAACTAGCTGATAGAACAAGCATATGACCCACCTGATGTTAAGTGGTAACCATCGCCTATAACAAAGTCTTGCCTAGTAGGTCACGTGCGTTGTCGGCCCCATTGAAATTTCATAAAAATTGGTTTAATAGTTTGGCCATGAAGTCAGTTTTTCAAGTTTTTTAAACTTATAGTATCATGTTATGTAAATTTAATTGTTCTCTACTATAAGCATGTCTTATTAATTTTCTCATAGAGGGGATGAAAAGCAGAGTGTGCCACACGGTACCAAAATTATTTATACTCGAGCGACGTACTTTTAATTCTGAACGTAGTGAAGTATTTAAACCCTGGTTTTTTGACCAGTTACTCAAAGATATACGTATCATAAGTACTAGGAAGCCCTGGTACTCAATTTACGACCCATCGCTACTTCAGATTACCTATGCGTAGAAAAATGTTATCTTTGTCTATAAACTGTGATGATGATTTTAAATAAAACATGTTATGAAAATCAGTAGGTACCTGCTTTGATTGGTATTGTCTAGGCCGGTATTTTTCGTATTTTTTATAGGTTTCTCTGTAGTATTTTCATAAAAAATTATAGCTGTATGGCAAACACTGGCTGACATTTTCTTTTAATTTGTGGTGTGCGTCTGGGCCGGCTCCTTTTGTTTTTCATCATTGTTCCTAATTCTGTGAGTTTTGCTAGCAATAAAATTCATTGGTAATTCAAGCGTAAGCTTCCTTCATGTATTCAGTCATACAATTCGCTGCTGATGTTTCAGGAGGGGAGGGAAAAGTTTCAATTGTCCATCGCCAGTGGTTGACATCAATGAAATGTCAGGTTTTCTGGCCCCCAGTTAAAGAATCTAAGGCGGTTGATCGCCTAATAATTGATCATGCTAAGCCCGACGATACATTTAAGATAACCACTGCGACAGTCGATTTATCTCGTCAAAAGTAGAGACATGTCCATATCTCTACACGAGCTAAGATGACAACCTAATTATGTCGTCATCATCTGTCAAATTACTTACTCGGAGTTCGAATTTTGATTTTTGAATTTTGTCGTGAAATGGTAAGATGAGCGCCATATTTTCTCGTCTTTTGACGTTTCTGCGCGGGATATTTTCTCGTCAACAGTTTTTGAAAACGAGATAAGTCTTCCGCTAGACTTTTAGTTTTTGTTTTGGAAACTTTTCAAAGGATGGCGGTACCTACCTTACTATAATCATCTTATTGCAATGTACGCTGATAAGCAAAACAGAAAGGTGCAAAGCAAAATAATTAGAGACGTAGGTACGTAACCTTTTTAACGTTCTTGAGGTAGAGTTTCAGCGTCTCTGGAGATTATCAAAACCCATGGAATTCTACCTCATCGAACGTCTAAAACCCGAATTACTTACAGCCTAAAACTAATACGGGCCTATCGGTGCATTTGAAGGTTAGTACCTAGTTCATTAGAGGTTAACGACCTGTGGCGGCTAGGTACTTAACCACAGAAATCGGGCTGACGCGTAGGATTTCAATGTCGCGTCGCCAATCGTCTCTCCCCGCTCACACTGTGCGAACATGTAGCCTTAGTGCAAATAAAGAAGTATTTGGTACATGAGTTTATTGCTGCATATCCTTAAGAAAAGTTAATTATGAAGCTAGGGGTAGTATCTCTCCTTGTACCCCCTAAAGTGGTGATCCCGATATGATCTTTCGTCATAATTGTCCAGTGACGAATGGCACGTAATGCCTCTCTGTGAGCGGTTTGAATAACAAATATTTTACTCTTAGATAATTTGGTAATCGAACTCAGACGTTTCATTGGTATGGTAAATTTTTATAGTCCGCATATGCCAAATGCTATTTCTTATCAAGCCGAACTTAACAAGTAGGTACATTCGAGGTTCTAAGAAAACCGATAAGTCGCAAATTGACTGGACAGCCGAGGCTAACGAAGCTTTTATTAAATGTAAAGAAAGTTTACAGTCAGCCGCCACATTAACGTATCCGATGCCCGATACTCCTCTAGCGTTGATGACAGATGCATCAAATACTTGTGTAGGAGCCGTACTGCAACAATTAGTAAAAGGTAATTGGAAACCGTTAGTTTATTTTTCGCGTAAACTTACCGATACGCAGGTTAAATATAGTACATACGATCGGGAGTTGTTAGGAATTTATTTGGCTGTAATTCATTTTAGAAGTATGTTCCAGGCCTTCCCGTTCTTACATATGGCTCGCAGACTTGGTCTTTGACAAATATTCAGAAATCCAAACTCAAGGTTTGCCAACGGGCAATGGAGCGCAGCATCTTAGGAATTAAACGGACAGATCGCGTCCGAAACACTATCCTGCGCTCCAAAACAAATATTACAGACGTGGGCGATAAAGCCGCTAAACTAAAATGGGACTGGGCCGGCCACGTCTGCCGCATGCCGGATGACCTGTGGGCCAAAACCACTACCGAGTGGTGCCCTGACACAGTCAGGCGGCGTCGCGGCAGGCCTCGCATGAGATGGAGGGACGAGCTGGACGATATTGAGCGGGACTGGCAACTTAAAGCAGAGGATCATAGTGACTGGCGTAAATGGAGGGAGGCCTTTGCCCAACAGTGGGACACTACATGCTAGTAGTAAAGTAGTAAGTTCGAGGGCAGGGAGTTAACCATCTTCACAGATCATAAACCCCTGACGTTTGCATTTTCTAAATTATCAAGTGACAAAAAGACTCCACGTAGAACTAGGCAGCTTATGTACATCAGTGAATTTACAACGGATATGGCTTTATGATGTGTTGGCTTAACGCAAATGCATTATCTGCAACAAATACGTACGGCACATTCATATTTCTTCCTGGGAGAGGGTTTGGCTGTGGCATGTTCATTGTATTATTATTAATCTTTCTCCACAAAATGCTATTTTGTAATACCCCACCATAATCCATTATCCCTTGGCATCCTATGTCGGCAAATAAAAATAAATATTGTTTGTCAACTAGAGCCAGGAGCACAACACTAAAAGTTTTCTTGTTATTAATGTAGTCAGAGCCGCTATGAATAGTTAGGTGATTCTAATACCACATCCATCCAATGCTCCACAGCAATGTGGAAATATATTTCAAAAGCCTTCTGATATCTGTAGCCAATCATTTTCAGTGCTTGGTAGCTGAAAACGAAATGTTATTTATACAACAATGTTGTAGTGTTAATGATGTTTCAGGAACAAACAACATCAAACTCTGAAAGACCTCACTCCAGAGAATCAGACATGGGCAGTGGAAATGAATCACCGCAGTATGAACGGTGCAAAAAACGTAAAAATACTACGAGTACAAAGGACTTATTGCAAGTAAAGAAACAAATGGATGAGGCGTCCTCCCTTGTAAAAGAGAAAAATCTACCAAAACAGACCGATAAAAATGACTTGTTTGGCCAACTCGTGGCGCATAAATTAAAAAAAAAGGAATGAAGATGACAAGCTGATGTTAATTCATAAATTGACAGCAGCTTGTCATCTTCATTCATTTTTTTGACATGATTTACTTACTTTTTAATTGTAGCTCACTGCCGATTTCGACGAGTGGTATTCAGACAATTCCTGTAGTTTCGACAACAGATTCCCGTTAATAAAAGGAAAAATAATATCGATTTTTGAAAAAACTCCAAAGAAGACCATTTTTATAACGCAACTGAAGACGCTTCTAGTAGGTTTACAAATTTGTTAAACATTTTAACTACTTAGTCAATTTCAGTCCTTTTGTTCTTGAATATTTTTCTGCATTCGCTTATAATTGCTCTGTTTTATAGATCCCGATCCTGAAACGAACACATTTGCTGCGCTTATCAGTATTCCGCATCAGCTTGGACCTGTACGTACATACAAACAAGAAGAAATTTTCTGCAGCAGAAGTACGTGAAAGTTTTATTCTACATATAGAAGAGGAAAGGCTGCTTTTTGAAGAACGGCAAAAACGAAGCGACAGGTACAAAGATCTTGGGATGACTGTTCAACCTTATATTATAATATCAGAACCTCTTGAAAATATTACAGGAAGGTATAACATTATAGACGATATCGTCTAAAATCTACCAACCATAGGCATTGCCGTAGATACATGCTTTAAGATAATATATCTTGAATACCCCAAAGAATGCCTGACAGTTTGGCAATTTTTAAAAAGATTATTTATAATATTTCTTCAAAATTTGACCAAAAACGGGTACCAGTATCAGTCTTTAGTTTATTGTGGCATTGACAAACAATAAAATGGTTATATGTTTCTTGTGTACCTACAGCTGAAGTTTTAGATAATATGCTAGCTCTATGGTTACATTTCGATTTTTTCCATACTAGTCATTCCTTCGAACGAAAGCGGCTATTTTAGAGCCAACCATCTTTTTAATTCGTATCGCAGACATTATATTAAAGAGCACTCTAGGAAAAGCACCACTGGTATAGTACATTCAGAAGAACCTTTAGACTTATCTTAAGAAATATTATTATTGAGAGACGGGGAAGGGTGTACAGAAGATCAGGAGAGCGATTTGCTCAATGTTGAACGTTTCTCCTATGGCGGTGGACTTTTGAAGCAAAGACTGAGCTTGTGTTCATCACCGGACCGAATACTGGCCGTCAATCGAGAGGATTGACTTCTCGACGTTACATTGAGGAAGTACTCGAGTGCCAGGTCGTGCCTTATGCTGGGAATATTGGCGAAAACTTCCTGTTTAAGCAGGATAATGCAAGACCGCATTCTGCTGGCAAAGTGTACGAATACCTTCAAGAGGTCAATGTGTCCGTTATGGAGTGGCCAGATCGAACCTCAACCCCATCGAACATTTATGGGACGAGCTGAAGAGGAGAGTTCGAGATGCTCCTCTATCGACTCTACAGGAGCTTTAACAGGCGATCGCAGGGTTATGGGAGGCCACAAGATTTGATCAAAACTCTTGTAAATCAATGAACACCCATATGGAGTCAGTGATTCAGGCTAGGGGAGGAAACACTTCGTATTAAGAAAAAACTTTTAATGACTTTAACCCCCAAAAGCACTTTTTAGCCATGATTAAAAAACAAATAAGATACCATACGATAGGTATTGAAATAGACTTTGTATCTGCGTTAAGAGCGCATCGTGCGTGATTTAACATGACATTCTATTTAACGCTGACATACGATTTTCATTAGCGTTAAATAGAATGTCATGTTAAATAGTATATTTTTTTAACCCACTTAAATTCGAATTAATCTCAAATGTATAGTCTACAATTAGTCCTTTTGCGATTTTTAAAATGTCACTTAGTTATTTAGTTATGATTTTTTTTTTTTAATCTCACACTTTCGCACGATGTCCTCTTAAAGAAACGTAACTTAACTTTATATATTTTGTTTTTTTTTTTTCATTTTGTGTAAAAAAAATTATACATGTGCGATTTTATTGCTAATTTAGAAATCATGGATATAGTAGCGCATTGGCGAGGCAGACAGAACCCATGACTCGAGAATATTCAATGAATTCCGCTTAAAACAAAGATTTAAACGTTCAGAATTTAAAGGTAGACTGCTAGAAAAATCAGGTTACTCCTGTACTCATATTTATTCACTCCTGACCTGAATCCAAATTCACGAAATTAATTCGAATAATATTATGAGTTTGATTTTTTCAAAATATTAACTGTCAGTGTCATTCGCACGTGCTTATCTTGATTAAGCGAAAGTATTTTTACTCCTAGGTTACTCCTTGTTTATTAATAAGATTGAAATATCAAAGGTAATACTCGGTCAGTCTAGTATTAGTACGCGGTATTTATTAATAGGGCCCTGTATGATTAAAAATAACTAATAAATAAACTTTTTACAGGCTCAAGGCAATCATATAATCAATCAATCATATAATCTCATCACAATAGTATGAGGAAGGAATGGTTTATACAGGGTGAGTCTTATAATGTGCACAAATTAAAATGACGTAAACATTACCTAATTTTGTCGAAGTAAAAATATGAAATAATATCTACGTAGGTATATATTTGTTTTTATGGCGTTTTTTTATTTTTAATATACCAACATATATATTTTTTTATAACTTTTAATATAAACGATCTGTAACGATGAAACAAAGTCAGTAATTATTGGAAATAACAAAAGCTCCTCATAAAATTAAAATTTATATTAAAAACAGACCTCAATTGAATGCTAGGATGTGATTTTAACAAAAATCTGCTTTATTTTCATATTTTTTTCCAGTAATTGTAAAATTTCGCAGTAAAACCCCTGCTTTACATATATTTTTATTACTATAAGTTATACTATTTTATCTATTTTATCAACTGTTAAAGAAAGGCCTTACTCACTGTTGTACACCATTACCAAACAGGTAGAGACCCTTTTTTAATCGACTTCCAATCAAAAAGCAGGAGGTTCTCAATTCGGTTGTATTTTTTTTTTTTTTTGAAAAAAAAAAAATATCCGAAAGGTATTGCTTCCAGATTGGTGCCATTTTATTTTTATTAAAATAGGTGTTGCCATTTTTTTAAATAATTTTTTGTTTGTCAATGCCTCCGTCATTTATGAACCGATTTAGAAAATTAAACTTATAATTATGTTGTTAGTTATTGTTGTTAATGCACACGAATTAGGGTGCGGGGAAGCGGGGCCAGCTGAAGTAGCTCGAGTAATGAATTACTACTTATGACAGTCAGTCGCTCTGAACTATTCGTCGCTGTTACTTGTATTTTCGTTTGCTAAAGTATTTTGTTTGCGTTTGCTGCTGCTAAGCAATGCCGCGTGTAAATGAATTCATCTCGGCACATATTCGCGTCATTCATTTGTACTATGGAGTGGGACGTGGAAGTGCCAGAGCTGCGCGCGCAGCTTACGTACGCAGCTGCGTTTCCTAACAGACAACCAATACCACCTGCGCGCAATTTCCAAGAAGTCCACAGAAGATAATCAATTACTGGACTTGGATCAAGTAGAGATCGTCGCGAGCCACCTGAAGTAATTATTGACGTGGCTATCGAACAAGCAGTAGGTGATTTGTTTGCTGATTCAACAATAAGTACCTACAAGAGGTCTGGCCTTGCGTCACGGAATATCTCAAAAATCTGCGTGGCGCATTTTAAGGAAAGAAGGGCTGCATCCTTATCACTACCAAAGGGTGCAGCATCTACATGAAGACCTAGACTGGCGTCCAAGGTGCGTCATGTCTACTTGGATTCTAAGAAAAACCAGATCGAACCCAAATTTTCCGACAACCATACTATGGACGGACGAATCGACGTTTACAAGAAAAGGTATTATTACCGAAATTTGCACATGTGGTGCCCTCGAGGTGAAAAACCAAAATTGAAACGATCATCGTCATTTCAAGTAAGATTTTCAATTAATGTTTGGGTTGGTCTTATTGATGACGTGTTGACTGGTCCAGTCGTATTGCCGAGAACGTTGACCGGCGAAAGTTTTTAAGTCTTCTAACAAACGACCTTCCTGGGCTATTGGAGGATGTGCCACTGGCTCTGCGTCAAAGGATGTAATACAAATGGATGGTTTTCCTGCCCATTGCGCCAGAAACGTGAGATAAAACTCGTTTTTAAACGAGAATTATCAGAATCAATGGATCGGCCGACAAGGTCCTGTAGGGTGGCCTGCGCGTTCACCCGATATGACGCCCCTTGACTACTTTCTATGGGGGACAACACGCATGTTTTTTTTCGTTTTTCTTCCTTTGCAAATAACATGCGAATACTACTTTTCTAAAAACTTGCATTTCTATTATTTTTTGCGCTTTTATTAGTAAAGAAAGACTTCCTCGCACACGAGGGCCGCGAGGGTAAGGATGTGCGTGTGCGAGGTGGACGAGGTGGTGGTGGAGCTGGTGGTGGTGGTGATGCACTGGTGCAAGGAATATAATACTCTCTACGAGAGCACTGGTGGTTTGCTGGACCTAGCGTAAGTGGCAGAGGGCGCGGCAGCAATGCCCGTGCCGGCCACGACGAACCAGGACCTCGCACTAATGACGAGTTAGCTTGTTTTTGCTTATTGTTATTTTTTTATGTTCTAACCTTTTTTTTATAACTTTGTTTATTTTTTCCTAATCACAATCATTTTCAGTATTACATTGAACCGTTTTGAATTTTGGACTTGTGATCCGCGACATTGGTGCCGGAAGGCCGGGGCCTCGAGACCGCTATGCATCCAAAAAGGATGCGCATTGCGCATCTTGCCACTGTAAGTAAATACTAACTAGGTATAACTTTTGTTTTAAAACATCCATCTAGCTAGATCAAATCTCAGACCACCGCCACCATCACCACCAATAGAACCGTCACCATCACCATCACCGTTGTCATGTTCGGTGCCTTCGCCGGCAATGTAAGTTGCTTACGGACTTTTCTATTTGTCTCTAAAGATATGGATACTACAACCACACTGCTTTTTCTAGGTTTATAGAATGTGAGGGAGGCGTGTCTCCGCAACAGTCATCTCCACCTCCACCAGACGAGGCACGAGGAGGAGGTGGTCCTCATCGTCCTCGGCACCTGCGAGATGACAATATCTGCAATCTTATTAATTTTGGTAAGTACTGCTGAAATTAGGTTTGTTTGGGCCAATGACTAATCTTCTGGTTTTCACCAGATTTGAAACCAATCTATCATTTGTTACAGGAAGCGATGAAGACTCTGACGAGAGTGACGACGAGGAGGTCGCAGTGTTTCCTGGCATTCCAAGAGTGTTCCAGAGCTTTCTGGAGACACCTTTGGACCAGGATGAGGATGCTGCCGGAGACTTCACCCCCAGGGCACACTCAGTGCCTGCCGGCGACCCAGCGCCTGCTGGCGAGCCGGCGCCTGCTGGCGAGCCGGCGCCTGCTGGCGACCCGGCGCCTGACGATGTCCGTCTATTAGCTACGTACCAGCCTTGGCGCTGGTATGATTTTGATTGGAAAGAGTTTCCGATTGCACCGATTCCACCTGAATCGAGACGGGAAACGTTTTCCGAAAATAATGTTGGTCCGACAACTTCGTGTGACGACCCGTCTGACATTTTCGTTGATATATGGAATCGGCAAATTATGGAGCACATTGCCTCGGAGACAATAACGTCGACGCAAGGTCTGGACTACTCCGTGGCAAAGCTGTTTAAGATACAGCCAATACACATTACATTTGAATACAACATTTCAGGAATTATACAGGGTTATTCATTATTAGCTGCAAATACTCAGGAATTAGGTTCAACAAATAAAATAAAAAATATTAATGAAATGTTTTTTTTTTTAATATTGATTTAAGTTTTTGTATCAAAATTTTATTTTTATTAATTTCTTTACGGCTATTGCATAATGATTGCCATGGAGAACAGGACGATGACCCACCCAGGCGGTGACTGAACGCAGAGTGTCACTCACGGCACGCGGGCGCGGATCAAAGGTCAAAATAGGTCAGGCGCCAATAATTCCTTTATTGATTTTCTCGGGATTTTCATAACAAAACTTAAAAAAAATCATTTAATAAATATTTTTTATTTTATTTGTTGAACCTAATTCCTGAGTATTTGCAGCTAATAATGAATAACCCTGTATACTCCGTCGCAGAACATTGCACTAGACGAAAGTCTTTTAATGTGGAAAGGCTGGCTTGAAATAAGTCAGCTTATCCGAACTAAAGCTGCACAGATAAGCATTAAAACTTATGAGATTTGTGAATCACAGACCGGCTACCTATGGCGGTTTGAGGTTCACGCTCATAAGAAAACTCCACCACAGCAGAGTTGAAGATCCTCTTGAGGCTTCAACGCCGTCAATAGTGTTGCGGCTGACCAAAGGCCTTGAAAAAAAAGGATACACATTGTGGATGGATAACTTTTAAAATGTTTTTTAAATTCAAATAATGTCTTCTACTATATCTACAATATTCAAGGTACTTTCCCTCCATGTGGCATATCCGTTGGACACCCTGTAGAATACCATTGATGATCGATATAATCTAATACGTGAACATGTCACTTTCAGATTTTTACAATCAAAATGCCGTTTAAAGTAGTGCAGACAATGGAAAGAGGTAGACTGAGATTGACGTTTGTACCCGATCAATGGGAAAAGAATGGTAATTTGTTCTGGCCCAAATATAAACAAGAAAAACTGAGAAGGCAAGAAAACTGTAATCCAGACCCAACTTGGACAGCTATCAATTGTATAGTAAAACGGAGAAATTTAAGAACTTTTAAAGACGCAGATTCTGAAATAGACGCCATGTGTGATAGGTACGACACCGAGACGGATAATGAGCGTTTTCGAACAAAACAGCTATCTCCAACTATCGAGTCTTTTAATCAGATGGCGCAGGAGTCGGTAGAGGTAAGTTTTACAGTAGTACTTTTATTACAGTTTATTCAGGAAAGTACTAGCTTTCCTCCCCGTGGCTTTGCCGGCACTAAACCTCGATGACCTCCGTTGAATTTGAGTTATTGCACCTTTGTCGTTAATGCAGAATTTACATAATTATTTTTCCGAATAATGACCAAAAAGCCAGTGTTGCTACTATGCCTCAACAAGAAACCGTAACCCTAGACGACAGTTATGTTGCAGCCCTAGTTTTTTCGGCAAGTTTTTGATTCGCACTTGATGTGCGGGCAGGTTTTTCCGCAAGTAGGCCGCTGGTGGGCCCTTTTTGCGTGACCCTTGACGCGTGTTGCTCGAACTTTTTTAGGTTCTACAACACGCCGGTTCCTCACGATGTTTTCCTTCACCGTTTTGAGAGTACTGGCATAGTGCACATAAATTTTTCGACAGAAAAACTCATTGGTACACGAGTGGATTTGAACCCACGACCTTCGGATCGGAAGGCGGGGCCACTACCACTAGACCACCAGTGCTCTCTGTTGCAGCCCTAAATATAGTTCAAAATCAGGAACCAAACTCTTTCCCAGAAGATATCAACCTAGGCGCTGAAAACATAGATAATCAAAGCATTTTGATCTTGAATCAAGATATACAAATACAGCAAATACAAGCAGATGTGCAGACTATTAAACAGGATGTTAAAATAATTCTTTATAATCAAAGTGCTCTGTTTGAACTTCAAAACAAATTAATATTCAAACATTCTGAGTTTCAGACGCAATATGAAGAGTTCATAAGACTGTCTTCAAAATCGCCGATTCAAAGACGATGACGACGCAATAAAAATAATAAAAAGTTTAAAAGATTTCGATACCTTTGAAAAAAACCTTTCAGATGCAATATTAAAAGAGGAATATCGAAAAAAAATGCGTGGGTTGTAACAGAGGATCTGGAAAGGGCACTTCGAATGCATACTACCTGATTGATCATTTATTTGACAGAAAGTTTTTGAAAGGTTGTTCATGGACAGGATCGTCAAAGGACAGTGACTTCGTGAAAATTTGTTTCAAAGCTTTCCAAAAACCTATTAATTTTTTCTTTGATGTTGTTAAGGAATCAGACGAATGATTTACAAAAGCAGATTGCGATTTTTTTTTTTAAATTGTTTAAAAAAATGCTCGCCAACGCTGTGAGAGCAATATCATATCATATATCATATCATATCATTTATTCATGAACGATCATACAATCATGTTTGAAATAAGTACATACAATTGAAAGAGACAAACAAGAAACAATCAATAAACACAAATTAAATAATAATAATAGTACAAAATTCAATTTTACATAGTCAAGTATCAATATTAGAAATGTCATTATTTATAAAATCATCAATGGAATAGAAACACCCTTTCAACAAAACAAAGGAACTTTCTGCTTCAAGACAAAGGATTAAGGGCAAAAAAATAAAGAAAGATACCATTGCAACATCTTCTGTACCCACCATAACTGCAGAACAACCAGGTCCAGCAAATTATGTACTTCCAGCACCTGAATCCTCATCGGAACAACATCAGAGAGGGGTTGCGAATGCGGAGGTGATTAACCAATCACATGATTCTGTTGCTGTGCAACCGAATAATGAATTAGCTTTCTGTCATTTGTTTTTTTATTAGTTTTTGATCTCACCCATAACCCTCCTTTGGGATTGGGTCCTTGTTTATGGTTTATTTGACCATGGGCTTTAAAGTGCTAAAATACTTTTGAAATGATAACTAGTTTTAAGCAATTATTATGTTATTGTCACGTCGTCGTTAATTTGATTACCATTTATGTTACTTATATGCTATTATCTATTTTTTTAAATGTTTACCGGTTTTTAGAGCGCGTTTCCACAAAAGCGGAGTAACGCACCGTTTCCATACGTTTGATAGATGTAACTGTGCGTTTGCACTGGCGAAACATTCACAACAAAACATGTTGGAATCTGATTGAGTGCCCTACTCTAGATAATATGTCTTTCCCTCTCGTTTGTGTAGGATATTGTTCAAGAGAGACAAGGCTATCAATGAAATACGTTTCATTTGCAATGTTTCATAGAACAAATATTAGTTTGACGTGATCGAAATACTCATTAGTTGTTAGAAGTTTTGCGTTCGACGAGTGGGTTCTTGAGTGTATTATTTGTGTGATATTTGTTGATTGAAAGTAAAATACAATGGAAAATATGTAAGTAACTATATTTGTATTAAGTTTAATCATGGTTTTCGGCTTCTTCATACATTTTCACATACTTTTTGCGGTAAAAACTTGAACATCTGCAGAAGTGCTCAAGAAGATTATTTATTTTTTGTATGTTTCTTTTAGTTTATTTGTAAAATACTGTTAAATTGTGTAGATAACATCATAACACATCATTTAGAATACGTCTCATTCGTCGTAATTTAACGTTAAACTTACAATTCAACATAAAATATACCATACCAGACGCTTGCCGTCCCACGGCAATCGACACTCGCGTTCTAGGTCGAGGTCAATGCCACAATGACGTCATTGGCAAGCCAGTAGGCTAGTATGGAGAGGATTTGGTTATCGTATAAATGCGAAAATCTTTACCTACATCATATTTTTTTTGCATTATTTTTTGTTTATACATTTTGAAAACAAAAAGTAAGTAGGTTTAAGTACCTACAATGAATTTTTTTTACGAGGTGAAGACCTTACTAATTTAAACTTAACAAGCGTATTACACCTTTATTTTTAGATATTGCACTTCTAGAATTTTTTGAATAAATATTTTTGAAAAAAAAAATACAAGGACCTACTTTATAAAAAAAATCGGTTGTCTGTAAAGTCGGTTTACTGACGATAGTTGAACGTGATAACGTCATAAGAAAATACTCGCGGACTCGCGGACTCGGACTCGGACTCGGACTCGGACTCTCGGACCCGGACCCGGAACCCGACCGAACCCTTACCCTTACCCTCATTTACCCTTACCCATTACCCGACCCGGGCTCGGGCTCAGGTAAATGGAACGACGAAACGACGTAACGACGCATGAGTCATGTTTTTTCGTGCGTGCAGCCGGCTCCATCGATTTATAAGACGTTATCACGTGGTTGGTTATATTGAGGATGGCAGCGATGTAAGAGGGTTAAACTTTGACACCCCATTAGAGACGCCATTGCATGTAAAGAGGCGGCGTCTCTTTAATCGCTCTGAATTGACCGTCCCGATCACTTCGGCGCCCGATGATTCCACCCCCTCCACTTCCTATGAGGTTCAATCTGAGTAAGTAATATATCATTCATCCAATATAAAATGTTGCTTTTACATCTGAAACAAAACTTAACATTAGATAATGTTAAGTTTTGTTTCAGTATTAATATATCTCCGATGTGTTCTTCTCCTTCAGTCCCATCTCCCGCAGCGTAAGTAGTTAGAAGATGTTCGTCGCTTGGATAACTTACACAACTCACAGTTCAATGTGAGTTTATTATTATTTATGTTTCAGGTATCAAACTTGTGGAAGTGGTCAGAGCACTCCCACTATTCAGCGACATATCTTCCAAGACCAACGATCGTTGCGGGATGACGAAATCGACTTTGCTATTAACCTCGGTAAATTTATACATATTATTTTGTGACTAAATTTTAGGGCCTTGTAGGACATGAACCCGCACCTCTTAAAGCAATTAACTGGTTTCCTCACGATGTTTCCCTTCACCATCTTGACTACGTGTTTATGTGCACATACATTTTATCAAAATGAAAAATACATTGAACCCACGGCCTTTGAATAGAAAGTCATAGACTTTCTATCCGAAGGCCGCTTTTCCCACAAGGCCAACCCACACGCAGGTTCATACTCGTATTTTTCGATTAATACAACATACGAGTAGCTCTAACCAAGTCTTCTTGCTGTAGGAAGTGAAAACTATAGCGACGAGGACGATGATGGCGACGACCTCGCCTTTCCAGTGTTCGTACCGAGGGCACAGAGGTTGCTCTTTGACGACCTGGATAATGACCTTCCGGCACAAGCACCAGAGCCCGAGCCGTTGCCTGATGTGTCACCATCATTATCCGCCGCGTCACCATCCTCGTCCGTGCTATTGTCACCATCATCATCGCCTCATCACCCTATTAACCTTTTTGACTTTGACTGGAGAGACTTCCCTAATCCTCCAGTTCCTCCAACTGAGAGAAGAGAAAAGTTCTGTGACGCCAACCGCTCCATTTCTTAGTCCATATGATGCATTCATTGCCATATGGAGTCAAGACTTGATGCAGTACATTGCTAATGAGACTAATAGATATGCTCAACAGGTAGCGGAAAAACAGTACCATGAGGGCACCCTTGCACCAGATAGTCGTATAAGTAGTTGGCGTGATACCAATGCTGATGAATTATACGTCTACTTTGGACTACTTTTGGCGACAGGCCTGTGTGTCAAAGGTGATCTAAAAGAGTATTGGAGCAAGGATGAACTCAAGGCCACTCCAAACTTCGGAAAATATATGAGCATCAATCGCTTCACCTTGCTCTCTCGCTGCCTACATTTTGCCGACAATACGAATGACATACAAACATTGACCCGTCCACAAGCCAAACTTTTTAAAATTGGATGGATGGCAATATGTATGTATTCTATCCATCCACCCTTAATAAATTAGTCTTACGAAAATCTGTGCTACATATAATTTTATCACGTAGTCTTTCTCCATACTTGGTAAGCTTCTGCTTTTTAGCTTTTTATGGGGAATATGCCATTAAATAAAATAAAATAAAAAAGCCTTTATTATTCCTAAATAACTAAATACAAATTTATGTTTAACACCTTAAATTTAAAAAAAATATTTATTTAGGACCCCTCTCGGGTATAGGCCTCCTCCAGATTCTTCCATTTGTCCCTGTCCAGTGCTAGATCGAGCCAATTTGCTGTTTTTTCTCTTTTTTGTATTTCGTCTGCCCATCTAGCATTTGGTCTACCTGGTCTTCTTATTCCTGTAGGGCCTTTCCATTTTGTTACTATCTTTGTCTATCTGTCTTTTGGCATCCTAGCTACATGGCCTGCCCATTGCCACTTCATTTTTAGGGAATACTCTAGAGCATCTATAAACTTAGTTTGTTCTCTTATTTCCGTATGTTTTACTTTATCCTTTAGTTTTAGTTTCATTATACTCCTTTCCATAGCTCTTTGGCAGGTAACAATTTTATTTCTTGCTGCTTTAGTGTAGGTCCAAGTTTGGCTTCCATATGTGAGAGTTGGCAAGAGGCAGCCATCTATAACTCTCTTTTTTAGTTTTAATGGGAATGATCCTTTCATTATCTCTTTCATGAAAGGATGCGTCCATCTCTTTCATCCATGCGCTCTTCTAAAAGAGCGCATGGATGGAATCATGCAGACAGAGGAAACTGAAACTGTTCAAGAATACTACGATAAATTGGAAAAATGCATAACAAATAGCATCCCTACCAGAGGAACAAAAAAAGCAAGCAGTATAGTATCAGAAAGCACTAAAAATCTTATTGAACAACGACACAAATTACAGAATAAAAAATCACTGTCAAAAGAAGAAAAAATCGAACTAGGCTCACTCTATAAAACAACAAACAAGCAGATAAAGAAAGATTATCTAAACCACAGATCCCAAATTATAGAGAAACATCTGGCCTCCACAGGCAGCCTAAAAAGAGTCACTTAACATCATAAAGGCAACCGTAGAGGCACTTTGCGAAGAAAACGCGAACCTTCTCACCGCAGAAACTGCTCTCCAATTCATGGTAACGAATCTTCAAGCGATCACCAGTTTTACGAGTGACCGGCTACTCGAGGCTCTGAAGAATAGGATTACAGAGAGACGCCTATAAGACCTTGTTTGCACTTTAAAATATCTGCACAATCCAAGCAAATATTACTCCGAGCAGCCATCGCTAATTTTTCCATCTCCACGCAATTATACTATTGTTAGCGTAATAACCAGGATAAACGAAGAATACTTTTGTACGAGACAGGAGATTGATGATGACGAGGATGACATAGCTTTAGTCCATGTCCAACAACAGCAACGAATTGAAGCAACGCAATCTGAAATGAGTTTTAAAGAACAACTTCAAAAAAAGATTACTGACACCATTTCAGCAACTCCTTCTACATCTACCGCAAATTTATCAGACAGAGAGTTGGAAACTTCAATCCGGATGCAAATGGCGCTGTTTGATAGAGGAGGTCCCAGACAGGTATCCTTGAGTCAAGCATACGAGTTTTTGCTGTGTATACCACCTACGAGCGTAGAATGTGAAAGGGTGTTTTCATCTAGCAAATATATTTGCAACCATCTGCGATGTTCCCTTAGTGACGACTCCATTGACGCACTAAGTTTCCTTAGATCTCACTTCCAAGAAAAACGTTAAAGAATGTTTGTCAAGATTGCTGTAGTTACTCGTTTTTGAGTAGGTGGTACAGTCAGCTGCACTGGAACGTATACAACTCCTGACTTTTAAAGCAGTGTAGCAGCATTGCAAAAGACATTTACAGGACAAAAACTAAAAAATCATGAAATCAGTCCATTAGTTCACATATTTTTCAGCAATTGCCCTGTAAATATTCATTGCAATGCTGCTTCACTACCCTGAAAGTCAGGAGTTGTTTACATTCCAGTGCAGCTGACTGTACTTCAAATTATGACTATCTTTGCTATCTAGATCTAAGTTAACAAAGATAGTCATAAGAGATGTAAAATAAGACTGTTTGTGATAGTGTATGCACATTGCATGTGCGTGTACCCATTGAAAAACTTCGCATCACCACCTTTTGTTTAAAATTGATTTTTGTTTATTGAATTTTAAGATTTTGTACTTGCAAATTCGACAAGGGTTAATAAAGACTAATCATTAAACATTTTTTTTTCATTATTCGAATAATATTCGAATATTCGGATAGTGCCCGAAAAAAAAATCGAATATTCGAATAGCAAAATTTAATTCGAATATTTGCAAGCCCTAGTAATGTAACGAGTCGTTTTCGCCATTACAGATATTGATAAAGTTGGTTCAAATAATAAATAATATTTCGTTTGTTTACATTTGTTGAGTCCTGCTTTTTCCCTTCTTCTTTAGAATGTTAACTTCGTGACTGTCATAATTCAAACACAGTAATGACAGTGACAGCTGACACTAAGGCTGAGATTCATAGACCGCACTTTGCTTTACAGCAAAGCAGTCTTCGCAAAGTAAGCTTTGTTTATCGAAGTTTCCTATCAATATTTTGAATAGAGAAGAGCTTGACAGAACTATGAAATATAATTTTGGTTTAAAGTTGAACTTTCCATCAAAGTAAAGTCAAAGTTCGGTCTATGAATCTCGGCCTAAGAGGAGGCACTGTTTAGTTGACAGCTGGCATTAAGAAGAAACACTGTTTAGTTGACAGATTCAAAAAGGTTTTTTTTTCTGGCTGTATGTCAATCAGGAGACGCTATTTGCTTTCTTTCCTGCCCGTTGCGTCGCTAACAACGACGTAACGTAATTTTTTAACCGACTTCCAATCAAAAAGGAGGAGGTTCTCAATTCGGTTGGATGTTTTTTTTTTTTTTAATGTTTGTTACCGCATAACTTCGTCATTTGTGAGCCGATTTGAAAAAATATTTTTTTTATCTGAAAGGTACTGCTTCCAGATTGGTCCCATTTTAATTTTATTAAAATCGGTGTTGCCATTTCCTTTTAATAATTTTTTTAATGTTTGTAACTGCATGCCTCCGTCATTTATGAACCGATTTAGAAAATTATTTTTTTATTTGGAAGGTTATTCTTACGTCCAGATTGTCCCAAACAAATTTGATTAAAATCGGTTTAGCCGTTTGACAATGAAGTCGGTTTCTCAAGTTTTTTAAACTTAAATTATATTATTGTTTAAATATTTTTAATCTGATAAAATCAGTTTTTTTTTTTTTTTTTACATAGTATAAAAAAAACTTGCGTTTTGGCTTGCGTTTGACCGCAATCTCACCTGCTGTTAAGTGATGATGCGGTCGACGGTGTAGCACGCTTACCTAGAAGATACCTGTTCACTCTACTCTTAAAAACATCCAAGTTATAAGTGTCCGGAAAAACAGACGCCGGCAAGGAGTTCCACTCCTTGGCTGTCCGCAACATAAAAGTTGAAGCAAAGCGCTTGGTGCGGACAGTTGGAACATCAACCATGTATGGATGTCGCATTTCCGTGCGTCTAGTCGTCCGATGATAAAATGGGGATGGGGGAACTAAGTCGTGAAGTTACAGATTAATTTGAATCGATATCGTTACCATGTTTAACGTATCGAGGTTTGGATTCATTTTCTGGATTTTGATCTATTGATTTCGCTTTTCGGCGAGTTTTTGAGTTTTGAATTCGCATGGTGTTTTTTCCGTGAATGTTGGATTAATTGAAGACCATATTGTTTTAGATTATTTAAACGATTTACATCGTTCTCTCAACATGCCGCCTTCGGTTCATGTGGGATTTTACTAAGAAAAAATAGCGGTATGTATTTTGACAAATTCTTCTAACAAAAGCACACGTTCGAATCTTATTCAGATCAATTGATAATTATTCTTTTCTTTGTTCTAGCTCTTCGGCGCTTTTTTTTAAATCAATATTTTTTAAACGTATATTTTTTAAAAACAAAACTTTAGTTTTCAAATCTATTTTTTTAAGGCAAAATTTATTGTATTTTGCAAAAGTATTTTTTATATTTTTAAACCCATATTTTTTGAACCTAAATTTATTGGAATGACCATGCCTTTGAGCTGAGTCATATTATTACATTTTTCTACGTTCATTCCCTATTCAATTTGACACCTTGTGGAATACAAAGGAGAAGCCAAGCTGGTTCCTCACCGGAGTCCTCCTGCTGGACCACTCGCCTCGGCCTCCACTGTTTTTCTATAGGGACAGTTTCTTATTAGGCTAATGGGTTTGTAAAACTCAAACCAACAGGTATTTAAAAAAGTTCTTTATTTTTAATTAAAACATTAATTTGATGCAGTAACAACAGCGTATAAACATTTAGGCTATGCATTAAATTCTAAACAATATAATTATAATCAAGACAGTAACATTTGGATATAAATTAAATCTTAACTTTCAAGATTCCACGGACTTATCAAACGTTTCGAATAAACCTCATCTTTCCCAAATTGTACAGTGTTCTACTTTTATCCCCCTTTCCTTAGATTAAAGGTCTAATGACGCGTCTGAATCTCTATCCAGGTAAATTTCTTTTTATTAGTAGTAGTAAGCTATCTGGCGCCCGAATTTATTTTATTCTTGGTATTTGTTTTCTTGTGATAGCTCTACATTTTATTTTTATTTCTATGTAGGGCCTCTGCGTTGGCATGCACAATTATTATATGACAAACCTATGATAAATATGTAGGTAGGCATTAAAATATTAATCTAACTTTTATTATTTCAGGAAATGACATAATCAAAAAATGGACAAACATCAAAGACAACTACATGAAATACATGAAAAAGAAAGAGCTTGCAAACAAATCTGGAGCTACTGCAAAGAATTTAAAAGAATATCATTTGTACAAACAGCTGAAGTTTTTGAAAAAAACGCACCAAATTTAACAGACTGTAGTATAATGGAAGAAAAGTCTGAAGCTCCAAAGACAAATGAAAGGTCACGGTACCAACCTTATGCTACTACTTCGCGTAATAGAAAATACGGTGAAGATGATTTTGAGAGTCAAATTGTCGAAACTTTGAAAACAGCAGAAAACAGACATGTATCTTTTTAGGGTTCCGTAGCCAAATGGCAAAAACGGAACCCTTATAGATTCGTCATGTCTGTCTGTCTGTCTGTCTGTCTGTCTGTCTGTCTGTCTGTCTGTCTGTCTGTCTGTCTGTCTGTCTGTCTGTCTGTCCGACCGTGTCACAGCAACTTTTCTCCGAAACCATAAGAGCTACACTGATGAAACTTGGCGAGTAGATGTATTCTGTAAACCGCATTAAGATTTTTACACAAAAATAGAAAAAAAACTATAAATTTTGGGGGTCCCCATACTTGAAACTGCAACTCGAAAAAAAATTTTTCGTCGAACCCATACGTGTGGGGTATCTATGAATAGGTCTTCAAAAATGATGTTGAGGTTTCTAATATCGTTTTTTCCTAAACTGAATAGTTTGCGCGAGAGACACTTCCAAAGTTGAAAAAAGTTGTTCCCCCCCCCCTCTAACTTTTAAAATAAGGGAATGATAAAACTAAAAAAAATATTTGTTGTACATTACTATGCAAACTTTCAACGATATTTGGTTTGAACAAGATCTAGCCAGTAGTTTTTTTTTTATACGTCATAAATCGTAAACCGCAATTTACCTTTCGACGAACTACAAGAACCTGTTTCCTGTTTATTTTCTGTATATTATGTTAGTTGATGCTACGGAACCCTTCATGGGCGAGTCCGACTCGCACTTGGCTGCTTTTTTTAAATCAATTTTACGATTTCTGGAAAAACTAGACGACTACCACACATTGACCTATCAAAGTCGTGTAATGCAAATATTGACAGATTTCAATCAACCCACATATCAAAACAATCAACCGTCATACAGCGGCTACCAAACAGCATTTCAAAGTAGCTACCAAAGATCACAGGAAGATCAAACAACTCCTAATCCATCATCTACAAGTATCCATGGCCAGACTTCGCTAAATCCATCCACAGAAGACATATCAAATAATTTAAGCGATATCTTATCAAACACACAGGACTCCGAATACGACTTTACTTAAATCTAGTTACATGATTTAAGAACATCGCAGGGGGACCACGAGTCCGGAGGGGCAAAATCATATTTGGACTCCTTTGATAAAATATTTGATAAAAATAATAAATAATCATATTTTAATTTATTTCTTACCTGATTGTATAACCAAGCATCTCCATAGGATCAACAGGTTTTCTGAACACATACTGTTTTTATAAACGAGGTGCTATCTTGGTAAGTAGGTAGTTCTTCAAAACTGGTAATGGTCATTCAAAAATATTCAAAAAATTTCTCATTTCCACATATTTTTAGCGCTGCATATTTCCTTTTGAAATGAGCTTCGTCTTTGTTCATTTTTAAAAAATATGGATTTACTCAAAATTTCCTCTTTTTCTGTTTTTTTTTCATTCGTCTTAGTAACAAGACGAGAACAACTCTTTTTTCGCGATCCATTTCCAAATAAGCGCGTTCGAGCACACCAACTGCCAAATATCGACTGAGAATTCGCCCTCGCGGCACGCCGTCCGCGGCACCGTGCTGCGGCACGACGTCGTGCCGTGTCACGGCGACGCACTATGGGTCAAACGCGTAATTATCGTGCCAAAAATCATTTTACAAAAGTTAGATTTCTACATTTTTTTCAGTGAATATATGAAGTAGGATAGTTGAACTATCATATACCACAAAAAATATGCCATAATAACATATTTTAATAGGGATAACTTAAACTTGAATGCAAGGAAGTAGATTGATTGATGTAGTAAAATTTGTGATATGACACTTTCAGATCGACTTTTTGACCAATATTTGTAGATAAACTATTACTTATTATACATCATTAAAAGCGTGTTACTTAACACTTTCCACGTAATTTAAGCATATTCTTATATGACTAAGAAAGTTAGCTTTTACAGTCAATTTTTGAAAGCCCTTTTATTTTTTCAGTTTTAAAACTTCAAATTGAGTTTTCGTATTTACCGCTGTCTCCCGACAAGGAGTTTTAACTACTATAACGTACCTTGATCTGTATACTAACAGGAATTAAAATAATTTTTTGCCCCAATTTGCCCCAATTTGACTTAGAGGCAAAAATGTGTACTATGGGAAAATAGAAAGAAATCATGAAAGTACATTTTTTTGGAATATTTGCTTGAAATAGTAGCAAATATCCTGGGTTTTATTCACTTGATGACCTAACCTTTAGTATTGATTGTTTTATTTTAATAAAATTTAATTATTTTTTACGCTGGAAACATGGTTACCTTAATTAATGAAGGTGCCTATCTTATAATTGTTTTATCTGTAAATAGAGAATAACTGCATTAATTTTTAATAACTATCACTACTATCATAACAAAGAAACCACAGAGAAATAAATAAGTTATCAATTTCCAGTGGAAAATATTTCGAGGAACGTGTGCAAGAAACCGCTATGAAAATGCATCTTGCAGACTTTGGCATCTGGTTATGCAATTAACCCTCAAAATTTTTGAGAATACACAGAGTACTGCACAATTATACGTTGATAAATATAGGTAGTATTACATGCCCTCTTCTGTATACAAGATCTTAATACACGGGGAGAATAAAATCAAACATTTTGCTGTTTTACCAATTTGACAATTGTCTGAAGATGCTGAAGAGTCCTGAAATAAGAATTACAAAAAAACCATTCAAGAAAATGCTCCAGATCAGCTACAAATGAAGACGTTTTTCATTCATTTCATATATGTATCTCTAGACACCAAGCGAAACTGTTCCGAAAGAACTGTGGCAAGAAGCTATAAGTCTTTTAGATTTTTAACACATAAAACCGTTCTTTTTTACATATATTTTTTTAATTATATGTATAAGTATATAAAAGTACTTCTGTTATAGTAATTTTTATTAGTTTCCTATTTATCTTTTGTAATATTTGTAATGGGATTTTTATTACTTGTTACTCAAACAAAGTAAGTTTTTTTCTATAAAAAATATTTTTTTAATGTTTAAGTATTATTTTATGTTATGTCAATGAAGATATTTGTTTTAATTATGTCCATTGGATTAGTTAAAATCCGCGAGAACCTAAAAATACTGTTTTTTTAAGTTTAGTGG
Source organism: Thera britannica (assembly GCA_939531255.2). Taxonomy (NCBI): domain Eukaryota; kingdom Metazoa; phylum Arthropoda; class Insecta; order Lepidoptera; family Geometridae; genus Thera; species Thera britannica. The sequence continues at coordinate 9,584,886 of OW618042.2, read as the reverse complement.
CAATTTTTTTATTCTAATACAGGATTTTTATTAATTATTTTTCATTTCATTTATAGTCCATATATCTAAGATTGTAATTGCGAAAGATTCATAAAGATATTTTGAAAACTGAGAAAGTTACAGATTTTTGGCACGATAATTACGCGTTTGACCCATAGTGCGACGGCGCCGCAACGCCACACGGCGGCCAATACCGCGCCGTGGACATGGGGCCGTAGCCTTAGGCCGGGTTCCCACTACGCCGGACCGGCAGATCTGCCGCGCCGGTAAATCTGCCGGAAGGGCTAGTGGCTTTACAATTTATATGAAGCTATTCACATTATCCCGGGTCCGGCATTTTTGCCGAGCCCGGCATTTTTACCGAGCGTTTTGTCACTACGAATTGCCGGTAGAACGACCGGGCCCGGAGTACAGTGAAAACATTTTCTCCATATTACCAACATGTCGCAAAGGGTCGACTGTTTGCAGTTGTACAGGAACTGGAATTGGAACAGATGTATAATGAATCGACACCGTCGTCATCGGCCTCATCACCGATTCTGATTAATGAATCAACACCTTCGTCATCGGCCTCAACACCAATTATGTTACAATACACAGAAATTCCACCATCGGCATCGACCGTTTTGGATTCATCTCGTCAATCACAAGACTCAACTGGTACAGAGCAGCCACCGATATCTCCTACAGTCCAAGCTCCTGCTCCATTAGACGAAAATCTACCATCAATATGTACAGAAAATTCTGCTGGAACTTATTTATCTCATTTTATATTTTATATCTGATTAAAATTATTGTGATTGTAATAGTTCAACAAATATATGTGTAAATTAAATTAATGAATTTTTCTTTGTAATAATATTAATGTAACGGATTTCTCTGCCTCTGACCGACTGTGCTACTGCCAGAAACCCAACCGTCTCTCCTTTTTAATGGGTAATGTATTTCGAGTGTATGTATGTATGCCTGTTTCTTTGTGGCCTCCTGTAGCCTAAACGGCTTAATGGATTTTGATGTATGAGGTATCGTTAGATTCGTCTTGATCACGGGATTATAATAGGATACATTTTATTTTAAAAACATTAAAAAACCCGACTGCAGCAGTCAACTTCTGTTAATAGCAACTTTAACAGTCGGGGACCTTTATTTTGTAAAGTTGAATAGGTCTACATTTTAAATAAACTTGTTTTTTTCTTTTCAGTTGTTTCGGTACGCCGTCGTGTTTTTTTTTTTTTTATAATTGATTTTTTTAAATGATTATGATACCTTGGATAATCACACACACGGGCTTCTGGCCCTAAACAAGGGAAAGCTTGTATAAAATTACTTATATATATATATATATATATACTATATAGACTTATAAAAAGTTTATAAAGATACATACCTGAGAGTAAGAGCTAATCGATGTTTGGATGAAATAGGAATCTGAAACTTTGTATTGCCTTTGGTCAAATCATCTTTAATTTTCATGTGTAAGATGTCAAAAGATTCCTTAGTCATTTTAAAGTAGTCCCAATATTTGTCTTCATAACTACGTAGATCTTTACAAAGATACACATATTCTCCTTTCTCTTGTCGCTCTCTCCAAAGTGGATGCACACTCCATTTCCTTGTAGTTGAAGATTCTTCAGATTCTTCGTCATCCAGAGCGATCGCAATAGCCGCTAATTCCAGATCGTTAAAATTGAACATGATTGTAGTTTAGTTACAACACTGATATTTCTCGGACGAGTATACTGTATCACAGCGCAACGATGATTGCCCGGTCGAGGCCCGTCTTAGTAAAGTAAAGTACAACACTATTTTGCTCTGACGAGTAGACTGAATCACGGCGCATCGGTAATTGCTCGGTCGAGGCCCGTCTTTGTAAATTACAGGCGCGGAACCAGCTCGGTGACCGAGCTACGGCCGACGCTCGGCTCGGACCCGGCACGGACTAGCGTCAGTCATCCTTTCTTGTTTTCATAGATCATCAGTTTATCGCCAAATCGCAACTGAGCCGGTCGTTACAAGAATATATAGTGTTATTTTGGTAGGTATCTTGTGTGTGTATCTATGGGTTTTTGTCTTCAAATAAATGTTACTTAAGTTTAAGTATTAGGTAATATGGTATAGTTCTACAAAAAACTAGATAGGTAGTTTGAATAAGTGATTTTCTGTTGTCTGTGATCTTTCGTTTCTTGAATAATAGCTAAGTACTTCTGATTTTGTTGTTTTTTTTACAGAACATGCCTTTTAAAATCGTTCAGACTATAGAGGGAGGTGTTGCCACTCTGTCAGTCGTTCCTGCACTGTGGGAAATTAAGGGACTTCTACGGTGGCCACCAAGAAGTACTAAATACCCCATGAAATTATTAAAAGATGAGAATTCAAGGCCTGGACTAGGGTGGGATACCCTAAAATGTACTTTAAAAAGAAACAACATTCGTACCTATGAAGATGCTAACAGCGAACTAACTTTTATGGAACAAAACACGGATACAGATAATCAGGAAAATGAATGTTTGAGCTTTGCGGTTACACCTAAGACTTACCAAGCAAATAGAAACGAGGTTAACTTTGAAGCAATGGCAGAAAATTTGGTGAGTTTTTTAAATTGTTTCTTAGATTTGGAATAGATACCTATTTGTTCTTTTGTAGGCTTTGTTTGTAGGCAGTTTAGGTAAGGGGGATCTGTGGTGGTAACCCGCGAAATTCAAATTGTCTTGTGATTTTGGCAATTTGCAGGTCAGTGTCAGGTTGTAACTTGATCAAAATATGATACGCGAAAATAAAATGTTCCGTTTCACTTTCGGGTTAAGCAGAGCCTATCAGCTCACACTGAGACAGGCCGCGATCTTTGAAGAGACCAGTTGTTTTGTGCTACGCAACATAGTTTCGCGTAATACGTACGCTAGTACGACGCGTCACTGTGTCGCGCTGCTGTGTGCTGGCTTCTCCTAGAGATGCATTGAGGAGTAACGCGACGCCGCCGCCGTGGGGCGTATTTGAATTATTTCATCGAAATGTGTACCGTTTGTGTAGTAAATAAAGTTTTATATTGTATAACGATACAACGATCTTAGAAAGTGCACGCCTCATCGCGGCTCGGAATGAGTTAGCCCTAAGTCACACTAAAGCTTTACCTATTATTTCTACGTTTGCTATTTAACATTTATAAATGATCGTCATTTTTTATTACAGACATATTCACAACCTGGTGCGTATGAAATTTCAATGAAAAATTTTGAACCAGTGCAACAAGAGACCATACAAGTAGTGGAGCAACAGGAGACAGTTTAAATAATTAGCTCAGAAAATTCGGACACTATGTTATCCAATCAAACCCTTATTTTAAATAAACTAAACTTAATAATAGAAAATCAGAAAAAAATTGGTTAAAAACTGGCTTCTTTATCGGTACAATTAGATGAAACAAATGAAACAATCAGACAACTGCAACAGGAACAACAATGTAACGTTACACTACTAAAAGACGCATCTTCGGAAGAACGAGAAAGTTTTAGCTTGAAACCTATTGAAATTAATGAAGAGTTTCAAATTTTTGAGCAGACTCTAGCCGACAAGATGCACCGAAAAAAATTAATCAAATGTTTATCTACATTGTACTCATCTAAACAGGGTCAAGGCCAAACATGTGCCTATAAGTTGATAGATGTTTTGTTCACGAAGGAATTTCTATGTCAGTGCTCATGGTCCGGGGGAAGCAAAGGAGAACATTCAAAAATACCGATGAAAAATTTCATGAACTTTAGGAAGTTCTTTTTTGAAATTATACACATGTGGGATCCGAGTTTTACTGATGATCAAATACTAATTTTTTTAAAGCTTGTTCTAAGGAACGCTACCAAACGTAAGTCTATGCAAGGTTTGCGAGAATCAACAAAACGAATCCGTAAATCCAAAAAATCAAGAGGACAACTAGACAACGAAGCAATCGCGCTTGAAGGTAATACAGACGGTGATAGTAACCAGCTTGAAGCCAATAATAGCATTAATACGGAAAAGCCTAGAACTTGTGACAATAATGCAGAAAAGCCTAGAGATGATGACGATTCTGACTCAGATCCAAGAGCTGAGGATGATAACTACGGAGACCCTAGAGATTAAGACTGTTAATCGATTTCTTAATCCTTTCCTAATATTTTAGTGATGACTTGATTTGTTAAACATCGTATTTGTTTTTTCTATTATTTTTGATTGGAGCTTCACTGCTAATTTTTTTTTATATTAGAACGTCTTATGTTTGTAAAATGTACAACTGTACTGAAAAAAGTGTTTTTTTTTTAATTAGTCTGTTATAAGATATACAGGAAATTCGTGTACCTATTCCTAATAATAATTATAAAACTTATGCCTGTGTTAGTTAACAAATTATTTCTTTGCCCGTACTATTTTACAAGCCCTATTGAGGCGTTACTTACACGAATTTATCTATGCCACTTATTTTCCGTATTTGCGGAAGATTTTTAAAATTTATTTTATATGATTATGTTTTAGGGATGAATAAAAGTTATAACAATCAGTATGCAATGTTGTATATTATTTTCAAATAGTATGTCCTAGCGTATTTATACTTTACACGGGTATTTATCGCGTATATTACCTTATTTTAACCTTTTTTTATTTCGAAACGTCGGGAAAATAAATAAAATAAGGTAATATACGCGATAAATACCCGTGTAAAGTATAAATATGTCTTATGATCGCGAAAGTTTAAAAAGTACTATGTCCTACCCAGGTAGGAAAATCCGACCTAGACGAATAAATGACGTCATTCTAAGGTCAATTTAGAGTCAGTACTTTATTCGTCGATTAAGTACGTCCCACAGACGTCAATTTAGCGGCAGGTTTTTAGGGGTCGTGAATGTACGTTTTAGCGACGTCTCTTTACGTTCGTCCGTTGGTCGTCCATTACTTTCATAGTACGGTACGTCATTTTACTAACGTGTTCGCTCAAAAAAAAATTGAGTGCTTGATTTGTTATGTCTGGTAAAGTTGGTTACCTATTTGTTTATCCAAGTTTGTATTATTTATGGATATTTATTTTATTGCCTACTAAGTCCGCTAAAACACTTTGTAGGTAAGTACCTATCTATCAATCCACCTACTTCCTATAAAGCCTATTATTGCCTACCCTATATACCGTTCAGTTACTTAGTAGAATACCTAACTAATCAGTGCCCAGAAAATTCAAATCAAAATCATTGCGCTGTTTGCTATGGTGCTGGGCTGGATGACAGCGGGGGCTGCGTGCGGCGCGGGCGGAGAGCGAGTATCGTTCACCCCGCCCGCGCGCCCGCTTGCCACCCGTCCCGCTTGCCGAGCCTGTGACGTACTTCATCGCGTTAAACGTAACGCTAACTATTACTCCATGTAGGTAAAAGTAAACATTTAACAGCTATGTAATATCTACATAATTAGGAATAACAAATGAATGAATAATAACTAAATATTAACAACAATTAGTACCCGCTAGCAATAATTTTGCGTGAAACGAAACGTATAACGTGTTTTCCCTCCACTTTTAACGGTTGTTTTAGCGCCCGGCGTGGTACGCGGCATGTGCCTTGAGTGCGATGTAGCCAGCTTAAGGTTTTCGCCACTTCTAACAAAATAATTACCTATTTGAAATCAGAATCAAAGATTGAAGAATAATAATGTAGCGCGTAAAGGTAGGTAGGTCTCTCACTTGTAAATACTGTTGGAGTAGATGAGAGAATTATTATCTATTTCATTTTTGTATCGATTGCCTGGAGAGCTGGAGAGCTGGTATTTGTAGAAAAGCTGTCATTTATTCAGAGATTATGACCAAATGCGAACTCTAGTAACAGTGAGTAGTGTTAACAAAATAAATAAAAGTCTATCCATCTGACATTTTACTGCTTACATAATGTCAGATGGATAACTTTTGATTTTCAGCGGGGCAAAACAAGATAAATATTTTATGGGATATGCGCGTCCCGTTCGCAATTAGCGACTTTAACCGACTGTCTAGCGGTGTAGCGACAAATGCGACAATAACTTAAGTCGAGTGGGCAACATTATAACTCTTTCCATTCCTCCGCGTTCTTGCTGCGTTTCGCGTCGGCTTCAAGTTCTGTGCTTTATTTTATCAGTTATCTCTGAAATATCTCTTTTCTGTTTGTGTTGTGTAGCTGTGTGTGATAGGTAAGCTGAGCGTTATGTTTGCTGTTATACAATTTTCGGAAAACGACGGCGGTACAGTTTCTGTAGTGAACCGAGATTGGCTGACGCCTAGGCGATGCGAAGTCTATTGGCCCCCAGCCAAGGGCTCCAAGGCATTTGACCGATTCCTTGGCAATCAAACATCGCCTGACGAAAAATGGAAGCTATATGGGGTGCAAAGAGTTTTTTACGAGACTGGTATGTAATTTTTGTCTGCCTGCTGTTTCTACGTAAGTCACCACCCACACCGGTAATGTGGTGAGTGTGGTTCTTTGTCATAAACATCAATGCACGTGCCGTTTTTGTAATAGCCCTTTCAATTTTATTTGTGCATGTGTCTGCCTAACTTTTAAAATTGTCTAACCCGAGAAATTATCTTGTAAAAATCTATCCTACTTATAGGTGATGTTCTAACCTAGTTGTTAACAATGGTTGTTGGTTCTTGATAGTTGGATTGATACCTATTGAGTGCATGTTCTTGCTTGCTTTAGATGACATAGAAAAGGCAAAGAAAAAGTTGAAACTGGTGGAGGTGTCTTCTGATATACAGACCGAAGAAGAAACTGAGGTTTCCAAGAGGAAACCTCAGAAGAACAAACGTTATATTAGTAGTAGTGATAGTGATGAGAATGATAATTTTACCAGACCGCCACCCTTTAAAAAACAAGGTTAGACAATTCCCTTCTTTTCTTTGGCGATGATTATGTATGCTTAACCTATTAAATGCTAAGTTTTTGTTTCACAGTTTTAAGAACGCCACAATTCATTAATAAGTCTGATGATCCCTTAAATGATCCGACATCGGATCTACCAATACTGTCTGCCAGTTTGTTGCAGGGTATGTATAGCTAATAATATGATTTGAGAAAAAAGTTGATTTATGTAAAGTTAGCATAATTATTTAATTAGGTATAATTAAATACATACACACTATTATTCCTGTAACTGAGAGACTACAGGTCCTAGAGACTTGAGGAAGCTTTTAGTATGAAAATAAGTTCACACACGGGAAGTCAGCTTTCATTTTATTTAATTTGCAGGTTTGGAACAGGAGGCTGGAGCTGGAGCTAGTTCAACTGCTTGGCCCGAAGATATCCATGTTCTTGATACACGCAATGTAACTGCAACCACTGAACTATCTGGTATGTAGTCCTCTTAGTGAAAGAGCTATATGTTATAACATTGTATTTTTTTAGTTGTCATTTAGTAATTGTATGTTATGTTGTATTGGGTACGTTCTACCCACCTACTATCTGAGGCTGTATTTTTATTTAGTTTGGAGGGCACATACAACCCAGTTGTGGTAATCAGTGTGCAATGTTACTTCTTAAAAAATATGATGTTTTTTAGGATACCAATCTAAAGTGCTGTCTTTGTTATCTCTCATGAAAACGCAAAATGATCAAATCATACAAATGTTAAAGCAAAATCAAAATTGTCAAGGCACACTGAAAGAAGATTTCAAATTCCCAATTAAGACAGCTGCAGAGTTGCATGCAACGGAACAACTGCTGCTACTGAAAGAAAATTACGTCAATTTGGTAAACATTCTTTCATATATTTTACTACCTTACAGTACAGTACTTACAAAGTAGTATTTTAATTGAAATTAACATTCACAAACAATTAAAACACTACCTTCCTTCCTAAGCAGTCGAGTATAAATATGTTTAGCCAATCCATAAAGCCGGTCTTCAGACTCAAGGTCATTTTTAATGGTATTTATTTGATTGAGTATAGCTATCTCTAGATCGCAAAGTGGTCTGCAGTTGCTCAAATTTTCTACTACAATTTACTACTATATTTTACCTATAATTTAAATGAATTAGTAATTGAAGTACAAACATTAGGAACAAAATACATACATAAATGACTGATACCAAATTTTTTATTACAGGTATCCTATATTAAGATACTGGGTGGCAGTGATGCAGCCTCAAAGGTTTACCGCATCTTGAAATGGGCGTTTACAGACCATGTTGCTGTTCAATACAACTTTTATGGAAAACGATCAAATAAAAAGGCGTTTTGCCATCTGCGCATCCGGGATTGTATTGTTGGTAGGTACCTAAGTTTTTTAATAATCTATATAATTATTTATTTGCAACATTATGGTTACAGTACCTACATACGTTGTTTTGTTCTTAAAAATAATGGTTATTCATGTCATGTCATTAAATCTACACAAATATTATAAATTGGATAGTTTGTTTTTATTTTTGTATGTAATGATTCTACTCAAAAAATACTAAGCTGATTTCAAAAATTATTTCACCATTATAAAGCTACATTATCCCTGCATAACGCTGCTTTTACTAGTGATTCGCCCTGGCTTTGCATGGGAGTCATTTAGAAAAAGAAGGTGAATAATCTGAAGTCATTGCCTTTAAATTTTTCTACCCGTTCGAAGCTGGGACCGATCGCTAGTCTAGTATAAAAGTAATAAATGTCAGGCACCAGAATTAATTTTGGCGCGTCACTTGATTTAATTTGAATACTGCTGACTACGTTACGTAATTCATTTGTATTTTTTATTATTATAGAAGGCGTTGTTACCTCAACATCTGGTTGTACAGAAAAACAAGTAGAGGACTCCATAAAAGTCTGGCTCAAGCATGCCCCTGAACGAGTAAAGAAGAATGACAAACAGATTCAGTGTTAGTTACCATGACAGAAAAGATAAAGTACACACCAAAGGCTGTAGTTGGCCAACGGCAAATGTTGAGAAGGGCAAAGGAAGCAAAGTTAAGTCTTATAGCAGGGATAAATGCGCCTAGTACAGTGGGTAGTTTGCCATCTACATCATTGATTAATGTACTTCCCCAAAGTCCAGCACCACATATTATAAATGATTGTTCCTTCTCTATAGAACCTGAGGATTCTATAGATCTAAATGATGTACAGGTTATGCCTAATACAGATTTTAACAGCACTAGGGAGGATTTGAAATCAAAATTAATACACTGGGCAACTATTCAGCATCAAATACCACATAATGCTGTGGATAATCTACTCAAAATTTTGACTCCATTTCACCCAGATTTACCTAAAAATAGTAGGACATTATTTAGAACCCCAATAAATATAGATGTCACATATTTAGAAACTGGGCAACTTGTTTATTTGGGTCTGCTGTCAGAAATTAAGAAACAAATAAAATTGTTTGGTGGTAATGCTGAGAATAGAGAAATTAGTTTAAGTTTTAATATTGATGGACTTCCACTTTTTAAAAGTTCTAACACACAATTATGGCCTATATTGGCCCTGGTTAAGAATATACCTAATGCTAAACCTTTTCCCATTGCTCTTTTTTGTGGAAAAAGCAAACCTGCACCTTTACATGCTTACTTGGTGCAATTTATAGACGAATTAGCAATCTTACTTAGAGATGGGTTCTGCTTTGAGAATTTTCATTACACTGTTATAGTACATAGCTTTATTTGTGACGCGCCGGCGCGAGCCTTTGTTAAGAGTACAAAACAACATGGTGGTTATTCCGCCTGCGACAAATGCACCGAGCAAGGTGAATACCTGGGCAGAGTTATTTATCAAAGTGTGACAGCACCCAAAAGAACGAACGAATCATTCCGTGCAAAATTAGATGAAGACCACCATGTTGGAGAATCACCGCTCTTAGCACTTCCCATAGACTTGATAAACACATTTCCTATTGATTATATGCATAACATTTGTTTGGGAGTTATGCGTAAGTTGTTAAATGTTTGGATTAGTGGAGGTTTAAATGTTCGATTACGAAGTCTATCAGTGAATTCCATATCAGAAAAACTAATTTATTGCTCAAAATTTATACCAATTGAATTCAATAGAAAACCCCGAAGTTTAACTGAACTGGCCAGATGGAAAGCAACTGAATATAGAATGTTCTTGTTATATGTCGGTCCACTTGTTTTGAAAAAGATCTTGCCACGTTCACTTTATGAAAACTTTTTATTGTTTCATTCAGCTATCACTATTCTTTGTTCAAAAAAACATATAAATGAAATTGGTATAGATGTTGCACAAGAACTATTGCTCATGTTTATAAATCATTCCAAGTCAGTATATGGTTTAAAATTTTTAGTGTATAATGTTCATTTGCTATGTCATGTAGGAGAGGATGTACGTCTCTATGGCCCACTAGATGAATATTCAGCATTTCCATTTGAAAACTTTTTAAACACCCTAAAGAAATTGGTCCGATCACCTAATAAGCCCTTACAGCAAATTGTTAAAAGATTGAAAGAAATGGAATTTCCTAAGGTATATGATTCTGTACCAAAAACATGTGCTTATGATCGTTATGATTCTGGACCTGCTCCTGAGGGTAATGTTTTTGAATGCTTTAAGAGATTAGTATACAATAAATTCACATTCTATGTTGCATCATCTCGTGAAGCGGATTGTTATTGTCTTATTAAGAATAAGAAAGTGTTCAAGATATTTAATATTCTTAAAAATGATTGTTTCTTTGTCTATGGACGTGAGTTTGTGAACTATCAGCCATTTTATGAATATCCATTTAATTCTGTAACTATTGATGTAATGCAAGTAAAAGAACTTTCTAATTTTAAACTGATCCCTATCAGTGAAATATGTACCAAATGTGTGGTAATTTCTGATGAAAGTTATACTGTAAGTATCCCATTACTCCATAGCTAATTATTATGTATAATTAACTGTCAGCTGCACTGGAATGTATACAATTCCTGACTTTCAGGGAAGTATATAGCAGCATTGCAATAGACATTTACAGGGCAAATGCTTATGTGAACTAATGGGCTGAAATTCATAATTTTTTTGTTAATGTGGTTTACATGTATTTTGCAATGCCGTTATACACTTAGGTTGTTATTAATAATCCTGGCGTAGCGTTGGACTAGTTAATCCGTGTTTTGTCACATTTGCTCGAGTTGACAATTGCATGTCAATGCAAGAGACAAAACACGGATTAACTAGTCCAACGCTACGCCAGGATTATTAATAAGACCCTGAAAGTCAGGAATTGTCTAAATTCAACTGCAGCAGACTGGTACTACTTAGGGTTTAAGAGAGGTAACTCTATAATAACATGTACGTTCCCATTTTGTCTAACCTAACCACTAAGGTTAAATTTTCAATAAATTTTATAATTGCATGTATTTAAATTTTTTTGTATAAACCTAGGAGTACCTACCTACCCCTGTAGGAGGGTGGTGTGGGACGTACACCACCCTTTAAAGTACGTCATTCTGACGTCGGGAGATCGGTCCCAGATTCGTCCCCAGGACGCTACCAAAGTACGTTCTATGGACGTCATTATAGGGTCAATAGTTAGGGCCCAAACTAGTCTCTATTGACGTACGAAGTACGTCATTCCAGCATATCATTCCGGCCGTCACTCTGTGACAGCCTTAGTACGTCGGCAAAGGACGTCGTATGGCTGTGACAAATTGACGTCATCTGCGGAGGCTCCCGACGTAGTAAAACGACGTCAGGTACGTCTAAAATGACTGTAAGCGGACGTCAAACTGACGTAAAATTCCTACCTGGGTAGCGGTATGAAATATTGGTATTCTTTATGAGGAATACACACCAATTTACATTTTATATCTTTAGGATTTAACATAACCACACTAGTATCGCAATTTTTAAGGCTATTAGATTTATATATAGCTGTTGCCTGTTGAGCGTTGCACAGAGCAGTCGCATAGATAAACCTTTTTTAAATATTTAAATCCTACTGCAAGCAAATTTAACTCTAAAGTTGTACGAGTGAAGTGTTAAAATTATCATTGCTGCCGTGTGTTCGTTGTTACCCTATTCCTCCAAACATCTCCGCGAGGAAGAAAGACGCACTCTTATTTTTCCTCCCTCTCATACAGTGGCAGTCTGCACTACACGGATATAAAATGAGTCTACCACGATCACCTACTAGATTCGGCCTTGTTGCCGGCCGTAGTGATTCCCAACCGAATTTGACAAGTAGTAGCGTATATACGGAAACAACTGGGGCTAGTAAAATGACACTACGCAGTAAACGCAAACAAACGGATGACAACGAAACAATGCTAGAAGAATTTTCAGAGATGCGGAAACAGATGACACAAATGATGGCAATGTTGACGTCACTATACGCAAACCAAACAGCCTCAATGGAAAACTTATCAAAAGATATAGCCTCATTAAATAACAATATATCGGACATAAAAGCTTTAACCGACAATCTCAGTAGAGAACAAACCTCGATGAAGCAAGACATTAAAATGTTGACAAACCAAAATGAAGTCACCGTGAAAAAATTTGAAGCGCTGGACTTTGAGCTCAACCAACTGAAAACAGCTCCATCATCATCATCATCGTCCCCAGATGCTTATGAGGACATTATGGCAGAAATAAACGATCGCGAACAACGCAGCAATAGTATATTATGTAACTAGTGAATAAAAGACGGATTTAAATCGAGGGTAGTGTACGTTAAACATCGATAGACTATCGATACTATCGATAGCAATGGACTATCGATAGTATCGATAACTATTATGGCACTATCGATTGTTAGAGTTAACTACTATTTCCCTTCTCTACAGACTTGTATCGCGGGGAATTACCGAAATTTCTACCTACATTAACGTAGAACATTTAGTTTGATTGAGAAAACGTATTGTTGTTGTTTGGGGAAGTACCGAAAATTAAAACCATTAGCTAGCGAATATAAATTATTCACTTTACTAGGTAATGGTCGAGCGAGACGTATTGTTTCACGGACTGCATTACTGTGTTTATACTCTTTTGTGACTGTTGTGAGTGCGATTAATTACTAAAAAATATGCCTAAGTCACGCGTGTGGGACCATTTTAAAAAGATTAACAATGAGAAGTTTGTCAAGTGTTTACTGTGCCTTAGGGAATTCAAATTTAGTGGAAATACTACTAATCTAAAAGACCACTTGCAACGTAAGCATTCTGAGATATGGTCAGCTGTACAAGAAACTGATACAGTAACAGATACAAATGAGAATGAAGATAACCAGGAACAGGAGAGTGGCCAGTCAATTCCAAAAAAAAGAAAAACTTTAAAAAACTACTTTGACAGAAGCAGCGTTTATCCGGATCAATCAAAAACAAAGAAAAATATAGATAGAATGTACGTGCGTATGATATCCCTTGATATGGAGCCCTTGCGCAAAGGCGAACACCAAGGGTTTCGAAATTTTGTGAGGGCGCTGGATGAAAAATATGAAATTCCCAATACGTCAACCTTAAAAAATAAACTATTACCGGAATACTATGACCTGATTAAACAAAAACTTTATACAGCACTAACTGAGACAGAACACGTGAGCTTGACGACGGATATGTGGACGTCAATATCAAATGAGGGAATACTAGCTGTTACTTGTCATTTTTTTTATAAAGATAAATTTATAGCGCCTCTTTTGGACGCTGTGAAGGTAGAAGGAAGCCACAACGCAGAAAAAATATCAAGTGTAAGTACCTACTACCTACTGCCACTTCTCACTCATCTCATCTCATCATTTTTCGCTACATATAGGTACCTGGTATCTATATAAAAACAACGTTGTTTTATAAAAATTGTCTTGCTCAATCGTTCACTTCTATTTTCAGGTTTTAAATACCGTTATGATCAAATGGGGCGTCAGAACTAAGTGTGAAGCCATCACTACGGACAATGCGAAGGCAATGATCAATGCGGTAGACAAACTTCAAATTCGACATATACCCTGCTTTGCTCACACGATAAACTTAACGGTCACAGACTCATTCGCAGTGTCAAGTTTTAATGAGATTCTAAAAAAGTGTAAAGCACTGGTCACCTTTTACAGGATGAGTACTTTAGCAAACGATACATTACGAGAGAAGCAACGCCAATTAAATAAAGCGGAAGTTAAGCTAATTCAAGAAGTCCCCACCCGATGGAATAGCGCTTACCACATGCTCCAGCGTATCATAGAGGTAAGAGCAGAACTATCACTTGCAATTACAGAATGCGAACGTGCTCCACCTGGACTAAGTGCCTACGAGTATGTGGTAATTCAAGAAATTGTTCAAATACTGGAACCTTTTGATTCAGCGACGACAAAGATCTCAGGAGAGGCTTATGTGACACTGTCACTGATCTTGCCATTAATTCGTGGTATCAAAAGTAGATTGGCAGAGATTGAAAACAACCTGCATACCTACGAGGGTAAGTCAGTGATGTCACAATTAAAGGAATCGATCGACACCAGGCTTAAACCATACGAAAAGAGAACACCAACGGTACTCGCTACGATCCTAGATCCTAGATTTAAGAAAAAGGTGTTTAAAACAAATGATGACGAAAAGAGGGGAGTCCAATGGCTGGAAAAGGCTTATGCAAGTCACCTAGCTTCAAACCCAGAGGTCCCAAAGGAATCACCCGATGTTGAAGTCGAATCCACAGCCATACCGTCAACGTCAAGTGGAAAAAAACAAGTCGACCTACTGGAGTTCTTAGATATTCCAGAAAGGGCTACACCGTTGAGCGACTCTATCGTCGATATTCGACAATATTTAGAGAAGCCTGTTATCAATAAAAACGAGTGTCCATTTGTTTACTGGAAGCAGACACACAATAGATTAAAAGAAATCGCAGAAGCATATCTTTGCATTTCAGCAACATCTGTTCCTTCAGAACGAATTTTTTCTAAAGCCGGTCAGATAATAAATGAACGCCGAAATAGGCTTAAGGAAAAAAATGTTAACATGTTGTTGTTCTTAAAACAAAACATACAATATTTTGATTAAAATGTGTGTCAATGTTGATTTAAATGTGTATCAATGTTGTTTAAGACTATTCGTTTTATTAAGGAGAAAAATGTTAAGCATGTTGTTCTTGATACAAAATATACAATATATTGATTAAAATATGTGTCAATGTTAATTAAAACTATTTGTTTTATTAAGGAGAAAAATGTTAACAGGTTGTTGTTCTTGAAACAAAACATAATAATAATATTATAATTCAATGAGTCAATTTTGAATAAACTATTAGTTTTATTAAAAATGCCTATTTATTTATACGAAACTATCGATAGTATCGATAATATCGATAGTTTTTGTCTAACTATCGATAACTATCGAAAATCTAAACTATCGATGTTTAACGTACACTAATCGAGGGTCATAGATGAATCACGAGCAAGTGAAGGGTTCTAACGAATGAATCACGACCGTAGGGAGTGATTCATAATGATTGAATCACGAGCGTAGCGAGTGATTCAAGTGTTAGAACCCTAAACGACGCGAGTAATTCATGGCCCTCGATACAAATCCGTTTTATTCAAGAGTTGCATACTATACTTTATACCATGACTTCGAGAAAAAGAAAGATTTAAGCGAAAAACGTGCGTCCTGCCCATCCACCAGATGAACCAACGACATTGTTAAGAACGAGGGAAGTCGGTGGATGGAAAGGGATCGTTCTTCCTGGAAACGTGTAGGGGAGGCCTATGTCCAGCAGGGGACTTCTTCAGGCTGATGATGATGATGAAGCGAAAAAGAATTAAAAACTTTGTTTGTTCTATTCTAATGTGACATAAAACCAATAACTTTTGATTTTGGTTTTATTTGAAAACAAGGAAACTAACTTAAGGTTAAATTAATGCAAGTTTTCTATTATATTGGCCGACCTTTCTTTCATAAACTAAACAACTCAATTGAACAACAAAACTCACAACTTTTTCATCTCTAGAATGCATTTTCAATCGATTTATTATTACCAAACTTTGTGTTGTATAGCTTACGTGCACTGTATTCAAAATAGCTGCAATTTATTGATATTTATGAAAATGACAACAAAGAACACAAAACAGTATTTAACCAAGGAGGTTAGCATTGCTTAAACTCCTTGTTAAACATTTCGACCAATCAAGTTAGAGTATTTTTGGCGCAAGGAGTTTGTATCATGGTTGTATAGTATTAATATGTAGGTCGACCCTATTGGTGTGTTCCAAATTCAAACACCAAAATCGTGATTAAAAGAGCTTTTTATTCACGATTTCCCGTGAATAAAATAAGCTTTTTAGAGGGGGTATGGTATAAATGTTATTTCCACTAAATAGCACCTTGTATAATAATACTCTGTGCCGTACCGTCCCCGCGTCTGTTTGCGCAGATATCGCGCCTGCACCGTATCTGCGCCGTGTCTGTACCGTACCTTCGTCTCGCCGTCTTCTATTTGCGTTGCCCCTTAGAGTTCACCCGGGCTGCAACAGCTGTTTAGAAGAAAACGAGGCTCAATTTAACGCTTTCTTCTGTACTGTAAATCTATTAAACACCACAAATACGCCACAGATATCACTCTTATTCAGCGTTTAGTAGTGCAGTACCCTATCAGCTGCATGAGCGTGTCGTATCTAGTAGATAATAGGGGCTAAAATTTATTCAAAATAATAGATTTATTTTATTGAATTAGTATATTTTTAGAAATGAGTAATAATCTTTATAAGTTTTGAAATGATTAATAAGAAATTGGTTTTATAAATAGTTTAATTTGATATTTAAATACTTTTAGAAATCTTTATTAAAATAATAATGGTTATTGAAGTAAGAAAGAAGGATAGTCTTTAATGTTTAAAATAAAAAGCTATTTTAGTTTATTTAATTTAAGAACAATGTAGTTGCTTTAAAACGATTTGATAAATAATATTATATTTTATTATTAATTGTTCGAAATTAATAACAATTTATTATATCAATAAATTGTTATTGGTACTCAGAAGCTACGCAGAACGGATGACGATAATGCCGATAGGGGGCGCTGTCTATCAACTGTCATGTGGGTCGCCTGACTGAGGCTAGGCGAGGCGGTGGATTATTCTGGGCTTGAGACTCGACTGAGGAGGTTATCGTTTCGTTCTGTGTACTGTCGATGTAATTCGGCTCTGAGTACACCCCTTGATTGTTAAGATAAGTACCTAGTTCTCTTTGTAGTTGATATATTTTTACTGTAAGGTAGTTTTGTGTTGAATAACGTGTCTAAAGCTATAATTTAGTTAAGGTTAGGTGGGGTTAGAGGAACTATGGGGGAAGAGAAACAGGTAGTTGTAAATCAAAAACAATAGACTGTAGCTCTACGGTTACTCTGTCGGTAAAACAGAACAATGCATTGATTACAAAAAAAAAACACAGATGTCGCTAAGCCGCACGGTCGCGCGGTCATGACACCAACAAAAACTTTGTTGTCACTCTACGAAAACACGAGTGCGAGGCATATTTTGTGAGTGGTGATTTACTATCGAAAAACACGTTAAAGAAAGCTGCCAATGAGGGTAAGTGTTGTTTTATACCTAATTTTTGATATTTTGCATAGAAAAGTTTAGAATAATAACTATTAATATGAAAAAATCATGTGCTTAGAAACATAACCAAAAAATCACTAAGTGGGGAAAGAGGAACTGCCGTTGCCGGGAAAGGGGAACATGTGTTTCTCTTTCCCGATGTCAGAAGTCACAAACATTTTAAATGAATGTAAATTTTCGTTCTTGCTACACTAATAATGAATAAATAATCACTAATGTCTAAATGTCTTGCTGCGACAAAATACTCAAATGAAAATATAATCCTACTACCTAATATTATTGTAAAGCCGAAAGTTTGTGAAAAGTGTATTTTTTATGTTTCTTTAGGTAGGTACTGAAAATAAACCGGCGAAGCCGCGGGCAGAAACTAGTAGGTACGAGTTATATTAATAATTTAATTGTATAAGGTATATTCATTCATGATTTTGATTACAGACACATACAAAATGCCCAGAAATTATGTGCGGAAAACGAATATTGCGTCATACCCACGTGAAAAATTATTAGAGGCTGTTAGAGCAGTGAAAAGTGGGAAACTGTCGGGGTATGAGGCCTCTAAGCATTATGGAATACCCAGACCTACCATAATAAATCGAGTAAGTTACCTCTGTTGACTTTTTAGGCCTAGTTTTGCTTTAGACTTAATTGGTATTATGTAGACTTGTTTGGCTTTTTTGCACCTATTTCGATTTTTTTATTTGTATTTTTAACTGACTTCAAAATTTCAAAAAAGAAGGAGATTATATGTTCAACTGCATTTTTTAATGTATGTTTGTCGTTGCTTATGTATTTCACCGCCAATTATGGACCAACCACTATATTAGGCTAGAATTTAAATTAGAATCGTTTTTTAAAACACGCCAAATTATTATTTTCAAATGTCTACGCCATCACAGCGCGGTCAGCATTGCAGCCAACTTATGATGGACTTGATCTCCAATTCATCAAGAGCTGGCTACAATGCTGACCGAGTTGTGATGGCCTGATCCTGCACTACGTTGCGCTCTTGGCCATCATGACCGGCTGCAAACTATGTCATTAATTACAGACCTCGTCAGTAATGTACTATTATTTTCAGGTATATGATCGTAAAGGCCTCAAATCAAATACTTTGGGACGAGCCACTATCTTATCTCGGGAAGTAGAAGAAGATCTTGTAAAAAACCTGCGTGACATGGAGAAGCATGGATTTGGACTGACAAGGAAAGAAATATTAGAGACAGTGGGCCAGTATGTGTCGGAAAATGACATCAAAAATCCGTTTAAAAATGGCGTGCCCGGGGAAGATTGGTTTCTTTCATTTAAAAAAAGGCATAATCTATCAATTAAGAAGCCACAGCCGGTAGAATATGCTAGAAAACAGGCATGTAGCCCATATATTATAAAGAAAGGACAATACCACCGTCCTATTAGGCTGTAACGCTCTTGGAGAAAAAACTCCACCGGTAATCGTATTCAAGGGGAAAAATGTGTGGGACGAATGGACAACAGACGACGGGTATCCTGGGACAGCATATGCTGCAACCAGTAATGGCTGGATGGAGACAGCGGTTTTCGAAAACTTTTTCGAAAAAGTGTTTTTAAAAACAGTAGGACCAAAACGACCCATCCTTTTGATATATGACGGACACGCAACACATGTTGGTATAAACCTCATTAAAAAAGCTAGAAAAGCTAATATTACAATTTTAAAAATACCTCCACACACCAGCCATCTTTTACAGCCACTAGATTTAGCGGTAAATAAATCTTTAAAAGATAAATGGGACGTTGCCCTTGTAAAGTGGCAGAGGTTAAATATCGGAAAGTCGTTGCCAAAAAAAGATTTTGCGAAAATGCTTGGACAAATTTGGGGTGGATTGGACCCGGCTATATGTGCAGCTGGTTTCCGAAAAGCGGGAATATATCCCCTCAATAAAAATGCTATCTCAGAAGATAAGTTCAACCAAGTTCTTCTAGAAGAATGGAAACATAAAGCAACATGTGATGCTACGAATATTATCGAAGACCCTACTAATGAACCCCTGAATGATGTGCCGCTGTGTACTGAGCCACCTAAATACAACCCGGACTCGTTGCTAGCTCTCTCTTTAAAAAGCATCGACTTGACTCGAAATATTCGTCATCCTACATTTTCGGATTTCCCACAAAATTCGACAAAAGAATATAGCAGTGATCGTAACTCTTTCAACCAGCTCAGTTATGAATCAACTAGCTCAGTGAACATCAGGAAGCCCACAGTTCAAATTCTAGAAAACAGGATTATCAGCTTCGAAGATCTACTATTATTGAGAATAAAAGCAGGTACCAGCTACAAAACTAAAAGAAAGCGTATGGCAACTGGAGCTGAAGTAATAACCCGTGACGATGTATTAATAAATTTGGAGAAAACAGAGCAGGAAAAAAAAAGTCAGACAAAGCTACAAGAAAAAGCAAAAGCAGAGCAAAAAATTAAAAACCACGTACAGGAAACTAAACACGACGCAAAACGAAGAAAAGAAACTATACCAGAACAAAATCAACAAAAAGGACAAAACTCAAAAGCAATAGCAGAGAAAAACATTGAAAAAGACATACGTGAAATTAAAGAGAACCCACAAAATAATGAACAGAAAAATATTACAGAACAAAATCAACAAAGAGGACAAAACTCAAAAACGATAGGAGAAGTAAACATTCAAAAAGACATACGTGGAATTAAAGGGAAGCCAAAAAAAAATGAACAAAAAGGACAAAACCCAAAAACAGTGAAAAAAAGAAAAGCGATAAACAATAATAGAAAAAAACTAAAATATTCGTCTTCAAGTGACACTGACACTGAAATTAAGTACGACGAAGATAGCGACGATTATGATTTTTGGGAAAATATACAGCATGGTAGTGATGAAGACAAAGCAGAAGATATAGAACTCGACGATGACAAGGAAAACGATGTTAATGCAGTGGGTAAAAATGATTGGGTGCTGGTTAAATTTTGCACAAAAAAGTCACTCAAACATTACGTAGGAGTAGTTATTAATATAAATGATGACGGTTCTCCTGTAATTAAATATACAAGAAGGAAATCAAAAGCAGAAACAGCAACTATTTTTGCTTTCCCTGTGGTGGACGACATCTCGGAACTTAAACACAGGGAGGACATTGTCACGAAATTGCCCACACCTGCAATTGGTCGAAGAGGCCAAGTTACTTTTAAAATGTCTTTTAATTCTTTTAATATTCAGTAGGTGTGAATAATTTATAATGTTTAATACATGGTATGAAAAAAAAATCTTTCAGTTTACCACCCCTGCCTCTACATAGTATGTTTCCCTTACCCCAAATTCCGTTTTTATTCAATAATTTATACTATAAGCCCTATTTCAATGGAATAAAATTCATTTTCAATCAACGAAGTTCTTTGAGATGAAATAGTTCTAGAATGATCAACATAGGTACTATATTTATTCATAATGTGCAGACCGTTTCCCTTACCCCAAAAACAGGGAAAGTGGAACAAAAGCACTAGCCTAACAAATTAACATTTTTAGATAATAAATATTATAGTTAGCGTAAATGGATGTACGGTCATTGAAAGATAACAGACATAAATATACATTATATTTGTCTAATCTGTAAAAAGACATTCTATAAAGCAGTAAGAACTTAAAATATCATGTAAGAAATAAAGTATGTTCCTCTAACCCCACCTAACCTTAAATAAAGTGTAAATTGTAAAGACATTGATGTAATTAAACCATTTACTTACTATTTCATATTTTCTTTATAATATAAAGTTACCCTGATCTAATAAGCGCATGTTTGTGAACAGAAATAATGCAGTTTCCTGAATAAAAACCCAAGCGTGTACTATAAAACCGTTGCATTTAAAGAGAGAACATTATTATTATTAAGCCATTTTATTCCGAAGACATTTTTCGTTACATGTTTACATAGTACATATTATTAATTCAAATTAATAAGAGAGAACATATGAACTATTATAAACTCAGCAGTTACTTTGTGAATTTATTTAACAACGAATTAAAACTATAGGCTGCGTACAGATTAACTTTTACCCTATTAGTCAGGTGTTACTATACACTCGAATAACAGCATTTATCTAGGCCGATGCAAAACTTAAAGTGGACTTTTATGCAGTAAAATATCAGCAAACTTGGCAGCCATTCTGTCTTGTGCTGAATAATTGAACTTGCGTAGGCGTTTAATCTGCTGATTGAATTATATGTAACATGAAACGAATATTTAGTTATGCGACAGGTTATTTTAACAGCTTGACGTCTTTAGTTATTTTACGAAATGTGGAAAGCCAAAGAAAGAACTGGTGGAATACGCCTTAAAATTAATGCAGAATACTTAAAAATCATAAATGGAAATACAGCTAATGCAGGAAAAGACAAACAACCTACAAGTTTAATGAGCCTTTGTCAAAACATAACAGTGAGCCAAGTTTTAGAAAATCCAGGTTCCGTATCCAGAAGTAATGTTAGTGTGGAAAGACATGGATTAAATTACGGTCACAGGTTAGCAAGAGAGCATCTAGATTTAGATGGAACAACGGGTTTTTCATCCGAATCTAACATTAGTTATGGCCAAGAGTCAGCAAGTGCGCATCGAATATTAGACGAGACGGGTCCCGTAATATTCATGATTATGAACGAGATTGTCCCAACGATTCAGATAGTTCAGATACGAGTGATTGTGATATACACGATAAAAGACAGGAATTTCAATCAAAAATAAAAAAATGGGCCATTACAAAAAATATTGCACAAACAGCCTTGAATGACCTAGCAAAAATAATAAATGATTTTGTTCCAAATACATTACCCAATGATGCCAGAACGATTTTAGGGTCACCCAGAACCATCACTTTAAATAAAATTAATGGAGGGTAATACTGGCACAACGGCATAATGGGTCCTTTAAAAAAAATTTTGCTTTACTGGGATGAAGCTCCAGAAAATATTACTTTGAATATAAACTTCGATGGTTTGCCAATTTTTAAAAGTTCCAAGAATGAGTTTTGGCCCATACTGTGCAACATTTTCGAAAATCCATGCTTCAGGCCTTTTGTGATTGGCATTTATTTTGGACAAGGAAAACCGAAAAGTGTAACTGAGTACTTGGAAGATTTTATTAATGAAATTAAACCATTACTTGAAGACGGTATTTATGTTCAGAGTTGTGGAAGAAAATTTACAATAATGATTAGATGTTTTATATGTGACTCACCTGCCAGAGCTTACATAAAAGGTATGCACTAAAAATCTTTTTATATTCTATACATTTTCAGGACTAAATAATGGTTGCCGCAAAACTAAAATTATTATGAATATATTTTATTTTCAATAAGAAAACAATTAGATGCCTATTTCATATCATTCATTTATTGTCATTATAATTGTCATTTCATTATATTTTTATTTGATTTCTTCCCGTTGATATTATAAACTTACCCAAAATTGTGTCAAAAGTAAACTTAGTAAAAAGGGATATTCCAGAATCTCTGACTATGTAGGTGATAAATTATTACAAAAACAATCTTGCTTTTTCAGGTGTTTGTAATTTCAATGGCAAACATGGCTGCTTAAAATGTGTGACAGTTGGAGAGTACTCACACACTTCGCATATTGTTGTATACCCCGACACGAGATGTCCCGAAAGGACTAATGAAGGGTTCCGGAATAAATTATATGGTAAACAGGCCTTTGCATCTATTGTAGATGATTTATATAGCGTCAAGGGCAACTGGTGATTACTCATGCCCCTACTTAAGGGACGCTATAGTGCCTGGGACAGGATTTTAGATGGAATAGGCTTGCCCAGCACCTATACCATCCTGACAGCTTAGTCGGCCTAATCCACAGGAAAGACATGGTCAATACGTGCGGAGCTGACTAAGCCGCGGGTTTCCTCACGATGTTTTCCTTCACCGTTTGAGAGCACTAGCATTGTGTACATAAATTTTTCGATAGAAAAACATAAATTATATGGTGCACACCATAAAAATGACTCGCCATTATTATGTCTACCAATTGACATGGTGACCAATTTCCCAGTAGGCGATTCTCTTCATCTCATTGATTTAGGAATAATGAAAAGATTACTGATTGGTTGGCGTGACGGAAACTTTGGAAAGTACATCACGAAATGGCGTGCGAGTGATACTGAAGCAGTTACAATTTTTTTAAACCAATGTAAATTACCCTCTGAGATACATCGTTCCGTGCGAGGGCTTGATTCTTTAGCATATTGGAAAGCTTCAGAATTTAGATCTTTTTTTTATTATCTTAGCATTGTCATTCTACCTGATGTTCTAACTCCTAATGCTTTTTCACACTCTACTGTGGAACAGCAATTTGTTCCAATAAAGCTTATCAATATTTGTTACCACTGGCAGAACAACTTCTGAGGTATTTTGTTGAACATTATTAAGATTTTTATGGAGCAGCATATAACAAGTAATGTCCACAATTAACTACAGGTTACTGCTGAAGTTGAAATGTATGGAACTCTTGATACCTTTAGCGCATATCCGTTTGAAAACAAATTGTACATGATCAAAAGAATGTTGAGAGACGGTAAAAATCCACTGTCACAAGTGGCCAAAAAGCTAACTGAAGATGAGGATAACAGTGGCATGAATATTCAACTAGTAAAGAAAGGAAAAACTAAATATCCATACATATCCAAGAGTAAGAAAAATATTTGTACTCTAATTTTTCGGGATTTTATATTGTCTTCTAAAACAAAAGACAGGTATTTATTAACAGTTCAAAATGATATAGTTGAAATTGATTCAATTGAAGAAGTTAACAATATTGTGTCCATAAAAAGTTTCCAGTTGAACAACAAACACTTCTTGTGTTTGCCTATCCAATAAAATCATCCCGATTTGGAATATATCAGGTTAAAGACATTTATTTCTCAGAAGAAAATACATTTTCACTTATATGAGAAATTTAAAACTAAAAGTAAATCTATATTGTTGAGCGCGTAGGCACAGAATAGTATATAATATTAGGTAGGTACGTAGGTAATAACTATGTAAACAAATTTAGATAGGTATAAAATAAGTAGGTAGCTAGGTAGGTAACTAAACATGCGACGTTAATAAGAACTAAAATATTCTGTTACAATATCAAAAATGTGGGTAGTTTGAGAAGATTCTTGCACTAATAGAACACATTCTTTCAATAATACAAATCAGTGAATGCATACACAGACCAAACGTAACTAGAAGTGGCATATCTTGTGTAGGTAGTTGTGCAGATGTTGGTTGAGGCATGGTTTTTGTTAATTTAAGTATGTATGTAGAATGGATGTAAGTATTATGTAAATATGCATAAATTTAAATGATATAAGTATGTGAGTTTCTATTTTAATGATTTTTTGTAAGTTTATTTTATCGTATTAATATAAAATAATATATAAGTATATAATTAGAAGTAAGTTATAAAAAATAATATATTACCTATGAATTTTTTCAATTTTATAGTATACCGTTATGGTAGCACATGGTTGTTAATACTAATAGATTTTGCATGGTTCTCTGTTATTTTGGGCACACCTTTTATATATTTTATGGTAAGATTCTTTTCACCGTTCTCTGTGCGGAGGCTTAAGTTTTGTTTTAGAATCCTTAGATGTTCCTGCTGCTTCGGTGTTTGGTCTGAATATATTTTTATGGTATCACTAACTAGTTTGGTTTTATTGCGTAGTATATTCTTGACAGTCTCATGAGTCTTAAAGAAAACCTTGATGGGACGGGTCTTGTTGGGGCCAAGTATTCCAAGGCGAAAAATCTTCACGGGCTCAGGACAATCAGCATCAAATATTTTTGTAATTTTTATAATTTCGTTCTTGTCAGATATAATCATTTCGTCTGGTTTTTTTAATGCAGGTTCAGGTATTCCAACCACAATAATATTTTTATACCATACCCCCTCTAAAAAGCTTATTTTATTCACGGGAAATCGTGAATAAAAAGCTCTTTTAATCACGATTTTGGTGTTTGAATTTGGAACACACCAATAGGGTCGACCTACATATTAATACTATACAACCATGATACAAACTCCTTGCGCCAAAAATACTCTAACTTGATTGGTCGAAATGTTTAACAAGGAGTTTAAGCAATGCTAACCTCCTTGGTTAAATACTGTTTTGTGTTCTTTGTTGTCATTGTCATAAATATCAATAAATTGCAGCTATTTTGAATACAGTGCACGTAAGTTATACAACACAAAGTTTGGTAATAATAAATCGATTGAAAATGCATTCTAGAGATGAAAAAGTTGTGAGTTTTGTTGTTCAATTGAGTTGTTTAGTTTATGAAAGAAAGGTCGGCCAATATAATAGAAAACTTGCATTAATTTAACCTTAAGTTAGTTTCCTTGTTTTCAAATAAAACCAAAATCAAAAGTTATTGGTTTTATGTCACATTAGAATAGAACAAACAAAGTTTTTAATTCTTTTTCGCTTCATCATCATCATCAGCCTGAAGAAGTCCCCTGCTGGACATAGGCCTCCCCTACACGTTTCCAGGAAGAACGATCCCTTTCCATCCACCGACTTCCCTCGTTCTTAACAATGTCGTTGGTTCATCTGGTGGATGGGCAGGACGCACGTTTTTCGCTTAAATCTTTCTTTTTCTCGAAGTCATGGTATAAAGTATAGTATGCAACTCTTGAATAAAACGGATTTGTATCGAGGGCCATGAATTACTCGCGTCGTTTAGGGTTCTAACACTTGAATCACTCGCTACGCTCGTGATTCAATCATTATGAATCACTCCCTACGGTCGTGATTCATTCGTTAGAACCCTTCACTTGCTCGTGATTCATCTATGACCCTCGATTTAAATCCGTCTTTTATTCACTAGTTACATAATATACTATTAATACACCTCCTTTCGGTTTTTTTTCGAATACTAATTCCCTCCTTTTGTATCATTATAATTCCTATGTACAGTCGAGAGCACATCAAGTGTAACATTGCGCTACGAAAGCCGCCACTAACAAGTGCAATAAAGGCGTGCTCAAGGTCAAACTGTATAGCTTGATGTGCTGTCGACTGTACTTATGTTTGCAATATGTAACCGCTATGTTTGCTATTTAACTACTTTAAAATACGAATAACATCGAAATACATAAATCAAATCATAATAAGTTAAATTACATCGGATTTTCATTAAAATCATGGATTAAGGCTGATTTACATTGATACAGTAGCTGGCGCCAGCTACTGTATCAATGTAAATCAGCCTTTAAATATCCATATGGACGAAAATTTGAACAGTTTAAAATATATCGCTACGTATCTTTGTTCATACTGTATATAATGCGAGACGCCGCTTGCGCCTACATCTGCTGGCGACGTGGCGGGGGGCGAGGAGCGGCGTGCCTGCGCCGTCCGCTTGCCGCCTTCAGTCACGAACAAAAGATAACGCAAGACGCACGTCGCTTCGTATACAGGATGCGTGACGATATTGAGTTTAATATTGAGTTTTGCGAGTTAATTGAGCAATACCCGAATATCTATGACTACACTAAGACAGGGTACAGTAACAGAAATGTGCAAGACAAAATATGGCAAGAAATAGCAATAAAAGTCGGTGCAACAGGTATGTATTTTATTTAAATTTTAAACATTATGTCTAGTCTGAAACGGAATCGGAGATCGTTGTGTTAGATATGTTGTAAGATATTCCCTGATATGGTAGGGATTTTCTCCCATTAATCGCATGTTAATGTTTGCTCCTATCAAATTATTTCTAAACCGTGGATTTGATTTTTTACCATCACATGTGCGAATTACGTTATGCAACACACACATTGCTTTTATAATATTATCAACATATTCTGGTTTGCAGCAAATAGGCGTGTAAAGTCCACCAAACTTTGACGCTAACATACCATAGGCACATTCTACTGACTTACGTGCCCTTGACAACCTGTTATTATAAGCTCTTCTCTCATTAGTCAATTGATTTCGACCATATGGTCTCATAATATTTATTTTTAGTGGAAAAGCTTCATCTGCCACAAAATAAAAGGGCACATTCTGTGTTTCTCCAGGCAAAGGTGTAGGGTTCGGTAAATCGAGATCGCCTAGATCCATAGCTTGTCCAAAAGAGCTAACTTGTAATACTCGCCCATCACTATTTCGGCCGTATTCACCAACATCTATAGTTAAAAAGAAACCATCTGCATCTACAACTGCTAACAATACAATAGAGAAATATCCCTTATAATTTATGAAAGTCGAACCCGAGTTGATGGGCGCTGTAATTCTAATATGCTTTCCATCTAAACTCCCAACACAATTCGGTAAATTCCAGAGAGTGTAAAACCGTTCAGCAACTTCTACCCATTTTTGTCGTGTAGGTACAGGCATATATTCCGGCTGTAGGCATTCCCACAAAACGCTAGAGGTTTCATGCACAATTTGCCGGACGGTACTGCCTCCTCTCAATACATATCCAGAAAGTGATGTAAACGAACAGCCATCTGAGTAGTATCTGTAACAAAAATAAAATAGCAATAAGTATGTAACATTTGTGTGTTTAGATTGAGGTGCCACTTTTCGCATCGTAAAGTGGCTAATGGAGTTATTTAGTAGTAGTTTAGAAAATTTTGTAGAACGGATATTGGATTTTGTATTAGAATACTTCAAAAGTTAAATGAATATAAAGGTGGCACCTCAATCTAACTGTTTGCATTGAGGTGCCACTCAGAACTGGGAAAATTATGGATGAAATTTTATCAAAATTTTGTATTATTTTGTAGTACTCCAGAATTCTGGAGTACTACGAAATTTTGATGAAAACTCATCCATAATATTCCCAGTTCTGAGTGGTACCTCAATCCAAACAGATTGAGGTGCCACCTTTATATTCATTTAACTTTTGAAGTATTCTAATACAAAATCCAATATCCGTTCTACAAAATTTTCTAAACTACTACTAAATAACTCCATTAGCCACTTTACGATGCGAAAAGTGGCACCTCAATCTAAACACACATTGTAACTAATCTCCTTAAATATTTTTCAGCCCAAGAATGTAAAGAACGGTGGAAGAATATTCGATGTAGTTACAGCAAAAACAAGAAAAGGCTAGATTTGCCATCTGGATCAGGTGCAAAGACGATTAAAGAGTACTACCTTTCACCACATCTACATTTTTTAGACAATTACTTGAAGTCCCGACCAACCAAAAGCAATCTAAGCAAATATGATTGCACAGACGGTAATGATAGTGAAGAAGTCGATGAGACACTGTTTACTGGTCAACTAGCTTCTGAAAACACAAATTCGGATTCCATCTCCAATCAATCCACGCCAACACCGCCACTGCTACCACTATTAAATAAATCTAGGGCAATCTCTTTAAAAGATGTTAATAAATCAGCACATGAATATTTCAGTCAAAGAGCATTACAAATGAAGACCATACATAGAGATGAGCCTGAAACAGACAGCGATCTAGCTTTTTTTCAAAGCATGCTTCCAGATATGAAATCAATGACACCAGCCCAAAAACGAAGATTTAAAATGGGCGTTCTCAATTTATCAGAGCAAATTTTAAATGACCCAGTACCTAGTTATCCTAGGACACAGCCGTATTATCCACGAACACCTTCTCGAGAGACAGATTATGATCCTAATGAAGGTGCAACCCAGCAGACTCTTACATCCAGAGCTAATACAAGTCCAGCACCTTCGTTTACCTCGACTCAGCAGACAGCTAAACATACTGCAGCAGCTAACAAAAATCCGGAAACTCAGCTGACTTTGATATCCGGAGAGTATATAAATCCAGCACCACCGGCGGCAGTGGCTGTAATTGAACAAATAGCTGGGCCTTCAAGACACCGAACTTATGATGAGAAAGCTTATTATCAACTCAGCATTTCAGAATATCAGCAAACGCGGACACCGGGAGCTTATGAAAGAGCACAATCCTTAGCACCTCCGGCAACTCCAACTACATTATGTTTGCCAATATTTTCACCAATAACTCCAGCTACACCTCACCCGAATCCAGAGACATCTATCCAATCTCATGAAGACGAAATAAGTGATTTTAATGAGAACTATCCAATGCCTTGAACATTATTTATAAATGGCTCTTAGTGCGACAGCTAGCTTGAGTAGTCATGTGCTGTCCCTGTCCGCATGCGCTGATTCTGTATTGTGAGATAAGGACAGCACATGATGACAGCTTGACAGATACTCAAATTAGCTGTAACACTGAGAGCAATTTATAAATACTAATTGTAGCAAAGATGCTAAACCAAAAACATTTTCAATGAATATTATCTTTTGATTTGTCAATAAAAGTTTGATCTATAAAAAATAGTTTCACTTACCTTAAAGTTATCAGTAGTCTTTCTTCAGGGCTGATTGGTTTTCTCCAATTTGTAACTTGCTTCCGAAGTCCTTCTCTTACTTTTGACAATACGATATGGTAACATTCCAGTGACATTTTATAAACTGTGCGAAAACGATCAGGATATTCATATAATGTTTCCATTATTTTATAGTACCTGTGCTCTTCTGCATTTCTCCACACTGGATGTATCCAATACCTTCTTGGTCTTTGCTGTAAATTAATAATCTGTAGCAAAGCCAGTGCATCTTCATCTTCGTCTGAAGAGGAATACATGTCTTATCCCGTCAATATCACGCTCTATAATGACTTAACTTGCCGTATCGTCCCCGCGTCTGTTTGCGCAGATATCGCGCCTGCACCGTATCTGCGCCGTGTCTGTACCGTACCTTCGTCTCGCCGTCTTCTATTTGCGTTGCCCCTAATAAGTCGATATAAATGCTTAGATTAACGCTGTGGGCCTAATGTGAAAATTTATAATGCATTTCTGTGCTACTTGGGTGTACCTCAACCATCGCAAACTATCTCATCTGAACACTTCATGGCACCTGTGACTAATGATGAAGGAAGAGAATTTACGTCACCAATACCATCCGAAATATCATCTCTTTTTAACACGCCGAAGACGTCATTTTTCAAAAGGACCATAAGAAAATGTAATCGAAAATTACAGCTGAAATCAAATCTGGTGCCTAATTTAAAGAAACAGAATAAAAGGCTCAAATAAAATAATACGATTAATAAAAATGAAAATTAAAGCAGATTATCCAAGAATTAAATCAAAAGGACTAGCAGATGAATCTTTATGCGCCGATTTAAATCATGAAATAAATAAAGCGAATTCTAAATTATGTCAGTACTAACTGCCAAGAAAAAAAAAAGTTTTCCAATTATCCACCAGTACTACGGAAATTCGCCTTGACATTGCAGTTTTATTCTCCTGCAGCTTATAAATATGTACGGAATGTTTTTAATAATCGTCTTCCGCACCCACATACACTTTTTAGGGTTCCGTAGCCAAATGGCAAAAACGGAACCCTTATAGATTCGTCATGTCTGTCTGTCTGTCTGTCCGTCCGTATGTCACAGCCATTTTTCTCCGAAACCATAAGAGCTAGACTGATGAAACTTGGTGAGTAGATGTATTCTGTGAACCGCATTAAGATTTTTACACAAAAATAGAAAAAAAACTATAAATTTTGGGGGTCCCCATATTTGAAACTGAAACTCGAAAAATTTTTTTTCATCAAACCCATACGTGTGGGGTATCTATAAATAGGTCTTCAAAAATGATGTTGAGGTTTCTTATATCGTTTTTTTCTAAACTGAATAGTTTGCGCGAGAGACACTTCCAAAGTGTAAAAAAGTTGGTCCCCCCCTCTAACTTCTAAAATAAGAAAATGATGAAACTAAAAAAAATATATGTTGTACATTACTATGCAAACTCCCAACGATATTTGGTTTGAACGAGATCTAGTCAGTAGTTTTCTTTTATTCGTCATAAATCGTAAACCGCAATTTACCTTTCGACGAACTACAAGAACCTTTATTTATGTTACTTAATGCTACGGAACCCTTCATGGGCGAGTCGGACTCGCACTTGGCTGCTTTTTAAGTGGTACCAAAACGTTAACGCCCTGTCAGGCTTTACAGAAGAAGCTTTTTCAAGACTAGCTGATAAAGCCAAAGCGTCTAAAGGTCCTCTTTTGTGCTCCTTAGTGGCTGATGAAATGTCCATACGTCACCAAAAAATTTGGATTGCCAATAAATATGAAGGTCTTGTGGACATGGGAGTCGGTTCCAGTGACTAAGATTTCTGGCTAATCAAGCTTTTGTGTTCGTGTTGGTTTCTTTATACATGTAAAGGACATTGCCCATTGGGTATTTTTTCATCCAAAGCCTTAATGGTGAGATGAAAGCCAATTTGATAAGACAGGTCGTAGGTCGTGGGTTCGATCCCCACCGAGAACAAATACTTGTGTGGTGAACATAAATGTTTGTTCTCTGTCTGGGTGTTATATTGTATTCTAAGTATGTATTTACAAAAAAAAAATGTATCTAAGTATTATATCAGCTATCTGGTTCCCATATTACAAGCTCTGCTTAGTTTGGGGCTGGGTAGTGTTGTGTGAATTGTCCACAATATTTATATTTATTATTTATTTATTATAAGACAAGCACTTCAAAAATGTTATTTCGTAGGGGTTACTGTAGTGTCCATCACATTCGACGGATGTAAATCTAATATTACATGCATGAAATTATTGGGTTGCAATATAGAAAAGCACGATAGTATGCAGACGACATTCCCTCACCCTTGCCATAATTAAAAAGTGGCAGTATTTTTGGACCCCTGCCACATGCTGAAATTAATGCGAAATGTGTTAGAATCCCAAAAAACAATTTACAACGAAAACAACGAACCAATAAAATGGCAACTTGTAGTTGCATTGCATACTCTTCAAGAAGAGTATGGTCTGCACTTAGCAAACAAACTAACGCTTCGTCATGTACAATTCCGAAATCAAGTTATGAAGGTAAAACT
This sequence comes from Thera britannica, assembly GCA_939531255.2. Taxonomy (NCBI): domain Eukaryota; kingdom Metazoa; phylum Arthropoda; class Insecta; order Lepidoptera; family Geometridae; genus Thera; species Thera britannica. Next base: position 9,552,432 of record OW618042.2, on the reverse strand, counting down.
GGCCTCACAGCTTCTCAGTAACAGCGTTGCCCAAGCTATACAGTTTTGTAAGAATTACATATTGAATAATTTGCTCACTCTGAAGCCACTGTCAAGTTTATAAAATTGATAAACGACTTTTTTGATATTATGAAAGTAGTAGGGATTGATTCATTTTGGCTCATCCAAAAAAAGTGCGGAACGGAGTGGACCTACCATGGCGCCGACCAAAAAAAAAAAAAGCTTTGAGTGTTTTTGTATGTTTTGGCACACGCCCAATCGATTGAGCTAACCCACTTTAACGCATCTCTTTCCATTCAAAAGTTAAAAAGCCACTTGTATACTCAATAAATGAACAATAGCCTTTTATTGAGGGTTGAGCCATTGTGTCCGGCTTACGCCGCAGGTGGTAGAGATAGGCACAGTCCCCAACCGTTGACGAAAATAATTCGTGTGAATTAAATTAGTGTAATGCATGTTCACATCATTTAGGTATTTAATTGAGAACTTATGATAATATGATAATCAATATTTATTATTTATTTATTAGCAATACACCAATATATTTTTATTTAATCTTATCTTATCTTATACCTTTAAACGAGAAAATCTTGTATACAGGGCGTCCCAAACTTATGGGACATGAAGGGGAAGTACCTTAAATATCGTAGATAGTGAATTTTGCTCAAAGAAGACTTTATGTTATTTTTAAAAGTTAGTAATTCTGCATTCATAGATTTTCTAAAAATTACTTGCTTCGTCTGGGAATCGAACCGACTAAAATGTGAAAAAAAAATCACCCTTTTTTTTATGATGCCAATCGAAAGAACAGCTAAAAAATAATAACTCTGCTTAAGTAACATAGTATTTTAAAATAAAGGAACACCATAAAATGATTGAGTCAAATTTCAAGAAAGTTATTTATTGCCGAAGACGACGTTCGAAAAGTAGCAATATTATCATTCCAAAGATAGCATTGATTATTCGTAAATAAGTACCCACTTCATAAAATAGGTACCTACTGGCATAAGTTTTCCTTATTATAAGTGCACGTGTGGATAAAATGATAATTTGATAAAACTTAGTATTTCAATACGTCCTCTGTAAGCTAGACAGAAGGCAAATTTAAAACAAAAATAAATAATTGTTAAATTTGAAAATGGAACAGTTTATGACAGCGTTTGTTTGAATGCATACTTTTTAAGATATTTTAAAAAGAAGTGATATTTTTAAATGTTGTTCTTAAATTTGAAAATAGAACAGTCTGTGCAAGCGTTTGTTTTTCGGATATTGATCTGTTTAGTCTTAATTCACTTACATATCACTCTAATCACTTACATATGTTATTGTGTTAATTTATTGCGAACATGGCATATCAAGTAAGTTTTGATCTAATGGAAGCATATTTTTTGAACGATAAAGATATCTCTAGAAGTTTGCGGTGGTATGGCGTAAAATATCCTGATAGACAAATACCGTCTCGTAAAGTTTTGAAAAGGCTTGTGAACAATTTGAAAACTCTGGGACGTTTCGATAAACGCCCAAGAGAACCACAGCAAGAAAACCATACGATCAACGACGAAGACCTTGGTATTTTAATTTACTTTTCGGCTTTTCCGAAAGCATCGGTGAGAGAAGGAGAACAGGAAATTGGAGTTTCAAAAAGTAAAATACACCGTGTATTAAAAAAACACGGTTTTAAGAGTTATGTTGAAGGACGATTGGTTCAAAAGTTACTTCCGGGCGATACAGAAAGGAGAAAAAATTTCTGTCTTGATATCCAGGCACGCTTGCTTGAAGATCCAAATTTTTTGGATAATATTATTTGGACAGACGAATCTAACTTTAGCAATAACGGTATGTATAACCGCAACAATAATCGTATTTGGTCTAAAGAAAATCCCCTACGAGTCACTGAAACTAATAACCAAGTGCGTTTTTCACTTAACTGTTGGTGCGGACTTTTAAAAAACCGGGTTTTCTTAATCCATTTTTACCAAGGAACCTTGAACACAGAAAAGTATTTAGGAATACTTCAAATTTTAAGGGATAAGATAAGAAACCTTTCCGCGGCGGAGCAAGAAAACTTAATTTTCCAACAAGATGGAGCTCCGGCTCATAATAGTCGGAGAGCAGCAGATTTTCTAAATGAATGTTTTCCTACATGGATTGGTACAAATGGACCGATTAGATGGCCGGCCAGATCCCCGGACCTCACACCATTAGATTTCTTCTTTTGGGGATACGTGAAAGATATGCTATACAAAAAGCGATACGAGAACGTAGGCGAGTTGCAAACAGAATTGTGCCATATCACATCGAGTGTTCACCATAAAATGATTAGAAAATCAACAGGCAGCGGGCTTATTAAAAGATTGGCGATTTGCGTAAGACAAGAGGGATCACATTTTGAGCATTTAATTAATTAATTTACAAAAAAATACCTACTTAATTGACTACGGCAGTTTCATGTATGTTTTTTATTTGATTAAAATGATTAATTTCACGTTGTTCCTTTATTTTAAAATACTATGTTACTTAAGCAGAGTTATTATTTTTTAGCTGTTCTTTCGATTGGCATCATAAAAAAAGGGTGATTTTTTTTCACATTTTAGTCGGTTCGATTCCCAGACGAAGCAAGTATTTTTTAAAAAATCTATGAATGTAGAATTACTAACTTTTAAAAATAACATAAAGTCTTCTTTGAGCAAAATTCACTATCTACGATATTTAAGGTACTTCCCCTTCATGTCCCATAAGTTTGGGACGCCCTGTATATATAAATATATATTTAGGATCTCGGAAACTGAGCCAACAATTTTCACGAAATTTACTATACAAGGGTTTACGGGGGCGATAAATCGATCTAGCTAGGATTCATTTTTAGAAAATGACGAGAAGTTGGTGTTTTGCAATAATCAAACATAAACTCAATATACGACTGTTCCTGCCATCTATTGGCGATTGTGAGCAACTAACTGCAAGCTAGAAGGCGTTGTTAATTAAAAATAAGCCAATAAAGATACGACTCTTCCTGACATCTATTGGCAAATAATAATACAATTTTTTTTTACACCCGAGCGAAGCTCGGTCATACCGGCTCGTATGTATATTATTTAATATTGTACGGCCCCCCCACGATGCATATAATATGAAATTGTTATTTAATAAGTATGAATTATTTAACTATTATCGATTATTTTTATTATTTAAATAAACTAACCTAACACCTTAACTGTGATGCACTGTTCGTCGCCTGATTAACCAGCAGTGGGCATTAATTATAAGCTGTGGATGATGTAATTGCAAATAAAATTTTCGTGAAGTTCATCTTTCAGCGTCATGTTTTATTGCGAATCGCTATACATTCAAAGTAAATATAAAAAAAAATCGACAGGTAGTGGCCACCCAAAAAGGCATTTTGCTTGTCGAGACATGACGCCAGTTTATTGTTACCTACGCTAAAAGGATGTCAGATTACATCTTAGATAAATCAATGTGAGTTAGGTGACGCTGCAAAAACTAAATAGGCGTCTACCACAAACCAAGGAACCTGTTGAAACATGTCATCAGTTTTTTGCAATACTTCTCTGCTATAAATGTCCAAAACCCTCTAGTTACTGTCACAGTCTTACGCCATTCGTGCATTCGTATTGTTATAACGTCTAATAACATCTGCGTGTATTCTAAAATTATTCGTTACTTAGCACACAGTCTTTGCCACAATAAATAGTGTTTCCGTGTTCTACTGTATAAAATGGTAAGTTCTGATTTCACCTTTGCACTTAAACGCTATCAATACCTATAAGCTAAACCGAGTTCAAGATACCCTTGATGACAAATTGTTGTAGCGCCACTTTGACTTTATTTGAGCTCGATGTGATCTATGATTTTGCATTTATGTTGCATGTCTACTTGTATCTATGTATAACTTTTGGAACTATCATGGTTTTTAACACAATTTTTATGAAACGACGGGATATTTACCATGATTAATCATCACGGACGAACATCCGTGATCATGGTGCATGCAACTGTGCCGAAATATCGGAAGTCAACTCAGAAAAAAAAAATTAATCATGGTAAATATCCCGTCGTTTCATAAAAATTGTATCTATGTATTTTATAAAAGTAACATGTCGTTACAGGACACGCCAAGTTACTCTCCCGTGGAGCAGGTTGATGAAGACAACACTTTCAAGCAATTCTATTATAATACTATATCTGATGAAGAGGGCATACATATAAAATGAAGAGAAGACGGCCAGAGGAACAAAACCATTTGGAAATACCATCAACATCGCGGGAAGCATTTGACCCAATTTTCGATAATGAATTACTCAATCTTTGTATGAAAGCTGAAACTGGAACTGTGGATTGCACTACCTGCAATTTGCCAATAAAAAAGAGGTATTTAAATAGCCATTTCAATAGTAAACAACATAAATATAACTCTGTTAAAATTCAACATTCTTTATCGAATGTTGATCTTATACAATCAGCTTTTGGAAACCGTGTTTATACATACAAAATAACATCTAAAATAGATAAAACGAAAAAAGATTTTGAAACTCCCGAGTTATTTGTAGAATCAATCAATGAAACAATTTCAGTTTTAATCAATGAAGCTATCAAAGAACTAATAATTTTTAAAGTTAACTTTATATTGTACGCTGATTTTGTACAACAAACAAAAGAAATAAAAAAATCATTTGACTTTCAAACTGGTAACTTTATAATCATGCAAGGTGATGATTTAGATATTTTTTTAAAATCATTAAAGAACACTTTGTCTAGCAAAATAAGCGAATTTGGAAAAAAGGATAGTGGTTGGAGTTTATCCAAAATTGTGAGCATTGATATGAATATCAATAAATTTCACCCGCTACGTGGTACATCATACATTGAATTACCACATGATATACAAACAAAAAAAGCAGTAGTCAATGATAAAAACGCAGACGTTAAATGTTTCCAATGGGCATTACTGTCGGCATTGTATCCAGTTGCAAAAAATGCTGATAGAGTGACATCAATGTAAGAAATGAAAATAAATTAATACTTGATGGGGTTTCTTTCCCCGTTAAACTATATGACATCTCAAAAGTTGAAAAATTAAACAACACTAGTGTGAATGTTTTCGGATTAGAATATGATGATGTTAAAAAACAAAATTCTGTTGTTGGCCCCTCATATTTCACAAAGTGTCGAAAAAGTTGTCACACTTATTATACATAACAAATGGTTCTAATGGTCATTATTGCTATATCAAAAATATGTCACGTTTATTAAGAAGTCAACTCACCTCGCGACACGCCACAATACATTTATGTGATGGCTGTTTATTGTATTTTTCAAATCACGAGCAGTTATTGCAACATCAAGAGAGAGATTGTAATCAAATTCGTACTGACTTATCTTCCGAAAAACCATGCTTAAAGAATTGGTTCGGTGAAAATGTTTCATTTGATAAATATCAAAAACAACTCAAGGTTCCGTTCGTTATATATGCAGATTTTGAATCATTTCTGAGACCAATCACATCCTGTTCAAATGATCCAGATTTACCTCATACGGAAAATGTTCAAAGACATGCAGTATATAGTTTCGGGTATTACATTAAATGTGCTTATGACGACAGTCTTTCCAAATACAGAACTTATGTGGGTGATGACTGTGCAAAAAAGTTTATGGAAAGCTTACAGAAAGACATTGAAATAATTACCAAAATAAATAATTTTCAAAAATGTCCATTACCTTTAACAGATATGGACAAAGTAAAAATAGCTGTAGCTACTACATGCTACATTTGTTGGAGAGATTTAAAATTACAACAAATAATAGACTACGATTGGTATACAGGCGTTTTTCGAGGCGTTGCTCATGAAATAATTATGTAGCAGTAAATTAAGAAGTCAATGTTTCGTTCCGGTTATCCTGCATAATCTAAGTAATTATGATGCTCATTTTATTGTCCATGCCTTAAATTTTGCTGAAGGTGCAGTGGAAATAATTCCCCAAAACAAAGTGCGTTATATATCTTTTTCAAAATTATTAAAAGTTAATAACCATCGAGTAAGTTTACGGTTTATAGATTCTCTGAAATTTTTGTCATGTAGTTTGGAGACACTAGCAAATAATCTAAACATCAATCAATTCGATGAATTGAGGAAACATTTCCCGAATGAACAGGATTTTAACCGATTAAAAAGAAAAGGTGTATATCCTTATGAATTTATGACCGGACTAGAAAGTCTTAAAGAAAAATCTCTTCCTACACAAAACCAATTCTTTAGCTCAATAACGGATACAAACGTTTCAAATGAAGACTATGAACATGCTAAAGATGTTCGGCAGCATTTTAAATGTCGTTCTATGAGTGATTATTCTGATTTGTACTTAAAGACAGATGTTTTATTGCTAAGTGACATTTTTGAAAACTTTAGAACTGTTTGTATGAGCACATAATATGGTTTGGATCCTGCGCATTACTATACAGCACCAGGTTTAAGTTGGGATGCGATGTTAAAATACACAAAAATAGAATTAGAGTTGCTAACAGATTTTGATAAAATTGCCTTTATTAAATCTGGTATTCGAGGTGGAGTATCACAGTGCAGTCAACGATATGCCAAAGCAAACAATCTAATATTATCTTTAATTCATTTTTAATATATCTTGATGCTAATAATTTATATGGTTGGGCTATGTCGCAGTATCTTCCCGTTGGAGGTTTCCAGTGGGTTGATATTGAGACTAATTTCAAAGTTGCAATCGATTCTGAAATCGGCTATATTTTAGAAGTAGATTTAGAATATCCTTATAACTTACATCCATCATCCATCATCATCATCATTGATCAATTATCAGCTAGAAAAAGGCGTCTTATCTTCACGTTTAAGCACCTGCGGCACGTAGCCACACCCAAACTAATGAAAACTATTTATTTTGCCTTAGCACAATCGATATTAGGTACTGTATCTTGGTCTGAGGTGTGCATGTAAAACCAAACTCATCAAGCTAGAACGAGCGCAGAGGTCGCTACTAAAAGTAATGAACTCTAAGCCGATCTAGGCGACCAGAATTGGCCGCCTAGATCGTGCGATTTAACACCATTAGACTTTTCTAATGCTCTTCTTTGGGGTTTTTTGAAGTAGATGGTTTACGCGAATAAGCTGACGACGACTCAAGCTTTAAAAGAGGAAATTGGACGCTGCATTAATGAAATACCGCAGCATTTATGCAAAACGGTCATTGAAAATTTATTTAAAAGATCGCGTGTGTGCCAGCAAAGCCGCGGCGGTCATCTGCCCGCGGTGGTCATAAATGTTGTTCCATACATAACCTCATTCTGTCTACTTTACGATATAATAAAGTTGCACGATATTTTTTTTAAATTACTGTGTTTTATTTAAAATTTAAATCTTGCGTTCTTGTTGGGACGACACCCTTTAGAAGATCACTATACGATTATTTTATTTTCATTAAAAGAGTTGCAGAAACAAAAATTAGCATTAAGCGACACATTTTTGGCTTTTGATCAAGTCAGAGATGCTTTAAACGAATGTAATTCTGATAGGTTAAAAATAAAAATTGAAAAAGTTTTGGATAGGAATCCTGACATTGATATCCTCAGAGAATATGAGCAAAAACTATCGAAAAATGAAGTCAGTGACGAAATTTCATCTTATAAATTTGCTTCACTAACATCCACAGATGTCGATCGCTCCTTTTCAACTTATAAATGGGTGTTACATGTAAAACGAAATAGGTTAAAATTAGAAAATTTAGAAAAACTATAAAAAAAAACTATCTAGACAAAGCTCGAAATGCTTGGCATAGTGCATGTCCCAATGCTGCTCCCCCCAAACCTCTTTTGTCTCAACGGCAATGGGACGGGCCTCTGTGCGAGTTGACACGGAATTGTCTGTTACAAACGTGTTCCAGCTCTGCAGATTGTGCCCGTCTTCTTGCTGTTTCCAAATTGGAGTCAGGATATTTGTTACAAGCCCTTCCTTCATGTAACACTGGTACTTTAATGGATCCCGTCACGTTCCGTATTGCAACCTGCCTACGGTTGGGTGCGCCGTGCTGCGCACCTCATCAGTGCCAGTGTGGTACTGCAGTCGATCAGCTTGGGCACCACGGATTATCGTGTTCTAGGGCCGCCGGTCGGATCTCTCGTCACGCCAGCCTTAACGACGTCATCCGGCGGGCCTTTACAACCGTCAACGTACCAGCCGTTCTCGAACCGAATGGTCTGTTGCGTGACGATGGTAAGCGGCCTGACGGTATGACGCTTGTTCCTTGGGAGTTGGGGAGGCCACTTGTGTGGGATGCTACGTGTGTCGACACACTTGCGCCTTCTCATCTACCAAGGACATCCGTTGTGGCAGGCGCGGCGGCAGATCTGGCCGAGGATCTCAAGAGGCGCAAATATGAAGGTCTCGACAGAGCCTACTTATTTGCTCTTCTTCGGGTTGAGACTCTGGGTCCGTGGGGAACCGAGGCCTCGCGGGTCTTCAAAATTTTGTCTAGGCGACTGATCGAAGCGACGCGTGACCCAAGAGCTGGTGGGTATCTGGCGCAGCGTATAAGCATTGCTATTCAGTGTGGCAATGCCGCCAGCGTCTTGGGGACGCTTCCGTCTGGCACTGATTTGGATCAGTTGAGCTATCTCTAGATCGTTTGTAACGATCTGCAGAAAGCTCAACTGTTTCTTGTGTATTTTGTACATTTTGTAAATATTTGTTTAATTGTAAGTTTCTTTGTGTAAATAAATATAATATAGAAAAACTATGGTGATCTATTTTAACTCTGGTCATACTCAGTCTTCTAGTGAAGCTGAAGACGTCTTAGACCAAGAAATAGACCATTGAATTCTGTTGTTTCTTATTGAAACAACAAAATTTAATGGTCTATTTCTTGGTAAGGTAACTTATTGTTAAACCGTGTTCGTAATTTTAATTAAGATTTTTTGTAGTTATAAATTTATAAATAGTTATAAATAGTTTGTTGTTTTTAATCATCATGTTCCTATTTTTGAGGAACAAATAATTTGTATGGTAGGTATGTTCTTGTATAACTTCAGAATGAAAATGTTGATTGATTGTCGATTCTTGTATAAATATATTATGTGATTTAATGACTAGTTTCTATCTATTTATTATATTATCCTTAGACCCGTCCTTACACTTATAAGAAGTATATGATTTCATTACTCCCTAAGGCGTAAATAAATAGCTTATTATTTTTCTACTTAATAAACAAATCCCAGGATTCGGGGAATATCCATATTATTCTATAACGAGCCGGTATGACCGAGCTTCGCTCGGGTTTAAAAAAAAATAGTATTATTATTTGCCAATAGATGTCAGGAAGAGTCGTATCTTTATTGGCTTATTTTTAATTAACAACGCCTTCTAGCTTGCAGTTAGTTGCTCACAATCGCCAATAGATGGCAGGAACAGTCGTATATTGAGTTTATGTTTGATTATTGCAAAACACCAACTTCTCGTCATTTTCTAAAAATGAATCCTAGCTAGATCGATTTATCGCCCCCGAAAACCCTTGTATAGTAAATTTCGTGAAAATTGTTGGCTCAGTTTCAGAGATCCTAAATATATATATATATATATATATATATATATATACACCCTTTGGGGTACCCGAATCACCCCCATGTATGTTCCGCAATTTCTTATAGTTTTCGAGTTATGAATTTTTTTCCGAATTTTAGAAAATTTTCCACTTGAATGACTTAAAAAATTCTAAAAAAAAAAGTAGAAAACTTTCTTAGGATTTTTTTTTGCCACTGAATACTGATGAGTGTTTCTTTTACGCATAAAATAATTGGCGACGTAACTTTGATAAAAACTATGAATATGTTGGTGTAAAGTCAGAAAATGACATTCGGTGAATTATGACTTCAATTTTCAACTTTAAATTAAAAATCTTAGCAAGTGATTCGATGGTTTTAAAATAAGTTTTTTTTTTTTTTTTTTTTTTTTTTTTTTTTATGTAACTTGCTGATGGAACAAGCATATGGCCCACCTGGTGTTAAGTGGTAACCATCACCTATAACAAAGCCATGCCTCGCAGGTCACGCACGTCAGGAACGTGTCCTACGATGCACTGCTCTGCGTCCATCAACTGGAGGCATGCAGATATTCAGCCTCACGTGCCAGTAATTACACCGGCACCCACACCCTTCAAACCGAAACACAGCAATGCTGCTTCACGGCAGAAATAGGCATGGTGGTAGTACTTCCCCGGACGAGCCCTTCACAAAGAGCTCTACTACTACTCTAAAAACTAAGTTTAAAAACTTTTACGAACTCCCAGCTTTCATAATCATTAAAAAAAATAGTGCTTAATTGGCTACTTTGGCTAAAATCAGCCTTCAAAGACGGCGAGGTGGAAAATTCCTAAAATTAGCTATCTGATTAGAAAAAAGATTTAGACCATTTTATCATTCCTAGGCTTAATTTGTTTGTTAACTAACCAAAAACGACTGCGAATTAAATATAACTTTTTCGCAGTCGTTTTTGGTTTGCTAACAACTTTGGCTGATTTTAACCAAAGTAGCCTATTAAGCACTATTTTTTTTTAATGATTATGAAAGCTGGGAGTTCGTAAAAGTTTTTAAACTTATTTTAAAACCATCGAATTACTTGCTAAGATTTTTAATTTAAAGTTGAAAATTAAAGTCATAATTCACCGAATGTAATTTTCTGACTTTACACCAACATATTCATAGTTTTTATCAAAGTTACGTCGCCAATTATTTTATGCGTAAAAGAAACACTCATCAGTATTCAGTGGCAAAAAAAAAATCTTAAGAAAGTTTTCTACTTTTTTTTTTAGAATTTTTTAAGTTGTTCAAGAGGAAAATTTTCTAAAATTCGGAAAAAAATTCATAACTCGAAAACTATAAGAAATCGCGGAACATACATGGGGGTGATTCGGGTACCCCAAAGGGTGTTCTATCTCTGGAATTTTGCTTGACCATACTTTCTGGGACACCCTGTATATATATATACAAGATTTTCTCGTTTAAAGGTATAAGATATGGCAAGAACATAAAATAGCTCTACCTACTCCGATCACTGGTTATTACCTAATTAAATTTTTGTCTGCCCAGAACAATGGGCTTAGTGAAGTCGTTTGTATCCCGGCGTCCTGGATAAGATTGAGAAATAAAGAATGTACAACAGCCTTGACGGCGTATCCCGTCGAACCACCAGAAATCATGAGAGAACGGGTCAAAAACTACGAGAATCCTAAGAATGACCGGAACTCGTACTTGGCGCAGGTCAGATACAGCACAGGTCAGTTCTATGACAGAGTTTTTTGATCACTACTCTGCTGAATCCATATCATCATCATTTCAGTTATCATGGGCGTAGATCGCATCTTGAACGTGGTTGAGCGGAAGTTTAGGTCTCAGTACTGCTTGAATGACAATTACATTTTTGTTCCAGATTTCTACGACAGTGTGATTCAATGCGTCAATGAACGCGAGCAAATGGCAGAAGACTCTAGCGACTCTAGGGCGATTGTCACAGAAGCAGAAAGTCCTCATTGCTCTTATTCGTCGGAATTCCAACAAAATATTTTTAGGCAACAATCTGAGTCATTGAGAAATGTAATTGATCTAGATAGTGACGATGACGTTCCTTTGAATTTATCTATGAGCTTTTCAGAGAGTCGTTACACCAACGAACGCGAGCATAGTATGGAAGAACTTTACTACCCTGAAGCGATTATCACAGAAAGTGAAAGTCCATATTGCACTTATTCGTCGGAATTCCAAAAAAATATTTTTAATAGAACGGATGAATTTCCGAGGCAACAATCTGAGTCATCGATAAATGTAATTGATCTAGCTAGATAGTGACGATGACGTTCCTTTGAATTTATCTATGAGTTTTTCAGAGAGTCGTTACACCAACGAACACGAGCAACGAACGCGATATTATTTTTATCACTTAAGTGGCAATACAATACTTTAAGAAAAAGTGTTAACGAAAAAGACAGTTATATATTTCCATCTTATTATCAAGTGCAACATGCGAAACAGAAATGCTATCCACCAAAAGATGCTATTACAGTGACAGAAACCTCAGCTAAAATAAAGTTACAAGCTCTATTGGATATAACGAAAACAAGAATAATGACGTCACTCGTCATAGATAGTGGTTGTAAAGAACTTACACTAATCAGTAAGTGGGTATTTGACGGTGCTTCTAATCAAGCCAATTACAAACAAAAAATGCAAACAGACGATGAACAAGAAAGTCAACTTGACGATTCAACATGTTCAACATTATCTTAGGCAAATATATTTTCTTCGTCTAATACGAAGTTTAATATTTGGAAGTCATTGACGACCCGATTGTTAAGATAGGTTTATATATATTTTTTCATTTATTGCTATTGATGTATCTACGAAACAGGTGTGTAGGCTTGTTTAATCAGATAGAATTTAACCGACTATTTTTGTTTTTTTCAGATGGATGCAAGCCGAATTCAGTGTTATTACCTAATAAATTAACTTTTTGTCTGCCCAGAACAATGGGCTTAGTGAAGTCGTTTGTATCCCGGCGTCCTGGATTAGATTGAGAAATAAAGAATGTACAACAGCCTTGACGGCGTATCCCGTTGAACCACCAGAAATCATGAGAGAACGGGTCAAAAACTGCGAGAATCCTAAGAATGACCGGAACTCGTACTTGGCGCAGGTCAGATACAGCACAGGTCAGTTCTATGACAGAGTTTTTTGATCACTACTCTGCTGAATCCATATCATCATCATTTCAGTTATCATGGGCGTAGATCGCATCTTGAACGTGGTTGAGCGGAAGTTTAGGTCTCAGTACTGCTTGAATGACAATTACATTTTTGTTCCAGATTTCTACGACAGTGTGATTCAATGCGTCAATGAACGCGAGCAAATGGCAGAAGACTCTAGCGACTCTAGGGCGATTGTCACAGAAGCAGAAAGTCCTCATTGCTCTAATTCGTCGGAATTCCAACAAAATATTTTAAGGCAACAATCTGAGTCATTGAGAAATGTAATTGATCTAGATAGTGACGATGACGTTCCTTTGAATTTATCTATGAGCTTTTCAGAGAGTCGTTACACCAACGAACGCGAGCATAGTATGGAAGAACTTTACTACCCTGAAGCGATTATCACAGAAAGTGAAAGTCCATATTGCACTTATTCGTCGGAATTCCAAAAAAATATTTTTAATAGAACGGATGAATTTCCGAGGCAACAATCTGAGTCATCGATAAATGTAATTGATCTAGCTAGATAGTGACGATGACGTTCCTTTGAATTTATCTATGAGTTTTTCAGAGAGTCGTTACACCAACGAACACGAGCAACGAACGCGATATTATTTTTATCACTTAAGTGGCAATACAATACTTTAAGAAAAAGTGTTAACGAAAAAGACAGTTATATATTTCCATCTTATTATCAAGTGCAACATGCGAAACAGAAATGCTATCCACCAAAAGATGCTATTACAGTGACAGAAACCTCAGCTAAAATAAAGTTACAAGCTCTATTGGATATAACGAAAACAAGAATAATGACGTCACTCGTCATAGATAGTGGTTGTAAAGAACTTACACTAATCAGTAAGTGGGTATTTGACGGTGCTTCTAATCAAGCCAATTACAAACAAAAAATGCAAACAGACGATGAACAAGAAAGTCAACTTGACGATTCAACATGTTCAACATTATCTTAGGCAAATATACGAGGGGAGGCTGATAAGTTCGCGGCCTAAGGTACTTAAAAATAACCTGTGTTCTTAATATTGAAATCACTTATTGCGAGGTTCAATGGTATTTGAAACTACCCTCTAATTATTTTTTAAAGTCATAACTCAATATTTTGTGTAACATTGAACAACATCATGTCAGCCGAATCTACGAATTCTCGCAATTTGGAACACCGTGCCGTAATAAAGTACCTTGTAAAAAAGGGAAAATCGTCGAAAGACATTTTCGAAGACATGTCATCTGTTCTTCAGGATTCTGGGCCTTCATACACGACGGTTAAAAAATGGGTACGTTTATTTCAACAAGGACGAGAAAGCTGCGAAGACGACCCCCGCCCGGGACGTCCAATAACGGTAGTGACCGAAGAAAATGTAAAAAAAGTTGAAAAATTGGTACTGGCCGATCGAAGAATTAAATTGTGGCAGATAGCAGAAGAGTTGCAGATCAGCAAAGAAAGGGTTGGAGAAATTTTACATCAACATTTGGGCATGAAAAAAATTTGTGCGCGTTGGGTACCAAAAATGCTTACGCCACACGACAAAGAGCGACGTATCCAGGCTTGCATGGATTTTTTGGAGTTAGCCGGCGAAAATTTGGACGCAATTTGCGATCGTATCGTGACCGTTGATGAAACATGGGTTCGCCAGTATGACCCGGAGTCCAAACAAGAATCCATGCAATGGATGAAAAAAGGAGAAAGGGCGCCGAAGAAATTTAAGGTGGAAAAGTCAGCGTCAAAGCTTATGGCGACTGTTTTTTGGGATAGCGAAGGCATTTTGCTAATTGATTACTTACCTAAGGGAACTACAATGAATGGTCAGTATTATGCTAATTTATTGGCTCAGGTTCGTGAAGCTATTGTTCAGAAGAGACGCGGGAAGTTAGCGCGTGGAGTGCTCTTTTTGCAAGACAACGCGCCCGTTCATAAGGCGCGCGTTGCGAGGCAGGCCCTACATGACACCGGCTTTTCTGAAATAGACCATCCTCCCTACAGTCCAGACCTAGCTCCTAGCGACTTTTTCCTTTTTTCCAATTTGAAAAAGGACTTACGGGGCCGGAGATTTTCAGATGACAATGAAATGATAGCCGCCGTAAATACACATTTTGAAGACAAAGACAAGGAATATTTTTTTGGTGGTTTAAAGGCGTTATACGCCAGATGCGAGAAGTGCATATCCCTTGAGGGAGATTATATTGAGAAATAAAAAATATAAAACTTGACTTTTCGTTTTTTAAGTACCTTAGGCCGCGGACTTATCAGCCTGCCCTCGTATTTTCTTCGTCTAATACGAAGTTTAATATTTGGAAGTCATTGACGACCCGATTGTTAAGATAGGTTTATATATATTTTTTCATATATTGCTATTGATGTATCTACGAAACAGGTGTGTAGGCTTGTTTAATCAGATAGAATTTAACCGACTATTTTTGTTTTTTTCAGATGGATGCAAGCCGAATTCAGTGTTATTACCTAATAAATTAACTTTTTGTCTGCCCAGAACAATGGGCTTAGTGAAGTCGTTTGTATCCCGGCGTCCTGGATTAGATTGAGAAATAAAGAATGTACAACAGCCTTGACGGCGTATCCCGTTGAACCACCAGAAATCATGAGAGAACGGGTCAAAAACTACGAGAATCCTAAGAATGACCGGAACTCGTACTTGGCGCAGGTCAGATACAGCACAGGTCAGTTCTATGACAGAGTTTTTTGATCACTACTCTGCTGAATCCATATCATCATCATTTCAGTTATCATGGGCGTAGATCGCATCTTGAACGTGGTTGAGCGGAAGTTTAGGTCTCAGTACTGCTTGAATGACAATTACATTTTTGTTCCAGATTTCTACGACAGTGTGATTCAATGCGTCAATGAACGCGAGCAAATGGCAGAAGACTCTAGCGACTCTAGGGCGATTGTCACAGAAGCAGAAAGTCCTCATTGCTCTTATTCGTCGGAATTCCAACAAAATATTTTTAGGCAACAATCTGAGTCATTGAGAAATGTAATTGATCTAGATAGTGACGATGACGTTCCTTTGAATTTATCTATTAGCTTTTCAGAGAGTCGTTACACCAACGAACGCGAGCATAGTATGGAAGAACTTTACTACCCTGAAGCGATTATCACAGAAAGTGAAAGTCCATATTGCACTTATTCGTCGGAATTCCAAAAAAATATTTTTAATAGAACGGATGAATTTCCGAGGCAACAATCTGAGTCATCGATAAATGTAATTGATCTTGCTAGATAGTGACGATGACGTTCCTTTGAATTTATCTATGAGTTTTTCAGAGAGTCGTTACACCAACGAACACGAGCAACGAACGCGATATTATTTTTATCACTTAAGTGGCAATACAATACTTTAAGAAAAAGTGTTAACGAAAAAGACAGTTACATATTTCCATTTTATTATCAAGTGCAACATGCGAAACAGAAATGCTATCCACCAAAAGATGCTATTACAGTGACAGAAACCTCAGCTAAAATAAAGTTACAAGCTCTATTGGATATAACGAAAACAAGAATAATGACGTCACTAGTCATAGATAGTGGTTGTAAAGAACTTACACTAATCAGTAAGTGGGTATTTGACGGTGCTTCTAATCAAGCCAATTACAAACAAAAAATGCAAACAGACGATGAACAAGAAAGTCAACTTGACGATTCAACATGTTCAACATTATCTTAGGCAAATATATTTTCTTCGTCTAATACGAAGTTTAATATTTGGAAGTCATTGACGACCCGATTGTTAAGATAGGTTTATATATATTTTTTCATTTATTGCTATTGATGTATCTACGAAACAGGTGTTTAGGCTTGTTTAATCAGATAGAATTTAACCGACTATTTTTGTTTTTTTCAGATGGATGCAAGCCAAATTCAGTGTTATTACCTAATTAACTTTTTGTCTGCCCAGAACAATGGGCTTAGTGAAGTCGTTTGTATCCCGGCGTCCTGGATTAGATTGAGAAATAAAGAATGTACAACAGCCTTGACGGCGTATCCCATCGAACCACCAGAAATCATGAGAGAACGGGTCAAAAACTACGAGAATCCTAAGAATGACCGGAACTCGTACTTGGCGCAGGTCAGATACAGCACAGGTCAGTTCTATGACAGAGTTTTTTGATCACTACTCTGCTGAATCCATATCATCATCATTTCAGTTATCATGGGCGTAGATCGCATCTTGAACGTGGTTGAGCGGAAGTTTAGGTCTCAGTACTGCTTGAATGACAATTACATTTTTGTTCCAGATTTCTACGACAGTGTGATTCAATGCGTCAATGAACGCGAGCAAATGGCAGAAGACTCTAGCGACTCTAGGGCGATTGTCACAGAAGCAGAAAGTCCTCATTGCTTTTATTCGTCGGAATTCCAACAAAATATTTTTAGGCAACAATCTGAGTCATCGAGAAATCGAGAAATGTAATTGATCTAGATAGTGACGATGACGTTCCTTTGAATTTATCTATGAGCTTTTCAGAGAGTCGTTACACCAACGAACGCGAGCAAAGTATGGAAGAACTTTACTACCCTGAAGCGATTATCACAGAAAGTGAAAGTCCATATTGCACTTATTCGTCGGAATTCCAAAAAAATATTTTTAATAGAACGGATGAATTTCCGAGGCAACAATCTGAGTCATCGAGAAATGTAATTGATCTAGCTAGATAATGACGATGACGTTCCTTTGAATTTATCTATGAGTTTTTCAGAGAGTCGTTACACCAACGAACGCGAGCATAGTATGGAAGAACTTTACTACCCTGAAGCGATTATCACAGAAAGTGAAAGTCCATATTGCACTTATTCGTCGGAATTCCAAAAAAATATTTTTAATAGAACGGATGAATTTCCGAGGCAACAATCTGAGTCATCGAGAAATGTAATTGATCTAGCTAGATAATGACGATGACGTTCCTTTGAATTTATCTATGAGTTTTTCAGAGAGTCGTTACACCAACGAACGCGAGCATAGTATGGAAGAACTTTACTACCCTGAAGCGATTATCACAGAAAGTGAAAGTCCATATTGCACTTATTCGTCGGAATTCCAAAAAAATATTTTTAATAGAACGGATGAATTTTCGAGGCAACAATCTGAGTCATTGAGAAATGTAATTGATCTAGATAGTGACGATGACGTTCCTTTGAATTTATTTATGAGCTTTTCAGAGTCGTTACACCAACGAACGCGAGCATAGTATGGAAGAACTTAACTACCCTGAAGCGATTATCACAGAAAGTGAAAGTCCATATTGCACTTATTCGTCGGAATTCCACAAAAAAAATTTTAATAGAACGGATGAATTTCTAGGCAACAATCTGAGTCATCGAGAAATATAATTGATCTAGCTAGATAGTGACGATGACGTTCCTTTGAATTTATCTATGAGTTTTTCAGAGAGTCGTTACACCAACGAACACGAGCAACGAACGCGATATTATTTTTATCGTCGGAATTCCAACAAAATATTTTTAGGCAACAATCTGAGTCATCGAGAAATATAATTGATCTAGATAGTGACGATGACGTTCCTTTGAATTTATCTATGAGCTTTTCAGAGAGTCGTTACACCAACGAACGCGAGCATAGTATGGAAGAACTTTACTACCCTGAAGCGATTATCACAGAAAGTGAAAGTCCATATTGCACGTATTCGTCGGAATTCCAAAAAAATATTTTTAATAGAACGGATGAATTTCCGAGGCAACAATCTGAGTCATCGAGAAATGTAATTGATCTAGCTAGATAGTGACGATGACGTTCCTTTGAATTTATTTATGAGTTTTTCAGAGAGTCGTTACACCAACGAACACGAGCAACGAACGCGATATTATTTTTATCACTTAAGCTGACCAAGTGGCAATACAATACTTTAAGAAAAAGTGTTAACGAAAAAGACAGTTATATATTTCCATCTTATAATCAAGTGCAACATGCGAAACAGAAATGCTATCCACCAAAAGATGCTATTACAGTGACAGAAACCTCAGCTAAAATAAAGTTACAAGCTCTATTGGATATAACGAAAACAAGAATAATGACGTCACTCGTCATAGATAGTGGTTGTAAAGAATTTACACTAATCAGTAAGTGGGGATTTGACGGTGCTTCTAATCAAGCCAATTACAAACAAAAAATGCAAACAGACGATGAACAAGAATGTCAAATTTTTATATAAAGTAAGTCTTTTACCGGCCCGTTTCAGCCCACTGTGCGACGGGCCTTACACGTGGATTGACTTTTTATTGCTACAGTACTGAAATCCTCGAAGATCATGTGGTGCCTTGCGCAGGATATATCGGACAGGATATGCAATTGATGCATGATAATGCACGGCCTCATCTTGCTCTTGTGGCGACTCAGTATCAACACGACATCGGCATTCGTGAGATGGACTGGCCAGCTCGAAGCCCGGGCATGAATCCGATAGAACACCCATGGGATGAGCTGAAACGTCGGGTTCGAGCCCGAGTATCTTCTCCATCAAGACTTCCAGAGCTGCAAATGGCAATTGAACAAGAGTGGAATGCAATTCCTCAAGATTTCATCGTCAGGCTCGTTAGGTCGATGAATTCGAGGATGCCGACAGTTATTATTTGGTTTTTCCTTGTTTTGTGGCATTTTTTTTCATTTTATGATTAACATTGAACACGTCAGAAAAACGACGCTTTTTTGTGTATGGAATATTAACACTTATGAATTGATTAATCTCAATGCGTATCCATTCATTTTAAACATCATGAAATTTTCTTTCTTTTGGTGTAACTAAGATAGTTCTAAGTTGTATACTTTCTGGGAAAATCGAACCAGAGTCCCAAAGTAGCGGGTGGCCCGGTTTATTTGCTGTCCAGTGTATGTTCATTTCCCGACAAGAATAAAAAATAAATAAATAATGCAGACAATCTACACAATACAATCTAGCCCCAAACTAAGCAGAGCTGGCACTATGGGAACCAGATAGCTGATACTTGCATACATTTTTATATAAATAAATACATAGAATTCAATATTACACCCAGACAGAAAACTAACATCTATGTTCATCTCACAAATATTTGTTATCGGTAGGGATCGAACTCATGACCTCTTACGTACAACAGCGGTCAGAGAACAGAACGTTAGATTAGGCTATGAGCCAATAAGAGCTTTAAATAAGAGCTTTAAATAAGAGCGAAAAATTATAGTACAGTGAATAATTGTACAATCGTATTTCGTAGACACTCGTAGACATATCGGACCTATTCAGCTGATTATTAATTCATTTTTTTATTATTCATAACCAATTTTCGGACGGCTTGCGGCTTGCTTGGTAGTGTTAGAACACCAAGGAAACAAAAAATAATTTCACATGTACTTTTAAATTAGGAGAGCAGAACTCCAGGAGCCTAATTCTCGGGCCAACCGAAATCATTTTGCAATTTTATTTTATTGCTTCTTTTCGAAGATAGAATGGATTATTTCCTTGAGTAATTCATCGACGAGCTCATCGTAGAAGCCTCGACAGCTACGATATACGGAAAACGTAGAAAAAGTGCGGGGTTGTGCAATGCCAATGTGTATTTAAGGGGCATTGAAAATCTCGTTCGGCCCGAGAATTAGGCTCCAGTTGTTTTATCGTTGAACTTGAATGCAGTTCTACAAATTTATCCAATACTTCTTGTTGTTAATTTTCGGCAAATAAATTCCCGGGTAGAAACATCGTATGATATCAAATCATTCTACAGAATTCTAGAAAATTTCGGCAAAACCATATTGAAATATGTTCGAGAAGACATATCGCACCCATTAAGCTGATGTTATTCATTACACATTTACGGAACAATTATGAAATTTCCTGCGATTACTTAGCAGGTAGGTAGTTGAAGTGTTACAACACCCAGGAAACAAGAATTAATTTCACACGAATTTCAAAATTAGGAGAGCAGAACTCCGGCTGTTTTATCGCTGAACTTGAAGACAGAACTCCAAGTTTATCCAATACTTCTTGATGTTAATTTTCGGAGAACGAGAAAATAAATGGCCGGGTAGAAACATCGTATGATATCAAATCATTCTAGAGAATTCTAGAACATTTCAGCAAAACCATATTGAAATATGTTCGAGAAGACATATCGCACCCATTAAGCTGATGTTATTCATTACCCATTTACGGAACAATTATGAAATGTCCTGCGATTTATTAGCAGGTAGGTAGTTGAAGTGTTACAACACCCAGGAAACAAGAATTAATTTCACACGAATTTCAAAATTAGGAGAGCAGAACTCCGGCTGTTTTATCGCTGAACTTGAAGACAGAACTCCAAGTTTATCCAATACTTCTTGCTGTTAATTTTCGGAGAACGAGAAAATAAATGCCCGGGTAGAAACATCGTATGATATCAAATCATTCTAGAGAATTCTAGAACATTTCAGCAAAACCATATTGAAATTTGTTCGAGAAGACATCGCACCCATTAAGCTGATGTTATTCATAACACATTTACGGACGGATTATGAAATGTCCTGCGATTACTTAGCAGGTAGGTAGTTGAAGTGTTACAACACCCAGGAAACAAGAATTAATTTCACACGAATTTCAAAATTAGGAGAGCAGAACTCCGGCTGTTTTATCGCTGAACTTGAAGACAGAACTCCAAGTTTATCCAATACTTCTTGCTGTTAATTTTCGGAGAACGAGAAAATAAATATATTTCAATACTCAATATATTTAATGCATACTCATGGTTCAGTTTAGGCACATACATAGTTTTTATGTGTACCTAAGTCAGTATCACATGGACCCTGTGTATAGAGTAAAGCAACATGGAGGTAGGCAGAGGTTTATAGACAGTAATATTTCACAAGCAGCAAACCCAGGCGTTTCCCTACATCGTATGATATTAGATCATTCTAGAATTATCTTGGCCAAATCTAGAATTATTAGAAAGTCTTTAGGTGATAGAAAAGGATAGACATAGAAAAGTCTTTATGAGAAAAAAAAGGATTGGCATATAGATTTCAAATCTCTGGCCGCTCACTTCCACCTCTTCCTTCCAAACTCCCTTACAGCAGACCAAGCGTATCTACCACCACAATGAGGAGTAGGTTCTAGTTGGCAGTGATAGAGAAAACCATGTACTGCGTACACACACTTGCTTTTATATATTTCATATACTCCAACAAAACTTTAGTGATTAATAAAAGACACCATTTTATACAAGTTTTCGGTTTTTCTCATGAACTATACCTCATAGGTCACGTCCTAGGCCCCACGACACACATGCCTACGTGGCTACGTCATACAACTTGTGGCATGTAGGCTCGTTTTTTTTTATTTCCGGAGAACAGAACTCCAAAGCAAGATGCAAGTTTGATAATTACGAAGTATGACCGCAGAATATCTGTATTCTGTGACCATACTAAGGCTCTTCTTTATAGCGTCTACAAGTAGGGGCATGAGTAAACACCAGTTGCCCCTTAAGGTATATAAATCATCTATAGTAGATGCAACGGCCTGTTTACTTTTTTTAAAAGGCCCGTATGCAGAATAAATGCTTGAGTTGATCATCTAGCATATATTTTTCGACAGTTCTTCATTTAAAAGTGTCAAAAATCTATGCTTGAAGCTCGACTCAGACTCAAGCATTTTTCCTGGCTTCGGGCCTTACTCATAGTGTGGATGTCTACAGTGCCTTGGGATTTCAAAGACGGAAGATTTATTCTAGTGCAAGTGACTATACCACCACACCCAGCCTCAAAACAAATATAGCTTGAAAGGGAGCAGAGTTAACTGTTACGACACCACAAATAGAATGGGTTTTTGCGTGCGGTTTTTACTACTAATTATAAATTATTATGGCTTACCTAATATGTTGATAGAAAAACAATAATAAAACGCGACATTAGACTTTTTGATTGAAACAGCTTTCCTTCAGGGGCCGACGGAGGGCGAATTTTCATACAAACGTAATACCAAAATGATTACTAATTTAAGCAGATTTTCACTATATTACTGTAATAATTGTATTTGTACAGTATTTATCTAGGTTCCTGAACAGTTTTTATTTTAAATTACTTACCTCAAATGAAATAAACACCAATCGCATTTTACACATGTTTTTCATTGCAATATTTGTTGCCCACTACTATACAATATACATACGACCTACTAGATATTAGTAACCGATAAACATAGATTTTTCACTTATTACTACGTAACTAACGTTTGGCAAATAAATTTCATTTCACAATTTTACAGATATTACATAGATGCTTAATTCTGCTGTTTTCGAAAAAGGCTATCCTCACTAGCGGCCGCCTGCGGCTTTGTTGGCGTAGTAGCTGCAATTACTGATATACTTGAGATTATTTTTTAAAGTTATTCAGCGTTTAAGCTGGCAATGGCCATTTGTAGAGCGCCTTCTTGTGAAACGTTGCCGGCGATGAAACCGTTACTATGGCAGAATACGCAGCCCTGGATATTCGCCACTTCGCTTAATATCTCATCGCGCACACCCCACCAATCTTTATGCAGTGGTTTTCTGAAAATAAAAACAAACATTAAGGAAACGTACCTTCACAGCCCTACGCATCAAATATTTAAAAAGAAATAGTTAATAGTAGTAGTTCGCACCGAACTGAGATCTCGTGATGCGATCCAAATGCTCCGAAAAGTTAAGTACAGCATAGGTACCTAAATAAATACCTAATCAGAAAAAGAAAATGTTGCAAGAACCGATGTCTATCCTTTTCTATCACGTAAGGACATTTCTACAAATCTCAATTTTGATAAGAATAGAATGCTCCCAAACGTTCTCGAATGTTCACTTACACTCTGGAACACCCGGGCAACGCCGGCACTCGCGGCTAGAATCTAATATAATACTTATATAATTTTTATTGTAAATACATACTTAGAATACAATATAATACCCAGACAGAGAACAAACATCTACGTTTATCACAAAAAAAATATATTTTGTTCTCGATGGGGATCGAACCCACGACCTCCGGCGCAGAAGGAGGGCTACTACCAATTGAGTTGAGAGGTCGTCATGGTTTATACAGGGTACAGACCATATACGTGTATGTATTTGTTTACATAATGTTGCGCAGTAGCCTAATGCCTAGCGCCATCTGTTACCGAGAGGAGGAACTACTCACGAGTTGGGTGGCAGAGAGCGCCATCTGTTGACAAATGGCGGAACTACATTACGTGAACAATACAGAATCAAGTTCCGGATGTTTCTAGAGAGTTCAACGTAACATGCTCGAATAATGAGACGAGCTATAAATAGAAAATCGCTCGGATCGTGGGACAATTTAATGAACGTTTCGAGTGCGAAGTGTGAATTAGTGTCTTGTCTTGTATTGTGTTTTAATAAAGTGTTGGCTTTGAGTGATAATAAAAGTGTTCGTTGTGTAAAAATCGACTTTCATTGTTCAATAGACCCCCTCGTAACAATAACAAATATATACACGTCCCGTTTGCAGAAAGACAACTTTCCGTAAACGTGCTCAATTTCGGCTCACAGCCTAATTGGTAGTAGCTTAGCCTTCTGCGCTGGAAGCCGTGGGTTCGATCCCCACCGAGAACAAATATTTGTGTGGTGAACAGTGAACACAGATGTTTGTTCTCTGTCTGGGTGTTATATTGTTTTCTATATGTATTTACAAAAAAAAAGTATTTCATTATCAGCTATCTGGTTCCCATAGTACAAGCTTTGCTTAGTTTGGAGCTAGATAGTGTTGTGTCGATCGTCCGCATTATTTTTTTTTTTATTCGCGCGGGTGGTTTTTTAAACACAATATTGCTTACGTACTCAGGGTGAATGTAGCTTTCCAATGGTGAAAGATTTTTTGAAATCAGAACGGTAGTCATTGAGTTTATTCATTACAAACATACAAATATATCTTTCCTCTTTATAATGCTACATTTATCCCTGAGTGACATAGGCTATAAATAATACTCGAGACCCGCCCTAGCTTCACACCGGTGTATATTTTAGAAAAACCGGCCAAGTGCGAGTCGGACTCGCGCACGATGGGTTCCGTACCATTACATGCGAAGCCAGGGCGCGTCTCTAGTCTCTCTCTATATATAAAAATGTTATATTGGTTTGTGTACGCTTCAAAAATTCGAATAGTTCTGCACCGTTTAAGCTGAAATTTTAGCATGATATATAATCCGCATCAAGGATTGTTTTTTTTTTCAATCACAATGTGCCAGCAAAGCGTGACAGGGTATAGCTAGTTTCTAATAAATGTACCTGGTAACAAAGCTTGAAGGACTGATGGGCACCGCTTGAACTCTCCAAGAGTTGGGCTTATCATTGAACACGACATATTTGATCTGATCGCCGAGTACCATCTCAGATTCCAGATCAAACAAATGCTCCTTCCATGGAAAGCGTTCGGTGAACTTCAAAATTGCACCCGATTCATGGACCTGGTGCCTGGCTTCTATCGAAGACTTGACATAGCCCCGAGCTGGTAACCACACGGAGCTGAAGTAGTTGACCGTGTACAGGAACTCCTCGCTGACAAGGGCCATAGCTTTTTTGAAAATCTAGAAATAGGAGAGTTGAGTTATTTTTTCTGAATCATCAAAAAAAAAATTGGAAAATACATCATCCCCACTTGGTTTCCGCAAGTAGGCCTCTCTAGCGGGCCGTTTGTGCGACGCTTGACACGTGTTGCTCAAACTTTTTTCAGGTTTTACGACACGCCGCCGCGCCGGTTTCCTCACGATGTTTTCCTTCACCGTTTGAGAACACTAGCATTATGTACATACATTTTTCGACAGAAAAACTTATTGGTACACGACTTGATTTGAACACACGACCTTAGGATCGGAAGGCGAGGCCGCTACCACTAGACCACCAGTGCTCTGACCATCAGTACTTATATAATAGACTAAGATATTGGTACTATTTAGACCGAAATCCCAACTAAGTACACATATATGCCAACCACATAACACAGAAGAACGGCCAAGAGGCCGGCAAAGTGTCGACATAATACATGAGTATGTGCTCATTTTCCATTCAATTTTCGGGAGTCGTGAAATTAAAAATGTCTTGTTGCAAAATACAACAACTTTCCAAACTTTCCAAACAAAAAGACAAGCAACAAGTTAAAAGAAAGAAAGACTTTCTTTAAATCCTCCTTCCTTCCTTTTAAAATTAAAATTAAAAATTAAATCCTCTCGCTTAAAATCCTCATATTTAGTGATATTATAAATAAAACAGTTAAAACGTAAAACTGGCTACAGCTTTCTACTGTATTCTGTGGTGTCAACCATATTGTGCTGTATAGGTAGCGGCACATAACTCTAGCGCTGACCGTTATTGCGCAGAAGTCAAAAATAAGGCACCTGAGGGGGGCTAGCGCTATGAAGGGCGGGGCGTGCATAGCGCTAATTGGCGCTTCAGTCGCACTCCACTCTCTGTACCAATAAGACACTCTGCACACATCCAGTGTGCGCGACATACGCACACTACGACGCACGCGCAGCTATCCCCTCCGCGTATCGCTCATTTCTTATTTCGTATGTAATAACTGACCTCATCTAGATCAGCTTTCTGTTCAGAGTTCCATTCTGGATTAAGCCGGCCGACTCTTGAACTCAAGTTGGTCCGGATTTTGTACTTCGGTTCATCACTTGTCATCGGGACTCCATTGTCTATGGCATCTATCTCTTCGATGAAGTTTTCATATACCTGCAATAAACAAAAATCTGATTCAGTACATACACCTTTAATTTGCTACGAGGGCTGCCTTTTAAGTTGCGTCGTTTGAAATCCATTTCATCATCATCAACCCATATCAGTCCACTGCTGGATGTAGGTCTCTTCCAAGACGCGCCACTGAGCCCAGTCTTCGGTTCTATTCCTCTGGTGCTTGCCAGCTACATTTCGCAGATCGTCGCCCCACCTTGCCGAAATTGCCTTGAATTTTGCCACTAGAAATCCATTTACCGTTTTTTAAAGAATTCTCCGCGATATTAAATATACACTTCTGCATGCATTCGAACCAGTTTTTAAAATATTTATTCCACTCCAAAGGGTGTTTTAAAAACTGGTTCGAATCCATGTCAAAATGGCCGATTTGTGTGCGTCAACAGCTTCTTTGGGTGAGCTGAAACGCTGACCACGACTATGCTTAATTTTGGGAACGTACAAAATCTGTACTTGGTGAGCAGTACCAACTTGGTAAGTAGGTGGTGAGCAGGCCTGTTTCAAGTGTCGCCTGACACGTAATGTCTTCGAACTTTTTAGGTTCTACGACTTGCCGATTTTCTCATGATGTTTTCCTTCGCCGTTCGTGAGTACTAGCATAGTGCACACAATTTTTTGGGCAGAATAACTGATTGGTGCACAACTGGATTTTAACCCACGACCTTAAGATGGGAAGGCGTGACCGCTACCACTAGACCACCATTCTGGTTCTAGCTTAGCCTATCATACAAAAATGTTAATGCTCATCATCACACAATGTATGTCTTCAGTGACCTTACCTGTGAAATATACCTTTTTGTAAATTATTTTGATATCTTGGGTAATTGGTATTTCCTTGGATGATACATTCTGGATCACATCCTCACCGTAGTATGCATATACTAAGCCTGCAGAGCTCAACCTAGGACAAATAAATCAAACTTTATGCTAATTTGCACGGGTGGAATAATTTAAAAGTGACTCGACTTCATATTTTTCATCACATTTTTTCTAAATTATACCAGCAAAGCCAAGGGGGGTCTCTAGTAAAAACTAAAGTCAATAAAACTCACAAATGACATGGCTTTTGTAAATTAATTTTCAAAATTGGTTCCGTTGATCCAGAGTACAGAGTTCAGAGATAAGAAAAGATTCGTAATTTTGTATGATTGAAATACAGGGACCGATTTCAAATGTATGCCTATTAATTTGAGGCATTTAGGTGTTAAGCTTCAAGTGCCAGTAATTTCACCGGCACTGGCACACCTTTCAAAACTTAGGCCGAAATTCATAGACCGAACTTTGACTTCACTTTGATGGAAAGTTTCAACTAAAATTATATTTCACAGTTCTGTCAAGCTCTTCTTTTTTCAAAATATTGATAGGAAACTTCGATAAACTAAGCTTACTTTGCGAAGACTGCTTTGCTGTAAAGCAAAGTGCGGTCTATGAATCTCAGCCTTACTGTAAGCTACTTGATGGCAGAAATAAGCATGGTAGAACTTCCCGGGACGACAGCCCCTCAACAAAGAGATCTTACTGCTGGGCTACATTTTAAAATACTATAAAAAATCGGTTGTCTGTAAAGTCGGTTTACTGACGATAGTTGAACGTGATAACGTCATAAGAAAATACTGATGGAATGGTTGCATTTTTCAAAAGAATTTTAATTAATATTTGTTTGATAGATATTTTGCATGGATATAATATAGATAAGGACTCGCGGACTCGCGGACTCGGACTCGGACTCGGACCCGGAACCCGACCGAACCCTTACCCTTACCCTCATTTACCCCTACCCATTACCCGACCCGGGCTCGGGCTCAGGTAAATGGAACGACGAAACGACGTAACGACGCATGAGTCATGTTTTTACGTGCGTGCAGCCGGTTCCATCGATTTATAAGACGTTATCACGTCAAAACACCAAGACATAAACATAACAAGACATAATGGCTCATAGCCATGGCCTTAAATATAACGTGAAGAAGAGTGAGTGCATGGTCTTTCAGGCCAGAGGAAAATGTCCGTCGTACATACCACCGATAAAATTGTATGGAACGCCGGTAAATAGAGTGGAACAATTTAAATATCTCGGACATTTAGTAACCTCCGACCTGAAAGACGATGTGGATATAGAGAGAGAACAGAGGGCGCTGTCTGTTAGAGCGAACATGATCGCCCGCAGGTTTGCTCGTTGCTTCACTGATGTAAAAATTACACTTTTCCGAGCCTACTGTACTAGTTTCTACACGAGCAGCCTGTGGGCGAACTATACTCAAAAGCAGTACAGTGCCCTTCGCGTACAATATAATAACGCGTTCAGGGTGCTGGTGGGGCTGCCTCGCTTCTGCAGCGCATCCGGGATGTTTGCAGAAGCGCGAGTAGACTGTTTCTACGCTACCATGCGCAAGCGCTGCACGTCCCTGGTGCGCAGAGTGCGGGCCAGCTCCAACACCATCCTGAGCGTGTTTGCCAGTAGGTTTGATTGTCATTATATGAACCATTGCGATATGGTTCATTTAATGACAAGCAAAACTACAATTAGATAGGTTACACGCTGCGGGGTTCTCTCCATATAAATGTATGTGTATAGGTTAATTAAGTACTACTAACAATAGATTTAAGTTTTACGAACAAAATGATCCATGTTGACCGAAATAAATAATTATGATTTATGATTTTGATGATAAAGTTCTTGGTGGGACTCTAAGGCCAAGATTCATAGTCGTGACTTTGCTTTACAGCAAAGGAGTCTTCGCAAAGTAAGCTTTGTTTATCGAAGTTTACGTTCAACATTTTAAATAAAGAAGAGCTTGACAGAACTATGAAATATATTTTTGGTTGAAAGTAGAACTTTCAATCAAAGTAAAGTCAAAGTGCGATCTATGAATCTGGGCCTTACTCATGCGATGACCAAATAATTTCACAAATCTTACTTTATTTTGTACTTGTCTCCAAGCTCTGGTTTCAATGAGCTAAGTGTCTCCGTGAATTCTCTCTGATGGTGGTCATATCTCTTCTTCTCATGGTCAAAGGTTGCTCCAACATCCACAACTGGAAATTAAAATGGAGTTTTAGCAACCAAATCAAAGATAGTCAAAATCTCATAGCTATTGGCAAACTTTTCTGTGCATTAGTAATATATTATGTCAGATTGATTGGGGACCTGATTTTAATTATGGTCTAAATAATGTGTCTTTGGGGTTCAACTTTAAGCAATAAAGACTATTTTAGATTTAATATTTTTATTTAAGAGATCCATGAAATAATTTATGAATTGATTACAATAAAAATATTTACAAATGCACAAGAGATCCAACTTTTGAAACTATTTTTATGAATGATGGGATATTTACCATAATGAAATTTTGTTTGGCTCCCAATATTTCGGCACAGTTGCATGGAAATGCAAATTGAAAATTCATGATGGCTAATATTGTATTGTTTATAAAATAGCACTAGAGATCCGCCCCTGCTCCGCATTGGTGGTTAAGTTCAAAAGCAGTGGCAGACTTTAAATTTATCAGCTTTCTTTTTAATATGACAACCATGCACAGTGGGGTAGATCTCTTGCAAAAAGTTTGGCCTGTTTCTCAGAGAAGAGATAATGGAGCTTTCTTAGTGAAACATTTTCGAAAATGGGTCCGTAAATTTTGAATTTATTTGTTACATTATGTTTCCTCTTCATAATACCTATAACTTTAGTACAGTTACAGAAGTACAGATCCCCTTTCCAATATTTGTGACCTATTGGAATCTAGGCTGAAATTTTTGCCACAGGTAAGTCAAGACCAGGGCGTCGATTCTAGCAACACAAATCACTCAAGCGATCGCGTAAATCGATGCGAGTTGTAAATTTTTGTTTGATAAATTTGAAAATGGAACGCGGATTCAGCGATCACTCAATCGAGCCGTGTTGCTGGAATCGACAGGCAGGGATCCCCAAACTATTTTGGACAAGTGACCCCTTTTTCAAAATGAACAGTTACCTCAGACCCCCATGGCCAAATTACCTACTTTTAAGAACAACCCCCTTATTCACAATGGTCCCCTAACTTAAAACAGCTGCTATAGAGTGTTATTTTTCATATGTCTCTCTCAACTTACGTCAATAGAAGACAGAGTGAGAATTAGCAATGCTTTAAGTAAGCAGACTATTATGAATAAGGGGGCTTATCTTTAGTTTTTTCCTATGGATACAAAATACCAAGGTACTTAGGTACCAATTGGAAAACTTCTCACTTGGTGTGATTAAAGTGGACTTCATTTTCTCATCAAAATTTAACAAAATAAACGTATGTTGTACAAACTTGAGACTTTACATTACTACAACAATGCTAGGTATTTCCTACAAAAATATTAATTATTCTTAGTACACAACATAAACAATACAGTACCAACCTACCTATCTTGAAAGTTTGAAATAAGAACTTGTGTTAATTTAATACGGGTCAATTTTTGGACCTTGTCAACCCCCAAAATAAGTTTTCCTTTATGTCGACCCCTAAGAAACCAATATCGACCCCAAGGGGTTGATATGGACCACTTGTCCATATATGGGAATCCCTGGTCTAGACTAACATGGACACCCAGAAGTCAAAAAAGCAGCTAGATTAATTTAAAATAATTACCAATATCACATTCGTTGAGCTTAGACATGTCGCGCGTACGGACAATGGTGGCATCCTTGTACTGTGGCAGTTGTTTGAGCATGAAGCAGGCCAAGACCTCGTCACAGTGGAACACTCCATCATGGGTTCCTATCTGGAAATAAGCCATAGTTGGTTGTGAGCATGTGACTCCAGGAACAAGTTTATTAAGCCCCAGAGTCTAACCTTGACTCCACGAGTGGCCTTATTACAAAGTTCATGATAATAACTTGAATGATAAGAAATTTATAAATTGGTTACTTCATGACTTTACTATAATTCTGAAGGCATGTCTTAATAGTGGCAAAAGAACTGGCATCCTGCTAAATTTAATTTATAAAGTACCATATAGCTTGACCTTGATTTGTGATCACGACAAAATAATTGTGCAAGTAATGTAAGAAAATAATCACCACGCACTTAAATCACTGGTTTAAACAAAGTAGGAGTTTAAGAAAATAATCACCACGCACTATAGTCCCAGGTTTATACAAAGTAGTAGTTACGGTAGACAGTCCTAACTCAATCAAGCAGAGACTTAGTAGAACGTGGTATTTAGAGTAGAGCCCAACATAGCGCTCACTACGCTACGTTATCTATTACCTATCATATCAAGCAGTAGGTACACTTAACTAGTTTATCAAGACTCAGTACATGCTTAAATATTTATAAGAAGTGTACTCGATGCGATGAATAACAGTGAAAGAATAAAGGCAAGCCAAATTCGAAACCACAACGGCAACTTTTTTAACCTCGAATGTTTTATTACGTCTGGAACGGATACCTGTGCTGATTACCAGAGTAATATGAACATAAAAATAGTAATATTACCATATATCATCAACATTATATATATTATTATTACCTTCATGTTCTTCAGGGCGCTAAATTTTCTGTCAGCGATGAAATGGCTTGGTTTCGACGCAATACAATCAGTAATTACTCTAACACCGTATTTCAATTTTCTAAGCATAGTACACACAACATTATTTAATTAGAACATTCATTAAACAGAATCTACACAATACAGAGAAACGAACTTGCGCAAACGCAAATGAATTAACATCAGCAGAAAGGAAAAGGAATGAGCCAACGAATTCTACAACGAAAACGAAAATAAAATGGACGCCGCTTGTGTCTGTTTTTATTTTTTGCTTGCTTGGATGCAAAGTCTTTTCGCCAAGTCCTATACGCCGTTTGTGAATGAGTCAGTGCTGCCAGTGGCAGATAGTCAAATATAACATATAACATGAGTCAGAGTGAGACAGCTCAAAAAGTAACATTTTCACGTCCAAAGTAACATTATCATAATTTAAGTGGAGAACCAGTTATAACGACGCAGTACTTTCTTATGGCACTTTAGTACACAAAAACCAAAAATTTTCTGTCCTATTTATTAAACTCGCAATCATTAAAATCGATTATTATCACACAAAAACATTATTAAATGCGTTCCGTTTCATGATACTTGTTTGTTTGCTTGATCACAATAATAGTCGTTCAGATGCTCGGCCACAGCAGTGCAGTCAGGTGTTTTCTAAGTCATTTGTTTGTTGTCAAATGGAACAAAATGAAAAATCATAGGCTTTTTAGACTTCTTGCTGCCACATGTAATGCAGGACGTAACTAGGAACATTAAAAAAACATGCTTTATTCTTTATTCTGAGAGGCGTAATGCATTTTCAGCGTTATAACATAATACATAATCATTGGTATCTACGCGAGACGGAAAATAGCAGTTTGAGCGTGCCGTACTGTGCCGCGCATACTGGAACATAGAAACCAAAAAACAACTAAATTTGACTCAGAAAGTCCTGGAACACGCGCATCAAATCAGTGTCATTCCTCTCCAATGGGAGATTAATGGGTTTACAATCTCTAATTATGAACTTACAGAAGAGCAGCCACAGCAGTTTTAATCTGCATGAGGTCAGTAACACAAATTATTCGTATCACAACGTACACACACACACACTAAATCTATACACTAAATCTATAATAGGCAAATAATGGAGCTGGAATGGATAGGCTGTTGGATTTTTTCATATTCTTATTTCGATATGGCAGCACTGAATTGAATGAATTAAATTCCGTTCAGTTCATACTTCGTGTTTTGAGCACTGGGTACTAAATTTTTTGCCAAGAGCTTTTCCTAGGAGAACTGCTTCCCCAACCCACTCATTTCCTAGATGGCGCTGACGTTACAGGAACTAAGTTTCTATTGAATTATTGTTTCGGCAAAACTGTTATTTATTCACAAATAAATAATATAACCACTGCCTAGCTGCGTCGTTTATGAACCGATTTGAATACAAAAACATAGTAGCATGCTTTCAGATGAATTCCATAGAAATATCAGTTTATTCAGGAATTTGGATGATGTCGTTTTCTCAAGTCTGTATACTTCTTGCTAGTACAACTAGACAATCATAGATGGCGCTACTAATCCAAAGCCCATCTATGGCAAAGTAGGTTAGTAAGTAAAAAAACAGTTGGGGTATAAAAAAATCCCAATGGTGACCCGGAATGACGGGTGACGAACCGGAAGCCGTAACGTAGAATGAATGGACCGATGACATTGTAAAGATTGCGAGCTGCAGGTGGATAGAAAGGAAATTGATCCATGTGATACAATTGAATAAAACGAATGTACCTACTTACCAACATAGTATCGTAATGGAGCACAAAACTTTTTATTAGCTCTTACGAACGAGCTGATGGACAAAACGTTGGTTGGCTGGTAGCCCGGTTACGAACTAGGTAAAAGTAACCTGGTTACGTAAAGCACTAAAGACGCTTTCTTGCATCTAGGTAGGTACCTAAGGTAAAGTAACCTGGTTAAGTAAAGCATTAAAGATGCTTTCTTGCCTCTAAAAAAGCAGTAGGTACTACCCTACTTATCTCGTTTCACACGATCATCATCATCATCATCCTCAGCCCGACTTGCTGGGCATAGACCTCTCTTTGCCATTCACCACGATCATGGGCTACCCTGATTCATGTGCAGCCCCACTACACTGACAACGAAAAAATAAAGAAAAAATTGTCGTCAATCCATCGTGTCGTCTGACGCTCTGCTTCCCACGATGCTCTAATTCTATAAACAAATCATTCGTTCTACTGGATTTGAACCTACGATCTTAGGATTGGAGGCTGGGTTGCTTGCGGCCACTAGACCAACGATGCTTTAATTTACCTAAGTACCTAACTTACGTACCGTCCTGAGCGAAGCAAAAAAAAATCAAAATTGGTTCACCCACAGAACAAAAAAATATTAGCCTAGACTACTTGTTTTTTTTTTGTTCTGAGGGTTCACCTGTTTAGGAGCTACAATGCGACAGACAGACACACACAAGACACTGCAAACTTAAAACGACCGTCGTTTTTGCGTCGGGGGTTAAAAATCTGCCAATTTTAATGGTTTTCTTACATTTGGTAAGTAAAGACCTCCACCGAAAAAAACCCGGAATAATGTAGCATAATAAGTGCATGGAGGTCACCATCTATCTATCTACACTAATATTATCAAGAGGAAAAAAATATTTTTATTTTTGTGTGTATGTTTGTAATGAATAAACTCAAAAACTACTAAGCTGATTTCAAAAATTCTTTCTCCTTTAGAAAGCTACATTCACCTTGAGTAACATAGGCTATAACTGTGTGTTTAAAAAATAAATGTCCACCCGTGCGAAGCCGGGACAGGCCGCTAGTCTAGTATATTCTAAATCACCTTTCATCTAGCACAAAAGAAGCTTCCTACGAGGAGCGAAAATTATCTGACAATCCTTTCACCCCAATACAAACACTCTTTCTTATCGTGTCACTAATTCTTTCGAACCAAGTGTGGTGAAAGGATTTTAAGTGCGCCTCAGTGCGCCTCAAAGAGGCTCCTTTCTTGCACTTGACAAATAGTTTCGATATTTTTAGGTTCTACGATATGCCGGTTTCCTCACGATGTTTCTCATCACCGTTTGAGAGCACTGGCATACTGTACTTAGATTTTTGGGCAGACATACTTATTGGTACACAACTGGATTTCAACCCACGACCTTAGGATCGGAAGGCGGGGCCGCTACCACTAGGCCACCATCAGCGCTTTCATACAAACACTTAGAAGCAGATTATATTCTTAGTCTCACTTGAGGAGTATTTTTGTGTGAATAAAAACACAAATATTTTGTCTTCGGTGAGAATCGAACTCACAGCCTTCTCATCTAGCGGCACACAACTTGAGTGGTGAGCGATACGCGCTGCGCATGCGTCGTAGTGTGCCATGTCGCGCACACTGGATGTGTGGATGTGTGCAAGTGTCCTATTGGTACAGAAAGCGGAGTGCGACTGGAGAACCAATCAGCGCTACGCACGTCCGCCCTTCATTCCGCTAGCCCCCCTCAAGTACCTTATTTTTGACTTCTGCGCAATAACGGTCACCGCTAAAGTTATGTGCCGCTACCTATACCAACTAAGAAAACTGCCCCAAACATGGTGAACTATTTAGCTGTCACTCTTCAGGATCTGCCTTCTCGCTCGCACATATCGACATCCGAAGGTCAGAAGTTCTAATCAGATAGGACACCAACTTGTTTTACTCTTAAGAAATTCATGGCAGTAGGTACATACCCTAAGACGGTGAAGGAAAACATCGAATATTTTGAATGGAAGTTTAACTAAACAGTTAGGCAGTTAACGGAATGGCAAATTCAACAAGTTGACTACGACACTGACATGCCCCTTTTAAGTGTTTTACTAATCGACCGATAAAATATTAAACAGCTTTGTTTATGTCAACTTTTTCAACCAGAATTTGGAAAACTGTCTAATTATTTATAAGCAGTTTTTTTTTGAGATGAACAACTGGCAAATATTTGAACGGTTGTGTGATGCATGAAATAAAAAAAAGTATTTATTTAACTATGATAAACTATTCAATATGCAATTAAATTTTGTCCAATTTTAAAACTAAGTGCCTATAATGTAATTCCATTCTTTAATTTAATGTTTACATATTTCTTAATGCCCTATTGATGCAATAATAAATAATTCAATCAATTTGACATGAGGATAATTATGGGCTGCTACATTGTTAGCCAAGTAGTGTTAGAGTAAAAATGCTGAACTGTTACTGTGTGGTTTCGTTGTTATTCGTTGGTGTACTGAGGACCTAAAGAGGTGGTCCAGTCAGTATGTGCTCGTGGCCCGAATTTGAAAGACGTGTCGTGCCTAATTAAATCATATTTAAAACAACTGTGCTTTTATTGAGCTTTCAGAAGGTAGGTTATACCTAATTTTAAACGTAGGTACTTGCTAAATAAAAAAAATAAAATATTGTTCGCCAGGTATTCTTTTTGAGGGCAACCTCCTTGACCTTCATAAACGACATGACGGCGATCTTCGCTTTATATAAATAAATAAATAAATAAATAAATAAATATTGTAGACAATCCACACAACACTATCTAGCCCCAAATTAAGCGTACCATGGGAACCAGGTAGCTGATATAATACTTAAATACATTTTTTTTTGTAAATACATACTTAGAATACAATATAACACCCAGACAGAGAACAAACATCTCTGCTCACCACACAAATATTTGTTCTCGGTGGGGATCGAACCCACGACCTACGGTGCAGAAGGCAGAGCTACTACCAACTGAGCTAGAGGCCAGTCAGAGTATTATTTGGCTACATGAGCCAAGCCAAGCCAAGCCAGCTTATCCTTGGTCTTCCCCTTCTTCTCGTTCCTTCTATGATATTTCTGATAAAGCCTTCATTAATACAAGATGGCCAATCTTACCTCTCTTCTCAGCAACTTTTTATCAGATTAAAAAAAATATTTCTGCCTTAGTTTTTGCCAAATATAAAGTAGAGACGGAAATCCTACTAATATTGGTAAAAGTAAACAGGCCTTTGCATCTAGTGTAGATGATTTTTGAAACGGTAGGGGCAACTGGTGATTACACAAGCCCTACTTGCGGGACGCTTTAGTGACTGCAGGATTTAAGATGGAATAGGCTTGCCCATCACCTATACTATCCTTACAGCTCAGTCGGCCTAATGCACAGGAAAAACATGGTCAATACATGCACAGCTGACTAAGCTATAGAAAGAAAAAAAAAGTAAATAGGTACATTTATTTTGGACACACCTTTTTTTTTTGGAGTTATGAGTACATTTTTTATGTTATTTTGATTTTGGCTATGGGTTTCCTTTACCGGTTGAGAGCACGTTAATTTTCTGAAGATTAAAATTTGTAGGTACCTTCTCGACTGGATTCGAACCCGCGAGGTGAAATTTAAGTAAGAATTAGTAAATATATGATGTACATTACTATGCAAACTTCCAACGATATTTGGTTTGAACGAGGTCTAGTGAGTAGTTTTTTTATACCTACGTCATAAATCGTAAACCGCAATTTACCTTTCGACGAACTACAAGAACCTTTAAATTATGTTACTTGTTGCTACGGAACCCTTCATGGGCGAGTCCGACTCGCACTTGGCTGCTTTTTTACATTTGCTATTGTAATAAACTTCTTGTAAATAAATATATTTCATTTCATGATGGTGATTAGTGATGATGTATGGAAAAATAAATGACAGATACAGTCTATCACAGGCGAAGTCACGGATAAAATCTAGCTAGCTTTTTAATCAACGAGCTTTTCCGTCTGTCAAACTTCGGGGGCCTGATAATATAATAGGCCTAAGTCATAATTTAACAATTTTGCGCATTAATTTTTGCTGGTCATAAAATCATAATGACAATAAAAACCTTTACAATCACATACGAACCAAGCACTTAATGATTATTATTAAGTCCACATCAGTCGTAAACTTAGTACACTAAGTTTCTGTTAACTTGACGTTTTAAAAACTAAACCGGAGACATTTCCGGGAGAAAAGCCTAAGGGGTACGTTTTAAAATCGCTGGCAAATGCTTGTAGCTATAAAGTAAAAAGTACGAAATAATAAGAGGAAAACGACGGAAGTGAGTCATTAGTTAAACTTCACAGAACCAAATCTTTGGTTATGTTCGGGGAAGTTTCAAGGTAGGTTAGGTCGCATGGTGATGGGTTCCGCGCTCAAACGAGTCCGAATGTCGTGGCTTGATGGTACCGCTAGCGATAGGCCGAGCTTTTTGAAGAAACTGTATCTGGCACCTCGAGATAGCGAAGCGAGCCAAGCGATCGGTCCAGCGCTGGCTGGCTGGCCACGCTCGCACACTCAGTGTCGTGCGAGATCCCTCACGGGCCGGTCGCGTTATGCCGCTTCACAAACTCAACAGAGCGCCGACCCGATCACGCTCTCGATAAAACTCGGTAATTTACGAGCATGTGATCCGCCAAACAAACCGTGCAGTAACCGATACGCATTCGCGAAAAAGTTTTTCGCTTTCACTTTTTGAGGTTAAGATTTTTCCGGTTATTTTTCCTAACAAGTTCGCGCGCATGAAAAGCCTCGGTTTTAGCTATTTGGCAGCCGGTGCAGCGTTTGCAATTGCATAACAATGCAGTGAAGGCCGAGTCGCTAGGAAAAGTCGGAAAATTGTTTTGTCATTTTCTCTATCGGTGAATTTTCTTTTCGGTGGTCGCTGTTTGCACGCGGAGTGTGTACGTGACGCCAGATTTGGGACGATTTCAGTGTAATGACTTGTGCGCTGTGACTGGCCTGTTACGAAACGCTCACGGCCAAAAGTTTACGGCGAAGAAAAAACTTTTTTTTTCGTTTTGGCGACAGCTATCTGCTAATTGCTTGACAAAATCTCTTTTGGCACGGAGGTGTAATATAATTTTGCGTTTGCATTGGTCCCACATGCTGCAGACCAATTATTTTAGTAAACATTTGCAGGTTTATAACATCTTATCGGGACCTTTATCGGTTCTTTTAATTTTTATTATCAACATTGTCGTTATAATTTTTTAATTTCGGGTTTGGCCTCAAGTAAAAGTTACTCTACGGTTTCTTTGGTGTCGAAATAAATGTCACATTGAAAGTGAGCAAATGTGTCTATAACGTGGGTGATTTTCAGTTCACAGCGAAACGTCTGAGGGAAATGTAACAAGTATCCATTACCTTCCCTGTGTAATGTCGATTTACACCAATAATACCAGTGTCCAGTTAGAGTTACAGAGATAACCACAAGTGAACACGATACAGTGACTGTTCGAAAGTGACACGACGTTGGGAAACTTACGCGGTTTTGAAAAACATTTCTGTGAACGGTACAACGAAAGTGCGACTTGTAAGTGTGCGAAAAATTTGTGTTAACTTGAAACGAAAATTACCCGGTTTTGTGACTTTGTTTGACCTCAGCGAGTGTAGACCAGGTGAGTGATAGTAAAATTATTTTATTAGATATCGCTTCTGTGCAGACCCGTTTTGGCATATATTTTTTCCACGTGGACTTTAGCTCTTGAAATCTCACGCCGGCCGTGCTAATTGATAAGGTTGTTCGATAAAACCGTAAAGTAAACTTGAGTGGATCACTTTCGAGTTAGAATGCGGAAAAGAGAGTCGTTTTGCTACGTCTACTTTGGAATAATTTTTCATAATAACTATAGGAGAGCTCGAAATCTTTATTTTACGAGAGCTTCTAGAGTTTCCACTTTAAAATAGTAGTATGAAAGTAGAAGTAAACAGTTTTCATTCATCACTTGTCGGTAGTTTACCATCGATTTTACCGGTTTCCATTAAAAATATATCATAAACTATATCTGGGATAACCACCTTATATTTTATAAACGAGTTGTCTAAAATGAGATCGATCGATAACTTGCCAGCAAAACTACTCAAGTCGTAAAATTGTTATTTCGTGTTTTGTTTTATTCACTTTTAAAATTGTTAAAATTTAGTGCATATTTTGATAAGCAAATTGTTTTGTCCAAATTTGAAAAGATCATTATAGCTTTGAGTATAAAGTCTAATAAGAGTAAAATTCTTTTATAATGATTAGTAAGATATAAAAATCTGCATGATTATGTACCTAGGTGTATTATGATTTAGAAGTAGGCAGTGAACAGCACAATACATGAAATTATAAATACATCGATGTCAATGATCTTTAGGTAAATTCGGAACTCGGTGACATGTACAGACTTAAGCTTATCCAGGTGAACTAACATTGCTTTCCTAGAATATGCAAGTCCATCTCGTTCTGAAAATAGTTAGGAAATGAAGGTGATTTAGCAGAATAATACATATAAATAAAATATAAAATATAGAAGAATAATATAAAAACCTCATGTTCCATGGTTTATGTTGCCGTTAAATTAGAAATTGACACTCTTAGAAAATGACAAAAATAAAATGTGTGCAAAAGTTTATATTACTTTTTATATTTATTAACTTCTCTGAACTAAAGGTCCTATAGCCTGTTATATTTTAGAACTTTAGTGGCTAATAAAACTAAGTAACGTAAAAAGTCCGTTGGTAGTTTCGGAGGGAAAAAACTTTAGGTCATTTTAGATAGGTACATTTAGTATACATATAGATATTTTCAATTCTATAATGATGGGTAAATAGAGTCCATAAAAATCATGCTGTCAGCATAATTTTATATGAAGTTGGTCAAAAACAGACCGTTTGTATAATTTTTACATTTATTTAACCAACAACGCACAATGTGCACTACCTACATAGAACACATAGGTGCATAACATACATAAACTGAAATCTTACTTTACTTTACTTACACGCTGTTTTAATCAGCCCTTCGAAATGGTTCTAACGTTTGGCTGGAAACAATATTGATTTGACTATTGAATTAATTTTGGAATATAAAACTCGATTTCAGTATTCAGAATATTTATTACCTATGCATGTAATTTTAACATTGTCAGACGTGAGGACTAGTATTAGAATCAAAACATAATTTACCGTGTAAGGGTGTTGAAATACAGTAAAAGCGGATCGATATTAGGTATTTTTTTTTTATTGCACAAATTGAAAGTACTGTACACAGGCGAGCTTAATGCTAAATAGTATATCTACCAGCTAATATATAATTAATAATCATGCTGATCGTAAACAGGTTAATATAAAATGATAATAAAAAGGTATTTCCGACACAAACAGTAAGTAAATAGCACGTTAAATTTATCATTATGAGTGTGTGTAACAATGACCTCGTCAAAAAATTTTGTTACACCTAAAAATAATCGTCCATGGTGGGAATGTCATTTAGAGTTCTAATTTGCTTGGCAAATGGTTTAAACTCACACCCACCCGTAATCTTGCACTGATTTGATTATGATGTGATGCGAAGAAAGTATACAACGGACGATAACCATTTTATCTTTTATTATCTGTGGCCCTGTTATGTTATCTGTACCAAAATGCCGCGGAAGTTACTGAAGTGTGATTGATTGTGTGAGTCTGTCTTGGTTTCGGCTGCTCTGGAGAAAAACTACCTACGTCCGGTTTAAAAAGAAAAACCTTGGTCTCAGTCTCAACTCAAAACTAAATGCATTATATTGAAATGAAATATCTTTATTTGCATGAGGAATGGTAAGTGGTGGTCTTAAAGAGGGAAAAAATCTGGCTCACATACTTCGCGAGAGCAGAGACAGACTTGCAGAAGGTTATATATTATAAATAAATTGTGATCAGGCTCATTAGTTACATTAGTTGAAGTGGTTTTTACTATGACTAGAGAAAATTTTTTTTTTTCATTTTTTTCATTTTAATTATTTGAGTGAAACAGATAAAATCAGTAAGATTAGCAGATAAATCTCCCGCTCTTCAGCTATGCACTGATTAATAACTTAACAAATTACATATCACAGGATGCCTATCGCTGAGATTGCTATGTAATCTGCGCTCCATTACAATAATCGATGCAATCACCACACCTCAGGACCGGTGCCATTATTCAAACGCATAAACTAGCTTCAGCTAGAAGCTAGCTAGTAGTAGTAGAAACTTTTTTATTTGAACTTTTTCGTTACTTATCGATTTTACAAGTCGTCGCCTAGCAAACAACACCGCGCAAGTTGAAATTGGCGGTTGCGACATTTTAATGCATTTCATACGCGCGCTTCGTTCTATCCATCAGATTTAAGCATATCGACAAATCAGGAGCCGTTATTAAAAATATTGTAACACTTATTTACTTTTGTAATATTAAAACAAGACAGTGTTTTGCTCTCCTGTAAAGATAGTAGAGTATTACTTGCTCGGTGTTGTTTGCTAGCCGACGATATGTCCCGAAAAGAGACGAGCGGGATTTGATTTTGAAGCCGCGACCTTCCATTTGGTACGGAGCTACGTTGACCATTAACTCTTAGTGACTGTTAATACAAACGCAACACACATACTTTTATACAAATTAGTAGATGCGTAGTGTTCCATAAAATTAAATAAGTAATACAAAATCGTGATAAGATTATATCGATTACCAATGGTCTAAAAACTAAATCACCAGTGCAATACAACTTTGTGTGGAGGATTGGTATACAAAAATCCTTTAACATAACCAGTTAGACTGGCCTCTAGCTCAGTTGGTAGTAGCTCTGCCTTCTGCGCCGTAGGTCGTGGGTTCGATCCCCACCGAGAACAAATATTTGTGTGGTTAACATAAATGTTTGTTCTCTGTCTGGGTGTTATATTGTATTCTAAGTATGTATTTAAAAAAAAAAAAAAAAATGTATTTAAGTATTATATCAGCTATCCGGTTCCCATATTACAAGCTCTGCTTAGTTTGGGGCTGGGTAGTGTTGTGTGAATTGTCCACAATATAAAAAAAAAAAAAAAAAAGTTATCGCTGAGGAAAAAAATCTTCGTAGATCACTGGTTATCTGCAAGGAATAAGCGTACAATACGTCCGCTTTCCGCATGCATTTAACTTAAAACAAACGGCTTTATTGCTATTGCTTGCTAACGACTTACCGACGGCTTCTTCGTTATCTTCAAGATTGATAGGCTCGAGTTAACTCGAGATGAGACGTGTGAGAACGTCTCGATTGGGTTATTTTAAAACAAACATTTTGTGAATCAATAAAGCCGAAATGTCAATTAGCCTAAATTTAGGGAATGTGATTAAAATGCCGCTGGTAACCTACACTATACATTATTTATAGAATAAGCAATGACTAGTCCAGTCAGTATTGAATAGCAAAGACATTTTCACACGTTGCGAAACCGTGTCGCTCATACCTCAAAGAATGTCGCGTAT
Organism: Thera britannica; assembly: GCA_939531255.2. Classification (NCBI taxonomy): domain Eukaryota; kingdom Metazoa; phylum Arthropoda; class Insecta; order Lepidoptera; family Geometridae; genus Thera; species Thera britannica. The sequence continues at coordinate 9,509,112 of OW618042.2, read as the reverse complement.
GATTCATTATTTTATTTTATTTCACCTGTCACCACCTTAATAAATATTTTTTTTTTTGGTGGCCAGCATGCTTATTTGTATACGAAATAAATGATGATGATAGTAATAACTCTTATTTTTTAAAATAGAAAGCTAGATATTGTTTTTGTGGCTTGTTTGTACTTATTTTATTTTATTTTATTAGAAAACCAACAGCATTTATGATAAAACAACTACTAAACAACACTTGAATGTCTTTATAGTGAAATAAATATTTTGAATTGAACTGAACTTAGACGCCTTGTTACAAGGCGTCAAAGTACTGTTATTATATTGTAGCAATGTAGGTTATTATATGAAGATGTTTTAAGGTTTTCAAGCATAGTTTATTCACAAAGAAAGTTTTGCAGAGGACTTCACTGTTCAAATTTTAAACACAAAGTCAGAGCCGACGTCGCTAGATCTGACTAAAATAGTTCCAATCACTTCCTAGTTCAAGGGAGTCATAAACTGTTAAACAGCTCTCGATTTTACGACGGCGTTGCACATTCGTAACGTTTCATATTAGTAACATAATTATCATTGAAGGGTATCGGAGAAAGGGTCGCAAACAGCCTATTTGTCTGCTCTGATAAGGCCATGAAATATTGTATTACACCATATTTCTCTGCGGTCCGTTTTTATTACACTTGTCAACTTGGCATGTTTTCACAGGCAAGAAATGACATATGAAATGCTTAGCTCAAACATTGTTGTAACCGCAAATAAAAGAAAATCAATTTATTTTAAGGGGTTACGTCATTCTTGCGATACTCTTTCAACATTTGTGAATTAACACACAATAACTGTCTCAAGGTTGGCAATAAAATGACACAGTTATTTTACTGTATTTCAAGCATTTCTTTTGTTATTTAAAAAAAACATGTTTTAAGCCGTAAGGAATATTAATTAGCCTGTGATTCTGAACGATATCTATTGTGAAAGTGTTTTTACGGATCATTATTGTTATTGTAATAAATTAACATTCAGGTTCAAGAATACGTTTGGTTATTCGTGTTCTTGAACAACTATAAAAACCATATCCGAATGACATTCGCGTTTGTAAGTCGTTTCATGTCACCTTAAATAAGCGCTTATGCCATCGACAGACAAGCGAACGAGCAGCATTTTATCTGCCCAAAAAGTTGTAGAATGCACGTGCGCATCTTGAAAGTCGCTAAACATTAGATGGGAGCCAACTGTGTTTGATTCTGTGTCAAATTATATTAAGGAAAGTTACACAAATGACTCCAATAAACTTAAAAACCGTAGGCCTTAATTAGCTGAATAATTGAAAAAAAATCCCAGCACGTGAAAGTGGAACGGAAAATATTATACTCTATATCACGAAAGAACACCGTTACTTTTCACTAGTTTCATTTAAAACACTCATAAAACCTGACAGAGCCCAATCACCAACCTGAAAAATCTGACCACTGTTAAAACCTCAAAAAAATGCACAATTTTTTGCCAAGTTTTCGTTCAATACCTAGTAAATTGAATAAAACCAATTGGGACTTCATAATTTTCAATCGCGGGGTACCTTTTTGAGGTAACTGGCCTTCTCTCTCCAAAGTCCAAATAAACTACACAAGCAATTTTATGTAAATGATTTTGAGAAAATATTGAAACTTATTTAACAGGCCAAAACAACTCAAAACTGCCTCTAAATGGCGCCATTGAATTCATGCCAAACAGATTCGACAAGCACTAAGTATTCATACAAGATCAATTTCTTTGATAAGTTTTTGGGGTTCACTGGTTTTCATTCCGATGTTTGCTAAAACGGTTTGCATTCGGTTTACTTTATTAAGATTAAGACTTTAATTATCTAACAAAGTAATCTATAGAGATCTAAAGATATGATAAATTTATTTCGTAAAAAAAACATCGTCAACACTAAATCCAAAATTTGTTTCTTATTCTTTATTACATTATTAGATGACTGTGTCAATTATCTGTAGGTATTTATTTATTTAGTTAGTATTCAATTTAATTATTTTTTAAAAATATCATTATGAGAAATTATATTTGTAAATCTGACTTTTCTAAGTGTATTGTATTCATGCTTATGGAAATAAATGGATTGAAATAGATGTTTACCGTAAATTGGGTAGTAAGTTGGTAAATATTTTTCTTTGGGTAAAACTACTTATTTACTTGTTAATAAATGTAATTCTTAGCAAAATTATAACATATAATTTTATTATAGCCAGGGTGGTTTGTAAAAACTAAACATATTCCTATTAGACTTTTTAGCCGATAAGATTCGAAATTCCAAAAAAAAGTATCTATAGTCATATATAAAAAAAACTCAATTGGAACCCATTCTGACTTACAATAATCTTACACTTCAAAAAAGTAACTACCTACTTCCGATTTTTTTGTTAATTGCAGACTTGCACCGTTTTCGGTGCAGGCGCCCGAGGTGAAACAAATTTTATGTGATTTTACAAAAGTGATTTGTTTACTTTAAATACTATATTTTGCACGTTTTTAAATGAAATGATTTGACTGTGGATAGATACTTTTTTTTTGTAATTTCGAATCTTATCAGCTAAAAGATCTAATATGAATGTTTCGAGTCTTAACGGTTATTAGGTCTAATAGAAATGTGTTTCGTTTTTAAAAACAACCCCTAATCATGATAGTACGGGAGTTAGGAAGACGGTGTGTTCCGTCACCGATTGCTTGCTGCATTGACATAGATGAGTAGATACAAGTCACGGCTAGAGTATATTTATATCCGATTTGAAATAGCTTGGCTGATTGCTTCACTAATCACTTCTTATTGGCTGTAGGTTACGATAAAACAAATTTGTAAAAAGCCCGAAGAAGCTTTTATGATCGATCCTTAGGTCGTGGATTGAAATCTAGTTCTGCACAAGTGCGTTTTTATAACGCTTTTATTAGCTTCACCTGTATGTATGTTTGTACGTAACTGTAACCGACCTCTTTGAGCTCGATTTTGTCCTACTTTGAACGATCAGATTTGATTCAAACTTTGCACACCTTGTTAAAGGTCAATGACAATGCTAATATGAAAAAAAAAAAAACTAAAAAGTAAAAAAATATTATAGTTTAAAAAACTAAAAAAACACGCTTATATAACTAATTGAATTAAAAAGTTAAAAATAAAACTGTAATAATCAATTGAAAAATTTATATTAGTGTACAAAAAGTGTGGGGGGCTTGATTTTGATTGTTGTAAATATTTTATCAATAGTTTATAAGCACCCCACGCTTTTTTAAACAATAATATAAATTTTTCAATTGATTATTACATTTTTTTTTCATCTTTTTAGTTCAATTACTTACTTAGTTATAAAGCGTGTTTTTTAGTATTTTAAACTATAATTTATTTTCGTTCAAAAACGTATGCCAGTAGGTACTTTTAAGCGTCCAAGTAAAACATCAGTAGGATTATGGGGACCAACACGTCATAGAACCTAAAAAGAATTGAAAACCTTTAAAAACTTTTCACCATACTATTTTGAAAGAACACAAAGAAACCAGAGACAGAGCCAGACAGAGCTCATGGTAGGCCTACTGTACTGTTACTTAGGCTTAGGTTGGGAATACTTAGTTTTACAAATTCTTGCTTCCTAACGGGTGCTGTCAGTGGAACCATTCAATTCAATGACAACCAACCTACTCAAGTTTTTGCAGACAACTTAGGTACTGATTACTTGATAGCATGTTATTTATTGATTGAACAATGTCTCGTTTTTGACATGTCAACTGTTGTTTTTTTCTCAGCTGCTATTTTTTTGCGTTGAACGTGCCCTACGATGCACTGCGTCCATCAACTTGAGGTTACACAAATGTTCAGCCTCAGCTGCCAGTAATTTCACCGGCACCCACACCCTTCAAACCGAAACACAGCAATGCTGCTTCACGGCAGAAATAGGCATGGTGGTAGTACTTCCCCGGACGAGCCCTTCACAAAGAGCTCTACTACAACTAAAACTGCACAGAGCGCTGGTGGCCTATATAGTGGTAGCGGCCTCGCCTTCCGATCCTAAGGTCGTGGGTTCAGATCCAGTCGTGTACCAATGCGTTTTTCTGCCCAAAAGTTTATGTACACTACATGCCAGTGCTCTCAAACGGTGAAGGAAAACATCGTGAAGAAACCGGCATAATTTACCCCTATAATTTAGGAATTTTCAAGACAAGAGTGAACAGGTGGATTATGGCTAAGCGTGCTGCATGGTTAGGCTGCATCCTCACTTTCCATCAGGTGTGATGGCAGCCAAATGCTTAGCTGTAATAAATAAAAAACCTAAAAAGTTCGAAAATATGTATCAAATCCTTTCACCCCACTTGTTTTAAAAGAATCAGTGACACAATAAAAAGAAGAAGACTACTAAAACTAATAATTTAACATACAAAAACATAGCCGAAACGTCGGGAAAATAAATTAAATAATAGGTATAAAAAATCGTTTGTCTGTAAAGTCGGTTTACTGACGATAGTTGAACGTGACAACGTCATACAGCTGTCCACGCGGACGCATCGCTCACTCAAGTAGGAGAGAGACAGATGTCGAACGCTGCCGAACGCGGAGGCCGATTGTGCCTCTTTGTCGCTCGTTCCGCGCTCTCGCTTGCACTTCAAGCCTTAAATGGAACGCCTAAGAACGAGGTAACGCCGCATGAGTCATGTTTTTTTGTGCTAGCAGCCGGCTCCATCGAATTATAAGACGTTGTCACGTCAACAATATATGCGATAAATACCCGTGTAATAGTTAAATTACTACTAAAACGATTTGTAAGCAAAAGCTTTTTTTCCCGCTAGATCAGTAAGTGGTAACAAACTAATAGTCCCCAGGATGTCCACTTGTGGTGTCTATGCACATGTTATATACAAGCGCAGCGCTGTCATTATTCAATTGTTATGTAAGACGCCGACCTAAAAGCCGAACGGTACCGGGGAGCTGAGTGGGGTGGGGTGCCAGTGCGAGCAGAGGCTATTGCTGACGCAACTACACTATAGTAACAAACCGAAATCTCAGGGGATGCGTATAGTGCGTGGAGCGACTCGTGGGACTGTTTCTTTTTTCTTGGAAAAAGTCCGGTGAAATTCCTATTCAAATGATGATATTGGAAATGACTTTTTCACGACTGAAAACAAAATACAGCTACTGGTACTGAGCGGCCACGGCTTAAAACAATATTGCATTATCTTACAGAGCTTTTCCACTCTTTCAATATTTTCTACCCTAATCCCACTTACCTTACCCCTGCGATCGATTGGCACTTGCGGAACAAGGGGTACCTAAGCAAGATGTTTAAAAAAAAAAACTAAACTTCTTTTGTCTAGAATGAAAGCGACGAAGACAATAAAATAAATAATAATAAATTAATATTTTGGACAATCCACACAACACTATCTAGCCCCAAATTAAGCTGAGCTTGTGTTATGGGAACCAGATAGCTGATATAATAATTATATTTTTTTTTTTGTAAATACATACTTAGAATACAATATAACACCCAGACAGAGAACAAACCTCTGCGTTCACCACACAAATATTTGTTCTCGGTGGGGATCGAACCCACGACCTACGGCGCAGAAGGCAGAGCTACTACCAACTGAGCTGAGAGGCCAGTCAAACAATGATCTTCGAACGACGATTAAAATTCCCTGCTTTCTGCGCCGTGGGCCATGGGTTCGATTCCCGCCGAGAACAAATATTTGTGTGGGAAACTTAGATGTTTTATGTCTGGGTGTTATATTTTATTCAAAGTATGTATTAAAAAGTATAAAAGTACTACAGGTACCTGGTTGCCATCGTACAAGCTCTGCTTAGTTTGACGCTAGATAGTGTTGTGTGGATTGTCCGCAATGTTTATTATTATTTATTCAAAAATATAATAGCAGATTATTTAATCGCTAACCGCCATCAGTATGGCGTCCCCGACTAGATACCTAGGCGAGTTTGCTAAATCTGTGAGCGTAACCGATTTTAACCGCAGTAGATTTCAAGGGTGTATTTATAAGTCTAGAAATATTTAAGCACTAGTTTCTCTTGCCGAGAGAAGGCAGCTTATAGACAGACAGAGAGACACCTAGACTGTTTATATATGCAGATTTTTCAATTTCAAGACACGCAAGGCTTTGATTTTTATAGTGTCCCAAAGGTTAAGAGCCGAGCGGGATGTGAACCGACGACCTATAAAAATCTTTGGGATTTCCTTAAGTCTAGTAAACACTATGAAATCAATAAAACATGTATTGTAATGCTTTGTTATATGCGATGTTTTTTTAATCTAAAACGAGCAAACGAGCGACAAACGAGCTCACGGCCCACCTGATGGTAAGCGGTCACCGTCACCCATAGACACCAACCAAAGGTCTGTCGTTGCGTTGTCTTCAATGGAGGATTTCAAAGAAAAACACGATGACAATTGAAAAACTATTTAGCGTATTAATCAGATCAATAGCAGATGTAATTATATAGATTAAACGGGTATTTATCGCGATTATCTTTTTATGTACACTATAACACCCGAGGGGCGAAGAAGCTTGCTGCCACGACCCGCAGACTGGCCAGGTCGAATAAACTCACTCATGTGATGGGGCCTCCTTTATACAATCGCCTGCCAGAAACCATCAAAAACGCACCAAGCCTTCCATCATTTAAGTTAAAACTAAAATCATGGCTCCTTGAGAGGGCGTTCTATAGTGTGAAAGAATATTTTATTTACAATTTTATAATATTTTATTGTGCAATATAAAAATTGTTTATGAGTTAATAGGTAAGTACTACCTAGTACCTACTTAGGAACACTTATTATATAAATGTATGTTTTTTTTTCTTTGTATCTGACCTATAATTTGTAATAATTATTAATAAATTGACTATCTGACTATCTAATCGCGTTAATTTAAAAGGTGTTAAAAGATAAAGCTTTTTTGAACTACTATGCATTTTTTTGATAAACGGTTTTGGTGTTGGCCACATAAAATCTAGCTCGTAGATATAATCAGAATCTCGGAAACGACTCCAACGATTTTCTTGAAATCTAGTAGGTATGCAGGGGTTTTCGGGAGCGATAAATCGATCTAGCTAAGATTCATTTTTAGAAAAACTCTTTTTTTTGTTTTCATCAATCAACTGTATCTATAATCAACTTAAACGTAAACTTAATTTAGCTATTCCAGCAGATGGCGCTGTTAGTAAGATCGAAAAATATTATTCATATTTCATCAGTATGTAGTTCGTATAAAAATATAATTTCTAAAAACACAATTTACAAAAAAAAATACCGGTCATACCAGCTTGTGTGTCTAGTACCCCTTTACCGTGCCTATGTGAAGTGATAGGTAGGTACCTATCTAGTGTTCTAGAACAGTGTGTAGAGAGGCAAGCCCTTCTAAACTAGATTTGTAATTTATGTTGTATTGTAGGCCTACTACAAGCTCTGTCTGGCTCTGTCTCTAGCTCTGGTTTTGAGTACAGACTCAGTTGTGAGTGTTGACTAAATAAATCCTACGTCGAAACGTCACACACACGGTATAGTCTGGCTCTGTCTCTGGCTCTAGTTTTGAGTCTGTGTGAGTGTTGATTACATAAATCCTACACCGAAACGTCACACACACGGTATAATACACTGGTGAGCGAGTGCTCACCAGTGTATTATACCGTGTGTGTGACGTTAATCTGTGAGTCTTCGTGAGTACACAGACTCAAAACCAGAGCAAGAGACAGAGCCAGACTAAGCTTGTGGTAGGTCTACTGCAAGACATACATGTAATTTTCTGATACGTGGTATACCTATACATACTAGGTAGGTACGTTTGGTGTTATCTAATCGGTATTGCCTAGTTTTATTAAATAATATATTTATTTACACAAAGGAACTTACAATTTAATACAAGTATTTACAAAACGTATAAAATACTTACATTAGAAACAGTTGGGATATCTGCAGACCCTTACAAACGATCTAGAGATAGCTATTAATAAATAAATAAACATTGTGGACAATTCACACAACACCCAGCCCCAAACTAAGCAGAGCTTGTACTGTCTGGTTACCGATAACTTGTATAATACTTAAATACATTTTTTTAATACATACTTAGAATACAATAGAACATCCAGACAGAGAACAAATATCAATGTTCACCACACAAATATTTGTTCTCGGTGGGGATCGAACCCACGACCTACGGCGCAGTAGGCAGACTTACTCAACTGAGCTGATAAGCAAATCAGCAAATACCAGAAAAACAGTCCACTTCCATCTTAAGTGGGCCACAACAAGAGATAGATTTAATATTGAGAACCGTACTTCCGTAAGGGAGTAGTCATATGCACGTCCAAAAACCGCACATATCCAACTTTGCATATGAATCTTTCGGAATATCTTAATCTATTCAATTGAAACGATTTATCGATTTAGGTAGTATCTAATCTCGAAGATGCGAAGTAAACTTATTCGATACTTTGAATACAATCGATATAAATTGAAATGTTGTCAATTTCAACACATCATTATTATAATACCAATCGCTATAATAAATTATAGTTTAAAAAACAAAAAAAAAACGCTTTTATAACTAATTGAACTAAAAAGTTAAAAATAAAACTGTAATAATCAATTGAAAATTTATATTATTGGACAAAAAGCGTGGGGTGCTTTTTATAATAACTTCAGATGTAATAAACTATTGATAAAATATTTACAACAATCAAAATCAAGCCCCCTACGCTTTTTGTACAATAATATAAATTTTCAATTGATTATTACAGTTTTATTTTTAACTTTTTAGTTCAATTAGTTATAAAAGCGTTTTTTTTTAGTTTTTTAAACTATAATTTATTTTTTACTTTTTAGTTTTTTTTTCATATTTTTTTTTTCATATTTTTGCATTGTCATCGACCTTTGACAGGTGTGCAAAGTTTGAATCCAATCTGATCGTTCAAAGTAGGTTTTTTTATTATTTTTTTTAATTTCTTTTCATTTTTTTTTATTTTTTTTTTCATATTATTTCATTGTCATCGACCTTTGACAAGTGTGCAAAGTTTGAATCAAATCTGATCGTTCAAAGTAGGTTTTTTTCTATATTTTTTTTATTTCTTTTCATTTTTTTTTAAATTTTTTTGCATATTATTGCATTGTCATCGATCTTTGACAGGTGTGCAAAGTTTGAATCAAATCTGATCGTTCAAAGTAGGACAAAATCGAGCTCAAAGGGGTCGGTTACATACATACATACATACATACATACAGGTGAAGCTAATAAAAGCGTTATAAAAAAGGAGACATAATAAAGGAAACTAAGATTTAATCAGGTGTATTGTTTATTCTTGTTTGGTTTTTAGGGTTCCGTAGACAAATGACAAAAACGAAACCCTTATAGATTCGTCATGTCTGTCTGTCTGTCCGTCCGTATGTCATAGCCACTTTTCTCCGAAACTATGGGAGCTACGCTGATAAAACTTGGTAAGTAGATGTATTCTGTGAACCGCATTAAGATTTTCTCACAAACAGAAAAAAAACATTAATTTTGGGAAAGAAAAAAAAACAATAAATTTAACAAACCCATACGTGTATCTATGAATAGGTCTTTAAAAATGATGTTGAAGTTTCTTATATCGTTTTTTTCTAAACTTAATAGTTTTTGCGAAAGACACTTCCAAAGTGGTAAAAAGTTGGTACCCCCCCTCTATCTTCTAAAATAAGAGAATGATAAAACTAAAAAATATATATGATAAATAAATAAATAATAATAAGTTTTTTTTTTAATACGTCATTAATCGTAAACCGCAATGTACCTTTCGACGAACTACAAGAACCTTTATATTATGTTACTTGATGCTACGGAACCCTACATAGGCGAGTCCGACTCGCACTTGGCCGCTTTTTATTAATATTTATTGATTTGTTTTTTTTTTTTTTTACAGATTTAATAGCAATCCGACTAATTTATTTACACAAAGAAACTTACAATTAAACATATATTTACAAAATGTACAAAATACACAAGAAACAGTTGAGCTATCTGCAGATCGTTACAAACGATCTAGAGATAGCTCAACTGATCCAAATCAGAGCCAGACGGAAGCGTCCCCAAGACGCTGGCGGCATTGCCACGCTGAATAGCAATGCTTATACGCTGCGCCAGATACCCACCAGCTCTTGGGTCACGCGTCGCATATGACTCTTGATTTGATCCGATATATATTAAAGTGAGCTTGTGAAAGGCCTACTGAGCTATGAGGGCTGTCTTTACTTCTGTGACGTACACTGACATTGCAGCTACTACACTGAGTTCACTACTAGACTACTATTTTCTCCTATAGTAGGCCACCTACTATTTATTGCCTTAGCAAAGTAACCGCTAAAGGTTATCGTAAAACATTGTATCTACTCTTACTTACGATGGAACGGAGTAGTTAATTTCAATGCTATTACTGCCTCACTTATGTGTATGAGAGCACTGGTGGTCTAGTGGTAGCGGCCCCGCCTTCCTAAGGTCGTGGGTTTAAATCCAGTCGTGTACCAATGAGTTTTACTGTAGAAAAAAATATTTACACAATGCTAGTGCTCTCTAACGGTGAGGAAAACACCGTGAGGAAACCCGCGGCTTATTTACGTATTGACCATGTCTTTCCTGTGGATTAGACCGACTAAGCTGTCAGGATGGTATAGGTGCTGGGCAAGCAATTTAAGGAACACAGAAAAAAATAAAATTTATAAAAGTAGGCCTAGTTTATAAAAGTAGGTAGTATTGGCCTACCTAAGAATGTACTTATTATGTCAACCCATACCCATAACACAAGCTCTGCTTGATTTGGGCCTAGATTGGCCTAGATTGGCTGTGGATTGTCCAAAATATTTAATCTATACTCTATACTAATATTATAAAGAGGAAAGTTTTGTACCTATTTTTGTATGTTTGTAATGAATAGGCTCAAAAAGTACTAAGCCGATTTAAAACATTCTTTCACCAATAGAATGCTACATTCTTCCAATTTGACATCGGCTACATTTCATTTTGAAAAAAATTAGGGAGCCTTGGTAAAATTTGAACAATGTAACCGAAGGTGTAGAAAAATGAGTCTTAAAATGTCTTTCGTCGAATGCGCTGCCGAAACTATTAGCGATAGAACAAAATAATATACAACAATATTGTCTACCCCGTGCGAAGCCGGGACGGGCTGCTAGTAATTTATATAATTACGTATTTTGTATCTCCATCTCATAAAAGCCAACAAAAACACCTTGTAATGATATCCGTGCGTCTGCGTCAATGAATTGTTAATGAATTGTTGTCCCAACAGAGATAAAACAACTTTTTATTGTTGTATTATCTCTGGAAGATAGAGTTCTGCGAAATATGAGTTAAGCCGTGCGGACATCAAAGCGTTCCATGGTGGCGATCAGTGGAACGATCAGTGAAAGTTAAGGAAGATATTTTTTGTACTAACCCCATGCGCATAAAGTGGGATAAGGGCAGGAATAAGAAGAGGTATACTTATGCTATTTCCTACCAGTCATGTAAGGTATTGAAAAATAATGATAAATTAATAATAAGACGTTGCTTTTAGTAAAATATCGTAGTAGTAATGATTCACGATTTGATATTTTTTGCGATCATACGAATTGGAAGCTAATTACGATATTTGTAAGTTTCAAAAGCTTTTTTGCCAGTGAAATGAGAACATTTTTTGTTGCTTTTGCTTATTGAGTATTAAGTTCTATTCATAGTTATTCTGAGAAAGCTATAACATAGTAGCTAGGTAGTTATAATGGTTTGCCTTTTGATAAGAAGTTAATTTGAGTATTACCATTAGCATTGCTATTGAGCGTGGCAATGCCGCCAGCGTTTTGGGGACGCTTCCGTCTGGCACCGATTTGGATCGAATGAGCTATCTCTATATCGTTTGTAACGGTCTGCAGATAGCTTAACTGTTTCCTATGTATTTTGTCAATTTTGTAAATATTTGTTTAATTGTAAGTTTCTTTGTGAAAAAATATATGATGAAATTACTATGCAAACTTCCAACGATATTTGGTTTGAACGAGATCTAGCAAGTAGTTTTTTTTATACGTCATAAATCGTAAACCGCAATTTACCTTTCGACGAACTGTAGTTCTTGTAAGAACTATGATATTATGTTACTTGTTGCTACGGAACCCATCATGGGCGAGTCCGACTTGCACTTGGCCACTTTTTTATATTTATATGGAAGTTGGAAGATTGAAAATATCCACTATTTTGAAACGGTCTTAGGAATTAGATAAATAGTTTACGCCAGCAAAAAATGTCGCGATTGGTATTTTGTTTTAAATTTATTTTTGCACAGCTATTTTTACCAAAGCCTTGAATAATTTAAATTCTATGCAACAAAAATCAGAGACAAACAACGACTGTTGACTAAATAAATCCTACGTCGAAACGTCACACACACAGTACTATGCACTGGTGAGCACTCACACAGACTCAAAACCATAGCCAGAGACAGAGCCAGATAGAGCTTGTGTTAGGCCTACAGATGTACGATTTTTCTTCGCAACACTCCGTCAATAAGATCCGAATCTACATTTCAATCCATTATGTCACCGGTACTTGGCAATTAGCCGTGCTGGTACTATTTCGGTGGCCGTAAACACTGAGTAAACTACAGGTCACGAGACGTCTGAACCCTTCTGTGAGTCACACTCTTTACCTTAGATATAATAGATGATGATAGAACTCTGTTATTTCGATCTCTGGTAGTAGTAGTAGAGCTCGTCCGAAGAAGAGAAAGAAAGAAAGAAAGAAGAAAGAAAAAACGTTTATTTGCCACACCTCCAATGGAGAACATTTTAGTGCTAAAACTAAGGGACAGCAGTAACAAAAACAGAAAACAAAAATAAAAAGCAGCCAAGTGCGAGTCGGACTCGCCCATGAAGGGTTCCGTAGCACGACGAACAACAAGAACCTTTATATTATGTTACTTGCTGTATCATAATAAGGTTCTTGTAGTTCGTCGAAAGGTAAATTGCGGTTTACGGTTTATGACGTGTAAAAAAAAAACCACTGACTAGATCTCGTTCAAACCAAATATCGCTGGAAGTTTGCATAGTAATGTACAACATATATTTTTTTTAGTATTATCATTCCCTTACTTTAGAAGTTAGAGGGGGGGGACCAACTTTTTTCCACTTTGGAAGCGTCTCTCGCGCAAACTACTCAGTTTAGAAAAAAACTATATTAGAAACCTCAACATCATTTTTGAAGACCTATTCATAAATACCCCACACGTATGGGTTGGATGAAAAAAACAAATTTTGAGTTTCAGTTTCAAGCATGGGGACCCCCGAAATTTATAGTTTATTTTTTATTTTTATGTAAAAATCTTAATGCGGTTCACAGAATACATCTACTCGCCAAGTTCCATCAGTCTAGCTCTTACGGTTTCGGAGAAAAATGGCTGTGACATACGGACGGACAGACAGACAGACAGACAGACAGACATGACGAATCTATAAGGGTTCCGTTTTTGCCATTTGGCTACGGAACCCTAAAAAGGAACTAAAAAAAGAAGGAACAAAAGAAGGAAGAAGTACTATCATACTACTTATCTTGGTTGCGTGGAACTGGCACCTAGACGCACCTTCCTGTAAGACGTTTCAAAGTGATTCTTGCTTTACTGCTGAATAAATACACTTTTGATTTGATTTGATTTATCACCATGTCTATTTGTACCGTGAAGCAGCATTGCTGTGTTTCGGTTAGAAGGGTGTGGGTGCCGGTGATATTACTGGCACGTGAGGCATAACATCTGTATGCCACAAGTTGAAAAGCAGGGCAGTGTATCATAGGGCACGTTCGCATAAATCAGTGTTTTTATTTTTCTTGTGATAGTATTTCAATTGTGCCTCGAGGTGGTTCCTTTCGCGAATCAGTGCTCTAAAATATGCTTTACGAGGAACGAAAAAAAGAAAGTCCTATATATTCAATTGTTGTTGAAAATTTTATCATGTATGAGTTTTGTATGAGTAAATTCTTTTTATAGCTATCTATCCATCTATCTATCTATCTATGAGTTTTTTTTTTTCATTTTTTACCTGTTTACAAGTTGTATAATGTTTAATTTAAAAGAAACAAAGAAATAATAAGCGTTCATTTTAATTATTATCAGAAAGCGATAAATCTTCGTCACGTCAATTTAATAATGCTTTTATCGCTTATTTATTTAAATGAATCCTCTGGAAATTTAATTACCTTTTTATGCGAATTTTTACTTTTATTTACCTAAATTGACGAATAAAATTAACCATCACAGAAACAGGTAATTTTAATTTCGATATTCCTTTAAATATATATTTAAATGGAACTTTATTTATATACTTATAAAACAGGCCTTTGCATCTATTGTAGATTTATATAGCGTCAGGGATAAGGTTATTTTTAACATTCTGAGATAAGTATTGGTTAATTTCGGTCGTGTATGGAATACTGTTCTCATCTTTGGGATGGCTCAGCTAAATACCAGCTGGAGGCCCTGGACTCGATTGAACGGCGAGCAAAAAGGCTCATTGGCGACGATGCATTGGTGGAGTCTAAACTCCTTAGTCTCGAGCATCGTCGTAAAGTAGCTGGCTTATCGATCTTCTACAGGATACATTTCGGCGAGTGTGCCCAGGAACTTTTCAACTTGGTTCCTCCATCCCCATTCCATCACCGGACCACTAGACGTACGGAGACGAGGCATCCATTCATGGTTGATACACCTTCTTCCCGCACTAAGCGCTTTGCCTCCACTTTTATAATGCGGACAGCTAAAGAGTGGAACTCGTTGCCGGCGTCTATTTTTCCGAATACCTATAATTTGGGAGTTTTCAAAAAAAGAGTGAATAGGTATCTTCTAGGTGAGCGCGCTACACCGTCGATCGCATCATCACTTAACATCAGGTGAGATTGCGGTCAAGCGTTATCCTATAAATTGTAAAAAAAAAAAAAAAAAAAATTTACTTATAATGAAAACAAGTAGGTAATCCCAAAATACACACAAAGCAGTTGATCTATTTGCATATTTTTAAATGTGAATAAAAAACAATGATTCTGTTGGCCTATCACAAGCTCTGTCTGGCTCTGTCTTTGGTTTTAGTTTTGAGTCTGTGTGAATGCTCACCAGTAAAATGAATAAATAATAAATATTTTTTTTTTATTGGTGAGCACTCACCTTTTCTCTCACTCTCACTTTTATTTAGTCAACACTAACCAGAGCCAGATACAGAGCCAGACAGAGCTTGTGGTAGACCTACTAATCGACTATAAAGTAGCTAGAATTTAGAATTTATTGCTTAGATCGTAAATCGTGATTCGTGAGTAAAAAAACTATTAAATAAAGGGCCTAATTGGTAAAACGTATTAGTGCTTGTTTTACTAGGTCTATTAAAATCTAATTTGTCTGGCGTTTTTATCCAAATATTTTTGCCGTTAGCAACTGTCATTGTCACTTAAAATGGTTTAATTTTAGATTTTTAAAACAAGAGTACCTACACTTTACTGTAGAAAAACTTAAAATAAAAAAAATACTGTGTAAAAAACCATGAATTGTAACTTTTTGTTATGAACAAAGTAATTGTATTTGAATTTATCTCGTGGTTAAATAATTATTGTTGTAAATGTCTTGATAGTATGAATGATAAACTCTCAAAACACGAAATTTGCGTGAATGAAACTTTGGCTCAGTAAGATTGACATAAACACGAGTCGCATTGCGTGTTTGTTTGTTTGTAGGGCTTCTATCTCCAAACCTAACTCCAAGGCCTAGGTCAAGATCTAGGTATCCAAGAAGACCTAAGAGCTAGGTAAGCCACCGAATACTAGTTTTTTATCGCTTTTTGGTAGCGGATTGAGAACATGGTCTAAAGGTCTAAGATACTTTTTATTTTTTGTTACATTTGGTATGTAAATAAATTAGATTTATCTCATTTGTTTATTTATTATGTGTTATTATTTCTTAAGTCCTTGTTTAGCCCGGTTTCACAGATGACTAATCGAACAATACATTTTTGATAGTTGATCAAATCAACTGAGAACTTTGAGTCTCAAAGATATTTGTTGCTAACATCGAGATATAAGTACTACGTACTAGAGAAGCTACGTCAAATAACTGAATTGTCCTATTCTTCGTAATTTGTTCTCGGCAAAAAGGTCTTAAGCGCCATGTAAATCACGGCACTTACGCGTTTTCGAGAGAGAGCGACTGAGGCGACTGAGTGAGGTGCGGCGCGATCGCCGCAGTTGAACGAGACAAAGTAGGAATTTACGGTGTCTTCTCTTGTACGTAGTACTTATATCTCGATGGTTGCTAAATTTGTGTAAGCAACCGTCAAATATGTAATTGGGCGATTATTCAACCGTTAAACCGGCCCTTACTGTAACGGAGTATGTTTTTACAAAAAATAGGTATTCTATCGACTATCTGGTTCCCAATGTACAAGTTTCGCTTAGTTTGCAAATAGATGGCGCTGTTTTGTCCACTAATATTTATTTATTCATTCTTGTAGTACGCTTGTCGATACTTACAGCACCCTTTGTGAAAGAGGCGCTAACAGATGTCGGTTCGATTCCAATTTCTCAATGAAGCGAACCGATGAGTTGATATAGAGAGGGCGAGTGCGTGATCTAGACTCGAAAATAGTTACAACACTAGTGATGTGCCAGAGTCTATAAAATATGGTTAAAGTTATCGATATTTTCATTACATTGTTGTTATTATAATTAATTTTGCACTGCGTACTTGTGATTCAAAATTGTGGAAAATATATTGTGTAAAAATATATTTTTTATCAAAACCAGTGTTCCTAACACTGGTTTTGATAAAAAATATATTTTTACATTTGTTATGTTATTCTCTAAAGCAGGGATTCCCAAACTATTTTGGACAAGTGACCCCTTTTCCAAAATGAACGGTTACCTCAGACCCCCATGGCCAAATTACCTACTTTTAAGATCAACCCCCTTATTCACAATGGTCTGCTAACTTAAAACAGCTGCTACAGTGTGTTATTTTTGCATAGGTCTCTCTCGACTTAGGTCAATAGAAGAAGACAGAGTGAAAATTAGCAAACTAAGGTACCAATTGGAAAACTTTGCACTTCGTTAAGTGAGTAAAGTTGACTTCATTTTCTCATCAAAATTTGACAAAATAAACGTACGTTGTACGAATTTGAGACTTTACCTGACTACAACAATGTTAGTACCTAAAAAAATATTAATTATTCTTTAATTATTCTTAGTACACGTATCACAACATAAACAATACAGTACCTATCTTGAAACTTTGAAATAAAAACTTGTGTTAATTTAATAGGGGTCGATTTATTGACCTCGTCGACCCCCAAAATCAGTTTTCGTTTATGTCGACCCCTAGGAAACCAAAATCGACCCCAAGGGGTCGATATCGACCACTTTGGGAATCCCTGCTCTAAAGCTTAGTTGCTTGCAATTTTTCTAAACTAAACTCTACTTTCAATGATTGATTATACCATCTGGTTCCCATAGTACAAACTTTGCTTAGTTTGAGGCTAGATAGTGTTGTGTGAATTGTCCACAATATTAATTTAATATTTGGAAAAATTTTGAAAATATTTTTTGGCTGTTGTCAACGTTTTAATCCACAAATTTAAGAACTCGTCATCATAGGCAGCTCGTACTAACCCATTGCTGGACAAACGTCTCCTCCCTTAATTTAGCAGTTTTATTCTTTATTCTTTATTGTACACGTAGAAAAATACACTTAAAATTAAGACGTGTTCAAGGCGTGTTTTGGGCTTGATGCATCTACGAATTTCTCTATACGGCAAAGTGTACGCGTACTAAGTATATCCATTCAGTAAAAGCGTTTGAAGATAGCGGACTCGAAACGCATAAAACGCGAAATACGCAAGAGTAGACCTAAGCCGTCCTACACATATACATACAACACCGCGGGTCAATTGTATTGCTCTTCATGTGATCGGATGTTTAAGAATAAGTTTGGCCTAGCGAGACAAGAGGGCTCACGCTAGGAAATTAATTTAGTTCGTTAATATTTGACCATATTAGGACTCACGCTAAATAAATTTAGTTAGTTAATGTTTGATTTAGGTTTTAGTTAGGTTTTATAAGATACATATTAATTTTAGCCAGGGTCGCCGTCATCGAAATCGATGAGGAGAACTATTTATATATCCATTCATTATCGATACCAGTCCCATCACTATGCCAACGTGCGCGCGCGCAAAATATCGCAGCTAAATCCGTACCCAGCAGACCAGAGTTATGCATTGTCACTACCGCTTCTGGTTTTTAGGACTAACGACGGACATTTTATTTTTGTGCTAACCTGTTTTCGAAAACTATTGTTGTTTGAGTGATGGTTGTTTTGTGGATGGCTACACGTGTCATCTTTGGTTTCAACTTCAACTTATTTTTTTTAAGCTTTCACTGCGTTGTTGGTAAAAATGCAAAGTTATATATTATGCTACTTGTATTAGATTAATCGAAATTTCATATGTAAATAAATAAAAAAAATATATAATTTCATATACAATTTAAAAAAATACTATCAAATTGAGAATTTACTCCATAAGAGTATTTTTTTCCGTAGTAATTTGTCAATTTCAATTTCAATAGCCTTTCTTTACATCTTAACACTAACTTTTGAAACTATCATGGTTTTTAACACTATTTTATGAAACAACGGGATATTTACCATGATTAAATTTTTTGCATTTATAAAAATAATCTTAGCACTAGTTTTGAAAAATAAAATGTTCTTAATAATCTAAATGACATCCGTAGTAGTATGGTTGTTTTGCTTTCCAGCTTAGGCCTTCCCCAAACTCTTCTATAAAGGGCGATCGCGTGATTTCCTCCTCCTATGTGTCAATTAAAAAATACTTGTAAAGCCTTGCGCACATCTACGCGATCTGCGATAGCGATCAGTGAAACGCTGTCAAATATTACAGCGATATTTGACAGTGTTTCACTGATCGCCATCACCATCGCCTAGATGTGCGCAGGCCTTAAGTATTTGTCGGGGTGAAACGATTTTTAGTTATCTTGCACCCCTGTTGGGAGGCTCTTTTCGTGCAAGAAAAGTGATCCTTGTGACAAATGAATAAAGATTGTTTTTAATTTGAAATCTGAATTTGGATTAGCTGCCATTGACATGCCAGTTCTGCTAAGTAAACTTGGTCTAGAACCTTCAGGGCCTCTCCATCATTAGCCCTTACCATCGTGGAACCGCTAATGTTCCGCCCACCATCATAGAGGTCGATGATCTGATGTCTGGCAGACATATTTCGGAGATTCTATGAGAGCAATACCTTTTCTACGCGCCTCCACGTGGAAGGTACGCTCATCTGCCTCAGGCGTAACAGACATTAAGCCATGACGGCTAGCTTACGTCTTAATACTAAAGTACTCATCGCAAGTATAGTCAAAATTTACCCCTTAATATAAAAAATAGTTGTCATCCCTTTGAATTTTTTCATCATGCAAAAAAGCGGTGTGAACCAAGCCGTAGATGCCTGTTCTTCTCATATTCAAATAATAGGAAGTAAAAATTGCCCCTTAGATTAAAAATAAATCAGCGGGATGACCCCTTTATTTTTTTTAATATTAGCGGGTATTTTTTTATCATTTGAATATGAGGTTAAATTGTCTAAGAGAAGAACAGGCAGCTACGGCTTGGTTCTTACCGCTTTTTTGCATGATCCTTTTACAAAATAAACATAACATCTATTTCTCTATCATGTTCCTGGGGTCTATATAGCCCCTGGCTCTGTATCTGTCATCAGCCTAGTGGTGGTGTCATTAGAGCGTCTTCTTCTGCTTAATTATGACATCTGTCCATTTCGGATCAATTTTGACAGTGTCAAGTGCGGATAAATTACATAAATAAAATAGTTTTTAGCCAAGTCGAGCCAGTCAGACAGTTTAGACAAGTAAGCCCTAATTGGCTTTGAAGACAAAGGGCGGTCGTTTTTTTTCAAAACCATGATAATCATTTTCGATCATATCAGAATTTCACCTAGTACACTTTAATTCCAACTGCTAACACTTAGAGCTAAGACCTCAAGTAATGTTGGTTAAAATACCACCGAAATTACACAACAGAACTCGCAATAACACCAGAAAAACAATTAAAATGAAAAAGCTATGCGACTTACCAAAATGACAGAAATGGACTAAAATCTAATCCAGTAGAGCGTCAACAGGTGACTTAACGGTTACTGTAATTTAGTTAGGCCTCCGAATGACACGTGCTGTCAATATTTGCTGATACTTTTAGCATGATTTTTCTTGACAATAGTACATACTAGAACACTGGTGGTCTAGTGGTAGCGGCCCCGCCTTCCGATCCAAAGTTGGTAGGATCAAATCCAATCGTGTACCAATGATTTGAATGTACACAATGCTAGTGCTCTCAAATAGTGAAGGAAAACATCGTGAGGAAACCCGCGGCTTAGAGAGAGCACTGGTGGTCTAGTGGTAGTGGCCCCGCCTTCCGATTCGAAGGTCGTGGGTACCAATCCACTCGTGTACCAATGAGTTTTTTCTGTCGAAAAATGTATGTGCACTATGCCAGTACTCTCAAAACGGTGAAGGAATACATCGTGAGGAAACCGGCGTGTTGTAGAACCTAAAAAAGTTTGAGCAACACGTGCCAAGGCTCACGCAAAAAGGGCCCACCAACGGCCTACTTGCGGAAAAACCTGCCCGCACATTAAATGCGCATATAAAACTTGCCAACTTGCCCGCGGCTTATTCAGCTCCGCACGTATTGACCATGTCTTTCCTGTGGATCTGGCCGACTAAGCTGTCAGGATGGTATAGGTGCTGGGCATGCCTATTTCATCTAAAATCCTGTCCCAGGCACTATAACGTCCTGCAAGTAGGGCCTGTTTACTTTTATCAGTATCTATAAATAATACCGTCTTTACTTCTAAACTTCTCATCAAAAACAAAGACAGAAAAATATTTTTTACTTTATGTTTTATTTATTTACCATTTTAACTAAAATATACTACGGTATAAAAAATAGCATTTTAAAAGCCACTTAGGTCTTCAAATAACTTTCACTTTTTATGTGCTATTGTTGTGTTAGGTAAATATTTTAAAAGCTGTGCCACTTCTTATTTTTCGCTTTTTTACGATCCAGAAGCATTAGTAAAATTTTTGCTTATAGAAATCTTTAAAGGTTGTAAACTAAAAAATTTGGAGTGGCGAAAACGTCGTGGTATTTCAGTGGAGTAGTGACGTTTATGAGTGCTTTTACTAAATGGAGCAACAACTAATTAATGGTGAACCAATGTGTGTGAAATTAATCTTATTAAAAATAATCATCATCATGTGCCTGTCCCCGTTAAGAGGGATCGGTAACAATTTTCTTCTTCACTCACCTCTATAATATCATTCGTCATCTCAGTGCTCACTCCTTTCTTGCTCATGTCATCTTTGACACAATCCATCCATCTTTTCTTTAGCCTACCTCTACTTCTATATCCATCTACATTCAAGAGTGCTATAATAGCACTCTTCTCGTTACATGACATTCTTCCCTTTGCATGACATGTCCGTACCACGCTAACCTATTGCTCCACATCTTTTCAAACTGCACCTACGGTATACGCTAAGTTAAGAATGAAAAATCAGTTATTTATATATATAATTAATTATAATATAAATAAAAATGGCTATGAAAAGTCTCATGATGATGTTTGTGACCCAATTAAGTAGATTCAGTTTGAATAAAGTTAAGAATAGAAAGTATATCTAAAATAGAACATTATTATCCACTTTTTCTTCATAGTACGAGCCACGGGTTGAAGCTAAGTGTTATTGTAAACCCATTTTTTTTGACGCACAAAAGCGTACCACACCGTCTAAAGTTCTAAACACACGCGACAACGTCACCATTGGCAAAGAATATATAACACTAACTGCGTTCCCTTTCCAAGTCCAGATAAACAGGTCAACGACCCCGTGACGTATCACTCAAAAATATTCACCAACCGGAGAAATGGAATAGCAATTAGACTATTTCCCACGATGTCATTTTTAGCAACCGTTTGGCATAGGTGTCGCCTTTGATGTATCGAGATTCGAGAGACAGTTCCGGTCTCCTGTCTCTTTCTCACTATTAATGACGAAATTAAAGGGAAAGAATTTTCGACGTGTTCAGTAGGCCTACCATGAGCTCTGTCTGGCTCTGTCTCTAGCTCTTGTTTTGAGCTCTTATTATACTATGTGTGTGACGTTTAGACGTAGGATTTATTTAGTTAACACTCACACAGACTCAAAACCAGAACCAGAGACAGAGCCAGACAGAGCTCATGGTAGGTCTACTGCTAGTGCAAACTATCTCATCCATTAATGTATAGTTTAACCGTATTTTCAAATAATTTGGTTACTAAACTAAAATGTTATCTCAAAATCTTATAAATATTTTGACGGCCTTGAGAGGTAGAAAAGTTTATAGCACAATATAAATGCATAATAAACACTATGTCACTACAACGATAAGAAATCAGTTGATCCGATATCTCTTTAAGGGGGTACGATTTCCATACAAACTTAATTTACGCAACTATGGGCGAATAAAGTATTAATGTTCACTGAAATTGCTGTAATAGGCTTTTACAGTGGTCCTTATTACCGGCCAGTTATATAAAGTTGGAGTGTCAGTCGTTGGTCGTGGCAGTCGAGGCTTCAGAAAAAGAACTAACAGACTTTTACGACTATTTTGAGACATATGTTTTAAGCTCATTCATGTATTCAATGCCGAGTACCCGTTAGAAAGAATGACGAAAAAAATACTTTTTTGGTTTTATATTAATATTTCTGTTATCCTACAGTTTTCTCCAACTTTATATAACTGGCCGGCAATAAAAACCACTGTAAAACTCTATTACAGCTATTTCAGTGTACATTTATACTTTGTTTGCCTATAGTTGTGTAAATTCAGTTTGTATCGGAATCGAACAACCTTAAGTGTATTTATTAACACTTGATTTTATAATCCAAAACTTAGCCACGATTTAAATATAAAATTAGAATAAGATTTTACAACAGATATGCAATGCATAAATCATTAGCATTCTTAATACCTTTTTTTTAAACATAATATTGGTCTCTCATAGCCGATTACAGATTCTTGTTAGAGCAATTGAAGTTTAAAAAACCTGAGTACCCGTCTGTGCCGATTTTTCCTGTACCAACCTTTTAGATAAAAAAATACTTTTTGAATTTTTGAATTGAAATAAATACTTTTTGTCATCGCATAACTTCGTCAAATTATGAACCGAACATCCATTACAAAAAAATACAACCAAATTAAGAACCTCCATCTTTTTATTGTAAATCGGTGAAAAAAGAAAGATTCTAAAATACATTTTGCTATTTTTTCGAATTAACAAGCGTTAAAAATTCCAATCTTCATATAGATAATTTTAGTACATGTATCGTACGATCTGTAGGCCTACCACTAGCTCTGTCTAGCTCTTTCTCTGGCTCTGATATTGAGTCTGTGTGAGTGCACGCCAGTGTATTATACCGTGTGTATGACGTTTGAACGTAGGATTTATTCAGTCAACACTCACAGACTCAAAACCAGAACCAGAGACAGAGACAGGCAGAGCTTGTGGTAGCCCTACTGTGTGGGGAAGCTGTTGATCAGAAGAAGATCAAATCAAATTTGAATGAAACTTGATATAGTACGGATGCTGAGGCGTGATATCGCATAATGATGAGATACACTGAGCTACACACAGCACAATTAGAATCATCGTAATTGATCGATAGAGCAAATGTTTTTCATGTGTTGACCATCATCATTGATTACCAATAAAAAAAAATAGGAAAAAATAGGCAACCTAACGTTTGCATATTCTATGGGGTCTATACTTTCGATTGGTATTGAATTTGTCTAATAAACAAACCGGTGGAAAGTTAAAAAAACAATTATTTTTTTTAATTATTAATTAATCATATCCTGGACTGAAATTTGATAGGCAACCCGTAAAGAATATATTTATTGGCATGTTTAATTAAATATAAAATACGTTTCCAACGAAGGTCCTTCTATAGCGGGATCCTATACTACAAAGAAACAAAATTTGTTTATTGCTTTACTTAACAATAGGTACATAATAATAAAAAAAATAATATTGTGGACCATATTTTATCGATCCTTATATTACAAAGTTATGCAATAAAAAACATAAAAAACCGAATTGAGCACCTTGACCTTTTTTATTTGAAGTCGGATACAAATAATAGTTAATTGTAACTGCAATTGGTGTTGAATTCTATTAAGCATACTGATATTAAACTTTAACCTCTAGAATGACTAAACAGGCTCATTAACTAAACATAACCTATGTATTGGTTTATTTTAATCTTTTGCACTTCAGACGAAGACATTGTTAAGATCGCGGGAAGTCGGTGGATGGGAAGAGCTCAGAATTGTTCTTCCAGAAATGTTTAGGGGAGACATTATGTCCAGCAGTGGACTTCCTGAGGCTGATGATGATGATGATAATGATGATGTACGTCACACAATTTTTAACACACATTTAGGGGGCAAAGACATTGCTCCGTAGGCACCGTGGTTACGTTACACCATTGATTGCGCCGTAGGCCTTGGGTTCTATCCCGACCTTGAACAAATATTTATGTGGTGAACGCAAATGTTTGTTCTCTGTGTGGGTGTTATATTGAATTCTAAGTACATATTTATTTACAAAAAAAATTATAGGAGTATTATATCAGCTATCTGGTTCCCATAGTTCAAGCTATGCTTAGTTTGGGGCTAGATAGTGTTGTGTGGATTGTCCACAATATTTTGTCCACAATATTTATTTATTTATGACCGGTGGACCGACGACATTGTTGAGATCGCTGGAAGTCGGCGGATGGAGAGGCTCCGAATCGTTCTTCCTGGAAATGTGTAGGCGTATGCCCAGCTGTGGACTTCTGCAGCCTGATGATGACTGTAGACAAAACACACG
Organism: Thera britannica; assembly: GCA_939531255.2. NCBI lineage: Eukaryota > Metazoa > Arthropoda > Insecta > Lepidoptera > Geometridae > Thera > Thera britannica. The sequence goes on along the minus strand of OW618042.2, from coordinate 9,484,081 downwards.
ACACTATTCAGCCCCAAATTAAGCAGAGCTTGTACAGTCGCGGTATGAAAAGGTTCGTCACCTTAGAGTCGGTTTTCGCTTGCACCAGTGCCTTGATCATGAACACATTTTGACATAATTTGTGACGTTAACTTATCGGTGTATTCTGTCTATTCAGTTTCAAAAGGTAGTATGTGATCGTGATACATTGAACAAATCAAGTTGAAAATCGACGAACATTTTCATTCCGCCACTATGCTATGGGAACCAGATAGCTGATGTATTACTTAACATTTATTTTGTAAATATACATGAATACAATATAACACCCAGACAGAGAACAAACATCCTGTGTTCACCACACAAATATATGTTCTCGGTGGGGATCGAACCCACGACCTACCAGGCCAGTCATGATGATGACGATGGTACGGTCACCGTTTGTGAAATCAATCAATCAATCAAAATAGTCTTTATTCAGTTGAATTACAAGAATCACTTTGAAACGTCTTAAAGCTAGGTGAGTCTAGGTGCCAGTTCCACGCGACCAAGCCTAGAAGAACAGGCAACAAACTATGGCTCGGTTCCTACCGTTTTTTTATTAGGGTTCCGTAGCCAAATGGCAAAAACGGAACCCTTATAGATTCGTCATGTCTGTCTGTCTGTCTGTCTGTCTGTCTGTCTGTCTGTCCGGCCGTGTCACAGCCATTTTTCTCCGAAACCTTATGAGCTAGACTGATGAAACTTGGTGAGTAGATGTATTTTGTGAACCGCATTAAGGTTTTTACACAAAAATAGAAAAAAAACTATAAATTTTGGGGGTCCCCATACTTAAAACTGAAACTCAAAATTTTTTTTTTCATCAAACCCATACGTGTGGGGTATCTATAGATAGGTCTTCAAAAATGATGTTGTGGTTTCTAACATCGTTTTTTTCTAAACTGAATAGTTTGCGCGAGAGACACTTCCAAAGTAGAAAAAAGTTGGTCCCCCTCCCTCTAACTTCTAAAATAAGAGAATGATAAAACTAAAAAAAATATATGTTGTACATTACTATGCAAACTTCCAACGATATTTGGTTTAAACGAGATCTAGTTAGTAGTTTTTTTTTTATACGTCATAAATCGTAAACCGCAATTTACCTTTCGACGAACTACAAAAACCTTTATATTATGTTATTTGATGCTACGGAACCCTTCATGGGCGAGTCCGACTCGCACTTGGCTGCTTTTTATAATCCTTTTACAAATCAAAAATAATAGCAGTGAAGTTCCAGTGTGGTGCCACTTCACTTAGGCCGAGATTCATAGACCGAACTTTGACTTTACTTTGATGGAAAGTTCAACTTTCAACCAAAATTATATTTCATAGTTCTGTCAAGCTCTTCTTTGTTCAAAATATTGATAGGAAACTGCGATAAACAAAGCTTACTTTGCAAAGACTGCTTTGCTGTAACGCAAAGTGCGCTCTATGAATCTCAGCCTTAGACTTATGCAATAAACTGAAATGAAATGAACCATGAATCGGAAAGCGAGACAAAGGTTGATGACAAAAGTAATGATTTGTGGTCAGTGATTCCTGTTGGTTTTCTACAAATTAGGTATGCTTTCAAAAACATCAGGTACGCCACGCGGCACAGATAGGTGAACATTCATCATTATCATCAGCCTTTATTTTATTTTTTAGACAAGATTAGATTAGATTAGAAAATGCTTTATTGCACCAACAATAGAACATAGGCGAACTTAATGCTAATTAGCATTTTCTTCCAGTTTACCATTGTGTTATGTGGAGCGGGTGGTAGTGCTTTATGACAACTATTTGATGGAACAAGGGGGCCACCTGATGTTTAGTGGTAACCATCGCTTATAAAAAAGCATTGCCTCTTAGATCACGGACGTAAGAAACGTTCCATGCTCTGCCCAGTCAGCCTCACGTACCAGTAATTTCACCGGCACCCACACCCTTCAAACCAAAAAACAGCAATGCTGCTTCACGGTAGAAATAGGCATGGTGGTAGTACTTCCCCGAACGAGCCCTTCACAAAGAGTTCTACTACTACTGAAACAGTTTATCACAATATTTGCAACGTTTAACTTCAAATAATTTAACAGTAGGCCTACCATGAGCTCTGTCTGGCTCTGTCTCTGGTTCTGGTTTAGAATCTGCGAGTGCTCACCAGTGCATTATACTGTGTGTGTGACATTTTGACGTATAATTTATTTAGTAACACTCACACAGACTCAAAACCAGAACCAGAGACAGAGCCAGATAGAGCTCATGGTAGGCCTACTGGTAGTCCGATGCGTAACCGTGAGTACCTACTGTTTTACTAGATGTTCATTGAGATTGGCCTATTAAAAGTAATAAAAGAAAATTTTACCGTTGGCGTTGCTAAAGTAAACACCATAACGGTTCGGCAATCAGCTTATTTTTGAGGTCAGTAATTGATCGACTAAAAACTATAGCACTTTTATGATTAATATTCGTTTAAGAGCTTTGGTGAGGTTAGTAAAAACTGAAAACATTCCGTAAAATAATGTAATTAAAAAATGTTGCCATCGTGTCGTCCCTTTCTTATTGTTCTCTGGTTTGTATGTTGCGTAGTAATTGGTGTTTAAAGTGTGTAGTCTGATATGTAGCCGAATTTATTTAGGGCTTCAGGTAACTAGATCTATCATACTAGCAACTGGATGGTTAGCTGGAAGAAATCACTTACAGTGATAAAGCTTTCTGTTTCATATTTTATGTTACGTTTATGATAAATAATTATTTACACGCGGCTCTACTCTTGTGGTACTAATCCGTCTTTGTTCCAGGCCAATAGCTATGTATAAATAGACATAGCTATTGACATAGCGATTAAATGAATCTTGAAATCAAGATTCATTAAAATCCAATCAGCCGGTACAGAGTTGACACAAATATACACACACACCCCCACTTTCGCAATTGACTTTAGGATATTGTGTTCGTAAGATCAGTAAAATCCGTGTGTTACAATAAAGTGTTACATAAAGATCTTGTATAATTTGGCAGTAGGGTTAGACCACCAAAGAGTTAACAATCTTTATGGATACATTCTATGAATAATTTTCTTATGTTAACGGCCTGTCCCGGAATGTGCTCTATCAAATTATACGCAGCGTGACGTTAATACTATAGAAACGCTTTCATCTGAATTAAAATAGAATCGCTGTCATTATAACTCACCGAAGGTTTGCTATTATGTGAGTGAACTCACTCATTTACATGCATTGTAGGCTTCTCCCGTTTTATGCAGGGTTTATTCGATGCTTACATAAACTATCGCTTCATCATGCAGTAAAATGTCACAGCTGACACATTACGAGCGCTACTAGAGTTACAAGATTCAAAGCGTACCACAGACCCCAATCATATTTCATCAACAAAACTGCAGTGAATAATGAATGTTCATTAACGAGCCCGTATCAGTTTCTTCGTACACTATTATTAACACAAAACCATTACTTGTTCCAGATCGAATCCGCGAAACGGATAGTCTGCGGCGACGAAACCGACATGACATGATGCAATGTGTTCCGAGTTGAAGGTGTGAGTGAGCACCACGTTGGGGCGCCAGTTAAGCGTTAGTACCGCGTTGGGCGCCAGTTTTGTAATTTTGGCGTCGAGGTAGTTGGTTTGGGGGGGGATGCGCGCGGGTGGTGTGTGACGGCGCCCGGGCGGCTGCCATGGGCGCGGCGCGCCATGCGCTCGCGCACGCGCCCGCTGCGGCTGCTGCTGGCGGCCCTGGCCCTGGCTTCGTGCGCCGCCGCCCCCGCGCCGGAGCCACGTGCGCAGCGTTCGGCCAACCTCAGCCACATCACGGGCACTTCGCGCACAATACAGATGTTCCTCAAGAACCGCTATCTGCAGCTAATGCCCGATGGCATCGTCAACGGCACCACAAACGACACCAGCGTTTACAGTGAGTACCTTCACACTAACACACTTTAGTTTTACCTGTTTCTCGTACAATACAATTACACAACAAAAGCCAACACACGATATAGCTTAACTAAAACCGAAATACAAACAAAAAAAAAGGTTTTGTTACATTTTTGACACGACAAGAAGGTTTTAACTTGTAAACAATGTATAAATTGCCCAAAAGTCAGTAGTACCTACCATTGATGGTTTAAGTGACACAACTTTGTATCCCCCGTAATTTTGAACCGATACCTAAACTAGTGATACAATTTTGTATCTCACAAAAGTAAAGATATAAAATAAAAAAACTTAAAAGTTTCGGTAACGCAAATAAATTTACTATAATAAAATGTGAATGAAAAAACGCCACGATTTAACGTTTTTATATTCAAGATTATCATACTTTACATTTTGTGGCTACAACATAGTAATAAAATACCTGATTAAATAATGTTGTTGTATCGCGTGTTAAATTGTTCATTTATCTCAACATACCAGAAACTTCTTGTTCATTTTACCGTTTGAGTTAGATCAATTAATTAAGATTACCGTAAACACGAATCGCGATTGTAGGACCTATCTACCTACCTATCAATATCTGATCACTTCAAATCTATCTGCGATAACCGATATCTAACCTTGTAAAAGCTTCAGATAGAATGATAGCTTGCAATCTACACAGCTTTAGCACAGTAACGATTGATTTAACAACAAGCAGTATTGATACTTTAACAAGCAGTATTGATATTGCTTTTGGATGAGGCTTATTAGTTAGTTTTTATATTATACATTAATAGATCAAAGTTTTTTTCGTTTGGCACTGGTTTGGATCAGTTGAGCAGTGGCGTTTGTAACGGTCGTGATAGCTAAACTGTTTCTTGTGTAATCTTTGGTTAGCCACCGTGTGTATTAAATATAACATAGAATATAAATTTATTGATGCTGCTGATAAAATAAAAGCAAAATTGTGCCGTTCTTTTGTGTCTTGTGCCGCGGCAGTGCCGCGCCTATCGGTTTTCCAGCATTTTACAATACTTTTTACCCTCTCATGGCACTTCCATGTTACAAAAAAATTGTGCCTTATTAAAGTATTGCGTCCTTACGTTCCTTTTCTCGTGAAAATGTTACTTTTTCATGGGCTGTCTCATGTTATATTTGAGTGACTATCTGCCAGCACAGCGGTCTTCAGTGATGGAGCAAACTCTAGTGTCTTTACTGCAATTAGAGCTGTATATTACTGTCATTGGCAACAGGAATGCTGCTGGTCCAGTGATTCGATGACATACATCTGTAGCAGGATATGAATAATGTCTTCGATTTATCAGTTGTGGTTTCCTACAAAACGGTAAACGTTATTGATAACTTTGAACCTTATTTCAAGAAGGTAAAGATTTATTAAAGACTACTTTTTACTTACTCCTAGGTATTAAAAATTAATTGATAAGTTCGTTAGAGAGAAAGAGAAAATACTCGCGACTGTTTATATACATTTTTAATGCGATAATCATTAGTTGAAGATCAAGGAAAGCCCAGATTCAACAAACGTTGCAAAGTGATTCCTGTAATGAGTTTTTCTGTATAAAAAAATTGGTTGTCTGTAAAGTCGGTTTACTGACGATAGTTGAACGTGACAGCGTAATACAATACAACTGTCCACGCGGACGCATCGCTCACTCAAGTAGGAGAGAGACAGTTTTTTTTTTTTTTTAATTGTTTTCCGCGCTCTCGCTTGCACTTCAAGCCTTAAATGGAACGCCTTAGAGTGAGGTAACGCCGCATGAGTCATGTTTTTTCGTGCGTGCAGCCGGCTCCATCGAATTATAAGACGTTGTCACGTCATAAATATGTATACAGTGCTAGTGCTCTCAAACAGTGAAAGAAAACATCGTAAGGAAACCCGCGGTTTAGTCAGCTCCGCACGTATTGACCATGTCTTTCCTGTGGATTAGGCCGACTAAGCTCTCAGGATGGTATAATTGCTGGGCAAGCCTATTCCATCTAAAATCCTGCCCCAGGCACTATAGCGTCCCACAAGTAGAGGCATGAGTAAACACCAGTTGCCTCTGACGCTATATAAATCAACAACAATAGATGCAAAGGCCTGTTAGCTGGATACAATTCGAATATACATAGTAATAAAGGCTGCTTCTAAATCTGGTGTATTATGACTGTTTTATAACCAACAGGCGTACCACAAGCTCGGTCTGGCTCTGTGTCTGACTCTGGTTTTGAGTCTGTGTGAGTGTTGACTAAATAAATCCTACGTCAAAACGTCACACACACAGTAAATACACTAGAGAGCACCCAGCTCTCTTGTGTATTTACTAATACACTACTTATTTAATACTACACTAGTTATTTAATACACTAGAGAGCTGAGTGCTCTCTAGTGTATTTACTGTGTGTGTGACGTTTTGACGTAGGATTTATTTAGTCTTCACTCACACAGGCTCAAAACCAGAACCAGAGACAGAGCCAGACAGAGCTTGTGGTAGGCCTACTGGTGTGATATTGCTGTTTTATAGCAGCTTGTCGATTTTATGAATGGATTCCACAAGGCGATGTTTCTACCACTTCAGGCAGGAGGCGTAACAAATTAGTTGTCGTTAAATAAAAATTCTAAAATTAACTTAATTATGATCGGATTGGTATATTCTTGGCTTCGTTTTCTATTTTCATCATCATCAGCCTGAGGTCCACTCTGCTGGTCATAGGCCTCCCCTATACATTTCGAGAAAGAACATTCTGACTCTTCACCATTCACCGACTTTCCGCAACCCTAACAATGTCGTAGGTCACTCGGGTGGGTAGGGCGTCCTACGTTTCGTATTCAAGTTTGTGGTCGCCATTCGAGAACCTCGCGTGCTTAATATTTGCAGTGCATCGTAGGGCACGTTCTTGACGTGCGTGACCTACGAGGCAATGTTTTGTTTAAGGCGATGGTTACCACTTAACATCTGGTGGGCCATAAATATGGTTGTTCAATCAGCAAGTTCTATAAAAAACTCCTTTAATTTATTTGTATGTGAAACATCTTAATGCGATGGAACAAGTGACCTCCGATGCAAATAAAAGTACCCCCTACACGTGCCCATTTCAAGTACTTACCCCCTACAAATACCAATTATAGGAACCCTGGTTGCACGATGCTAATAAAAATCCAATTCTGACAATGAAAGAGTTCTTAAAAAACGGTATCCGTCCTAAAACTGATGTTATTTGCGGTAAACTCTGTGTGAATTCTCTCTCTCTCTCACTCAATATTTTTGTATCAAATAAAATGTTCTCTCTATCGTTCTTTCCAAGTCCAGTCCATCCCAAGGTTTCGGGAAGCTTTCTATTACACTTTGATGTTTTCTGTATTCCTTTGTGAATTTTATGTGGTGTGCAATGAAGTGTTTTCTATCTATCTATGTTTGGAAAATATAAGACATGCACACAAAACTTAAAATTTGAATCGTGCAAGAGATTACGGCTGTAAAATGACGCTTACCGCTTCTTGAAACCATCTTTTTTAAAAAGATATCAGTTTAAAACAATAAAAAGTAAATTAACGTGTGAATACAATTAAGTTTTTGCTGAAGAATCATATAAATAATACGTTTTACCGCCTTGTCGTCTGAACGCTATATTTATACTAACCAGACATTTTCTAGTCTAGGTTATAACAGTTTGAAAGTCTCAAACGCGACTTTTGGTCGCTTATAATCCGTTTAAATAAATAGATTCAAAGCGACCAAAAGTCGCGCGCAAACTACGTGCACTGGTTCCTAGACTCATCAAGCTTTAAGACGTTTCAAAATGATCCTTGTGATACAACTGAATGAACGATAACTAACTTTCGTAGAGACGACGGCCATGGTCGTCAAAACCGTAGCTTTAGGAAAAGATACTATCGAAATAACAAACACCGTAAGTATTTTTTTTATAAAATTTACATTTATTAATTCTGTTCTCAAACGTAATAAAAAAAAGTCTGTGCCACATATGTTTAAAATAAAAAAATGCTCTGAAAATGATATTTTTGCTAATCTAGGTTAATTACTCTTGAACGCACAAAAGTCGCGCTAATAGGTCGCGTCTGAAGAAACGTTCCTAGCTCATTCTAGCTCTATTTCTGACAGGACAGTGACATTAATCATTATAGTACGCCTGTCTTTTTTCTAACAAAAACGAAGACACTTTGATTACTATCTCAAAGACAATCAAATCGGCGATAATAGTCTAGAAGGCTGTAATAGTGCTCTTAATACTCGGAATAATAACATGTATGGTCAATCTACAATGGTAAGACCCACTGTCCACTAAAGCATAGTCTCATAGACACCAAACAAATATTGTTGACAACCCACAGAACACTATCTAGCCACAAATTAAGCAGAGCTTGTACTATGGGAACCATAAAGCTGATATATTATACATGCTTATTTTTTTCGATACATACTAAGAATACAATATTACAACCAGACAGAGAACAGACATCTATGTTCGCCACGCAAATATTTGTTCTCGGTGGGGATCGTACCCTCGCCCTACAATGCAGAAGGCTGATACTGATATTATTTTAATCCTTTTTTCTTTCAAACGCAGAACTTGACGGTCCCGTAGAATCTTAAGGCCTGCGCGCATCTAAGCGATAGTGATGGCGATCCGCTGAAACGCTGTCAAATATGACAGCAATATTTGACCAAAGAAAGCTTTCAAAGTTAGACGTTTCAAAGACCATTGCAGTCCAACATAAATGAATCAAATATTTGTTGACTTTGACAGCGGAATCGACCCCATTCTGTCTATGTAAAGATGCTATGGTGGACATAGGGTTTTACATAGAAACAGTATAATATAGACATTTGAATCGCCCAAAGCATTAGCTGTGGTGGTCCAGATTGAAATCGTAAAAGTATAATAACTACTTTATGAACTGTAAAGTGAGATTATATCGTGATAGAGACATGCTATTACAATAAAAATAATATTGTTTTCTTGCTACTGTAAAACCAACATGTGTTAGATATTTGTGTGGTTTCTATAAGTGTTTTCAACTGGAAAGTTTACTGCCAGAGATGTTTTCTGGCTAGCCCATATTCAAGCAGGCATTTTTTATACAACTGGCTGATGGAACAGTTATATGACCCACCTGATGTTAAGTGGCAACCATAACAAAGTATTCCCCTGTAGGTCATGCCAGAAGCGCAGTATGCTGTTTTCTTCTTATTTTTATCCCACCTAGATACGCACGAAATCATTCTAGAATGTCTTGGCATATTGCGAATAAGCATTTCAATAGGTATTAGTGTGGTAAAAACATACACATTTGTATTTATAAATGTATTGGTTGTATGATAACAAACCAAACATGAAAATAGATTAAAACTATGCCAAATTCCTGCGAAAACGAACGTGAAAAGTCAACGGAGAAAATGTATTGAAAATATCATGAAAAATATAAAATTCGAGTCAATTTTATATTTTTCATGATTTTGACAATGAATTTTATATTTATAATGCGAGTTTTTGTATAAAAATTTTTATTAAAATCCATTTATGATAAAAAAGTTTGATATGATATAAAAAACAGTGCACTGAAAGAGCCTCTTACAGACGCACTTAAAACCCTTTCACCACAATGGCTCTAAGGAACTAGCAACACCATAGCGATAAGAAGAAGAATGTTTAAAGGCATGAATTTATTTAGTTTCTCACACGTATGCATATCCAGAGTGCCATTTATAGTCTTACTAATCTCCTCTGTGTTCTAGTTGGTGTGTTGTGTTTTGTCAGTTTGACGGGTACGTGCATGGGCGCTCATCGTATTAAGGTGGCTGGTACTCTCAGATTAGCATCTGTACGCGAGCAAATGCAGTCGAATTAAAGTTCAAAAAGAAACGCGGTATACCGTTACACTTACCGCCCGCGCAAACACCAAAATGTGAGAAAATTGCTATTTTTTATGATTATACAAGAAGCCGCTCGCGGCTTCGTTCGCCCCGTTCCCCTTACTTCTTCATCAGTATCAAAATTTATGTCCGTTCCCTGGTTCTAAGCTACCTCCACACAAGTTTTTAGCCCAATCAGTTTAGCCGTTCTTGAGTTATAATATAAGTAGTGAAGTATTATTAGCACGACTTTCTTTTATATAATATGTACTATATCTAAAGAAGATGAGTATAAAAAGCTCTACCTTACCGATACCGTGATGGTACCGTTTTGACAGATCCCTGAGCTTAGATTTAAATACATTTTAAATTAAGACACTAAAAGCACTGTGCAACAAGTTCTCTTTTAAAAATCGAGAGCAACTATTTAAAAAAAATGGAAATAACCAGTTTTTTATAGTAGTAGTATATAGAGCTCTTTATGAAGGACTCACCTGGGTACCACCATGCCGTTTTCCGCCGTGAAGCAGCATTGCTGTGTTTCGGTTTGAAGGGTGTGGGTGTCAGTGAAATTACTGGCACGTGAGGCTGAACATCTGTATAACCTCAAGTTGATGGTCGCAGATAGACGTTCCTGACGTGCGTGACCTACCAGGCAATGCTTTGAAAAAGGCGATGGTTACAACTTATTATCATGTGGGTCGTATGCTTGTTCCGTCGGGTAGTTGCATAAAAACAATTACTGTCAATAAGTTTGCTTTAATGGTTTTCGTTCTTTGTAAACTTTTTTATGACGTGACAACGTCTTATAATTCGATGGAGCCGGCTGCACGCACGAAAAAACATGACTCATGCGGCGTTACCTCGCTCTGAGGCGTTCTATTTAAGGCTTGAAGTGCAAGCGAGAGCGCGGAACGAGCGACAAAGAGGCACAATCGGCCTCCGCGTTCTGCAGCGTTCGACATCTGTATCTCTCTTAATTGAGAGAGCGATGCGTCCGCGTTGACAGCTGTATGACGTTGTCACGTTCAACTATCGTCAGAAAACCGACTTTACAGACAACCGATTTTTTTCACTACATTCTTCACTAGCAAATCAAATAGTTCATGTTCGATTGGCGCAGTTAAACGCCTTAACAAAACCACTGCAACAATTAGGACACTTGGCTCGATGATTTGTTCATGTCAATTTCTATTAGGTTGAAAGTGATTCAATGAAATGGGAAATTTATAGGCGCCTTGCTTGTTGACCATTTTGTCGCGTTTGGTTCACCTTTTAAAAAAAAAACGGCCAAGTGCGAGTCAGACTCAGACATGAAGGGTTCCGTAGCAGCAAGTAACATAATATCCTACTTTCCTACTTACTTGTTTATTTTACATTTTTGCGATTCACAGTACCTATACATACCTACTACTGACCAAGTTTCAACAGCATAGTTTCAGAAAATAGTGGCTTTTACATACGGACGGACAGACAGACAGACATATGAATCCTTAAGTGTTCCGTTTTTTGCCATTTGGCTACAGAAACCTAAAAATATGACGTAATAAATAAATATTGTAGACTATCCGTATCCACACAACACTATCTAGCCCCAAACTAAGCATAGTTTGTACTTTGGGAACCAGATAGCTGATATAATACTTATAAAAACCTTTTTTTTGTAAATGCATACTTAAAATACAATATGACACCCAAGACAGAGAACAAACATCTGTGTTCACCACACAAATATTAGTTCTTGGTGGGGATCGAACCCACGACCTACGGCGCAGAAGGTCGTGGGTTCGTTACAATAACATTATTTAAACTAACTTACAAATAACACCCTGACATCCATGCCCTAATTGTTCAAAATAAATGTTTGTTCTCGGCAAGGAATCGAACCCACAACCTAACCTATTATAGCGCAGAAAGCATAGCTGCTACCGACTGAGCTTTGAGGCCTGTCATAAAATAATCATGTATGTGTTATAAATTTTATGTGTCATACTTAAGACATATTAAATTGCGTCATAGGTGTTGCAAATAATAGTAATTAGCCTTGAACTTCAATACATTGTTTAACCTCGGTTTGTCACCATATTTCAAAAAATAATGACAAAAGTATTATTTAATTGATCGAGTGAGCGAAGCGAACGAAGATCTTAAAAACAAATTGGGCGATTTTTTTTCTTGAAATATATCAAGGAAGTACTCAGTTGTCATAAAATGGTAAAAGCAACCTGGTCTGATGATGGAGCTAAGGTCTGTCCAACGGATCTCTTCAATCAATTGGCCAATTGAGTTAAAACTTGTGTACCATACAAAGTTAATGAGGGATAGTCAGAGGCAAGGCCAAACAGTAAATCTGGACATATATACTTCCTTAAAGTAGATAAAACACAATGCATGATGGTGGCACATTTTTTTTTTATTACCATTTGCCTATGTACGAGCTATGTACTAACTTTTCGGAACATTTGGATCGCATCACGAGATCTCAGTTCGGGCCTAACTAATAGTTTAATTGTTATCAGACGAACTATTTTTCATTTTGTGACAAGTTCTTTTCGTCTGTGAATGATAAATAATAAAACACTTCTAGTTGTTGCCACATGTCTCGTCTGGGCTATTTTAGGGTTAGGTAGTCTAGGTACTTATTTAATTTGCAAAGTCTACGAAAAATGAATGAAATAGGTTTACCTAAAATGGAATGTCCTATCAGCTCAGTTGTTAGTAGCTCTGCCTTCTGAGCCGTAGGTCGTGGGTTCGATCCCCAACGAGAACAAATATTTGTGTGGTGAACGCAGATGTTTGTTCTCTGTCTGGGTGTTATATTGTTTTCTAAGAATATGTATTTACAAAAAAAATGTATATAGGCAAGTATTATATCAGCTATCTGGTTCCCATTCTACAAGCTCTGCTTAGTTTGGGCCTAGATAGTGTTGTGTGAATTGTCTATAATATTTATTTATTTTAAAATACAGGTAACAAGTACTACTGGGAAATTAATCATGCCTCTTGTTCTAAAAAAAAACTATTACAATGCCGATTATCTGAACGAAGCCGCGAACGGAATCTAGTATATCATTTTATATCTAAAGCTCACAATAGATATTCCTTATCAACAAACTATTGCACAAAAGCTTTGAGAGTAGTTATGTAAAAAGACACTCGAAAATATTCACATGAAATTCTGTATTGTTCTTCCCACACCTCAGATCCCTGATACCTACAAGTACCAGTATAATAGCAATCGTATGTGCCATCTGGGTCGATGACGGATTTATTAGGCCTAGCCACGACGACTGCGCCGGCGCCTATCACGTCATCAATTTTTATGTGCGATTTAAAATTCCGCACGTTGCCTCTATAAAAATTAAGCCGATGTACCTTCGGAATTTGAATATGAAGAAAGAATTGTAAGCTTAATTTATTGGAAGTCTACACTTGAATGTGTAATTAGAAAATCGAGAGGTCTATGTTTAGACTTCATCATCATCATCATCATCATCGGCCTGAAGAAGTCCACTGCTGGACATAGGCCTCCCCTACACATTTCCAGGAAGAACGATTCTGAGCCCTTTCCATCCATCGACTTCCCGCGATCTGAACAATGTCGTCGGTCAATCTGGTGGGTAGGCGCCCTATGCTTCGTCTTCCGGGTTCGTGGTCGCCATTCGAGAACCTTTAGTCCCCAACGGTTGTCAGTTCTTCGAGCTATATGGCCTGACCATTGCCACTTCAACTTGCTAACTCTACGAGCTATGTCGGTGACCTTGGTTCTTCTACGGATATCCTGATTTCTGATTCTATCACGTAGTGAAACTCCCAGCATAGCTCTTTGAGCGCGACTTTGAGCTTGTGCACGAGGCCAATAGTTAGCGACCACGTCTCAGTTCCATAAGTCATCACTGGCAACACGCACTAATTGTAGACTTAATATACTTTAGACTTGGTCGCGTGGAACTATCTAGACTCACCTAAGTGATTCTAGTCATACAATTGAGTAAGGAATTTTGAATTTATGTTCAGTAGTGGACAAGCTTGGTACCGAAGCGCGATTATTAGAGATGTTTTATTTATGAATATTGTATACAAGGCTTTACCCTTAATAGAAATATAAAAAAAGTCCTACTATAGTGTGTGATATAAAATAAGTCCGAAACGGTATTCCAAAGGTCGTGACAAAAAAACGTTTGCTCTAGGACTTTAGAAGTTGTAACAAAAATTGGTAGACCATATAAAATCACACCGATCTTGTTAAAAGCTACATAGTTAATGAAAAGGTATTTCATAATATATTCTTTCGACACCAAAACGACCCATTCGTTCAACTTACAAGTAATTTGGCCAGCGTTGCATCACTTAAGTTATGTTTAAGCTTGTGCTTATCATTCACGTTATTGATACTAGCTTATGTCACGTTAATTCTTTGAACCGTTAACGTTACTGGTTTAAGCGTATTATGGTGTTTTAAAATATAGACATCTTGTACAACTTGATATTTTGATATTTTAGGTGTCCATTTTGTAATGATTTAGTGTGCCATTTTAATTTTTGGAAAAGTTATTTTCTTGATAACTTATTGCGATAAGTTATATAAATAAACAATAAAATATTATTAAGATAATATTTACTTTATTTACAACAGAACTTACATTATTTTCAAAAAATATCATCATGTGAATAAAATACAAACTACATTTTAAGTCATAAGTCATAAGCATTTATTAATAAAAAATATTTACAGGTGTTTAAAAGAACAATGCGCTAGAAACATTAAAAATGAACACTGTTTTCCACCTGTAGGTATTATAGGTAGAAAACAGATTTCAGATCAGCGACCTAATAATTATACTTGAACACAAGTTAGGGTAAAAAACCAGATTCACTAAATGTCGAAAAAAGTTTCCACTTTAGTCTCGCAACGATACAAAACGCCGAAAAAAATAAAAATAAAAAGCTACCGTTATACAAATTCCCAAAAAAAAACGAACAGTGTCAGTTCGTTTAAACAATATACCAGAAAAGGTAAAAAATATATGAGTTCTATCCATTTTAGGAGGTGCCGAAAAAGTGTGTTCAAAGTCAATAAATGACAGCGTGTGTCATTACGTGGAAACAAACGGGGGCTGGACCAAAACTTGAATTTTAAGTGAACGTGTCGGATAGCTTCTGAGCCTGTCATGTACGAGTAAGTGAGCTCCGATTGGGGCTCCATAAGTACATCCACTTGGAAAACCTTACTGAGTCAGTAGGAAGATTTTTTTATTTTATTGTAGAGCCCTAGTGAACTGCTGAAAGAGATAATGGTCAATATAATATTATTATGCTTATTATGGCAAGAAGCCTCTTTGATTTGCGCTTAATATTATTTACTGCACTCTGGTTTGAAAGAAGTCTAGAGTCAAACAAAAAAGTTCATGATCATGCAACATTGGTTTTATGCGACTATTTTGTTACTGATCAGAAATTTTATTGCTGATATGAAAAAAAATATGATAAACTTATTAAGAAGTGAATTATTGATCTGCTGGCCTACCATGAGCTTCATATGGTTATGGTTATGGCTGTCAAAATTGTGTCAACACATTCAAACCCAAGAAGAAAATGAATGTGTGGGTCAGCCTATCTATACACAATTTGACAGCCATAGCCATAACCCTAAGGAGCTCGTGGTAGCCGCTGATATAACAAGGCTTTCTTACGTATTCTTAAGTAACTATCATTTGTATGACATATTCGATTTAACATAAAAGTGATCGAAATCTCGGAACCAAACGTAACATAAAATTTCGCGCATGCTAACTACATATATGCACATATGCATTATGCATGCAAGATGCGCGGGCGCAGCGTCGACGGAGAGATTGATCGCATCACTTTTAATACAGCAATTTACACCTGTTATGCTTTTAACAACTTCCTTACACTTTGCTTCAATATTTATGGGTTATGTAAAGATGGACGTGGAATTCGAATTTTAATGGTAAATTTTAATTAGATACATTTCAAAAGTACCGGTATGTAATATTTAAAACCCGTCACACACGTAGCTGAAATATACAGGGTTATTCATTATTAGCTACAAATACTCAGGAATTAGGTTCAACAAATAAAATAAAAAATATTTATGAAATGATTTTTTTTAAATTTTGATTTAAGTTTTTGTATTAAAATTTTATTTTTATTAATTTCTTTACGGCTATTGCATAATGATTGCCATGGAGAACAGGACGATGACCCACCCAGGCGGTGACTGAACGCAGAGTGTCGCTCACGGCGCTCGGGCGCGGATCAAAGGTCAAAATAGGTCAGGCGCCAATGATTCCTTTATCGATTTTCTCGGGATTTTCATAACAAAGATAAAAAAAATTATTTCATAAATATTTTTTATTTTATTTGTTGAACCTAATTCCTGAGTATTTGCAGCTAATAATGAATAACCCTGTATATTAATATGCCGTGCGATAATATAATTTACGGTATAAGTTGGCGACGTCATAGAAATATAATATAGATGTGTGTGCGGTCACTTGAATATTTGTATAGAAAATATATCGTAATATGCCTCACTACAATTTATATTAATATATATTATAGCTACGTATGTGTACGTCTTTAATGTTGAACCAATAAATTTCATAATTTTCATATAAATATGAAATTTATTGGTTAGCCTTGGCCCTTTGGAAAATTGGTATTAATCCTTTATATTTTTAAAGTAAGTACTGAACATAATAATTTCAGTAAACAATAAATATACGCACAAACACTTTTAAATGCAAATCAGATTCTACTACCTACAGTTTAAAGTGGATAAGATCACATTTCGATTAAAAATTAAAAGCTTTTTTATTCACACTTTTAGATGCAAAAAGTACCAATCGTATTTGCGACCCGCAAATTTGACGATAATTTACTAAATTAAGCGTATTAAATTAACCGTTAAATCAACGAATAAGTCACATCCGATAATCGTTCCGAGTTTTAACGGCGTATTAAATTACATAAAAACATGAAATTATTTTTCAATCTCATTAAGCACTCATGTTATTGAGTTTTATTTTAATTAGTTGTTAATTTGTTTTTTCATTCACGCTGTCAGTGTGGTTGATTCGGTCAAAGATAAGTTGACAGATTGACGGTTAGCACGTGGTTGTAGGCATAGAGAAGAAAGTAGAAAGAACCTTTTATAACATGCTAATTTAGCATAAAAAATATATACTATCCCAACGGTATTGCCCAAGATATCAGGATAAAACTTAAAACAATGCTTCAACATGAGCTACGTTTTAAGTATTTTAGTTCGTTAGTATTTTTTTATTTAACTCTATAAATTACTGTGCATGTCAAAATTTAAAAAATGTTTTCAATGACCTTGGCAAATTAATCAATGAATAAAACAAATAAATCAGTGCAATAAATCAGAGCGGTGCATTTTTTGTTCCACCAAAATAATTGCCAAGCTCGTAAATATTTGAGCAGATTGTTTAAGCTCTTAATTTATTTACATTTTGTTGCCAACGCTGCTGTGCCCTCTTTGAAGTACAAGTGTACGTACAGACAGACAGTCGTGAGCCGTTTTTTCACACAACTTAGCTGATGAAACAAGCATATGGCTCACCTGATGTTTCATGGTGGTAACAATCGCCTGTAACAAAGCATTGTAGGTCACGCACGTCTGGAACGTGCCCTATGATGTAGGTACTGCCCTGCGTCCGTTTTTGCCAAATTTGGGTGCATGAATTTCTTTTTCGCCATTGTTGTTTTTTTTTTAATTTTAAATAAGTAAATGCTCCTGATAAAGCTTTGCGCACATCTAAGCGTTCCGTGGCGTACAATAAATCGCTGTGAAATGGTCGCTGTCATGTTTGACAGCGCTTTACTGATCGATGTGCGCAAGGCTTAAGGTTCCTTATACGTTACAAACACACGCACATTGTCAGGAGCGCGAAGTCAGTGGATGGAGAGGACTCATAATCGTTCTTCCTGGAAATGTATAGGGGAGGCCTCAATCCAGCTGTGGGCTTCTTTAGGCTGATGATGATGATGTTGTAGGGTGCTTATCGTTTATACTTATACACTCAGGCTAGCAGCATAGAAGACCAAATAGCAACAATAAAAAATAAACGGACAAGTACAAGTGGAAAATGAAAATGTAGTCCAAGATGAAGTACGCTTAGCTATAAATGTACCGTATTCAGTCTTGACTTCAAAGTTCTAACATTGAAGCGATCCGGAAATACTGAAGACGGTAGACAGTCCTAATCCTTGGCAAGCTTAATGCTAAGATCGCGAAGCCGGTGGATGCAATCAAGATTGTACAGATAGTGCCATGAAAGTTAAGACTTGGCAAGCTCTTTCCTTTTTCCTTTTTTATAAGGACTCCATTTGACGTTGTCACGTCAAAAAGAGTCCTTATAACTCGATGGAGCCGGCTGCACGCACGAAAAAATATGACTCATGCGGCGTTACCTCGCTCTGAAGCGTTCCATTTAAGGGTTGAAGTGCAAGCGAGAGCGTGGAACGAGCGACAAAGAGGCACAATCGGTCTCCGCGTTCGGCAGCGTTCGACATCATCTGTCACTCTCCTACTTGAGTGAGCGATGCGTCCGCGTGGACGCTGTATGACGTTGTCACGTTAAACTATCGTCAGTAAACCGACTTTCAGGCAACCGATAATTTTTGGGATTAAATTCTCACTGGTGGATTTGAACCCACGATCTTAGGATTGGAAAGCGGGGCTGCTACAACTAAGCTACCAGTGCACTCTATACAGTACTTAAAGGCCATGGCGGTCAAAAGGAACAAGAACCACATTTATTCTGCCTGACCTCCGTTGGTGGCCCGTTTGAATCGTATCAAGCATCATAAACAAGCCTGGTGGGACTTTTCTATGCAGCAGAGACTCTATGAAGCAAACATGTTGAATAATTTCCACACTGGTTTGCGGAATATACGACGATATATAAACGTCACTGAGAGATACTTTCATTGTAGGCATTTAGAATGTTTATGCCGCTGTCACTTCTGTACGGTTCCGTGTTCTATGTCGTAGGTACTTGTTAGTAGAAAATTTGACTTTCTGTCGACTTGGACAAAATATATTGGGATACAGTGTCCCAATTTACGCTTCTGATTTAAATTTTTTTGTTACTGTCGATTCGGACACAATTAAAAATAGCTGCATTGTACAATCAGGTAAAAAGATATGCTGTAGCACATATACAAGTTAAAGGTTTAGATCTCTAGTAGGAGTAGGAGTGTTTAGCTCATTCACAATTTAATACGTTATTGTACACATAGAAAAATACATTTACTTTGTTTTAGTAGTAGCAGAGCTCTTTGTGAAGGGCTCGTCCGGGTGCATACCACCAAGCCTATTTCTGCCGTGAAGTAACATTGCTGTGTTTCGGTTTGAAGAGTGTGGATGTCGGTGAAATTAGTGGCCTCTGAGGCTGAACATCTGTATGCCTCAAGTTGATGGACACAGGGCAGTGCATCGTAGGGCACGTTGCTGACGTCCTTGACGTGATGGTGTTCTTAGAAGTCGTAGCGTGATGTTATAAAGCTTATAGCCTTCCTCGATAAATGGACAATCCAACGCAAAAATATTTTTTCAATTCCGAACCGCAGTTCCCGAGATTTGATAGATAGATAGAAAATACTTTATTGTACACCACATAAAATTAACAAATAAATACAGAAAAATATCAGAGTGGAATACAATGGGCGGTCCTATCACTAAAAGCGATCTCTTCCAGATAACCTTGGGATGGACTGGACTTGAAAAGAACGATAGAGGACGATGGTCTAGATAAAAACAACAAGTATAATGTACACACAATTACACAATATAGTACTAATACATACATACATACCTAACAATGATAAACATATTATATATATTTATATGTCTATTACATATATAAATATGAACTATATAAATATGAAGATTTGACCGAGCGTTCGACCGAACAAACTTCAGCTTTACAATTCTTACAGTAGCATAGATAATAATATATGCTAGGTAGGTAAGCTTCTTATCATGTCACTGGTTCCTAGAACCATTGTGCAGTCCATGCAGCACTTGCTTGCGTGCCCCTTGAGCCCAAACACCTGCACAAGGGAAGACCTTAAGAGGGCATCACACAGGCGACTCTCCATACAAACGTAGTCCCCTATTTCCTCCCTGGATAATGCCTCTAGAGTAACCATTTTTTCTTATAAAATCCAGATCTGCTATATACGTGCTCGTATGTTTTCGTTTTTTTCAGAAACTTATTGATAAAGAAAATATGACCCTCATATGATTTATATGAAATATGAATTGTAGGTGATATATTATTTATGAAAAAAAGGAAAACATACGAGCACGTATATAGCAGATCTGGATTTTATAAGAAAAAATGGTTACTCTAGAGGCATTATCCAGGGAGGAAATAGGGGACTACGTTTGTATGGAGAGTCGCCCGTGTGATTCCCTCTTAATAAAGCCACAGCAAGTGCTATTAAGGTAGCCCTAGCCACCTACTTTGTAAAAGTTATTTAGTGAAAAATCGACACGATAAGAAGTAGAAGAACCATTGTGGTGGACGAATTTTAAGTGCACCTCAAAGACGCTCTTTTCGGTAGACGACATGCTAGATAGAATATATTATTAATAGATTAGCAATAAATTGACTGACATACAATGCATACGTGTTCACGTTTCCAACTAGATGTGCAAACTTGTGTGTGTTTGAAAGTAGGTATGTCTATTGACTATTTGTTATTCTTCCGAAGGTCTTCGGTCATCGGATTGCAGTTACGACCAAGGTTTTGTGATGTCAATTTTTGACGTGACAACGTCTTATAATTCGATGGAGCCGGCTGCACGCACGAAAAAACATGACTCACGCGGCGTTACTTCGCTTTGAGGCGTTCCATTTAAGGCTTGAAGTGCAAGCGAGAGCGCGGAACGAGCGACAAAGAGGCACAATCGGCCTCCGCGTTCGGCAGCGTTCGACATCTGTCTCTCTCCTACTTGAGTGAGCGATGCGTCCGCGTGGACAGCTGTATGACGTTGTCACGTTCAACTATCGTCAGTAAACCGACTTTACAGACAACCGATTTTTTATAATGTCCTAAAAGTTAAAGAGCCGAGCGGGATTTAACGACCTTGCTGACCACTGTGCCATCGGATCCTAATCACACTCAATGAAAAACTCTTAGGGACTGTTAATAAGGCACTAACTTTATTGTTTTTGGTGACCTTTATTTCAATCAACACAAAAGACAAAGTTTTCTTTCGAAACATCAAAGCAAAAAACGTTTAAGCCAGTATTTTTTCTATAGTCACAGCTATCGCGAATATCATTCTTCTAAATAGGTACATCATCGCAAATATATAAAAACATAACGCATATAGTAATGTACTTTAAGCGTTGGTAATAAGTGTGAAATTAAATATAACAACAGTAGCGATATTGTGGTTGATTGTACATTAATCAGTGGTCATCTGAGTATTGGCATATTAATTGAATAACGCATAATATTTTGTTTTGTGGCGGGTTATCTCAAATTACATTGTATTTGGGTTGAACGATCCGTCTGAGTGGTACATTATTGGTGAATTGAGATTTATTGAGACAACACTTTATTCTGTTCAACGAAATCAGTCTAACCTATACCTAGATAGATATACTACACATATAGTACAGAAGTAACATAGTTTTTGAAAAGAGCATGCGAGGTTTACATGATGTTTTTACAGAAAAGATATTTAAAAAAAAACAATCCACTCAACACTCTAGCCCTAAACTAAGCAGAGCTTGTACTATGAGAACCAGATAGCTGATAATTATAATACTTGTGCTTCACACTGATTGGAACAAACTATAGAAAAAAAATCAGTTGTCTGTGAAGTCGGTTTACTGACGATAGTTGAACGTGACAACGTCATACACCTGTCCACGCGGACGCATCGCTCACTCAAGTAGGAGAGAGACAGGTGTCGAACGCTGCCGAACGCGGAGGCCGATTGTGTCTCTTTGTTGCTCGTTCGCGCTCTCGCTTGAAAAAGCCTTAAATGGAATGCCTCAGAGCGGGGTAACGCCGCATGAGTCATGTTTTTTCGTGGGTGCAGCCGGCTCCATCGAATTATAAGACGTTGTCACGTCAAAAGATTAACACCAATCTACGTCCAATACATCATTCTTCTCTCATCTCTCAATTAAAGAGTAATTGGTTTGTAAATGCTCAATAAACTTGTAACTTGTCTAAATGATTGCTAATTTGGATTCGGCTCGGCCTATAAAATAACTCAGTTCCCATACTAACAAGTAGTATTAGTGATGTTTTCGGAATTAAGAAAATTTATTTGCCATAAGATTAAGAAGCTTGTAGCCATAGAATTTTACATTGATTTTATCGGTTTACTACACATATGGATATCACAAAGATTTTTACCGTACCAAGAGGAAGGTTGCGGGTTCAAATCCCGCTAAAAGTAAACAACTTTAGGGAAGTAGGTACCTACATAATTTTAGTAGCACATTACACAGTTTTACAAACTTTTTTCTTGCAAAGTTGTCGAAAACAAAATAACTTCACTTTTTAAAGGTTATGTCAATATACCTACTTACTTCATTTATTTACCAATTGTATTTTAAGTATGTATATTTACAAACAAAATATACACATATAAGTATATTTTATCAGCTATCTGGTTCTCATAGTACAAGCTCTGCTAAGTTTGGGGCTAGATAGATCGATTTTTAGAGAAATTCTTTATTTACTAACTAACAAAAAGAGAATTTACCACATAAATACTATTCAATAAATGTACAATGTGCGGTCTTTTCGCTATAAAGTAATTTCTTCCAGACAACCTTTGGATGGAGAGGAACTAAAAAGTATGGAAGCTTGGCTGGGTGCACTTGAAAACATAATTTTAGTACATTTAAGTATAATCAATAATACCTACTTTTCTAGAAATAATAGTGCTGGGTAAATTTGCTAGAATAATTATTAATTTAATTTATTTATCAGCAATCACCATCCGGCAAAGCTTTGTGATAGCGAACTCAGATAAAAAATATGTAATACAATTATTTAGGCAACTTAAATTACTCCGTCATATCTATGCACTCATCTTTGACACTTATTAGCACAGGTGCACTAACACGCGCAAACTGGTCCGCGGCACAGAGTACACAGTAGTTAGTATTGTCTTACCGAAAACGATGTACCGCCAAAAATTGCGCCCCTGCATTCTGACCTCTACTATAAGTTTACGTTCGTGGAATGAGAAGGGGAAGTGGTTTAATACATTTTCACAATTTGACGCAAACTACAACAAACAGGGGCTCAATTCTAGACCAGTGACTTTTTTGTCACAGTAGATATAGGTATATCACAAGAACTGTCCAATTCACTAATGAAACTGACAGTTCTTGTGATATATATCTACCGTGACAAAAAAGTCACTGGTCTAGAATTGAGCCCCAGGGCCCTGTTTAATAAAGCTGACTATTCGACATATGTCACAAAGCGACAAAATTGTGGAATTGTCGCGCTTAGGCTATTAATAAAAGTGACAAATATGTCACAAATGTCAAATGTCAAATATGTCAAAAGCGCGACAATTCTACAATTTTGTCGCTTTTTGACACATATGTCGAATTGTCAGCTTTATTAAACAGGGGCCAGGTTAAGCTAAATAAAACCGTTTATAAAGATTTTTATCACTATTATGTACTTGGAAAATGTATCCTAGTAACGGAATAGACAGCCCTTGAATCAAAGTTTCACAGCTATTTTATTTAATAAAACCTCAAAAATCATATTAAAATGTGTTATAACTAGAAACGGCTATAATAAATACCAGTACTCTACTATAAAACTATAAAACTAAAGTTAAATGATAAATCTGTGATAGTATTTAGTATATATATGCCTACTAACTCATATGAAAATTTGCCTGAGTTTACACAGTGTCTAGGTAAAATAAGCTCAATCATAGAGGAACATAGGGACACTAGTGTCTTTTTTATGCTGGGAGATTATAATGCACATCCGAACGAGCTGTTCTATAATGAGCTCATAAGTTTTTGTAAAGATCAGAACTGGACCTGTGCTGATGTAAATAAGTTGGGGGTTGATTCCGATACCTATACATTTATCAGTGAAGCGCATGGTAGTGTGAGATGGTTAGACCATTGTGTTGTGACGGGAGCCGCACAAGCTACTATCAAGCGTGTATGGGTAGAGCACAGTGTGCAGTGGTCCGACCATTTTCCACTTTTTATAGAGTGTAACATGGGTAATATCATGTCGAATGTGGATGAGTACCCAACCTCTGTAACTAATAAAACTGTATGGGGAGAACGCAGTCTTACCCAGCAAGAGCGTTATCATCGCAGGTGCCATGCCTTACTTAGAATGGTGGATTTTCCTGAACAGTTTTCACGTTGTTGTGATGGTATCTGTCTTGATGTAGGGCACAAGGTTTTGTTGGATAAAATGTACTTAAACATTGTAACTATCCTGTCAGAAGCTGCAACTTCATCTTTCGAGCGAGGTGGGACACGGAGGAGGGGTGGGTACATTGCGGGGTGGAATATGTATGTGTCGGCTTCTCATAGGGAGGCCAGGCTGAAGTTCTTAGCGTGGGCTGAAGCTAAAAAGCCAAACAGTGGTAAATTTTATGAAGACATGTGTGAGAGCAGGAAATTTTTTAAAAAACAGCTCAAATGGTGTCAGAATAGACAAGAGCAGATTAAAATGGATATTCTTGCGTCTCACCATACTGCGAAGGACTTTAAACATTTTTGGAAGCAAACAAACAAAATGAACGTTAAGTCTGGCCTTCCTATGAGTGTAGATGATATTAGTAATCACACTATGATTGCTAATCACTTTAAAGACCATTTTAAGGTTAACCTGGAGTCAGACTCTAGTACAAGTGAGTCACTCAGTGCTGAGACTGTTGTGGGCGAGAGGGCTGTGAGCTTTAGTGCGGCGCAAGTGCGTAAAGTGATTCAATCCATGCAGAGGGGTAAGTCTCCTGGACACGACAGTCTTAGCATTGAGCATTTGAAATATGCTGGTGTACACCTGCCGCGCGTACTCTCCATGTTTTATAATCTGTGCCTATGCCACGGCTACTTACCTGACGGATTGACAAAGACTGTGGTAATACCTATTATTAAATGTAAAACTGGAGATGCGTCGGACAAGACTAATTACCGTCCAATCTCGCTAGCGACAGTTATAGCAAAAGTTCTTGACAGCTTGCTTAATACTGTTCTGATGCGGCACGTTAAACTGCATGATGCTCAGTTTGGTTTCAGGGCGGGGCTTTCTACGGAGAGTGCTATACTGAGTCTTAAGCAGGCTGTCAGGTACTACACTGATAGGAAAACGCCGATATACGCCTGCTTCCTGGATCTGTCTAAGGCTTTTGATTCGGTTCGGTATGATAAGCTTTGGAACAAGGTGGAGGCAGCAGGTGTACCTGCAGAAGTCGTTTCTATGCTGAGGTACTGGTATAGATGTCAAAAAAACCAGGTGAGGTGGGCGGGGTCCTTGTCTGATGCATATAAGCTGCAATGTGGCGTGCGGCAAGGTGGAATAACCTCTCCTCTGCTGTTCAACCTCTATATAAATGAACTCATTGTCGAGCTCAGTAGTACTCATACTGGTTGTATTATTGATGGTGTATCCGTCAATAATTTAAGTTATGCGGATGACATGGTGTTGCTGGGGCCGACAGTGAGCTCGATTCGCAAACTTGTTAAAATTTGTGAGGTGTATGCGGGGGGGCATGGGCTAAGATATAACTCAAAGAAGAGTGAAGTTATGGTCTTCAAGTGCGGGAAAATTAAACCGGCTCATGTTCCCCCGATTATGCTTAACGGCGCAGCTCTGCAGGTGGTTGGCAGTTTCAAGTACTTGGGGCATATTGTGACGGAAGACCTCAAGGATGACGAGGATATAGAGAGGGAACGCAGAGCGTTGGCGGTTCGAGGAAATATGATCATTCGAAGGTTCGCTCGCTGCTCGAGTGAAGTTAAAATCACGCTCTTTAAGGCTTACTGCCAGTCCTTCTACTCGAGCAGCCTCTGGATAAACCACACTCGTCGATCAGTCAGCGCTCTGCGAATCCAGTATAATAACATCTTTAGGATGCTGTTGAGGCTGCCTCGCTTTTGCAGCGCGTCGGGGATGTTCGCGGAGGCGCGCACGGATGGCTATCACGCGGTCATCCGTAAGAAAGTAGCTTCCCTGCACCAGCGTGTGCGAGGCAGCAGCAACACCATCCTACAGATGTTTGTAGATCGTGCAGATTGCCCCATCCAGTTTAAGTGGATGCAGATTAGCATAAGCTCTTGTAGATTTATTTAGTTTTTAATTATTTTATATTACTTTAAGAATCTGCTATAATCTTGTTCAATGTAATTTTTGATTGTAAGTTTGTTTTATCTTTTATATGTTAGTAATGTTGTTGTTTATAGTGTGTGTCTGATTTCTGTGTAAATTTAATATGGATAAATATCTGAAATAAATGACATAATAATAAATAATAATAATAATTATAAAAAAAAGATTTAGATATCGATCGAAATTATTTTTAATTTAATTTTGTCTAACGATAAATGATCATGGTTTTGGTAATTCTTATTATTTGTCGTGTACATAATTTTTTTTAAACTGTAATTGAATGAACCAAGCATTTATGAGGTGTTCAAAGTAAATCTACTAATCAAACAGTTGATATAAAAAGCTGAATATCCATTTGCGTCTATTGATTGAGTAGTTAGCATATCAATACTAAACAAGGCAACTGTTTCTTGAGTAGTTGTGAGGTAGCTATAGAAACGTATGCTCTTAAACGGTGAAACTGGAACTGGAAAACATATTTCATATAAATATTGTGGACAATCCACGCAACACTATCTAGCCCCAAATTAAGCACAGCTTGTATTATGGGAACCAGATTAGCTGATACCATATAAGTATGGTATATATGTATATATATACCATACTAATATGGTATCAGTATTATATGGTATTGTTAAAAAAATATTATATATTATATGGTATATATATTATATGGTATTGTTAAAAAAATATATATATATATATGTATTTTTTTAACAATCTTAGAATAAAGTATAACACGCAGTCTGGGAACAAACATTTTGTGTTCACCACACAAATATTTGTTCTCGGTGGGGATCGAACCCACGACCTACGGTGCATAAGGCAGACTCAAAAATGGAGCAGTTTCACGATATTTAATGCGATTTGCTTAGTTTTTTTAAACAGTTATAATAAGCTTTTTGTTCGTACTCCAGCTTTCGGAATAATTTCTAGTTCTGTTCTTGACCTGTATACGTATTGGGATTTTTATTACTCTACGAATAAGTAAGCTTAGGTACTTGTGATGTAAGCCTTAGGTTAATGCGATTAGTGCGTAGAAGGAACGTAATAATTGCTAGTTCTTGAAGTATTTTTTTTTATCATTTTGTGGTGTTTACTTAAAGAAATCACAAAGATTTTTAATAATATCCCGAAAGTTAAGAGCCGAGCAGGATTTGAATCCGCGAACTCGAGAAATAACCCTTACGGACTGATCGGCACTATCGCGACCGTGGCTCCATCTACAGGTTTGACGTTACAGTCAACTACTTACGTGCGCGCTCAAATCCAAAATCACTCTCAAATAACTTTTGGAAACATCTTTTTTACATAAAAAAAGCAGCCAAGTGAGAGTCGGACTCGCCCATGAAGGGTTCCGTAGCACGACGAACTACAAAAACCTGTATATTATGTTACTTGATGTAACATAATAAGGTTCTTGTAGTTTCTTCGAAAGGTAAATTGCGGTTTACGGTTTATGACGTATAAAAAAAAACTACTGACTAGATCTCGTTCAAACCAAAAATCGTTGGAAGTTTACATAATAATGTACAACATATATTTTTCTTAGTATTATCATTCTCTTACTTTAGAAGTTAGAGGGGGGGGGACCAACTTTTTTCCACTTTGGAAGTGTCTCTCGCGCAAACTATTCAGTTTAGAAAAAAACGATATTAGAAACCTCAACATCATTTTTGAAGACCTATTCATAGATACCCCACACGTATGGGTTCGATGAAAAAAAAAATTTTGAGTTTCAGTTTCAAGTATGGGGACCCCCGAAATGTATAGTTTTTTTTTTATTTTTATGTTAAAATCTTAATGCGGTTCACAGAATACATCTACTCGCCAAGTTTCATCAGTCTAGCTCTTACCGTTTCGGAGAAAAATGGCTGTGACATACGGACGGACAGACAGACAGACAGACAGACAGACAGACAGACAGACATGACGAATCTATAAGGGTTCCGTTTTTGCCATTTGGCTACGGAACCCTAAAAATGAATTGCTGTTCGTTAGTCCCGCTATAACTCGAGAACGGCTGGACCGATTTGGCTAATTTTGGTCTTGAATTTTGTGTGGAAGCCCAGAGAAGGTTTAAAAGGTGAATAAACATGAAAATGCTTGGAATTAACGGGAACGGGGCGAGCGAAGCCGCGGGCGGCTGGTAGATATGTACTGAAATATTTTTATTTTGTTTTTTGCATATAATGTTTGTGAGACTTTGACATTTGAGTTCCAGTAGTAGTCTCCAAAGAAATAATTCGAGATAACGTGTTTTATTTCCTCCATTTCGGTCGACCTTGCAAATTGAGTTAAAACGAATTTGGCAGTGGTTTCGAACTCCGATATATTTTACTTTTGAAACTTGACTTTCCAAGAAGTACACTGATGAAAGATGTTATCATCTGTAGTGAGTTTAACCGAAAATTTGACTGAGACGTTGGACTCGTTTTTTACAAGTTAAGGTACGGCCACATCTAGGCTAGGCTGGCGATATTTGAAAGAAAAGTAGAAAATATATTTATTTGCAGACGCTTCGCAATCGAAATACATATTTGGAGAAAACTGCATCAAACCCCCGACAAGATAAGCTCTTAAATTTGAGAAGAGAGAGAGAGCAAATTTTATTTAGGTACCTATTCAATTGTATCACATAATAACTTTTAAAATGCCTTAACGCTAGCTGAGTTCTACTACGGCTTGGTACCCACCATTTTTTTTTAAATCTTTTAACAAAATATAAATCATGATGCATGCTTACAAAAATGTTTTACAGCGATTCCTGTCGCTTTTAAATTTCGCAGTTTATCGCCTAGATGTGGCTGTTCCTTTATACACCACTATTTTGTAATTACCAAATAACAAATGCCGATATTGGCTGCTGATACTGAAAATAATCCACGAAAAATAATATACTTAAAAAAATACTTTTAAACAATTTTTAGTCAAATAGGTATTGAGAAATGATTCAACAAGCAAAAATCATTTCATTCATAATCGCTAAATACCAAGCGGAACCAAACAGCGTAAATTGTTTTCTCTCTAGTAACTAATATAATTATGTCCATAATTTTATACAAGATTTCTGAAAATTTTTACATTTAATAACTTTGTCATTTTATCGAAACTCAAAATTCTGATCGCACATTCATAATGTTCTACCCCTACTACATTTCCCTATTTTTTTTTTGGTAGTTATAAAATAGTGGTGTATATAGGTACGTGTGAATTAATTTATGGTGTTATGCTTTTTATTGTTTGTTTTCTGCTTATAAGTAGGAAGAAGTGGGTTCATTATTAGCATCTCGCCACAATATTCTATGCAATTCATATTCACACACATACTCTAACTGTGGTCCCAAAATAAAGAGCACGTGCCTTACCGTAGCACGAGTCAAAAAATATGAATACGTTTTAATTTAACGGGAACAGAAAAAAAAAGGTATTTACGTATTTAATTTAGGTATGAAAATGACGTTGTAAATAAAAACTATTTTTTAATGTTTTCCTGCTCTTCTCCACTGCTGGACAAAGACCCCCCCGCCCCCCCCAAAACCCTCCAACTATCACTTTGAAATTCGGTTAGGTATGGTTTTAAAACCAGTAAGAAATATCGATCTAAACAGCTTATTTTTTTTCACATACTAATAAAACATTATTAAGTACTAATGTAAAATATGAGATACTCGTAGGTACAATATCAAAACACATAATTTTTTAAGAGTATTTTTTTCGAGAGGCCTATGTCCAGCAGTGGACTTCTTCAGGCTAGTGCTGATGAAATGTGAGATCTGAGTGAGTAAACATGGTAGGGGTCCAGATCACATTCTGTTAGAGATTTAAATATAAAGTTTTAAGCATAATTTATGTACTTTTTATATCAGCTCCTGACAAGTTAAATCCATTCGCATTTAATTGGATTTTTCAAATCGCGTGCCTTTTATTGATAAATATATTTAAAAATCGCAACATGAGGTTTGTTTTTTATTACTATGTTTTTTTTAACTTAAGGTGCAGCAAGGCTACAAAAGTGGTTTTGGCGTGAAACTATTTCCGTACTAAAATTTTCTTACTGGTCCAATAATTCTCGATACGAATTTTCAAAAATCTTTTGGTAGCGTCGCACCCTTTAAAAGAAGAAGAGTGATAGAATCAGAAATGAGGATATCCGTAGTAGAAGAACCAAGGTCACTGACATAGTTCGTATAGGAGTACACTGAGAAAAATGGATTTCTGGCCTAAGATGAATTCCACCTTTGACGGCTGAATTGTAATGACGCGAGGCGATTTTGAAACGCTTACGGTTAATTTGACTTTACTTTTCGTTTGCGATAAACTGGTACGTCTCATATGATAAACACGAACCGTCGCAAATGACTTACCGTAAGGTAGTCTTGGAATCCAACTTAACACTGTTAATACAGCAGTAATGGACTATTGAAAGCGTTTTAAATTTACGACGTTGAATATGTGGTGAATATCACCGTAATTAAGGCAAAACTTGACTTAACTTAAGGTGATATATGCTTTAATAAAAACAAAACAAACTTATACCTAAGTCATAAACAAACTTTCGAAAGTGGCATAAATAATCTTAAGCATGACAATATTCACCTTACAATAAGGCAGAATAAACTTTAGTAAGAAAAAATTGAACGTAAGCTCAAAGTCTTTCAGCGGCGTATGAATTCGGCAACATGAAGGTATAATGTGGCCACATTTGCCCTTTTATAAGGCGAAATATTCTCAGGGTACGACGAATTAAATGGTAACATAAGGTCATATAACGGCATACATATTTGACCAATTTAACCGTAAATTTAGTAATATTTACCTTATCATAAGGCGATATAATGCTCAAGTTTCAACTGATTGAACGGTAACTTTACGTCATAGAACGACGTGCATACTTGGTCAATATAACCGTAAATTTGGTGATATTAGTCTTATCATCAGGCGAAATACGATCAAGTTACGACTAATCAAACGGTGAATAACGTCATAAAACTATTTACTTATTCGGTTAATTAAATCGTAGATATGACAACAATCACCTTATGGTAGGGCGGATGATACTTTAGTTACTATTTAATCAAACGTTTAAAAAGTCTAATAACGCCATACATATTTGGCCAATTTAACCGTAAATTTGGCAATATTTACCGTATCATAAGGCGAAATACGATCGAGTTAAGACTAACCAAACGGTGAAATAACTTCATTTAACGACTTTCATATTCAGTAAATGAAACCGTAGATATAACAATATTCACCTTAAGATAGGGTGGATGATACTTGACATATTATATAGTCAAACTTTAAAAAGCCTAATAACGGCATACATATTTGGCTAATATAACCGTAAATTTAGCAATATTTGCCTTAACATAAACGCTCAATAATGCTCAAGTTATGACTGATCAAATGGTGAAATAACGTCATCTAGCGACTTACTTATTCTGTGAACAAAACCGTAGATATGGCAATGTTCGACGGATAATACTTTCGTAAATATTTATACAAACGTTTAAAACCTACATAAGTACGATCCTAGGTAATTTGGCGAGGTTCAACTTCTTAGTTATCCTACCATAATAATATTAGGTATTGTATCGGTAGGTAAAATAGAATGAGTATATTTTTATTGACGCACAAACAGACGACGTATCTGTACAGCACACAGTAAATAAACAAAGCATTTACAAATCTAACCCTAAACCTGCCTAGCTAAATATCTACCCAACCCATACAAGGTACCTAATAAGCATAAGCAAGCATATAGGTAGGTACATAGGAGTGGCAGGATAGTTAGTGCTGCCGATTTATTTCTCTGAGCAACCCTGGCCGTGGGTCAAATGGATCTCAAATGGGGGCACATTTTAGTTAAGAAGGTAGGTAGGCAGATTTGTACATTACCTACCTAAATACTTAAGTAGGTACTCTACCCACTTATGTGTTTCATTGTGTTTTACTAGGGAGGTTTCTATTGAATCATAGCGCTGTTTAATAAACCATTCCTATTAATAGCTGTTCCATTGAAAAAAATTTGCTACGCTCTATGACTCCTTGTTGCTATTCAAAGGCAGAACCCTTGCTTCTACACATAAGCCCTGTTTTCCTGTAGGTAGGTATCTACTTAGATCAAGCGAAGAACCCAAACCAGTGTCTACAAAAATTTGATACCTATTTAGGTAATATAGGTCTCAGCTACCTGTTTCCCATATTACCAAGCTTTGCTTAGTTTACGGCTAGATTGTGTTGCGTGGAATGTCCGCAAATATTTGTAGATAATTTGGTGGAAGAAAAGTCTATTTTACTCAGTTTTATTATTTTAACGACTTTCAGTCAATTGGTGGGTTAAGTTTAAAAAAACTCTCTAGTTACTGCGAGATACACCTTTGTAAGGCACTTGTCGTAGGTACAACGAAAATCTCAATAATGCTGCCAGCTACAAGGCAAATAACCTTGGTTCGTATAACTGTATGAGAGAGAGTATATAAACTTGAAAACCCAACGTCAAAACTGCTGAACCGATTATGATGAAATTTCTATGGGACTAATCTGAAAGTAAAGTTAAGATATAATTTTTCAAATTAGTTTACGAGTTATGTGGTAACAAAAAAAAAACAAACAAATCAAATATCCGTGAAAACACCCATTTAGAATCTTTCCCTGAGTTTACTCACTTTTTGGTTGGAACCCTGACGAACGAGATTCAATACCTACCTACTTTTGCTTTGTGCTGTGTGCTAACTACACGAACTATGCTTGGAGCATAGGCCAATCGACACACACATGACACAGGCAGTTAGTAATGCAGTACAGTTTTGACTTAAAGACTACGTATAGCATATTTTTGATTGGCCTCTCAGCTCAGTTGGTAGGATCTCTGTCTTCTGCGCTGTAGGTCGTGGGTTCGATCCCCACCGAGAACAAATATTTGTGGTGAACACAGTTGTTTTTTCTCTGTTGGGGCATTATATTGTATTCTATGTATTTACATAAAAAATGTGTGTAAGTATTATATCAGCCATCTGGTTCCCATAGTACAAGCTCTGCTTAGTTTGGGACTAGATAGTGTTGAGTAGATTGTCTTGAATATCTATTTATTTTTATTTTGTTATTTTTAACACCCACCACTAGCATAATCTGCAGTAGTCGAGTTGGCAGCACTGCCCACGAGGCCACGAGCACGTACGTAACGACTTGTTTCATTCGTCAGTTTGGTTTGACTTTGGACGGAGTGTTTGGTTTAATTCTAAGTCATTCAAAGTTTTTTTTGCAGGTTTTTTTTATTATCCCTCATTTTCTGAACGCTGCTGGCTGTGTCAGTGTATGGAAGCACAGACAAACAGATGTAGAGAGGTCCAAGACAGACCTATCAGCAGCAACCAACCAGTCAAAAATCTTCGTGCTTTGAACGTGGCAGACTCTGAATCTGAATCCCACAGATTTATTAACAAAATGGGGCACACACCTGATTGATACGTCATTTCGATGTAAGTAGAGTACCTGTATCAAACTCAGTTATTCCATAATGTTTTTGAACCTAATCATGTTTTGTATTTGATAAGTTTAGGTACCTACTCCCTAGATTCTGGTTGTGTTGGAAACATGAACGAAATATGATTTATAAAAATATGTCTAAGTACATATTCATGTTTTCAGTTTTGAACTTTTGCATTTAATTTTGTATATTGGTACAAAGGAGTTTTTAAACTTAGGAAAATTAATTGTTTATTTTTTTCAGATAAGGTGTACTTTACATAATACGCAAAGAGGACGGGCTACTTAACAGGCTGGCTGGCTTTGGCTTCCTGGATTCCAAACAAAGAAAATAATTGGCGCATTTGTTATTGGACTCTGGGCTAGAAGTAAATCCAAACACCAAACATCATTGGAGTGATTTCAACATGGCCACGCGGTATTGGAGAACCATTTAAAAAGGATTATAGCTGTAAGTACTTGTCATTTGCTATCAGTGATTCAAACGATCTCTCTGACTTAGAACCTGCAATGCCAGGCCGACCTGTCCTCTAATAAACCTGTGGTCATAGTTTGGTTAGATAAACATAATACCTACTTGTACTAATTACCATCATAGAATGCTCTACTTTGTTTGCGATAACTATTTCCTAAAAAATACATTATTTTAT
This sequence comes from Thera britannica, assembly GCA_939531255.2. Lineage (NCBI taxonomy): Eukaryota > Metazoa > Arthropoda > Insecta > Lepidoptera > Geometridae > Thera > Thera britannica. The sequence goes on along the minus strand of OW618042.2, from coordinate 9,449,721 downwards.
TTCAGGTATTGTAATCCAGTTGAGGAGGCTTCACTTGCAATAACGGTTGCCGAGGAAGGAGCTACGCCATGAGAGGAGCTAGCCTGTGGGCAATAACAGCAAATGCGTGCCTACAAAAGCTTTACAACGAAAAGGGCATTCTCCAAGACGATTTTATCTTGTTTTAAGTATTTAAAAAGTTAATTACTTATCTAAATTGATTTTTTAATACAGATTTATAGATTTTTATTGAATGGTTTTATTGCAATACCACTATTATTCATATAAGATGCAAAAGCTATCGGCTTATTTATTAGGCTAGGTTGAGGTTAAACTGTTGGGTTGAGAAAATACTAGTCTATCTAGTACATATCTTTGGTAACCAAAGATAATCAGTTATTATTGAAGTGCTTTATAAATTTTTGTTCTATTAATTTCAGAAGCTTACAAAGACTGGGAGAACAGCTTTCTGAGGCAGCAGGCTACGCTGTTCACTGAAGGCATGTTTGGCTGATCTATTATCATAAAGTTCATGTGAAGGATATTGGCCCGCGTTACCTAAGAGTGAACTTTGAGCGGCCCAATGCCCTTAATATGAACTAAATGATAGTAAAGCAAGTCAATCATGCCCTTAGGGAACAGCGTTACTAGCCGTTAAAAGGCTTTTTTCCGGTCTTCATAAAACGTTTCTGCTCGTAAAGAAAGCAAAAATTACCATACGATACGGCTAGCCTAATCGTATGGAACATTCTAAAATAACTTTTTGAATGCAAATACGACTAAGTAAATGTTGAAAACGCTTTATGCTTAGGTTAAACCCATAGTAAGTAAAGACGTAAAACACCTTACTAGAAGAAAATTACGACTTAAAAAAACATCAATATCGGTTAATGAACAGGTTAAACTACAGTAAGGTAAGACGTACGACGTCTTACTAGAAGTCTATTATGCCTTAGTAAACAGCTTGAACTACAGTAAGGTAAGACGTACGACGCCTTACAAAAAGTCGATTACGACTTAGTAACCTTTGAAATCGCTTAATGAACAGATTAAACTACAGTAAGATAAAACGTACAACGCCTTGCTAGAAGTCGATTACGACTTAGTAAACGTTGACAACGCTTAGTGGACAGGTTAAACCCACAGTAAGTAAAGACTTAAAACGCCTTTCTAGAAGCGAAATACGATTTATGAAACGTTCAAAACTTTTAGCGGATCGGTTAAATCGCAGCGAATAAAGGTATAAAACACCTTACTAAAAGTCTATTATGACTTAGGAAGCAGTCAATAAATATTCAAAACACTTTGTGAACAAATTAAACCTCAGTAGGAAAAGGCGTAAAACGCCTTACTAGAAGTTAATTGGGGCGTAATGATACGTCGGATATTACTCTAGGAAAAGTTTACGTGTGTGACCCGAGCACCTTCTTTACCTTTTATATCGCCTTACCGGAAGTTAAATCCCATCGTCAGTTCGTCGATCCTATCTCACTTACCACGTTAATAGCTTTTTATTTAAGGCTAATCTGTAAAAAAATACGTCTAAAACACACATTAGAGAGTATGATGCTGCTTATTTTGTTGCGCCTCACGCTTAAGGCGTAAAACGCCTCCAACCTAGGAAGGCGTTTTTCGTCCAAGTACGCTTGGTCGTTTTTTCGCCTTCATTACGAATAAATCCATCTTAATTACGAACTTTTCAGCCTTACATTTTTCTCAGTGTAGTAAGTTGAAGTGGGTCTTGTAGCTCGAAGAACCGACAACCGTTGGGAAATAAAGGTTCTCGAATGGCGACCACAAACCGGAAGATGAAACGTAGGGCGTCCACCCACCAGGGCCCTGTTTAATAAAGCTGACAATTCGACATGTATGTCACAAAGCGACAAAATTGTGGCGCTTAGGCTATTAATAAAAGTGACAAATATGTCACAAAAGCGCGACAATTCCACAATTTTGTCGCTTTTTGACATATTCATTATATCGAATTGTCAGCTTTATTAAACAGGGGCCAGATGGACCGACAACATAGTCAAGATCGTGGGAAGTCCATGGATGGAAATGGCTCAGAATCGTTCTTCCTGGAAATATTTAGGGGAGGCTTATGTCCAGCACGATTGTGGACTTCTTCAGGCTGATAATGATGGTAATGAGGACCCGTTAAAGTTTGCTTTTGGCTATTTATAGACCGTTTACTTTTGGGGATTTTCGTAAAGAGTCATACAGTGAGTGAGAGGGAGTGAGTGAGAAGACTCCTTCATTAATAGATTCATACATACTAAAACTAGATTATGTAATAAAAAACCTAGGAAGTAGATACATTAATCATAATCTTGCGAGACATCTTGTCCGTCTGTCTAGGCTGTCTACCGTGAAGCCTGAAGCGTACAAATCGGATAAATATATTCCTTTTACATCCATATACTAAAAACTCAATAACTACTGACTGACTGTATATACTACGAGTCTAGTACTCTTTAATAAAGATTATCCCACTTATTTACAAGAGATTCTAATGCTGCCTTCCTACGCGTGGTTCTGCAGATCATCACGCAAAGTCGACGACGACGCACGGCAACGCACATAGAAAGGGTTCCTGTGCTACCGCGCACCTCGGCGAACGAGACCGTTCCCATGGTGTGTCATGCGAGCTGATCCGCCTCCGTGCGCGATATCACACACCGGTGGGAAGGGGCTATTAAATATATTCAGTGTGTAAACAACAAAAACGATATGAATCAAGCCGTAGTTTGTTGCCTGTTCTTCCATTGGTCGCGTGAAACTAGCACCTAGGCTCATCTACCTCTGAGACGTTCTAAAGTGATCCTTGTGATACAACTGAATAAAGAAATTGTGAATTTGAATTACTCTTAAATCTGTCCGTGTGTGAATTCTGAGTAGAACCCTTTCACTCTCTCTCTCTCTCTCATTCTATTTCTCTCTCGCTTCAAGATCGCTAAAAGTCACGGAGCTCGTTAATTCATTTTTCCTGCAGTAAAGTTTTTTGAAGTCGAGAACACCCGCGCACGGATGCTAGTATATTCCTAATACACTTTAAACTTGTTTTACGAAGCCGACAAAGAGATCAAAGTCTAGATAGACTTAGAATCATAGAAATAAGGCGCAATGCACATCCGTCTAGTCTAGGGAAAAACAATGATCCATCTTTTTTATAATAAAAAAATAATAATAACAACTCATGCGTAGCTTCTCCGTGGGTTGCAGTGGACACAACCGCATACATTTTCTTTCAAAGCGAAGCTCAATACATACATACATACAATCACGCCTTATTCCCATGGAGGTAGGCAGAGATTACGGATTTCCACTTGATACGATCCTAACACTTTCGCTTCATTCACTCGCATAACATTCTTCATACATGCTCGTCGGTTTAGGGTACTCCTAACCTGGCCTTTCTCGGCGTAGCCTCTGAACTACGATGGGCTCGCACCTTTACCCGCCTACAACTACAAGCTACCGTGGTGACGTCCGTCCGTTCGTTAGCCGTGACGGAACCCGTTGCGGATAGATTTGTAGTCCACAAATAAATACCACAAACATGTTTATGATATTATTTCTGTTTGTGATTCTGATTTAACGGACAACTGGGCTTTAAGTCTGGTTTTGGTATTAATTTAAAGCGCTGCCTGGTGGCCTGGTCGATGTCATAGTCTAATTTTGCGGTTATGCGTTTGATCCGGGACCCACCTGATGAACCAAAACCATTGTATTGTGGACTGCAAGGTATTAAAATTATTAAAGAGGTGTCCACTAAAGATCAGGGTCAAAGTTGCTCGTTCCATCACTTAAACTAATACAAACAATGTGTATTTGAATACGGTTTTAGTTAAAAGATTACAAATACAAATAAATACCTATTCACAACAAAAATATACAGCTTTTACTATGCATAAATTAAATACTATCTTGGACAATTCACACAACACTATCTAGCCTCAAATTAAGTAGAGTTTGTATTATGGGAAACAGATAGCTGATTTATTATGGAAATATATGCTTAGAATACAATACAATACCCAGACGGAGAACAAACATATGTGTTTACTACAGAAATACTTGTTCTCGTTGAGGATCGAACCCACGACCTACTGCGCAGAAGGCAGAGCATCAACTGAGCTGACAGGCCAGTCACTATGCGTGGATGACATTGTTTCTTTCCCCTGTTTAAAGGAAGGAATGTAAATTGTATCACTTTCTTTGTCATTGTATGCAACGATCAACAAGTGCATTGTTTGTTCGAGTTACGAATACTACTCACACTTGGCTGGTAAAGTTTCATGGACGGTTTTGACTAGGGTTGTCAGAAATAATACGCGATCTAGCAATGGTATTACTATTTAATTTAAGATAGACATTTTCTTAAGGCCTGATTTTTCCATCTACGAAATAAAGCTATTCGTCGAATAAAAACAAGAGTGGTTTTTGACAAAAACCACTCATAAAAAAGAGATGGATATATTTTTATCTAACTGATAAATTTATTTGTAGATTGATAAATTTGCCCTCAATAACTAAGATATAAAAAAACTTAAAGACTACTTAAATAAAACAAAAATTAAATCACAAATCAAATAAAATTCCTAAAAACCGATAGATCACTCTAAAGAGCGAATATAAGTGCCAGTTCAAAATAGGCTCATGAATGATCCAGCGGCACAGTACCCTCAAATATAATAATGTAGACAACACAATACTAAAAAAATCGGTTGTCTGTAAAGTCGGTTTACTGACGATAGTTGAACGTGACAACGTCATACAGCTGTCCACGCGGACGCATCGCTCACTCAAGTAGGAGAGAGACAGATGTCGAACGCTGCCGAACGCGGAGGCCGATTGTGCCTTTTTGTCGCTCGTTCCGCGCTCTCACTTGCACTTCAAGCCTTAAATGGAACGCCTCAGAGCGAGGTAACGGCGCATGAGTCATGTTTTTTCGTGCGTGCAGCCGGCTCCATCGAATTATATCGAAAATAAATGTCTTTACTTTAAACCTAATTATAAGACGTTGTCACGTCATAAAAGTGGTCAGAGACACGTCCAAAAAAGACACTCTTGCAATTGCCCCGTGTTGATCTAAAAACTAATAATGACTAATGTCTATTGACAACCCCAAAACAATGCCTATACAATCTGTCTGATCTGGCTTTGTATTTAGACAATAGAGTTGTAAGGGGCGCTACTCCCTACTGTACTACCTTTTTACTGTAATGGGAAGCCGGTACAGTCTGCATTAACATGGTAACTACGATGACGTAGCTAAATAACAGAGCCATGGAAATTAAAAGGATTTCAAATACAGCTTGGCTAGATTGTAATAATATTAGAGTAGGTTATATAACATAGCGTACTATGTTATTTAACCTACTAGCCAAGTTGTATATGAAAACTATTTCTAAAAAAAAACAAAGCAGCTAAGTGCGAGTCGGACTCGCCCATGAAGGGTTCCGTAGCAACAAGTAACATAATATAGAAGTTCGTGTAGTTCGTCGAAAGGTAAATTGCGGGTTACGATTTATGACATATTAAAAAAAACTATTAACTAGATCTCGTTCAAACTAAATATCGGTGGAAGTTTGCATAGATAGTTTGCATTGCGTACATCATATTTTTTTTAGTTTTATCATTTTCTTATTTTAGAAGTTACAGAGGGGGGGGGGGGACGCATTTTACCACTTTGGAAGAGTCTCTCGCGCAAAGTATTCAGTAAAAAAAAACAATATTAGAAACTTCAACATCATTTTTGAAGACCTATACATAGATTTTGGATTTGAAAAAAAATTTTTGAGTTTCAATTTCTAGTATTGGGACCCCTAAAATATATTGTTTTTCTTCTATTTTTGTATAAAAATCCTAACGCGGTTCACAGAATACATCTGGTCGCCAAGTTTCATCAGACTAGCTTTTACAGTTTCGGAGAAAAATGGCTGTGACATACGGACGGACAGACAGACAGACATGACGAATCTAATAAGGGTTCCGTTTTTGCCATTTGGCTACGGAACCCTAAAAATATACAACTTCATGGAGCTGTTTTGTTTTGTTTACTTTAGTTTATAAAGTACAATCACAATAAATAACTTATATAAAGTTTAATATAATATTTTAGTCTAATCGTAAACGGTGGGTTTAGTTATGAATATTTTAACAGTATTTTATAGATTCGCATTCCTTTGGAACATCGCAATACAAAACACATTAAAATTGCAATTAAATTTATCAAGATGTGCTTGATGATTCGCTTAAATTGTAGTTACTATGTTAATTTTACAGTTTAATATTAAACTAGCTTTAACTATGTCATCTATAATTAATGACATCCCACAATCTTGTCCAATATCCTGTGTGAAACAAAACACCACACATAATAAAAGCTTTATTTCCACAATAAATGACAGAAGTAGAGGTAGGCCAAAGAAAATATGGATGAACTGTATGAAAGATGACCATGGATAAGAGAGGAGTAAATGCAGAGATTACGGCTGACAGAGGGGAATGGAGGAGGAAGACATGCTGTGCCGACCAGCTGAAAAGAAGATTGCTACAACAAAAAAATATTTCTCTTCGCTTCTTCTTTTTTGGCTACTGCGACTAGATGCCACAATTCTGCCAGTGTCCGTTCCCAAAAAAATCTTTAAAAAAAATCGGTTGTCTGTAAAGTCGGTTTACTGACCATAGTTGAACGTGACAACGTCATAAGAATATACACAGATGTCGAACGCTGCCGAACGCGGAGGTCGATTGTGCCTCTTTGTCGCTCGTTCCGCGCTGTCGCTTGCACTTCAAGCCTTAGATGGAACGCCTCAGAGCGAGGTAACGACGCATGAGTCATGTTTTTTCGTGCGTGCAGCCGGCTCCATCGAATTATAAGACGTTGTCATGTCAAAAATAAATTATAGTTAAAAAAACTAAAAAAAAACGCTTTTATAACTAATTGAACTAAAAAGTTAAAAATAAAACTGTGATCAATTAGTGTGTGAGTTCAATTAGTTATAAAAGCGTTTTTTTTTAGTTTTTTTAACTATAATTTATTTTTTACTTTTTAGTTGTTTTTTTTTTTTCATATTTTTTTTCATATTATTGCATTGTCATCGACCCTTGACAGGTGTGCAAAGTTTGAATAAAATCTGATCGTTCAAAGTAGGTTTTTTTTTTTTTTATTTCTTTTCATTTTTTTTTATTTTTTTTTTCATATTATTGCATTGTCATCGACCTTTGACAGGTGTGCAAAGTTTGAATCAAATCTGATCGTTCAAAAAAGGTTTTTATTTTATTTTTTTTATTTCTTTTCATTTTTTTTTATTTTTTTTTTCATATTATTGCATTGTCATCGACCTTTGACAGGTGTGCAAAGTTTGAATCAAATCTGATCGTTCAAAGTAGGACAAAATCGAGCTCAAAGGGGTCGGTTACATACATACATACATACATACATACATACATACATACAGGTGAAACTAATAAAAGCGTTATAATTAAATTAAGGTTTTAGTATGGACCGCGTTTCGCGGTATAAAATTAAATGTATTATTGAGAAAACTACCATCCAAGATTATTTCAATTCTTGAATGTGTTTCGCCGTGTGCAGGAACTAAGGAAATGATCGCTATCTTCAGTCTGGCGCTTGAACGATAACAATGTAGGTTCGTGCAGTTTTTACGCAAACTACTAGATACTGGGAAAGGGCAGGAAGAGAGTTTTAAATTAAATTCATGATTAAATTTAAAATTTAATCATGGTAAATATCCCGTTGTTTCATAAAAATAGTGTTAAAAACCATGATAGTTTCAAAAATAAAATTAAAGCTAGTATGTAGCCTTTTATTATTTTTACCAGATAGACTAACATGGTTTTTAACTGGATACTTTTTGACTTTTTTTTACTTTTACTGGTAACTTTTTGACTGGCCGCTCTCAGCTACGCTGGTAGTAGTTCTGCCATCTGCGCCGTAGATCGTGGGTTCGATCCCCACCGAGAACAAACATTTGTGTGGTAAACACAAATGTTGGTTCTCTGTGTGGGTGTTGTATGGTATTCAAAGTATGTATTTACAAAAAAATGTACTATCTGGTTTCCATAGTACAAGCTTTGCTTAGTTCGGGGCTAGATAGTGTTGTGTGGATTGTCTACAATATTTATTTATTTGTTTTATAACACATTTTTTATGAGCAACGGGGCTTTTGATGATTGAATAAAAACTCAAGAAATTAAATCATGGTAAATATCCCGTTGTTCATGTAAATAACAGATAGGCTATGTTAAGAAACTTTCTACGCGCTCACTATTGGGATGGGTGACTGCTAGCGGCATTACACCCGAAAGCTTTTAAGCTTTCAAAAGCATGTAAGTAAGTAAAAATGTTTTGTAAAGAAAATCAACTTTAGAATTCCGATTTCAAAACCCCAAAACAGAAAAGAAAACACACTTTTAACCCCAGGCTAGACAACGCAACGACAGCACCTTTGGTGTTGTTGGTGTCTATGGGCGACGGTGACCGCTTACCATCAGGTGGGCCGTAGCTCGTTTGTCTATCTTGTACATAAAAAAAGGTAAAAAATAGTCAAATTCACTAAAATGATTTTTTAACAGTAATTAGTTTCGTAAAATAAAATTTAAAAGTATTTCTTGTTGATGAATACGGAAGCCACAGGGAGCTAGTCACTCTCACGCTTGTCCGTTTTAGTTTGCTTTAAATAACGAGTGTATTATTCAAAACATAAAGTCGAAACTTTACGGGCATACCTCACAACGTCTCATGCAACTGAATAGTCAAATAGTCGAGGCACGCCACTAATTTTTATTATAGGACTATCTGGCCCATCTTCGCTTGTAAAATCCGGTAGTTGGTAGATCTAATTAATTACAATTATTTATACAACTAATAAATACAGTATGGATCCTTTTGACGCGGATAGCCCACTTACTTCACCTTCTCGTGTTACTGATTTTTTACCGACTTCAATTATAGAATGAAGTTCTCAATTGGTTTTTTTATGTTTTAACCGACTTCAAATAAAAAAGACGATTCTCAATTTTTTTAATGTTTGTTATCGCATAACTTTGCCATTTATTAACCTAAATTATTATATCTGAATCTGAATAATAAAATTATTTTAATGAATTTAAATTCAAATAATGTCTTCTCTCAGTAAAATGTTCCATCTACAATAATCAAGGTACTTTCCCTTCTTGTAGGATATTCGTGGGACGCCCGGTTTAAAAAATGCTAATGCGCGCTTATTAGATCATCCTCGAAGATTCCCATTTTGATTTTTGCCAAATTAAAAATACCCAAAACCAAAAATTCTAATATTCACCACTATTGTAACTACCAAAAAAAATAGGGTAATGTAGTAGGGGTAGAACATTATGAATGTACTTACAATCAGAATTTTTAGTTTCGTTATAATGACAAAGTTATTAAATGTTAAAATTTTCAGAAATCCTGCATACAATTATGGACATATTAGTTAGGTAATACTAGAGAGAGAAAAAAATACGCTGTTCGGTTCCGCTTGGTATTTAGCGTTTATGAATGAAATGATTTTTGCTTGATGAATCATTTCTCAATATTTGACTAAAAATTGTGGTTATTTAAAGATATTTTTTGATGACTTTAATTTATTTTTTTCGTGGATGTGTCAGCAGCCAATAACGGTATTTTTTTTGTAATTACAAAATAGTGGTGTATAAATAACAAACATGATTGGTCATTTTGTGTGGCGCTTTACGCGGTATCTCATTAGGAAACTATGTAACAGAACAGAGTCAGATTTATTGTGTAGTAAATATTTTGAAGAGTCTTTTGTCCTGCCGCTCGTGTGGGTTCTAAAATCTCTAAAAATTTATTGATCGTGAATCCGGAAGATATTTTTATTGAATTGGTTCATAATTGGGTATTTAAGACAGTAATGAGCGCAATAAGTTACCGAAATGTGTACTTATCTGATTATGATGGAAATTTTTGATACTTCAGTCAAGCGAGAAGGTTTTAAAATGTTATAACCGTAAAATATATTTACACATTTAATTTCAGTGGTTGCAAAATTATGAATTATTTTTATTGTAGCAATAAAAAACATATTTTGTAAATATAATTATACAAGCCATTGCAAAGACCTCATCATCATCATCATCATCATCAGCTACTAAACAACATAGAAAGAAAACAAAAGAAAAACAGATATAGAAGAACATCGAATATAGAGTTTAGTTAGGTTCAAATTTTGACTTTTAAGTTTATTAAAAACTAGAGGATGCCCGCGGCTTTGCCCCTTTGCCGTTACGCCCCGTAGATTTTATTTTTCAAAAGTTTTTCCTCTTTTTCTCCGCATAGGGAAATCATTTTCCAATTTCCTTTCTTAGTGCACCCCTATGCTATAAAAGAAACATACCCTCCAAGTTTCATGCTTCTAGGACTAACGGTTTAGGCTAAGCGTTGATTGTCAGTCAGTCAGTCAGTAACGTAAGAGTTTTATATATTTAGATATATTTAGAAGAAGAAGATTGAAGATTGATAGGTAAGTTACAGATTCAGTGTGGGTGGCTCAGTCCACAAAAAATCATCATAAACAAATCAAACTAAAATTTCATGCTCTGATGAATATAAATCGTTAAATTTGCCCAATTATCTAAAAAACATTTATGATTATGTAGTAGGTACCTATTTCTTTTTGTGCGAATTTGTTATATTTATTGATATTGCTTCTTTATGTCCATTATTAATTTGCATAACACCCATATTTTATGCCATTTATGTATTTTAAGAAAATAATAAAGATTGTAGTCAAAAGACTATTAAACATTACAAAAAAATTAAAAATTCGTGTCACTCCGGGAATGCGTTTTAGCCCAATAGACTCTCCCCGACTTTTGGCGAAGTTTGTCGATCTTGAAGAGGTGGCGGTGTCTAGAGTAGAGATGTTTTCAATTGAAAAAAATTGAATACTAGCAATTTTTCATCCATTTACTGCGAAGTAAATAGGAAGGTTATGATATTGACCTCTATGTAGTATGTATCTACTAACTGTACAGTACTCTGTGGACAGTCCCGTCTGTTTTTAATAGATGTTAAAAGAAAAAAATATTATCAATGAATAAATAAATAAATATGGTGGACGATCCACACAACACTATCTAGCCCCAAATTAAGCAGAGCTTGTACTATGGAACGATTTGTAAATACATACTTAGACTTTATAACACCCAGACCCAGACAGAGAACAAACATTTGCGTTCGCCACACAATTATTTGTTCTCGGTGGGGATCGAACCCACGGTCTACGGCGCAGAAGGTAGAGCTACTAACACCTGAGCTGAGAGGCCAGTCAAAAAAACATTTTTCAATTATTTTTAATTACAATAAACTAATTACATTAACTTACAAAACAAACATTACCACATAAACTAAGTAGAACAACAAATATATAGTACTAATCCGCTAATCTAATCTAAGTAAGTTAACTTAATGCAGACTTGTGTGTGCACTAGGGCATGTAAACCGATTAACCGATTAATCGAAAAACCGATTAACCGACTGATTTTAGGTCGGTTTTTAATCGGGTTTTTCCATCCAAAATAACCGATTTTCGGTTATTCTTTTCTATGAGTAAAATATGCCAATTTATTTAAAACTACACCTCGCAAACTTTATTTAGAACGCCTATAGTAATCCACCTAATTATAATACAACATAATACATTAAAATTGCAAAAATGCCCCATTATTGGACAAAGACCGCCCCCCGATCCCGCCACTCTACACTATCTTGTGTCATCAATTGCCAGTCTCTCTCAAAAGCGTCCAGTTTGTCCCACCATCGCCTGCGTAGTCTACCGCAACGCCTCCTCGCTGTTTCAGGGCTCCACAATGTAGAGATTTAGGCCCACAGTGCGTCAGGCATGCGGCAGACGTGGCCGGCCCAGTCCCACTTCAGCCTTGCGGCTTTTTCCTCTACGTCAGCGGTTTTAGTCTTGGAGCGCAGTGTGGTATTGCGAATGCGGTCAATGAATTTTACCCAAAGAATGCTGCGCTCCATCGCCTGCTGGCAAACCTTGAGCTTGGACTTCAAAGACCAAGTCTGCGAGCCATAAGTAATAATTTTGTGTATGTGTATTAGTTTGTAAAATAACACGAATTGTCTGTTACGTGTTCTAGGCTTATAGCTCGGCAAATCGTGCTCGTCTTCCAGTTTTTTCTAAATTGGAGTTAGGGCATTGGTTACAAGCGCTTCCTTCATATAACACTGGGACTTTAATGGATCCCGTAACGTTCTGTGTTGCAACTGGCCTACGGTTGGGTTCACTGTGTTACGCACCTCATCAGTGCCAGTGCGTTACTCGCCACAGTTTATCGTGTTATAAGGCCGCCACGCCGGTCGGATACCTCGTCATGCCAGCTTTAACGACATCATCCACCTTTACCACCGTCAACGTACCAGCCGTTCTCGAACCGAATGGTCCGTTGCGTGACGATGGTATGACGCTTGCTCCTTGGGAGTTGGAGAGGCCCATTGTGTGGGACGCTACGTGTTTCAACACACTTGCGCCTTCTTATTTGGCGAGGATATCCGTTGTGGCTGGCACGGCGGCAGATCTGGCCGAGGATCTCAAGAAGCTTAAATATGCAGGCCTCGACAGAGCCTACTTATTAGCTCCTCTTGGGATTGAGACTCTGGGTCCATGGAGAACCAAGGCCTTGCGGGTCTTCAAAATGTTGCCTAGGTGTCTGATCGAAGCGATGCGTGACCCAAGGGCTGGTGGGTATTTGGTGCAGCGCATTAGCATTAGCTATTCAGCGTGGCAATGCCACTGGCGTCTTGGAGATTCTTCCGTCTGGCACTGACTTGGACCGGTTGGACCAGTTTAGCTATCTCTAGATCGTTTGTAACGGTCTGCAGATAGCTCAGCTGTTTCTTGTGTATTTTGCAAGTTTCTTTGTGATAATAAAAATTGGGTAACTATTAGGACTAATAATTATCAACTATTATCATGTTGTTGAATTTTACAACTTCATGAGTGAGTTCTGTACATTAAAATATTTTAAAATTTAACAAGCTAATTTTATTGGTGCTTGCCTATTCAAATAATAAGTTCATTTTTATAAAAAAATATGGTTTTATTTAATCCTAAGACACCCATATGAAAAACTGGAAAAAATAACCGATTAACCGATTAATCGGTTATTTTAAATTAAAAACCGAGATAACCGGTTTTTTTAAACAACCCGGTTTTTACACGCCCTAGTGTGCACCCCACGTAACACCTGCAAATCCTGCAAAGCGAAATAAGGTGTATTAGACACAACAATAATACCACAAGAAATAAAAAACTTAATAAGATTCGACACGTGTTTCGCCTCTCTACGAAGCAAACACGTGTCGAATCTTATTAAGTTTTTTATTTCTTGTGGTATTATTGTTGTGTCTAATACACCTTATTTCGCTTTGCAGGATTTGCAGGTGTTACGTGGGGTGCACACACAAGTCTGCATTAAGTTAACTTACTTAGATTAGATTAGCGGATTAGTACTATATATTTGTTGTTCTACTTAGTTTATGTTTAACAATGGAATTCCGCAAAGTCACGCCTGAATCTATTAAACATTACCACATCAAAAACGAACGCGATATTAAAGTTAAGGTGTAATTAAAATATAATTTATTATCAAACGCATAAATCAAAACAAATAGCTAATTAAGACCTTTATTAGTTAAAATGTCACGCTGATACTAGACGTTTTTATGATCTGTGGTTATTTATTAGAATACAGTTTTAAGGTGGTTTGATTTCCATACAAATTATTTTTTTCCATTAAAGAAAATATTGGACAATCCACACTACACTATCTGGTCACAAATTAAGCATAGCTTGTTCTTATGGAAACCAAATAGCTGATATTATACTTATATACATTATAGCTGATATTTTTTGTAAATAAGTAAGTAGGTACTTAGAATATAATATAACACCCCGACAGAGAACAAAGTTATTCAGCACACAATAAATTGTATTCAGTGGGGATCGAACCCACGACCTACGGCGCAGACAGAGCTACTACCAACTGAGCTGAGAGGCCAGTCGATTCAAAATTTTCGGGCGATGACAGTGTAATTGTACACTGAAATAACTGTAGTTGGCCTTTATATTGCCTTTTATTTGCAGCATACTCTAATAAGAAGAAAAAAGTAGTAGATTTAAAGTGATTCACAAAATAATTGTGAAGTTTTCACAATTCATGTGTAGAATCTCATACTTAAATTAATTATTTGCCTGCCTCTAGAAAATGCTATAAAAATGTAAATCCAGTATTTACACAACCAAATGACTACTAATAGTAATAGGTATGTAAGTAAATACCTGCCTCAATTACTTTGGACGCCCGAAGGCAATGACAAATATCTTTAAGTCACTAGAAATCTAATTTAATAGAAAATGGGCTTTACCACTCTGGGCTTTTAAATTCAATATTGCTTGAAAACGAAAGCTTAGTGGAAAGTTGTGCTAAAATGATTTATAGAAAATTAAATAGTCTCATTCATTCTTTCAACCCTTTATTCTTTCAGATTTAGGGGGTTGAAGGAACATCGACCCCCTAAACCTGGAAGAATGAAGGGTCTTTCTGAAGAATACTATCCCGATGAAGCTACCCCGATCTTACTTCTTGGAGGAAGATGAAACATCAAACTCATGTACCAAATACATTATTTGCACCAATGCTACAGGTTTGCAGTGTGAGCGGGGGGAACACATAATACAATACAATACAATATTTTTATTTTAGAAAAAATCCAATTTGTTAGTAGCACACCAAACTAAAACTAATGTTAGTAATACTAAATTTGTTAGTAGCACACAAAACTAAAACTAATGTTAGTAATACTACTTAATGTTAATAATACTCAAAAGGAAACCTCCGAGTCCATACAAGAAAAGAAGGGACTAAAATTCTTAGTTCATGGATTCATAGATGACGTTGAATTTATTTTTCAATGCAGCAACTCCAACTACTGTCAACAAGTCTTGGAGGAGAGACAACTGGCGCCCATATACGAAATATTACGCGTCTTCCTGATTTCTCTAGATAAGTACTATTATAGCAAAAACTATCCATTGAATATAGCTAGAACACTGTAGTGTATATCTTTAAAACACCGCAAACAACCATCTACTTATTTCGATGCCATCTTTTTCATCCCCACTAGTAATGTCACTCGTTGCCCGGTCTCAGTAGGGATGTCCTATTCCCAAAACTTGACAGAATTTTTTTTTGGCCGTTATACTGGGCATGAGGTCAAGACAGCATAGAGACAAGCACAAGATTATAAATAATTTCATTCCACCTCAGCGAGGAAATGACTACTTAAATGCAAAAAAGAACATGGCGCGACTAAAAGTAACACACCAAGAAGGTTCCGAGTCCGAGTTTTTAACAAATTTAAAAAGGTTGTATGATATATTCGGCACCATGCAGGTAGAAGAAAATAGGTTTAATGATGTTTTGAATTCACAAATACACCAAGAAGGTTACGAGTGCGAGTTTTCAACCAATTAAAAAAGGTTGTATGATAAATTCGGCACCATGGAGGTAGAAGTAAATAGGTTGTGTATTCACAAACTTAGTGAACACAATATTCTAAATTCAAATTTACTTTATCCTCCTAGCAGATCATCAGAACAGCAAAAACACACTTTTCGAGCTGGTGGGATGAAAAAATAATTATCTTGTTGTTGTAGTTGAAGTGAAGCTTCTATCTTTGAGAACTGTTGTTTCGTCCATAAAGAACACGGCTCGGACGTGTTTCTGTATAATTACCGCAAGATATCGATAATATAATACAGCCTTTCCCCCGCTATCGCCGTGTTGTGTAAAACTTAGAAAGCGAAATCTATTTACTTTTTGTTTAACGAAGAATGTCCTCTCCAGTACCCGAAGTCGGAGTTTTGCAACCACATTTCGTTACCAAATGTTGTTTTCGTTTCGCCTATTTGTCTCACTCTATTGCATTACGGAGGCTTCGAAGCAGCCTAAAGATTACGACATCATAATCGTTACTTCATTAAATCTTACCACTCCGAGTGGACTCTGTTCTGTATGCAGATATCTAGAGAGCCTACTTACTTACCCTTTAAAAGGGGGTTGAATTAAAAAATAAATAAATTAATAAATAGGCAAGAAATCTTACTTAAGCCAAGCCTTGCGTAGATACAAAATACAACAAATACAAAAAACTTTATTCAAGAAATAGGATTTACAATGATGGCGATCAGTGAAACATGACAGCGATATTTGACAGCGTTTCACTGACCGCCATCGCCATCGTGCTAGATGTGCGCATGCCTTCAAAATGCTATATAGTTAAGGTATCTAATAATAAAAACATATCTATGTATTATAAGTCGCAATCAAAAATGTAGACTCAATTCTAGGGCACTAAACTAAATCACGTACGCCACCACAGCACATTAAATAGTTAGTACCGCGAGTGCATAGAATAAGCCACAGTTAGTATGGTCTGGGGTATGCAAAACAATATAATATTGGTGCTAAAGATAACATAATCAGCTGTCGTATGTTATCGGGAAGGTGCGACAGCCTGGGAACCGAACTGGGTGGTCGAGTTTGGCATCCGATTATGAACTCTAAATCCTTACGGTTAAGGTTACTTTCATTTACTAGGTAATTTGTATATCCGCAACAAGTTTTTTTTTTGGTAATCCATTTGTTGTTATGCAAAGTTTATGGTATGCTAGCAGTTTTTAGTAATCATGACTCAAACATTAATATTATTATGATTTAGGTATTTAATTTATGAATTTATTACTGAAAACTGGTGGTGTAGTGGAAGTGGCCCTATCCCGATCCTAAGGTCGTGGGTTCAAATCTAGTCGTGTACCCTTTGAGTTTTTCTGTCGAATTTATGTACACAATGCTGTCAAACGGTGAAAGAAAACATCGTGAGGAAACCCGCGGCGTAGTCAGCTTCGCACGTATTGACCATGACCTGTTGATTAGGCCGACTAAGCTGTCAGGATGGTATAGGTGCTGGGAAAGCCTATTCCATCTAAAATCCTGACCCAAGCACCGAGCCCGTAGGGTCATGAGTGAACACCAGCTTTTTCTAGTACTTTAAATCATCAACAATAGATCCAAAGGCTTTTTTTTTATTTTAAATAGGTTTCCAGTCTCCGTTATCGGCAATACTCTTTCAAGTTAAACCATAAATATGACCATAAAGCAGAGTTAGCAGAACTAAGGTGATAATTCATACGTGCTACGTTTATGGCGCCACTTCATGCGTTTGCCATTCCATAATAGACAGGCATTGTATCTTACATTACATTACCTACATTTCGAAAGAAAAAGCTTAAGAAAACTAACTATTTAATTTACGTAGCCGCAAAATCTATTATGTTCTAAAATTCCAATATGGCGGCGGTGTCAGACGTTTGTCAAGATGACATTGACATTTATTACTGACGTGTAAGCGCGCAAAGGAAAGTTTCGATTTAAGGGGTAGATTGCCGTCGATGACCTTGTCACTCGCAACATTTTGACAATCGAATGACAAAATCACTGAAGTTATTAAGGCGAAGACAACCGTTGATATTTTGACCTTTGAAAGATATAAAATCGCTAAACTTATATAACGAAAATCGCGAACAACTATCTTGTGTGCAATCCGATCGTACATAAATAGTTGAGCAAAAAATATATTTCAATACTAACACGTTTCCAACTTATAAGTTGGCTTATAAGACAGAGTTGATGCCCGATTTTTCTTAAATAAGTTCAGTGATTTTTTATTTTATCTTTCTAAAGGTCAAGTGCGCAACGAGAAGTTGTTTCACTGTGCTTAGGCTGAGAGCAAACTTGAGACACGACAGTCACGTGTCTTGCGACAGTGTAAGTCCAAGATTCATAGTCATGACTTTGCTTTATAGCAAAAAAGTCTTCGCAAAGTAAGCTTTGTTTATCGAAGTTTCCTTTCAATATTTTGAATAAAGAAGAGCTTGACAGAACTATGAAATATATTATTGGTTGAAAGTAGAATGTTCCATCAAAGTAAAGTCAAAGTGCGGTCTATGAATCTGGGCCTAGGACAGACTACCAGTGATTTTATATTTTATCTTTCTAAAGGTCAAGTGTGCAACGAGAAGTTGTTTCACTGTGTTTAGGCTGAGAGCAGACTTGAGACACGACAGTCTTAAGACAGACCGCTTTACAAAATGTATGAAGATGCGCAGACTTCAACTAAAACGTCTCATAGACTAAATTATCTATACTTACCAACAAGAACTGCACAGCGACGAATCTGACTGCGATTGTCGGCTTCTCTGTGGGCGCGCACATCAAAGACAAAACAATCTCCCACCAAACGTACCCCAGTAGACAAAACAGTTTCGCAGCAGACTTGAAAGTCTGTCTAAAGACTGTTTTGATTCAAGTGTGCGCTCAGCCTTATCGTCTTAACGTCGGCCCAGCTACAATTCTTGGGTTAACGATACGATGACACTGAAAATTACCGCGGAAACTACCTTCCATTAATAAAATTAAGATATTAATTCCTCCTCGTTATAGAGTGACGTTGTAATCACTCTGCCTACCTCAAGGTTCCTTGATGATGATGGTTTTATAATTAGAGACGTGAGCTTCCGACTGGACCACCAGGGTTTTCTATTACAGGATTGACATTATCCTATTGGTTTGCGTAATTTTCTAAACTTTTTGCTTTTATCTGTGGGAATATTGTGCGTCTGTGGTTATTTGTGTAGTAAATAATAATTATAATACAGTGTAGATCTTTTTCTCTTATGTTGTTGTTTTTTTTATTACAACTAGCTAATGGAACAAGCATTTGGCCCACCTGGTGTAAAGTGGTAACCATCGCCTATATCAAAGCATAGCCTCGTAGATCACGCACGTCAAACAAAAATAGAAGTGTAGATTAGTGTGTTTTATATTTTTCTAAGGGACAAAATGTCTGAGCGAGACGTACATCGACGGTTGTCTTCACCTTAATAACTTTAGCAAGCACACGCCAAACGGCTGAGATGAATCAAACGAACCAATGAATGAACTGTATGAATGAAATGCATTTATATAAGTAGTTATCATAATAATGTACTTTGAATACGGAAATGGAGAGCTAAATCGTTCATAACGGTAAGTTCAGAGTTTTATAGATTCAAAGGTGTGAAATAATTCGGTTATCTGAATACTTGATTGGCCTCTCAGCTCAGTTGGTAGTAACTCTGCCTTCTACGTAGGTCGTGGGTTCAATCCCCACCGAAAACATATATTTGTACACATACACATTTTTGTATACCAAGCCAGCATATGGCCCACCTGATGTTAAGTGGTAACCATCGCTTATAACAAAGCATTACCTCGTAAGTCTCTCACGTCAGCAACGTGCCCTACGATGCACTGCCCTGCGTCCATCAACTTGAGGCATACAGATGTTCAGCCTCACGTGTCAGTAATTTCACCGGCACCCACACCCTTCAAAACGAAACTCAGCGATGCTTCACGCTTCACGGCAGAACCAAGCATGGTGGTAGTAGGTACTACTCCGGACGAGCCCTTCACAAAAAGCGCTACTACTACAAAAGTACCTCCTACTATTAAATACAAAATTTTGCATTTATAATTTTAGCCCTTATGGGGGGTTGGACCAACTTAAATTTAGAAACAAACATTTGGCGAACATGTCATTGTCACGGCGCTATCAATAATACCTAATACAAGTTTTTTGTGTTTCCATCAACAGTAGCTATAATATTTTTAATATTAGTACTAAGGCAAATATAACCCAGATTTCTCAAAAAGTCTAATGTTGACTTAAAATATAATAATTTATTTACAACAGAATATACATTATTTACAAAAACTATTATTATAAAACATGAAATAATAATTAAAAAAAAAAAAACATTTTATAAGAAACTAGAAAATTTTATAATGAACTCGGTTTTCCACCTGTAGGTATTACAGGTAGAAAACAGAGTTCCGATCACCGACGGCAAAAACAAAAAGCAGATTCTTCCGGAATAAACTTATGTGTTAAATGCGTACGTGACTAAAGGATAAAGGTTTTGGAGGAGACAGTGCTATGCATCATAGAGCCAAGAATGCCGCCTGAATGCCACTATGTAGGTTAAGACACGTCAAAGGCAGCGTACGAATTATTAGGGTTGTCAAGCATTCGTTTTCTGTCATTTTGGAAAGTCAAATAGCTTTTTCATTTTAATTGTTTTTCTGGTGTTATTTTGAGTTCTGTTGTATAATTTTGGTAGTATTTTAACCAACATTCACTTCCACTCATTTATCATACAATCTTATGGTAGTTGATTTATTATAATATAGCATCTGGTAGAGATGGCTGTTAGCAATAAGCTCATTGTATTACTGTAACTGTTTATTTATAACTAAAAATTGTATCCTACTTACCAGTGTGTCGTGGTAATAAATAAAAAGTTATCTAGAGTACATATTATATGCGCACACCTAGGCAAAGGCGATGGTGATCAGCTGAAACACTGTCAATTATCGCTGTCATATTTGACAGCGTTTCAGCTGATCGCCATCTACATCGCCATTGCCATCGCATAGATGTGCGCATGCCTTAAAGAGTATAAAATAGAGTTTTCAGTACAGAAATAGCATTGAGTAAGTTTGTTTTGTACATTAACCAGGTTTCATTAAATGTATTCAATTCGAACTCGGTTAAGCTGATTACTATTTGATTTGAATAAGCTTACAACATAAGTCTGATTTACTCCCTAAGAACTACTACCTACCTTGTTTTCTCTAAGATTAAATACCCACATTAAGTTACATAAACGGATGAAGTACAAGCAGTGGCGCAGCGTGCCTTGGCGGGGCCCCGTATAATATTTTTTTAGGTATTTCTCACAAAAGAAAAAAAAAGTTTGCATCAAATTTAAAGAAATATTTAATAATCATAATTTCTAAATCTATCTGTCATTTCTTAAAAATTTTTACAATCAATTCGAATTAAATATAAACTTGCCTTATTTTCGGCAAACTGATTTATTAGATCATTTATATCTGATAATGACTTTGCCTCTATGGAAAATAGTGACAGATCTGGCAGACGTTGATGTCCCATCAAAGTTCTTAGGGATATTTACCAGTTAAAAAAAAACTAGAAGTTTTCATTAGTTTTTGCTTACGCACATCGGGGGCCCCCGTAGTCTGGGGGCCCCGTATTGAGACGGTAGATACGCCCCTGAATACAAGGCACCTTGTGATCTGCTTAGAAACTACGAAGATCGAGTATTCCTTACTTTCTTATACTAGCATGATTTAATGCATGCAAAGGACCCAGTAAATAATGAAACTTTTTATTTAATTTAAAGCCGCGTGCCAACCCTGTGTTTGGGTCTAGGATTATCTGTTTGCAAACAGATAAGTTGATGGATGCGCGGCGTGAAGCCGGTGTATACTATACAGTGTATAGTATGCATTATACTATACAGGTGCATGTGTCATGGAGTAACGAGCTACGAATGTTAATCACTTGTATACAGGGTGTCCCATAAGTCAACGTCCAGCCGAAAACGGACGATAAACCATAAACTCCACGATTTCATTGAAAACTGAGGCAGTTATGGCTTAATTTTGAATTGTAATTTACAGAAGGGTTATTCATGCTTACGTTGCAGAAAAAAGTTTCATGAAAAGTTACAGGGTGTCAGTTTTTCCTGTTTTTTTTAATACTCATAACTCGAAAGTTACATATCAAATATATTTTTTTATATTTTTCTGATAACTGTCATGACTTGGCGCATCACCCGTTTTCGGCTGGACGTTGACTTATGGGACACCCTGTATACTTAGCAATACTATTGAGTGAGTATACCGAGTTCTACCTAAATGTACGAAATTATACCTTACTAGCGGCCGCCCACAGCTTCGCTCGCCCCGTTGCCGTTACGCCACGTTGATTTTTCTTTTAAAAATTTTTCCTCTTTTTCTCCACTTAGGGAAATAACTTTCCAATTTCCTTTCTTAGTGCACCCCTATGCTATAAAAGGAACATACCCTCCAAGTTTCATGCTTCTAGGACTTACGGTTTAGGCTGAGTGTTGATTGTCAATCAGTCAGTAACGTAAGAGTTTTATATATTTAGATTTTGAGAAGATCCTAAGGTCGTGGGTTTAAATTATAAATTTAATTGAAATATTAAATTGATAATTAAAAAAATATAGGCATACATACTTAATATAATTATTTTGAATATTTCACAAATATTTTTCTGTTTGTTTGTGATTAAATTATATTACGTTGTATGGTACCCAATATGACATTGACTTGTAGCTAAGAGCTATTAATAATCGATTTGTATTTGTAAATCCAGTCGTGTACCAATGAGTTTTCTGTCTAAAGTTTATTTACACAATGATAGTACTCTCAAACGGTGAAGGAAAACATCGTGAGGAAACCCGCGGCTTAGTAAGCTCCGCTCGTATTGACTATGTCTTTCCTGTGGAGTAGGCCGACTTAGCTGTCAGGATGGTATAGGTGCTGGGCAAGCCTATTCCATCTTAAATCCAGTCCCAGGCACTATAGCGTCCTTTATGTAGAGGCATGCGTAAACACCAGTTGTCACAGACGCTATATAAATCATCTACAATAGATGCAAAGGCCTGTTTACTTTTTACCTTATTTTGCTAGTTATTCTAAAGTATAGTTAGTATAGTATAGTTAAAGTACGAAATCTTGTTTTTAAAAGTAGGTACGTTTACCTACACAAAAGTAAAAGTGGAAGAAAATACTTGATGTGCCGACGCTTATCACATAAAAAAAACAAGCAAAATGAAGGTTGAAACTCAAAAATATGTAGAGTCTAATAACGAAAAGTTTTTATTGAAACGACTGTCTATAAAAATTAAAATAAATTATTCCATCCAGAAGCACAAGAACAATGCGTTGAACTAATCCAATAAAACCAATTTAAAACGTTTCATTTCGTAACTTTCTCCCAAAAACAAGAAGCTGGAATGCAAAGCACTTCTAATAAAACGAAAGATGATCCGAACCATTTGTTTTTATTGTCTGGGATAAGGTAAGTGGAACAGTACCATTCCTAAGTTACATTGTAGGTAATGTAACACGGAGTCATTTAAGCCTACGCATGGTCTATTTTAAAGCACTCATAAAATGATCTCTTCTAAGCTTTTAAGCTATGGTTTGTATTACCGCAAAGTTACCGTGTTATGTTCGCTTTCAGAGGATGAGAACTCATTTAGTTTGCCGATTTGTTTTAATTTTTTATACATGGAACAAAAACATGTCTCGTCTGAGGTAGTAAAGCAGTACCTCGTAGGTCACGCACGTTAGGACTGTGCCCTACGATGCACTGCACCGGCACCCACACCCTTCAAACCGAAACACAGGAATGCTGCTGCACGGCTGAAATAGGCATGGTGGTAGTACGCGCCCAGACGAGCATTTCAATTTGTTTGAATATTGTTGACGACCAACACGTTTATGGTTATGCCATTGGTACAAATTGGGGTACAAAGACAGCATTTTCAAGCCAACCTTGATAGGTAAAAACAATTAATTGAATTTGAATATGATTTCTTTTTAATTTTAATTTTTCGCCTTATTATTGAGTTCTCAAATTAGGTTCGAACTCTCTTCAGCAGACAAGTCTCGCGAATGAAGATCAAATATCAATGTAACTCAACACTTATCGGTCTGTTGTCCGTCTGTCCTCAGACACGACATGCCCGTTACGCAACACTTTTTGCCTTTATTCCTTGAGTCACGAAGGAGGTTTTAGCAGTAAAAGATAAATGAAATTGATTCTGAAATGCATCAATCTCTTAAAACTTTAGGTCCTATCTAGTAATAGTCTTTCATTTTTGGGGAGTATTGTTTGATTCTAGGTTCTGTAAGTGTACCTATAGTAATATTTTTTACATTTATATAATACACTAGCGGCCGCCCGCGGCTTCGCTCACCGTTACCGTTCCCGTTGAAAAAAAAAACCTTCTCTGGACCTCCACAAATCATTCAAGACTAAAATCAGCCAAGTCGGTCCAGCCGTTATCGAGTTATAGCGTCAGGAAGGAAAACCCGACTTATTTTTATATTATGAAGATTTTTTTATATGTATAACTAGCTTATATTAAGTGGTAACCATCGCCTATAACAAAGCATTGCGTCATAGGTCACGCACGTCAGGAACGTGCCCAATGATGGGGCAGTGCATATCTAGGCATGTTCAGGCTCACGTGCCAGTAATTTCACCGGCACCCTCACCCTTCAAACCGATGCAAAGCGATGCTGTTTCACGGCAGAATTAGGCGTGGTGGTAGTACGCATCCGGACGAGCCACACACAAAGAGCGCTTCAATTAATAAAGTACTAAATTAAATACAAATCTCGTATTTATAAGTTTACAAGCCCGCGGCTTCGCTCGCCCTTACTTACGACATCACATTAGAAACCTCTAAATTTATCACTATTTCTCTACAATATTATGCATGTATTGTACAAATATAAATATTCTTCTTGAATCATTCCTTCTATAAAAAAAACCGCTTCAAAATCCATTGCGTAGTTTTAAAGATTTAATAGGGACAGACAGCGAGAGCGACTTTGGTTTATACTATGAAGGTGATAGGTACTCTTTTTATACTCAAGTAAACAGAATCCATGAACAGTGGCGCCATCTATTCTGAGCTCTCGTGCTGATTAATCTATTTAGCATGTTCTAATTATATTTGTTGAAATGGGAAGTGGTATAAATCGTAGCAGCTAATTCCTAATGCGGTGCACGTAACTGATGCACATAGATCAACGCTGACGAGTGATTCAAGTGATTCAATTATAAACGGCTCAAGATATAGGACTTCGAAGCTGAAGGTCTGATATGGGGACGTCCACTACGAGGCAGAGAGGGAAGCTAAATCTAGTCCAATCTCATTTAGGTGGGGTAAAAAAAAAATTAAGGGGAAAAATATTTTGGGAGTTTTGAGCGTTTTTGTATGTTACTAGCGGCCGCCCGGGGGTTCGATCGCTACTTTTTTGGAATAAAATCAAATCACACACAAAGGTTTCTTTAAATTATATTATTTTTCATAATAAATGTAATAATTATTTTTATTTTTTTCCAGGTAAGTTCCTGCTTTTCTTCGCTTTGATATTGGTGAGATAAATTTCGTTTTGTGCTTATGTTAGCTTAGCTTAAATTAAAGTTGAAAATAAGAACAAACTGAGAACGGAAATACCGGTTCTAATTTTAAAACATGACAGCTACCTTGACTTTTATTGAGCTAACTCACTGGTCATTTGGTCAGATACCAATCAAATGACAGGAACTATAAAAAAATTGCCCAAGGATAATCTACTCCAGGGTTGTCACCCGCTCTCGCTCGCTCCCCACACCCCCACGCGTCACGTCACGTGTCATGCGTGGGTGCAGCTTCCTGGCCGTTGACAGTTGACAGCGGCAGCCCTGAACGACCAACACAATACTAGTCTTGTTTAGCTCCTGTACAATAAGAAGGTTGTTAGGTATAAAGCTTGTTACACAAGTTATCGACGTGCTAGTTAGGATAAAAGATCAAAAGATTATTATTAAGCAACTCGGGCGCTAGTTACTGTCAACTTTAAGTTGCCGAGTTAATTCTAAGTGATTCCGCTTCGGATTATACATTTTGAATACAATGTCGAGGTATTTACGTAGCTTTTTTTTTATTTTAAATATTTTTTATTGACACGGATGAACCCGTCAAGAAATGTAAATAAATACATCGATAAAACACACGAATACCCAATGCAACTCATCCCCAAAGATTTATAAAATTATTGTTGAGTGTACTTGTGAGTCGCATCCACTAAAACGAAATGCCGTTTGACCAACGGATACCTAATCGTTCAATATAAATTAAATTTCTACTTACCGGTCATTATCACGCAAGCTATTGCCTCGACCCGTGTGCCACGGCCTTATTTGAACAGCTTTACAATAAGAAGGCTGTTCCATGTAACGTGTAAATAGTGAAAGGCCCGTTTGTTTGTGCCAACCCTAGAGCTTTCTACACTTGCTGGCAATTTGGGATAATTGTTTGACACTGGTTGCTGCTGTTGTTTTATACTTATAGATAAAAGATAAAATACACTGTAAATATAATTAATTGCCTACAAGCATTACACAATGGACATTTCTAGTTTGTTTAGTGGACATTAACAACTTATTTTTGGTTAATCATTAAAATTGAGTTAATTACTTATGAGACTCGAAACTAAACTGGGGTAGATAAAAAAATACAAAGTTGCTCGATATGTTTTTTTTTATTATATCTGTGAAGTTGTAAAGATAAATATTTTTATTTTCCCCATATTTTTATTTTCGAAGTGTTATGCTTCTTTAGACAGGCTTGAGAATTTTTAAATTAAAAAAAAAATGAACTTATCATTATCGGCGCGTCTCTCTGTTGTAATGAATAAACTCAAAAACTACTGTGCCGATTTCAAAAAATTGTTACTCAAGGTGAATTTAGCTTTCACCTTTGGAAAGCTAAATTCACCTGGAGTAACATAGGCTATATTTATGTGTTTAAAAATAAATGTCAACCCGTACGAAGCCGGGACAGGCCGCTAGTATTAACTAAAATTATTGTAGCAATCTACTTTTGCAGTCGACTGTTCGTGTACTTACTCAAAACTAATTGAGCCAAGTTTTCGACCGGTTAAATATAGTAATTCCAATAGTTTAAACAATATGATATTTAAAGACGTTTTAGAGGCGAATGTGGGGCAATGCGGAAACTATGCCGACACAGATTAATATGTTGTTAGTAACTAATAAGTATGTATGACTCACTGGCTAGACTCTAGACCAAAAGCAATTGTATGTTTGTATGAAAACTAATAAACACTCACTCGATGAACAGGCGCTGATTGAGACTCTAACACAATTCGTCGACGGTGTAGCGCACTTACCTAGATTATCATGATCAGCCTGAAGAGAAGTCCACTGCTGGACATAGGCCTCTCTTACACATTTCCAGGAAGAACAATTCTGAGCCCTTTCCATCCATCGACTTAAAAATGTCTTCGGGACATCTGGTGGGTGGGCCCCTACCTTTCGTCTTCCGGTTCGTGGTCACCATTCGAGAACCTGTATTCCCCAGCGCCTGTCGGTTCTTCGAGCTTCAACCTTACCTAGAAGACACCTATTCACTTTTCTTTTGAAGACATCCAATTTATAGATGTTCGGAGAAACAGCCGATAACGAGTCGCATTTAGACTGTCCAAATTTTTATTTTATACTACTAGCTGATGGAACAAGCATATAAGCCACCTGATGTTAAGCGGTAACTGTCGCCTACAAAAAACTCGTAAAGTTTTTAATTTATACTACCAGCTGATGGAACAAGCATATAAGCCACCTGATGTTAAGCGGTAATTGTTGCCTATAAAAAACTCTTAGATCACGGTACGTCATGAACGTGCCCTATACGATGCACTGCCCTGTGTCTATTTACTTGAGCCATACAGCTGGTAAACTCACGTGCCAGTAATTTCACCGACACCCACACCCTTCAAACCGAAACAGTTAAAATAATAATACGACTCGTTTGCAGGTTCCTTTAGAGCTCGTCTGAAGGGTGCTAGAAGTTAAGTTACTTTGTAATAATGTAAAATAACAATGAAACCGATAGCTTCACAAATCCCAATGATGGTACCCACCCAACCTTATTGCAGAATTAATTCCACGCAGGGTTGTCAAACTGAAGTTTTTAATTTAGTCAAAAATATAAGTATTTTTTTACAATAGTCATATTTTTTATAAAATATTTTTTTTTAACCGACTACAAATAAAAAAGAAGGTTTTTGTAATATCTGTTACGCATAACTTCGTCATTTATGAATTAATTTGTTTTTTATTATCTGAAAGGTAATAAATACTTCTAGATTTGTCCTATAGTTGCATAAATAAAATAGAAATTTTATCAAAATCGGTTCAGCAGTTTGGCCATGAAGTCGGTTTCTCAAGTTTTTTAAACTTCACTGTGTACATTGCCTTTTACGTCTTCTTCAAATTTATAATTTACAATAGAATTAACATTATTTACAAAAACTATATTATAAATACTACAATAATACACTGTGGTGAAAAAATAATACACTGGAGTCATTTTTTTTTATTTTATTTCCTGGTCTCGTTTCCTATACCCTATTGTAAGTAAATGTAGCATCGGTCCTACTCGCCACTTTATTACAACGATTATGAAAGTTACAGGACAATCAGTTTCGAGCATAACAGTACCTATTGTCATCTTCCGGGATATCGTCTGCAATAAGTATCATATTCACGGCAATGGCCGGTATATAGCACTTGTGTGGTCGATTGTACAGGGGCGAGGAAATACGCAATTTCAAATGCTACGGGGGAGTAGCTACCTGTGTTTCTTATAGGTTAGGTTAGGTTAGGTTTAGGAATTTCCAAGACAAGAGTGAACAGGTGGATTATGGCTAAGCATGCTCCATCTTAGGCTGCATCCTCACTCCATCAGGTGTGATGGCAGCCAAATTCTTAGCTAACTAAATTTAAAAAAATCGGTTGTCTGTAAAGTCGGTTTACTGACGATAGTTGAACGTGACAACGTCATACAGCGTCCACGCGGACGCATCGCTCACTCAAGTAGGAGAGAGACAGATGTCGAACGCTGCCGCACGCGGAGGTCGATTGTGCCTCTTTGTCGCTCGTTCCGCGCTCTCGCTTGCGCTTCAAGCCTTAAATGGAACGCCTCAGAGCGAGGTAACGCCGCATGAGTCATGTTTTTTCGTGCGTGCAGCCGGCTCCATCGAATTATAAGACGTTGTCACGTCAAAAAAAACTTTAGAAAAAAGTGTTGACTCCATAAAAACAGTTATTCATATTAATCTTCTTCTTATCGTGTCATTGATTCTTTTTTAAACCAGTGTGATGAAAGGTTTTTAAGTGCGCCTCAGAGAGGCTCCTTTCGTGCACTCGTCACATGTTTTTCGAACGTATTAGGTTCTCGACATGCTGGTTTCCTCACGATGTTTTCCTTCACCGTTTGAGAGTACTGGCATAGTGCACTTACATTTTCAACAGAAAAACAGTTTTGTACACGACTGGATTTGAACCCACGACCTTAGGATCGGAAGCGGGGGTGGGGATCTGTGTAAATAAAAATGGTTACAAAGAACTATGGTTACAATAGGATTCAGGGCATTAATACCATTATGGCCTGGTCTCACGATTGTCCATACAAATCCTTTTTAGTGTGGACAAGGTTTATCAATATATTCAAAAGATTATACAGGTAGATATTTTTATTACTGGTTAACTTGTAAAGAGCATTGAAAGGCTGTATTCTGTATTGTATGAGCCTTATAGCCCCTTCCCACGGACTGTGATATCACGCACGGAGGGGCGGATTAGCTCGCACGACACACCATGGGAACGGTCTCGTGCGCCGAGGTGCGCGGTAGCACAGGAGCCCTGTCTGTGTGCGTTGCCGTGCGTCGTCGTCGGCTGTGCGTGATGATCTGCAGAATCACGCACCGTAGGAAGGCAGCTTAAAAATCATTATTATCATCAGCTTGAAGAAGTCCACTTCATATTTACATTTAGTTTCTTTGTTTAACTATAGCGGTTTATAAACTAAATTAGTATTAGCATAAAGACTGCCAAATTAACAGGGGGTACAAGGTCCCTCACGGAAGCCGCTAGGTTTAAAAATTTCGACAAGTTTTGCTAAATAAATATATTTGTAACTTTATTTACTGAAACAGACGTTTCCTTTAGTAAGGGACTGCGTTTAAAAATAAAAACAATGGCAACATACAACACGGTACAATCGTAGATGTGTAATGGGTGCTGTTGTCAGCTCCCCGCTGGCGTAAGTAAGTCTTCTCTTTAATATATCGTCCGTCGTTTTATTGGCTTAAGTCACAAACTCATGTTTCTATAGTTTATGCAAAGCTTTTGTCAGCTGGCAAAGAAAGAAAAAGAAAAAATATCAATAACTTGAACCAATAATCCTACCACAAGCTCTGTCTGGCTCTGGTTTTGAGTCTGTTTGAGTGTTGACTAAATAAATATTACGTCGAAACGTCACACACGCAGTATAATCCACTGGTGAGCGCTCACACAGACGCAAAACCAGAGTCATAGACAGAGTCAGACAGAGCTTGCGATAGGACTTCTGACCTTGACTCCAATACTTTAAAACCTTTGACAACTGAATAAATGTATCTTTGAATTTGAATTAGTGTTTAGCTCCAAATTAAGCAGAGATTGTACTATGGGAGCTAATATACCTCTATGTATAAAACTTACATACATTTTATTTTGTACAGAAAAACACATTGGTACACGACTGGATTGGAATCCACGACCTTAGGCCGCTACCACTAGGCCACCAGTGCTCTCAAGACTAACTGAAGCCCAATAAAGTTATTTATTATTATTATTATTTATTTATTTTTAGCCTGCATCGTCCCACTGCAGGGCAAAGGCCTCCCTAACCCCCTTCCACTCCTCCCGGTCCTGTGCTATGGATGCCCAGTCCTCCATAAACGCGTCAAGATCGTCCCGCCATCTGAGTCTTGGTCTGCCGCGAGGTCGTCAACCATTGTTGGGGGCCCATTCGGTTGTTATTTTGGCCCAAAGATCGTTTGGCATGCGGCAGACATGACCAGCCCAATTCCACTTTAGGCTAGCCGCTTTCTGGGTGACGTCGGCAATTGGAGCGCAGTATGGTGTTGCGTATTCGGTCCATGAGCTTAACTCCAAGATTTATCTATTATTAATTTATAAAAATATGATTAGTCGTTATTTACTATATTACTGGACATTGCGTAAATACTCGTATAAGATAAAATTTGATAAATTCGTTCGGCTTATGACTTGCACCACGGGCGAGTCAGTCGTCCGTCCTATACCACAGTCTGAATGGGACCACAGTGTCTCTTACTTACGTCTCAAGAACTAGATAGCTTTTGTGTCCTAACATTTCTTAGTTTATTGCAATTTTTATTTATTAGATCGTGCGGTTCTTACAATAAATATTTTTGATTTTATATGCACAAATATTTATTACCATGTAATAAAATGGTCACACTATATAAATTTAAAACACAAAATTCTATAATTATATTTGTCTCTTCAAAATTTTATTAAAAAGTGCGATTGTTAAATTAAATATTTGTGATTTTATACAGAACTGTCTACTAGATTATGTGCAAATTTAGTGCAAAAAAAACTGGACGAATGACATTTAAAAGTTTTGTCTCTTGTATAAAAAAACCAAAGTCACCGACATAGCTCGTAGAATTAGTAGGTTGAAGTGGCAATGAGCAGGTCATGTAGCTCGAAGAACCGACAACCGTTGGGGAATAAAAGATCTCGAATGGCGACCAAGAACCGGAAGACGAAGCGTAGGGCGCCCACCCACCAGATGGATCGACAACATTGTTAACATCGCGGGAAGTCAGTGTATGAAAAGTGCTCAAAATCGTTCTTTCTGGACATGTGCACGGGAGGCCTATGTCTTGCAGTGGACCTCTTCAGGCTGATGATGATGACTAAAGCTTCACCGTTGACATAATTATACAAACAAACATTTATAATGCCTCTTTTCATGCTTTACTAAACAAAGAAAGAAAATCATTTATTTGTAACGGGGGTTAGTATGGCATCCATTTTTAGGGTTCCGTCGCCAAATGGCAAAAACGGAACCCTTATAGATTCGTCATGTCTGTCTGTCTGTCTGTCTGTCTGTTCGGCCGAGTCACAGCCATTTTTCTCCGAAACCATAAGAGCTAGACTGATGAAACTTGGTGAGTAGATGTATTTTGTGAACCGCATTAAGGTTTGTACACCAAAATAGAAAAAAAACTATAAATTTTGGGGGTCCCCATACTTGAAACTGAAACTAAAAATTTTTTTTTTCATCGAACCCATACGTGTGGGGTATCTATGGATAGGTCTTCAAAAATGATGTTGAGGTTTCTAATATCGTTTTTTTCTAAACTGAATAGTTTGCGCGAGAGACACTTCCAAAGTGGAAAAAAGTTGGTCCCCCCCCCTCTAACTTCTAAAATAAGAGAATGATAAATCCAAAAAAAAATATATGTTGTACATTACTATGCAAACTTCCAACGATATTTGGTTTGAACGAGATCTACTTAGTAGTTTTTTTTTTATACGTCATAAATCGTAAACCGCAATTTACCTTTCGACGAACTTCAAAAACCTTTATATTATGTTTCAATAAACAGCATCAATATGCTACGGAACCCTTCATGGGCGAGTCCGACTCGCACTTGGCTGCTTTTTTTTAAGACTAGCTATATTATTGCTACATTTATATTTTAATCTGATTCTAACTAATTCACATCATGCATTACTTCTAGGCCAGTTTGGAAAAAAAGCCTACCATTAAAAGTTAGGAGTTTTTAAAGATACGGTGAACGTTACATTACGGTGCGAGCACACATTGTTGATTTGGATTATGAAGTTGATATAATTTTTATTTGTAGAAATCAGTAGATCGCTACAGGAAGTGCTGCGCAACCTATTTCTGCTTTGCTCAAGCTTGACTGCTATTCCGATTTTAAAGTTAAGTCGTATATTCGTATTACAAGGATCACTTTGAAACGTCCTAAAGCTAGGCGAGTCTAGGTGCCGGTTCCAATGCGAATACAGTTATGTGACCATGATGGTGCCATGCCACATAGAGTGTCTTCGGTGGTCGTGGTCGAACACTGTGAGTTAATGCGATTTTACAAGGCAGCGGCTACCTTACCACTCAAGAACCGTGCGCAGTAGTTTTTTAATGTTGTACTAGCGCTGGAAGCATGGTCCTTTTGCCAACTCCCATCGTTTATCAAAAATAGTGGCAATACTGTGTGGACATACTTATTGTGGTTCCGTCACTTTTTTAAATAAAATTTCGTATCTAAATAGCGGTCGTTATATACCAGATAGTGATTTTTGAAATTGTTAATAGTTGAACATTGCGAAACAATACGCACAATTACTCTTTACATAGTAATTATGTAGCATTACACTCCTGAGCGAGCATCTAATTACAATTCACTAATTACAATGTAACTGTTACTTGCAATTATCATCAATTACAAACTAAGTGTATGGCAATATTATAATTAAGAACTTAACCGTTAAAATAGATCGTTCGCGACCTGCAATTTAAAAAAATATTGTGAAGGTACCACAATTTAAAAAACGCACTCGGCAAATCCCTCCTCCTCCTTGCATGGCAATATTATAATTAAGAACTTAACCGTTAAAATAGATCGTTCGTGACCTGCAATTTAAAAAAATATTGTGAAGGTACCACAATTAAAAAAACGCACTCGGCAAATCCCTCCTCCTCCTTGCATCGGTATCCTCACTGTTGAGGGTGACGTGACCTTTGTGCAGGACCCTAGTCTGCACTATGTTCCTCCATTTGGTTCTGTCCTCCGCGGCATGGATAGCTTCGCTCACGGAGGAGTCTGTTACTGAGCGCACTTGGTCGCTCCAACGCATCGGGCTCCGTCCTCGCGGCCTCTTTCCCTCCACCTTGCCAGTCACCACCAACTTTTCAAGGTTACTCCCTTCCTTCCTGGCAATATGGCCGAAAAACTCGAGGACTCTGCGAAGACAGATGAAGGAAAGTCTTGTTTTTATGTTGACAAATCAAGAAACAAAAAAGCAGCCAAGTGCAAGTCGGACTCGCCCATGAAGAGTTCCGTAGCATCAAGTAACATAATATAAAGGTTCTTGTAGTTCGTCGAAAGGTAAATTGCGGTTTACGATTTATGACGTATAAAAATAAAACTACTGACTAGATCTCGTTCAAACCAAATATCGCTGGAAGTTTGCATAGTAATGTACAACATATATTTTTTTCTCTCGTATAACAACTCATTGCTAAGACCGTAAATTCATTGATTCGTATCGAGCTCAAAGTAGAAATAACGTTTGCGTCGTCGCTCACCGCAAAAAGCAGGTAACTCAGAAACGTAAATATTTGTGAATTAACATCACAGTGACTTCAAACAAAGCTAGTGATGCACTTATGACTTTTAAATGAACATCGATGGCATTGTAATTTACTATATCTCTGAAAGATTTGATACTTTTTATTTACTTTTTGAAAATAAAAAAAACGTTTTTTTTATTATTATTTTTTAATATTCAATTGGTTTTCGTGAAGTTTTTAATTGTATTTATGTGCGCGAATGAAATTGTTAATTGTTTACCTATCTTATTAAATCAACTAACGAACTGCGAAAAACAAACTGTATTTTAAGTTTATTACGTCATAATCATTGGTAATTTTAAGCTCTGATTTTTCATGGTTGGTATTTGAATAGTAGTTAAGGCTTTTTGTGAAAGGCTCGTCCGAGGAAGTACTACCACCATGCTTATTTGTACTGTGAAGCAGTATTGCTGAGTTTCGGTTGAAGGGTGTGGGTGCTGGTGAAATACCTGGCACGTGAGGCTGAATATCTGTATGCCTCAAGTTGATGGACGCAGAGCAGTGAATCGTAGGACACATTCTTGACGTGCGTAACTTACAAGGCAATGCTTTATTAAAGACGATGGTTACCACTTAACTTCAGGTAGGTTATATGCTTTGTAAATCAGCTAGTTGTATATAAAAACAAAAGTTCATTTATAGTGTGAGAATATCGATAACTCCACGACAATAAGCCACCACTAACATCAAAGTTCAACGTACTTGTTGCATAAGTAAACCCCGTCAAAACTCGATCAAGGTGATATCTCATAATTAGAACCATAATGCATTAACCCCACGCGACAAATGAACAGAAATAGATCATATTTATAATTTCTTAGAGATGAAATTTGACTGTGCTGTAGCAGGTATTTATCTCTTAGGAAGCTATAATTGCGACAAAATTAATTTTCCACTGGTATTATTAATTTGGCAATCGTTTTGCAATAATAAAGTAGTCTGTTTATTTGAAGGTGTCAGTAATTTTATTGATATCCGGTGCGGTTCCATTTTCGTATTAAAATTTTTGATATTTCAATTTATTTTTGAACTCACAAACTCCCACCGTTGTTATTTTTTATTTGTTTTTACTCGGTGTCTTATTTTATCGATGCCAAAATATTATTCTTTTTTTGACAACAAACACTCCTATATTATTTTTGGTACTCAAGATCTTTATGGATGTCTAAGACTAGAAACGCATCAAAGCTTTAATAGACCCAACCGGACCACAATTTGTTTATGAGATCTCATACAAGTTGTTAAAACTTCATAGTTATATCGTTACAAAATGCATTTGGTTAATATGTAACACCCAAAATAAGCAGTAGGGTATTAAAGCTAACATTGAAAAGTGCATTACTTTTAAAAAAGCTCTTTGATAATCGATAAATAGACAAAGTGATGGCTACTATTGAAAGTAATCCATAAATCACAGTTCATTAAAGAGGTTTTGTAAATCGAAACGCCCCACTTACGGGATTAAACAAATATATTAGGATAACGTGAGGGTTCCCAGTGCATTATTAAATTGATTAATAGGTTAAGGTACGATTTTACATCGAGAATTAAGTTTTTATAGATTTTGGTCCTTATTACAAGAACTAAGCCATTTTGGACAACTTAATGATGTTATCAAGTAAAATATGGATGTTTATAGAGCCTGGTTGGGTATATAGATATTTTTGAATCAGCTATAATAAGTAATCTATCTAAACATAATAAAGGTTTCGTAACATTAGTTTTTGTCTCGTATGTTTGCCTAATTTTGTTCAAAAACCCATCAAATTGTTTTTACCATTAGATAACTATTCATTAGAACTGTTATGACTTCGTGACCTCAGTTAATAAAAACTCAATTTCATTAGTGGAAATGGTCCAAAATATTAAAGTTTTCTGTCAGTAGCGGTCGCTTACTTACGAGTATATTCCCTCTTTATCATTTTAGGGGAAATTGAAAGGAAAAAGCTCCGACGTAACTTTTTATAGCTTTTAATAATGATTAAAAGTACAAAATACGACATAAAAGTCGATTGAATGGATGTGATGACAACAAAGTTCGTAGCTGCCTTTTAGTAGGAAAGTAACAAAAGTCATAAATTTAAACTAAACGAAAGTTCGATAACTATAGAATGTTGCTTGAAGTCTGCTTTGCAAGAGATTAAGTCTTGGATCAGTGAACTAAATTAAGAAAACCAATAAAACATTAAATAAATAAATACTGTGGACAACACACACAACATATCTAGCCCCTAGTTAAGCGGAGTTGTACACTCTGTAACACACAGACAGAGAACAAACATCTGTGTTCACCAAACAAATATTTGTTCTCGGTGGGGATCGAATAACTACTGAGCTGAGAGGCCGGTCAGAGACATAAATTAGTGAAAGGAAACTACTCTCTAAAAATCACCACTAATGTTTCAGATAGTTACAATACCTAATCAAAGCTTTGTATTTTGGGAGGTTACAAACTGAATGATGAAATTCAATGAACTGCACTGGCTGACAGGAATGAAATAAGAAAGTGCTTTGGTCAGTAAGATAAAAAAATAATCAGCAAATATCAAGTTATTATAAGAAGATATGGTAGGTACTATTAAAAAATCTAATTTAAGCAGCTATGCAAAAATTTAAAGCGAAAATAACGAGTTATTTATGGCGAAGTAAACTAAATAGAACAAAACTCTCTAGTGTCAAGAGCATGCGTAACTAACGTTGTTTTAATAAGATGGATGATCTCATTTACGGAAGAATAGATCAGGCAAGACTGTTCTATCGCTTCCTAACCCTGAAAGGGCGGTGAATAATTTGATATATTGGACGGTTAGTTTAAGTTACGATAGCATAGTAAAGGAAGAGTATACAAACTAAGTTAGCGAATAAAGACAAGTTTACGAGAGTTAACAAGTAAAAACAGAAAACAACAGAGGTAGAAGACTATGGACTTAATTTATATGCAGAAACTTAGGGTTATGTTCATAAATGAAGATTTAAAATTTTATTATTAATGGATAACATTCACAATTGTTAATAGATATCCTATTCTTGAGCTGCCCACTCCGTTTTGTTTACTAAATAGGTATATGATTTTAAAAGTTTTCCACTACTTTATAATACACTGCTCCTTTGTTTTGTTTCTAACGGTTTTCCTCTACTTTACTAAAACCAATTATTGTTAGCTATTATGAATGCATTGACTGCAAAAGATGATTCGTGCACCGTCCAGTTGCGCGAACAAAAACGCTTTTGTTTGTGATTAAGAATAGGACTAGCAGCACGGTTTTGATTGTACAAGTTCCCTCTACTATGCTCTAACTTATATTATTAGACATCTGTCATTCCCAAATGAATGCAAAACGAATGAACTTGGCATTGCTAATTTATCTCCGTTTATGGCGTAATAAACACCTGAGGTTGGTTCCGTATGCATAAATTACGTCATAATTCTGTTCGGTTAATTTATCGATTGATGGATGAGTTCATTAAGTATTTTGTTTGAAGATCAAGATCAAACCATAAATTGTAAATGTTCATGCAGTGAGTGCTAATTTATTAAATAATTTCATTGTATATTTTCGTATTCATCTGATATGTATATGAAAACAACCTAACTGCATACTGATAGTTTTAGGCTTATTGCATTGTTTATTCTGACGTGGGATACAAATAAAAATATGTTAAGGTTTTAACCGCACGTGCGAATTCCGTGTTTTTTTCCACACCGTGACCACATTCTAAATTCCAACATTTATTATGGGCGATTAAATTAACCAAGATACCAGTAAAAATAATGGCGTTATTTTTGGATTAACTCCAGATTTTAAGAGATACCTTTTAAAAATTGCGTGGGTAGGTTCAAGAAGAATATATGAATGAATGAGGTGTTGGGCTGATACAAATAATACAAAAGTGTGGTTACAGGTGGGTTGCAAGTAGGCTTAATTATAATTACTGACCTATGTCCACCCAACCAAGCTTATAAGTAAGAAACTTCTGGCATGCTGCTTACCGTTTTTTTTTTGTATGACCTTCACCCTGAATACCAAACTATGTATTCTTCTTCTTCTTCGACACAGCATGTCCCCCTCCTCCATTCTCGTCTTTCTTTCGTCTATTCATCATATCAGTACTCTCTCCTTTCTTGTACATATTATCATCTCTCACACAATCCATCCATCTTTTCTTAGGCTTACCTTTTTTTAAGCTTAGCATTTGGCTGCCATCACACCTGATGGAAAGTCTTCCTCTTCTTTTTTATCCACCTTCGTTCATGCCTAACACTTTTTTCGTCACATGACATTCTTCTCTCCTCATAACGTCCATACCACGCAAGCCGATTACTTCTCATTTTCTCCGTTACTACTTTTCAACTACTTCTGATGTTTTCTAATGTAAGTTTTGGGAGCAAATGTACATTATGTCTCTAAATATTCGTCCAATCAATGTAAGTAATCCATTTTCAGCACTCCACCGATTAGAGGGAATCGGTGGAAATCGTGTAGCATGTCATCATTCAATAAATATCCTGTTGAAGTGTTTATTTTTGCTATAAAATAGATGGATGGTCATTGAACTCTGTGGTATTTATTGCGCAACGAAATAATTTTAGACGAAAAGTTTCTTACTACTTTTCTACATTGTACCGACGATATAACTAAATAAATAATAAATATTGTGGACACTCCACAAAACACTATATAGCCCCAAATTAAGCAGAGGTCGTATACTATGGGAACCAAATATCAGACTATATATATTTTTTTGAAAATAAATACTACAATACAATTTAGTACCCAGACAGAGAACAAAATATCTATGTTCACCACACAAATATTTCTTCTACTTAATACTTTTTAGGTGCAATCTCAATGGTTGCCACTTAACATCAGGTGGGCGTTCTGATTGTTACATCGGCGAGTAATTTAAAAAAGGTAATGTATTGCTAAAGCATAGTTTCCAAAAGATATGAAACTTAATAATATAAGTTTAAAAAACTTGTGTAACCAACTTTTTTAAACTTAATAATATAAGTTTAAAAAACTTGTGTAACTAACTTCATGGCCAAACTGCTGAGCCAATTTTGATTGAATTTCTATGGAACCAACCTGGAAGGATTATCTTTTTTTTTAAATCGACACATAAATGTCGAATTAATGCAATAATAATAATATAATAATAAAGCCTCTTTTATTTCCTCAATTACAACACACATTTTCATTATTTTATACTGAAGGTTAATTAATTTTTGAATATAATTTATACAAAAATAATTATTAACAATAATATCATGCAATTAAATTTAAATAAGATTATGATACTTTTGAGGTACTCTAATAATGCAAATAAAAAAAGCTACAATTGAGAACCTTTTTTAAATAAAGTTGGTTAAAAATACCCACGTCCCATTCACCGAGCAACAAAACGCGCGGTGTTTTTGATCATCTCAAATAACTATATCTGTTGCATCGTATAGATTTTCCGCTCTTCAGTGTTAATGGCCACTTACCATTTTTCTCACAACGAGTAATGTGAGCTCGATATAGGCCCTGCTCTGAATATCGGCTATCCTTTATTTCGGCCCTCGTAAAATTTTAATGTAAGTTAAGAGAGGGCATTCACTGCGCGACCTGTGGTGGTTGCGACTTGCGACTTTTTTGACGTGACAACGTCTTATAATTCGATGGAGCCGGCTGCACGTACGAAAAATCATGACTCATGCGGCGTTACCTCGCTCTGAGGCATTTAAGGCTTGAAAAGTGCAAGCGAGAGCGCGGAACGAGCGACAAAGAGGCACCTTTTGTACCTGATATTTTACCCTGATATTACCATTGCAAATAACAAAGCATTGTGTCGTAGGTCACGCACGAACGTGCCCTAATATGCACTGCCCTGCGTCCATCAATTTGAGACATACAGATGTTCACCCCCACGTGCCTGTAATTTCACCGGCAAGTACACCCTTCAAACCGAAACACAGCAATGCTGCGTCACGATAGAAAAGGCATGAAGAGCTCTAATACTACTAAAACTTTACACTACTATAAGGCTATGTTTTTATGGACCTTGTGACCGGTCTGGTAAGAAATAAATGCCGTGTCGCACCGTGAATAGCCAGCTTTACACCACCCTGATGACCAAGGCGAATCTCAGCGAAATTTCAGATTAGGCAGTACTAAAAATTTTTATGTACAGAGCCTTTTGATTGCCTCAGCCCGGAGGCCAGATAAACACGCAATAAACTTTATCAAAAAGGGCACAGCGATGTCGGTGCGTTTTATATAGTGTAGATATTGTTTTAATGGTGAAATAATCATGTTTTTATGTCCTGTAATGATATTTTTGTGGTTGTAAATTAGTGGATAATAAATGGTAATTGAAGTGGGCTAGATTAGGTTTGTAGGGCATGAATAATTATCTGACTAGTGGGAGCATGCGACTTCGTCTGCATCTGATTTATACAATTCACTTTGATTGTTATAAAGACCACGTCACTTCATTCGTCATCAATTCATCATAGAACACAACAACAAAGTGTCTCCCCCTAAGTGAAAAGAGAATAAGTGAATGAATAAGAAACGGGCTTATGGACACATTCTTAAAATAACAATGTAGAAATTTAAGTCAGCATAAAATTGCTCATTAGCCTACATTATGGCTAGATCTATTAAAATACATTATGGAAACGAATTAAAAAAAACTTCATTTGTCTGCCGTCTGATTCTTTTTCCATACAATCTGAAAATCGTAATATTTTAAAAACTAAGTAAATAATCCCTCCGAGGCTTCCGTATGGCACTGATTTGGATCAGTTGAGCTATCTCTAAATCGTTTGTTGCGGTCTGCAGACAGCTATACTGTTTCTTATGTATTTTGTAGATATTTGTTTAATTTTAATTATCTTTGTGCATTAAATAAATATGTATAAATTTTGTCAAAAAAAAATACAGTATTTTGAAACTCACGGTACTAGTTGGTACCCACATACGCACTAAAAAATCTTTTCACCACACTTGGTTGGCACAAAGCGCTTTGTGCCAACCAAGCTACTTCCATTGTATTTGTGCAAATCGCCAATATTTTCGGAGCATTACAACCTTGGATCTTTCAAATCAATAGTGAACAAGAGTACCCTTCCAAGAGTATGTGCGTGCCTTCTTATTAAGATCTCTAAAGTAGAATAGAGTTATGTAGATAGACGGCCTTATCGTTTCTAAGTATACGCTCAAGGCTACTATAAGCTACCACGTTTTTATAATCTCTCACTTCTAAATCCTTAACAAATATAAAAATATTTGATATCAAACATGTAATCTGTGAAGTCATAAAAAGACCGAGTAAAATTAGGGATTCGCATGTCACTTCCAGTGAAAACATCGTTTAAAAGGGTTCCGTCTTATCAGCAAGGTTTAGAGGCATAAACCACTCACATGTCACTTGGCAAACAAATTTCGTAATAAATTTTAATTAAAGAATTGTATGGATAAGACCTATGAAACAAATATCTGTCAAAAACTATTCTCTCAACTTTTAGCCTCAAAGTTCTTATATTTAATCATTAGCTGATATTAACACACTGATAGGCCTTTTTTTATAAAGTTCTATTGCATTCCATTTTTTTACACAACAAAGTAATGCTCTCTGTGCTGGGTCGTGGGGTTTGTTCTCTGTGGGAGTGTTATATTGTATTCTAGGTATGTATTTACAAAATATATACATATAAGTATAATATCAACTATCTGGTTCCGATTATAAATAAATAAATATTGTGGACAATTCACACAACACCATCTATCTCCAAATTAAGCAGAGCTTGTGTTATGGGAACCAGATGGCTGATATAATACTTACATATACATTTTTTTTTATAAATACATACAGCACCCAAACAGAGAACAAACATCTGTGTTCACCACACAAATATTAGTTCTCGGTGGGGATCGAACCCACGACCTACGGCGCAGAAAGCAAAGCAACTACGAACTGAGCTCAGAGGCCAGTCCGATTATACAAGCTTTGCTTCATTTAGAGCTAGATAGTGGTTGTGTTATCAAATTAAAAATCACATGAGCTCTGATTTAAAGGCATATCCACACAAATACTCTGACAGTCCATTAACAAAACTGTTATCTCCCGTTCGCCGCAAAGGTGCCGCATACAAGTCTCGTGTGTATTGCCCTTAGGGTTAGCACACGGAAGCAAGATAAGCGTGCTCTTGAAACACGTTGAGCGCTTTTATCCGCAATTTTAGATGCTAGCTATACTTTATTTTATGCGAGCACAGGGATAGAAATATAGCTCAGTTGGTTGGCTGTGTCCTCTGCATTGTAAATTGTGGGTTGTCACCAAAGTCAAATAACATCTTTTCTCCATACAAAAGAGAGACACGTTGGCGAGACGAATTGTTCAAACTGTACCCGAAGTCGGAGTTTTGCTACTTAATGTTGTTTTCGTGTGAGCAGAGCACGTGTCTTTCTCTTTTGTTTGGAACATTTATGAGCCAACAACTCATTTCGATCGTTTCTACGTAGGTAACGTGTTTTTGCTGTCTCATTTTTTCTCCATACAGTCAAGTAGGCGAAACGAAAACAACATGTCGTATACAGGGTTATTCATTATCAGCTGCAAATACTCAGGAATAAGGTTCAACAAATAAAATAAAAAATATTTATGAAATGATTTTTTTAAAGTTTTGTTATGAAAATCCCGAGAAAATCGATAAAGGAATCATTGGCGCCTGACCTTTTTTGACCTTTGATCCGCGCCCGCGCGCCGTGAGTGATACTCTGCGTTCAGTCACCGCCTGGGTGGGTCATCGTCCTGTTCTCCATGGCAATCATTATGCAATAGCCGTAATGAAATCAATAAAAATAAAATTTTGATACAAAAACTTGTTTTTTTTTTAATCAAATTTAAAAAAAATGATTTCATAAATATTTTTTATTCTATTTGTTGAACCTAATTCCTGAGTATTTGCAGCTAATAATGAATAACCCTGTATAGACATGTTGTTGAATATTGTAAATTCAGTGGGACTTGCCCTTCAGATCGAGTAAAACTGCGACTTTTACACACTCAACTACACACTCTACTACACACTCAACTACACACTCAACTACACACTCAACTACACACTCAACTACACACTGAACTACACACCCAGCTATACACTCAACCACACACTCACCACACTTGAGCAAATCTCGCAATAACCAGACTCTTAAGAGACTGGGTCCTTTGCTAAATTTGCTCTCACACTTACTCACCACCTTCACGAGCATACACTATTGAGAGTTCTCCTGTAAACCCTGCCTCTTAATGAGACTTGTGTTTCCAGAAGTGCTCTCAAAACACACACCCTTCAACATTACACACACATACTCATTTCACAAACACCACTTCACTTCTACACCTACTCTTAATTATTTACCTACATTCTGAATAAATTTTTCTTTGGGCACAAGATACACATCTGAATTAAAAATACTCACTCTTATGTCCTCGTAGTAAGCGTTATATTTCTTTGTTTTTAAATAACTTGAACTGTATCCTTGTGTACTTACTTCTTTATTAAGTTTGCTAACTTTTATTTTTATTTTTGTTATCACTAAGTTACATATTTAGTACCTATTTATCTGCTAAGCATTTGGAACTTTGAAACTTAAGTATTG
The DNA here is from genome assembly GCA_939531255.2 of Thera britannica. NCBI lineage: Eukaryota > Metazoa > Arthropoda > Insecta > Lepidoptera > Geometridae > Thera > Thera britannica. The sequence continues at coordinate 9,406,007 of OW618042.2, read as the reverse complement.
CGGAGGAGGGCGTTGATTTTCGCGACACAGTTTTTAACTCCTGCGAACTTCATCGTTTTTCAATCTGTTTTTCTGTACTCTTTGTAAAATGATCCAAATAAATAAAATTTTGAATTTTGAATTTTTTTTTTTTTTTGACTTGCCCTTCTGGTATCACGACAAGAAGAAGAAGTATGACAGAGAAAGTGTAGACCGCTATATCTTGTCAATGAAAGCTGCACCTTGTCATACAATATGCTTTGACGAACTTACTGGACATGTTTTGCGGATCGTAAATTGCTGAACATAATTCTAGTTTCGACACAAGCGGTTTGTGTTTTGCTGTTCAATGTACGGAGGTTTATATGTATGTATGTCTTTATTTATGTATCTTTTCCCTTACTTAATAATCCAGGCGGGGTATCTATTGTGGCGCCGTAGACCTAAACCTCACCTAGGTGAATAAAGTATGCTGCACGGTTTCAAACCAACAACGTTTAAAACTGAGGTTTTATGCCGTGTAGACGGTGGTTTCAAACCAAATTTCGCATGACCTCTAAACTACCTTGGTAGAAAGGCGCGCCCGGCAAAGCTTGGGGTTGGTTTTAAACCGTGTAAACAGAAGCATTCTTCCAAGGTTCCCTTGGCAGAAACTGTAGTTTCGAACCGTCTAAAACATTCTTATTTCGTAGACTTAAATACTCAAAGGTAATTTGACGAGATTTTATACCTACTTATAACAGACACTATAGCGTCCCGCAAGTAGGAATAAGGACTTGTGTAATCACCAGTTGCCCTTGACACTATACGAGTATAAAATCATCTATAATAGATGCAAAGGCCTGTTTACTTGTACTTGTAAAATATAATTATCAAAGTGTTAACGCATCTTTTGACGTAACTTACTTATTAGAAATTAAGAAGAAAGATTAATATAAAATACATTACAGCTTAAGAAGCATTTGCATCTTCTGAATGTGCTCTATTTTTTTCACCTGTTGGCTGGTAGAAAATGCTGCCTAGCATTAACCTCTCCTTTTGTTTAAACTTGTTTTAGTGCAATAAATAATTAAATAAACTTAAATGCCGCTTAGATACAGCCTTGATTTTTTCTAAATAGTAAAATATTGAAATGTCAAATAAAAAGATTGACACAAAAGGCCGAACTTATCTAGGCCACACGTCAATGAGATTGATAGATTAAGACCTACATTTTAAAATAGTCAATTTCAGAATGCTCTGTTTAACTGAAATCTATACCTAACTAGCGCTGTCTAGTGTCAAAGAAGTTAGCTGTAGAATAATAATAAATAAATAATACTCGTATTATTATAGTATAATATATCTACAGGTTGAAAAGGAAAACAGAGAGTTCATTATTAAATTTTCTAGGCGATTCTTCTTTTAAAATGTAGTTTTTTTTTATTTTATTATTTTAATGTTTTATAATAATCGATTTTGTAAATAATGTATATTGTGTAGTAAATAGATTTGAGACTGAATGAGGCAACGATGTGAAGCACTAAAAAAACCTACGAAGCAATGCTTTGTTAGTGGCGATGGTTACCACTTAAGATCAGGTGGGCCATGTGACTGTTCTATCAGCTTTTACAAAAAAGAAGAAAAAATATACAGAAAAGGTGACTGTACTGTATTCAATAGATCCTTTGAAGAGGTCTTAGGGGAACGTTTAAAAGATATTCAAAAATATAATTTTTACTTAAATATCTTAATATCTGAATAAAAGGCATCCATCATGCCGTGACAATTGGGGTTCAACCCACGTCACAATAAAACCCTACAGGGTGTATAAAGACTACTTCCGAAAACCTATACTAACCTACTTAGGTCGGGTTTTAGTTTAGAATTAGTTTAGTACTTAATAGGTGCACTACATAGTTGGCCTACTCAGGTAACAGAGTAAAATATTGTAACCAACTATTTATTTACTAGCATTCGCCTGTGGAGCCGCTTACGTGGCCGTTCCTTGATAACAGGAGCCATCTTATTCGAAGTCACAAACTTATTTATCTGTCAGTAAAAAAAAACGCGGGTAGTCTTTGTGTACACATTGTGCTCCTCAATATTTATTTTATTTAAATAATATAAGCCTATTTACATGCAGTTAGTGTGTGATTCTTAGACACCTAACTCTCCAGTACTCGTTAGTTATATAAACTCTCCTCTCCACTCACCTGAGCACTATAACCTCACTGTTCACACTTCACCATGGATCTGTATTCAAGTTTGGCAACTAATATGGAAGAACTTGCTGGAGCCTTTGACTCCAGGATGCATCACTTGGAGAGTAACATCAAAAAACTTTCCGGCTCTGAAGCTCCACACAAGGATCTGGAGACACTATCCCGTGAGTTTACGGACTTCAAAACATTGATCTGGAAATGCATGTCCATGATGCGTTCTCAATTGGAGCTCCTCACTCAAGCCCAAGACCGACAGGAGACTGCCTCTCGTAGAAAGATTCTGTTGTTTCATGGCATTACTGACTCCAATGAGACTGCGGTTGAAGACATCATCATCAAATTATTAAAGGACCAATTCAAAATGTCAAACATCTCTCGCGACCGCATAGCTGCTTGTCATTACTTGGGTAGTAACACTAGTAAGCCTAGGCCGGTCATGGTAAGGTTTGCAGACTACAAGTGTGATGAATTTCAATAATGGTTCTAATTTTAATGGTTTAATAGAAATTACTATTATGATATTTGATGACACTTGTCATATTTGTTTGTAAAATAGTCTGTCAACTTCATGGAAAATGCCGTTGGCAATTATGTATGGTTAGTCAGTTGAATCGATTGATTTAAAATATGTCTGTGGATCTGAATAATTTGTTTGTAAATAAATAATGATTTTAATTGTCATTAATCATGATAACTGTTTTAAGAACTAGTTTGTTTGTTTAGTTTATGTAAAAGTATTATTAATGGTGATTGATTCAAAGTGTCTGCACTGCATACTGGCAACGCTTCCGGCGATAAAGATGGCGGTCGGGCTCGACTGCTCGATCGCCATTCTGGAACGAGCGCTCGGAAGAGTTGGTCGCATGCAATGCAAGCTACTTTGTAAAACCACGTGGCTTAGAGTTGGTAATTTGTGAAGTACTAGAGAGATTGTAACGTAGAAGGAAGTGAACAATATAGTTTGATTGGACAACAGTGGGAGTTTTATTACATCTCCGAAGTGGTAAGTACACGCCCAATTTTATTGTTCTGATGACGTTTATTGCATGATGGATAATGTGTAATTAAACTTAATTGAATTAATGGATCTTTGATAAAATATTTAAATTTTTCTTGAGAAAATTTAAAGAGGGTACTCAAAAAAAAAAAAAAAAAACTTGCTCTGAAGCATTGTTACCATGTGTTGTGGGGTTTCATAGGGGGATGAAATTTTCGTCATTTTTGTGCTACGACGCACCGTTTACGAGATACCCACAATCTAACATTATTCTTAGATTATCGGTCTTTTCTTTTAAATTTATTTATTAGGTTATGCCTACCCTAAAATGTGTGTGGAATCATATGAAATTTGATATTAGCCGCTCATCCGAACATGAAATGGCCTGCACCTAATATTTAACGACTTTGACTACTTAATTAAGCTGTTCCATTTCAATCAATTGACATTCACTTAATTTTTGGAATATACGCTAAGTTTAACGAAAGATATTTTAAAAATATTAACGAACTTAATAACAGCAAATAGTTTTACATTATTATGCATTACGATGATCATTTTATTGGTTAGCCTCTGATAACACATGACTCGTGTTACCGTGTATGAAATTAAGTGAAGGTACTTGAGTGTAAAAAACAAGCTTGAGTGTTAAACGCAAGTCAGTCCTCTGTAGCATTCTTGTTACTTTTTAAAATGCAGAACTGTTGGGTACTTAGGCAAGGCCTACTTTCCTGTCTAGAACCATAAACAAACATTTTTATGTCCATGCTAATAGTCGCCATTGTGCCGATGTAGCCTATGTACAAAATTAAATAAATACCCTTAAATAAATTAGAATCTCTGTTGGCATAAGCAGGGTGTTATTGGCTGGGTTATGTTGAAATTATTATTTGGTAGGTTTCTGGAAATATTTATTTCTTATAATTTACTTAACATCAAAAATGAGTGATTGAATAAAGTTTCATAATAAAGTGGCCGTAAATAGCAAAGACCGAGCACAATCTTGAATTTCATAAAAGCCGGTACGGTCTTTGTCATGGACCGGGCCTAACCATAAATTTGATATAGGGGCTATCCGATAGTGCTAAAACTATTCATGTACTGCTAATACCATAGCAGCTCAGTAAAGTTTGAGTAGCCTCTAACTGCAAATGTCTAACCATGCTGGATTTAAAATAAGCAAGTTAATGATCATGATCAAGCCTACCGAAGCGAGTTTTTGAAGCAAAGTGAGCTAATGCTATCAAAATTGTAGACTATTTATTTATTTTTATTTCTTAGGTAAACAATCAGCAGATACTTATAATCTAATTGATAATTTAAAACGACAACTAGGGTCCATTAAACAGGTTTCACATAGTGAGACTATTGGAGCTTAAAAAAAAAAAAAAAATGATATTAAGTAATGAGAGACTAAGGTAGACAAACTATAAAATGAAGATACAATTTTTTTAAGAAATTACAATTAAAACAGAAAAACAAAAAGTACAATAAGAAAAAAAAAAAAAAGCATATGGAACCTGGGGAGTCTCCTCGAAACAGCATTTTGACAAAATGTTAGTAGCAATTCTTGGTGGTTTTGAGCAAACAGATCTAATTTGGGGACGTTAACCAGGCCATTGAACGTAATTACTGCTCGACTAAAGAAAGTGTTTTGGGATCTGTGTTTGGCTATGTACGCCATAGAAGTAAAGATTAATTTTGGAACCAAGTGAGTACAGTTTGGCTATTTTCACCTAAGAAGATGAAATTGATTTTGGAACCAAGTGAGTTCAGTTTGGCTATGTAGGTACGCCTTAGAAGATGAAATTGATTTTGAAACCAAGTGAGTTCAGTTGACTATGTACGCCTTAGAAGTTGAAATTGATTTTGAAACCAAGCGAGTTCAGTTTGACTATGTACGCCTTAGAAGTTGAAATTGATTTTGAAACCAAGCGAGTTCAGTTTGACTATGTACGCCTTAGAAGTTGAAATTGATTTTGAAACCAAGCGAGTTCAGTTTGACTATGTACGCCTTAGAAGTTGAAATTGATTTTGAAACCAAGCGAGTTCAGTTTGACTATGTACGCCTTAGAAGTTGAAATTGATTTTGAAACCAAGCGAGTTCAGTTTGACTATGTACGCCTTAGAAGTTGAAATTGATTTTGAAACCAAGCGAGTTCTGTTTGACTATGTACGCCTTAGAAGTTGAAATTATGTTTGGAACCATGCGAGATCTGTTTGGTCAAAGTTCAAAAAGTTCAAAATGTTCAAAATGTTCAAAATGTTCAAAATGTTCAAAATGTTCAAAATGTTCAAAATGTTCAAAATGTTCAAAATGTTCAAAATGTTCAAAATGTTCAAAATGTTCAAAATGTTCAAAATGTTCAATATGTTCAAAATGTTCAAAATGTTCAAAATGTTCAAAATGTTCAAAATGTTCAAAATGTTCAAAATGTTCAAAATGTTCAAAATGTTCAAAATGTTCAAAAAGTTCAAATTGATCAAAAAGTTTAAAAGAAAAAATGTTTGAAAAGCTGAAGATCATTTTTTGGATTTGGATTAAAAGTAAAGATTTTGGGTTAAGATTATATAAGTTTTTGGATATGAGTAAAAGTTAAGCTGGATTAGAGTTAAAGTTATTTGAGTTTAAAATTAATGTTTTGGATTCCAAGTATACAAATTCGTTCAGTATTGCCAGTGTCGAGTGAGGATATTATAATAAAAGATGAAAAAACGATGAATTAATTATGAATTACAAATGAAATAATGATGAATTACAGATGAATTACAGATGAATTTAAGATGAATTTAAGATGAATTTAAGATGAATTTAAGATGAATTTAAGATGAATTTAAGATGAATTTAAGACGAATTTAAGATGAATTTAAGATGAATTTAAGATGAATTTAAGACGAATTTAAGATTAATTTAAGATGAATTTAAGATGAATTTAAGATGAATTTAAGATGAATTTTAGATGAATTTTAGATGAATTTAAGATGAATTTTAGATGAATTTAAGATGAATTTAAGATGAATTTAAGATGAATTTAAGATGAATTTAAGATGAATTTAAGATGAATTTAAGATGAATTTAAGATGAATTTAAGATGAATTTAAGATGAATTTAAGATGAATTTAAGATGAATTAAATATGAATTAAATATAAATTAAAGATACAATAAATGTGAACTAATTATAAATTAAAGATTAGCGATTTATAAAACATTTATAAAATATTAACTTAAGATTAACTAAAGATGAATTGCAGTTATAGGAGTTCAATTACAATTTTACAGTTCAGCTTTACAACTGAATCAGTTTTCAATAAAAAAATAAAAATTGAACCAAGATTCCAAATTAAGTTAATACGTCATAAACCTGAACCATTAGATTGGTTACGCACCGAAACAGTCTCTGTCGATAAGATGTTTACATTTCAGCAAAAACAATGAGAATATGACAGTACAATCATGTTCGTGCCTGCAGTACCATGGCAGGGCATGGCATGGAGGAATTCAAGTAAATAAGTTCTTCGCTGTCAGAATTTATGATGGCGTTTTAATGCATTTACTGAGCTAAGTTAAACGTATCTTTTGTAGTATTTAAAGCGCAAGACTAAGTACAGAGAACTCGTCCAAATGCCGTGGATAGTGTACATTTAGTGTTTTATATTTTTGGAATACATTGTTACTTTTTAATTATTTCACAATTGGAAAACCTATTCATTTCAACTAGATATAAAGCAGATGAATGATAATAGATTTATTCACAGTGTGCTTGCAGATCTGTAAATTTTATGACGAGTTTCAGATCCTTAAAACTCCAGGCAAAGTTAGTAGCGATGCACCGCAGAAGGTGCCACAGGACACAGCCGTGACGCACCGCATCAGCAGCATGAGCAGTGATGCGTCACGGGAGGCGCCGCACCAGCGCAGCGGCCTGAGTCGGGATGCGCCATAGAAGGCGCCGCACCAGCGGCCTGAGTCGTGATGCGCCACGGAAGGCGCCGCATCAGTGGTCTGAGCCGTGATGCGCCATGGAAGGCACCACATCAGCAGCTTGAGCCATGACGCGCCTCTGAAGGTGCCGCAGTAACAGGCTGAGTTCCGTATTAAGGAGAAGAATTATGTAGTTTATTACCACAATTTCATTTTGTTTTATATTTTATTTTATTTGTTTATTAGGTACACAAAACAGAGTACAATCGATAATTTACAGGCATAAATACTATTAAATTATGAGCTAGACAGTACCCCAAAACATGCGTACACAGAATGCATTGAACAGGAAAGTTATGTAGATAGCGTGTAACCAGGCTTAACTAGTAGTAGGTGATTAAAGTTAACATTTACTTGGAACTTAGGTGTACTCATACAATTATTTTATTACAGTAAGTCACTTCGAGTTAAGACTCGAAGAGAGTGCAGAATTAATGAACTAACTAATAAGAGTTTTCGGCACACTCTAATGAAAGAGTGGCCAAAGCTGCATTCTTGAATTTATTTTGATTATTGTTAAAGATATCAATTTTATCACTGTATTTAATCAATAAATCGTTAAATAGGCGACACATTCTGACAACGGGGTTATAATAAGAAGTGTTGTTTGAATGGACTTGTAGGGCGAAAGTGTTCTGAAAGGGTTGCCGAGGTCTAGGCTTTATATTTAGATTAATAAGATAAAGTAAGCAAGGAGAGTCGATATGCGAGTGGATAATTTTGAAAAGATACAGTAGATCATGATATTTGCGATGATTTTCTAATAACATTAAATGAAAATGATGGAGCTTTGCAGTATAGTTATATTCAGAAACTTTTTCTGGACCCTCTCAATCCGGTCAACGTGAATATTGTAGTAGGGAGACCAAATTACTATTTGACTTTTAAAACAATTAACTGTTTGACTGTATTTTTAACCATGTACATGTTTTCCTATCACAATCTGAGTATAATTTATGTTATTGGAATATTTAATTTAAATAATATTTTACCCGAATGGATTGTTTATGGCTGGGATGCGAAGACTTTTCTCATACAAAACTGTTATTATTATCTTACGAGAAATTTCATTTAGTTAATTTTTTTTTGCATACAGGCTTTGAATATGGTAAACGGGATATTTAACTTTAGTTATTTTTAGATAGAATTATATTTTTAATATCTGTTTATTCTAAGAAATGACTAAGATTTATTTGGGTGTCTCCGTATCTTCTACTTAATAATTTCATTTTGTTTACGAGTTTAATATTGTAATTTTGGATTTGTCTTAATTTGTTCTTATTAGTTGTTTGAATTTTGGTAGTCATTCAAGTTTCAAGTTTTGTTTATTCATACATATACATAGTTATCATGTTATCATTATGCTCTCAGCATGTGCTTCCAGAGTAAGCACACTGTCGGATGGCCGAATTTGATAGACATTAGATTTTTTTTAGATTGTATTTGAATGGTCATCTTTTCTCATTATTTGTTTTAAATTCAAGCTTTGTTTATTAAGTTATCATATTATATTGTGCACTTAGCATGTGCTTCCAGAGTAAGCACAATATCGGATGGCCGAATGTGATGAATTTCAATAATGGTTCTAATTTTAATGGTTTAATAGAAATTACTATTATGATATTTGATGACACTTGTCATATTTGTTTGTAAAATAGTCTGTCAACTTCATGGAAAATGCCGTTGGCAATTATGTATGGTTAGTCAGTTGAATCGATTGATTTAAAATATGTCTGTGGATCTGAATAATTTGTTTGTAAATAAATAATGATTTTAATTGTCATTAATCATGATAACTGTTTTAAGAACTAGTTTGTTTGTTTAGTTTATGTAAAAGTATTATTAATGGTGATTGATTCAAAGTGTCTGCACTGCATACTGGCAACGCTTCCGGCGATAAAGATGGCGGTCGGGCTCGACTGCTCGATCGCCATTCTGGAACGAGCGCTCGGAAGAGTTGGTCGCATGCAATGCAAGCTACTTTGTAAAACCACGTGGCTTAGAGTTGGTAATTTGTGAAGTACTAGAGAGATTGTAACGTAGAAGGAAGTGAACAATATAGTTTGATTGGACAACAGTGGGAGTTTTATTACACAAGCTTCGTAGCCAGGTCTGGAATACGAAGACCGTACTCAAGGGCACTGCAGTCTCTGTTTCTGAGTTCCTGACTAAGCCGAGACACGGTGTCTTCCTTGAGGCTCGTAAGCATTTTGGCATCAGAAACTGCTGGACCTCGGAGGGCAAGATTATTGTCTTGCTGCCTGACAACAAGCGTCGAAGAATAGAGACTGCGTCCGAGCTGAGGCCACTACTGGCGGAATTTCCTTCCAGCCAGTCTGAACAGGATAAGACAGCCCCGGGGACGTCACAGGATAAGGGAAAGAGTTCCTCAGTATCTGCAGTAAAGACCAGCAAGACTGCGGAGACCAGATCCAGACGCGCAGTGAAGTGATACTTTATCTAACAGAGTTCACATCATGGCACTCGAGTGGTGTGTTATACTACATTCAACTGTAGCTGCATTTTTATTAGTTTTCTTTTCTATGAGGTAGTGCAATTTATCAATGTTACAGCGGAAGGTACTTATTCTTATTTTATAACTTGTGATCCTATTTTCTATTGTTATTTTTGTTTGTTTACATTTTCGTTTGACGCTAGGTAACAGTGACATTGACATCTGGTTATCTGAAAAATTGTAGATGCATCTGTCATAATTACCTTTCGTTCAAAAACAAGCTTGGAGGAAGAATGTTGCGAGGCAGGAAAGAAAGATTTAAATTTTTTTTTTTTTTTTTATTTGTTATTTCTTCCACAAAAAATGTTTTTCTGTTGTTCCTCATTTCTTGTCTTGTGTGTCTAACTGGTTTTTTGTTTATTTTTCTAAAACGATTGAACGTTTTAGTAATTTAGCCCTATCATACCATAGCCATAGATAAATTAGAGTGTAGGTATAGTGTTTTTCTTCTTTCGGTAAACCTACGAGTACAATGGAGATCTGCATTGAATCCGTTTGTAGATATTGCGTAAAATACGTTTTATTTTATTTATTTTTATAGTACATATATATATATTTTAGTATTTTTTATTATTTATTTTGATGGATTTACAGGATATAGATGATAGTTATTTTTCTTGCTCTTCCTCTTGCTCTTCTGCCGACTACGGGAGTGCTATCAGTGACGACTCTGACCCTCCGCACCTCAGCGTTTTACTTGAAAAATCATTTGCTGGATGTGCCAAAAATTTTAATATTGTACACATTAACGCCCAGAGTATTCCCGGCCACTTTGCCGATATTTTTTCCTCTTTTGATCATAAATTAATTGATGCCATACTTGTCTCTGAAAGCTTTCTAAAACCTTCTTTACCCTCTTCCCATTACCCTCTGCCTGGTTTTGTTTTAATTAGAAACGATAGAATTGGCAAGGGCGGTGGTGGTGTGGCTATATATATTCGTGCTGACATAACCTATAATATTATTGACCACTCACCTAGTCAATTCTCAAACTTTGCCGAACACCTGTTCGTCGAAGTATTTGTCAACCATTCTAAAGTGCTTCTGGGCGTGTATTATCCTCCTTCTAGAAATATAGACTACTTCTCTTCCCTTGAATCAAAATTAGAATCTTTAACTTCACTCTACGATCACACCATTATCCTAGGTGATTTCAATACCTGTCTGTTAAAAAATGACGTTCGGTCGAATAAGCTTTTGTCCCTGATCTCTTCTGTCAATATGCACATTCTGCCGCTTACTGCCACTCATCATGCTCCCCATTCTATTCCTTCTCTTCTTGATCTCATTCTCGTTTCTGACATGGACCGCGTGGCTACTCATGGACAACTAACTGCTCCTTTCTCATATCATGACCTTGTTTTTCTTTCGTACAAAATTCGTTCGCCTAGACGAAAATCTAAGTTTCTCCTTCTCCGTAGTTTCAAGGACATTAACCTGGAGCGCCTGAAGACAGATGCTATTGGCATTGACTGGTCTCCTGTCATTGATGCAGTTAATGTGGATGACAAGGTTACTGTTTTTAACAATATCGTAACAAATATTTTTGATATCCATGCACCCTTAAAGCGTGTTAAAGTTAAATATCCTCCAGCACCTTGGTTAACTCAGCCCATCAAGAAGTTAATGTCGAAGCGTGACAAGGCTAAACGTTTATTTAAAAAGTCACCCACTGAGGAAAATTTTGCTTCTTACAAGAAACTTCGCAATCGCTGCAGCAAGATGTGTAGGAACTCTAAAAGAGACCACATACATGGCTCTATAGACAACTCCAATCCGACTCAAATGTGGAAGTTTCTCAAGTCTCTTGGCCTGGGTAAGAAGGCGGCGGGTGAAACGTGTGTTTCTTATGATTTAAATTCTATCAATCGCCACTTCTCAAAATCACCTCTTAACCTGAATCCCCTTGTTAAAAATGCCACTCTGGCTGAGCTTTCTCACTGGACCATTCCTGACTGCCTTCCTTTCAGCTTCGATGAGGTTGCTGAGTCTGATATTAAAAGAATCCTTAACTCCATCTCCACAAAAGCCGTAGGCACTGACGGTATAAACATCCAAATGCTACATCTCCTTTCCTCCGAGCTTGCTCCTGCTATAACACACATTATAAACTTTTCTCTGGAGTTAAGCTCTTTTCCCTCTGCCTGGAAAACAGCTTATGTTGTCCCGCTCCCCAAAACTCCCAATCCAACCTCCGTTTCTCAATTTCGGCCCATTTCTATTTTACCTGTCTTATCTAAAATTCTTGAAAAGGTGGTTCATAAACAGTTGTCCTTTTTTCTCTCTCAAAACAACTTAATGAGCCCTCTTCAATCTGGTTTTCGCCCTGGGCACAGCACTGTCAGTGCTCTAACTAAAGTTTCAGACGATTTACGATGGGCAATGGACAATAGACTTCTGACAGTCTTAGTATTGTTAGATTTTAGCAGTGCATTTAACTCAGTCGATCATGATATCCTTTTGTCCATCCTTTCCTCTCTTAATATATCTCCCTCAGCAACTTCCTGGTTCCATTCATATCTCTCGGGTCGCTCGCAGTGTGTACACTCTGAAGAGTCTTTCTCGGATTGGTGCAACATTACTGCGGGTGTACCCCAAGGTGGTGTTCTGTCTCCCTTACTTTTCTCAGTGTTTATTAACGCCATCACACAACATATCTCTTCTAACTACCATCTTTATGCTGACGACTTGCAATTATACCGTCACTTTAAAGCTGATGAGATTTCTGAAGGAATTAACGCAATCAACGCCGATCTATCTAACATTAGCACCTGGACTAAAACGTTTGGCCTCTTAGTTAATCCTTCTAAATCTCAGGTAGTACTGGTTGGCAGTCCGTATATGCTCAATGTTGTTTCTCACGTTCCACCCCCGCCTGTATTATTTACTGGTGTTCCGATTGCATACTCTAACAAAGCGAAAAATTTGGGAGTACTTTTTGATGGCCAGTTATCTTGGTCTGCTCATATCAATGATATTAGTAGAAGGGTTCACTTCAGCTTCCATTCTCTCAAGCGCCTCCAAAAGTTCTTGCCCTTTGAAACTAAAATTACCCTCGCTCAATCATTACTCTTACCTCTTCTTGATTACGCTGATGTCTGTTTCTTAGATGCCACGGAGGAACTCTTGAACAAGCTCGAGCGTCTTCAAAACTTGTGCATCCGTTTTATTTTCGGTTTGCGCAAGTTTGATCACGTATCCGAGTTCAGAACCCAGCTGAAATGGCTTCCTATCCGTCGTCGTCGTGATCTTCACGTCGTCTCTTTTCTCTATAACATTTTATTCAATCCTCTTTCTCCCTCTTACCTTCGTGAGCGTTTCAATTTTCTTATTCCACGCGGCAAGCCTTGCAGAACTAACATGTCCCTTCTTCTCATGACCCCTTCTCATGCTACCAGCCGTTACGGAGGTTCATTCACAGTCCGCGGTGTGAAACTGTGGAATTCCATTCCCCACGCTATTCGCGCTAGCACTTCTCTCAATATTTTTAAAGCTAGAGTAAAAGAGCACTATCTCTCCTTGTAAGTAAATTCATTATTTCTATTTAATTTGGTCAAAATACGATTATTTTTATATTTGTATATATTATACATATATATTTATATAATATGTATATATGGGTAGGTTAATTATTGTATGTATTTAATGTACTTAGTAGTATGTATATGTATGTGTAAGTAGTTTGTTTATTAGTAGATGAGTTTTTCATATTTCTGTCAAATATAATCTTTAAATATGTACACATTGTTACCTCTTTACTATTAACTTTCTCTTAGCACCAAAGGTTTGCTGGAAGAAAACTCTTTTAGGGTTAAGCTCGCCTATGTACATGTCCTTTGTTATTACTTTTTTTTGTAAATATTTCTGTGTGCATTAAAGAATTAAAGAATTAAAGAAGTCAGTTTATCGAAATCTATAAAGATTATGTAAATACAACAAAAAAAAACTGAGATCATCAGAAACGGAAGATAGAGAGATTTTGAATCTGAATTTCAGTATTTTTAGACTACAAAGGACCTAAAAATTGCCCTTGTTTTTGGGAGCAGTATTTGGACACCTTGTATGACTTATACTGGGTGGCCACTAAACAGTTAAACAGTATGTTTATAGACCCTTTAATAATATAATTCACCCTAAATAGTTGTAATGTACTAATAAATATAAATATTTTCATTTGTTGTGATTTAATAGCGTACTTTTGGGAGCTATGTTAGTATGGATACTCCTTATAGAAAAATATATTGGTCGAAATAAAACATTAATGTTAAATGTAATGATATGGAACTTTATTTGCAAAACGTCAGATACATAATATGTAAACTTTCACTTAAACCATAATATTATGGTTTAAGTGAAAAGTTTATGCTTATAAGTAATTGTATAAGCATAGACTTTATAAAGAAAGGTAATAAGCATAGACTTTATAAATAAAGAATTTGACTAGGTCTTTGTTCGGTAGAATCACAAGGACCACTTTAAAACGATCATCGAAATAAAAATATTTTTTTATTTGGTACACATTATAACTTTTGAAACTATCATGGTTTTTAACACTATTTTTATGAAACAACGGGATATTTACCATGATTAAATTTTGATTTGTGGTGGAACTGAAAACGCAACAATGTGGCATTTCCGCTGAGTATGTGAAGCTATTGGAGCATGTTCTGACGTCCAATTATTTTATCTACAAGGGAAATTATTATCTCCAAATAGATGGAGTAGCCATGGGAAGTCCAGCGGCGCCTGTGGTGGCAAACATTTGGATGGAGTATTTTGAAAACTTGGCAATCTCAACTGCCCCCCGTGTTGTTAAATTGTGGAAGAGATATGTGGACGATGTGTTTTGTGTTTTGGAAGGAAAGAAAGATGAAATAGAGCTGCTCTTGAAACACCTAAATCAAGTACATAGTAAAATGAGGTTTATGTATGAAATTGAGACTGAACGCCGTCTAGCATTTTTGGACGTATTGGTACAGGTTCATGAAAATGGAAGCTTAGGTCATTCCGTTTACAGAAAACCTACTCACACGGATCGGTATCTACATGCTGACTCTCATCACCACCCACGGCAACTCAACTCAGTAGTAACCTCTTTGACTAATCGCGCATTCGACCTTTGTGATGATAATAGTTTGCAGTGTGAACTTACCCATGTACAGCATGTCCTACGAAGGAATGGATATAAACTGCGTCACTTTCCACCTAGACCTAGGGTCAGACCCCACAGATGCAGAGTAGAACGAAAACCAGCATTTTTGCCATACATCAAGGGTGTGACAGACAAAATTGCAAAGGCTTTAACAAAGTTTTCAGTAAAAACCATTTTTACTCCATTGAAAAAGATCTCACACTACCTGCGTTCACCAAAAGATAGTTTCCCGTTGGAAAAACCAGGAGTGTACAAGATTGATTGCAGCTGTGGGAGCTCATATATTGGCCAAACAAAACGCACCATTTCCTGTCGTATAAAAGAACACATTAGGGCGGTTAAAAACATTGAGACACATAAGTCTGCCATTGCAGAACATCTTTTGGACTCCGGATCAAACCATTGGATCGAGCTACACAACCCGCAGGTGATTTCAACCGAGCGCTACTACATACCGAGATTGGTTCAAGAGGCAATTGAAATCACCAAACACAAGAACTTCAACCGTGAAGATGGTTTCCGGTTATCTGGAGTCTGGAACCCGGTGGTACGAATGTGCAAACCAAGTGTGTCAAAAAGTGTGTCATCCACTACGCGTCCCGATACCGTCAGTGTTGTGTGTCGAAATCGACAAAATAGTGAGAATGGAACCAATAGTAGTCTCGAAACCAATAAAAGAGTGCGAAAGAGGGTAGATCGATTTATCTGCCAATAACATTTCTTTTACTCGTGGACTTCAGTTCAACCGTGATCATGGTGCATGCAACTGTGCCGAAATATCGGATCAACTCATCAAAATTTAATCATGGTAAATATCCCGTTGTTTCATAAAAATATTGGTACACATTGCAGCACAGCATGATAAGAAAAACAACAGTAATCCAAAAGTGTAAAATACAATAGTGCAAAATGTCAAAAACATACTTATAACAAAATAATCCAAATTATTTTATATAACTTGTGACGATATCTGTACGAAAGTAAGGTGGGTCAATAGGTTGTTCTATCACTTTTTATAAAAAAATAAAATAAAGTCTGTTGACCGTATCCTAATGAGGTAAAAAAATACTACAAGGGCGTATAGGCATATCCACACTAAAACCCCAACCCTATTAACAATATAAATTAAAATCAGTTTAAGCTGGTCTACACCGGCCCCGTTAGGGCGGGGGCACACAAATAACCACTAATCGATATTAGGATCGCGGCGTACTCAGCTATGGTTCCCATAAACCATTGACCGCCATATTATAACTGTCAATAGCGGATTACAAAAATCATAATAGTCTGTAATTTCTTACTTGTGAAGCTGACCTTGTAATATGGGGAACCAGATAGCTGATAAAATATTAAAATAATTGTAAAAAATTTAATAATTTTTTTTCTTGTATTCTTAGAATACAACATATCACCCAGACAGAAAACAAACAACTGTGTCCACCACACCAATATTTGTTATCGGTGGAGATCGAACCCCCCTCCTCCAGTTATGTACGTAGGTTATACTGAAGTTATATCACATAACATAAAATAATACTACGCACAGAGCAGAAACTGTGGCCCCTCCACTAATTCCGCAACCCGCGGGCTTGTGGCTAGCCTGATTTGAGCAACGGACGCGCCACGCACACACATGCGCGTGTACAAAACGACATTTGTGTAGCGTCTGTGTAAGACCCACGCACAGACGCCGCGTGTACAGAACCACATGTGTGTATGTCTGTGTAAAGGGTAGTTAGAACGCGGCTTTTGTGCGGGATTTGGTCGAGCGTGGTTTTATGACGGTGACCGCCTTTGGAGAAACCGGGCTATACAGTATGATAACGTGTCCCGGAAGGAATGCCCGGGGAATCTGTTTCTAATTAATTAAGGATTCTATTACTAAGTTTCGCCCGTGGCTTTCCCTTCGACGTAGGTATAGTGGCGGAATGAAAATGTTCGTCGATGTTCAACTTGATTTGTTCAACGTATCACGATCACATACTACCTTTGAAACTGAATAGACAGAATACACCGATAAGTTAACGTCACAAATTATGTCAAAATGTGTTCATAATCAAGGCACTGGTGCAAGCGAAACCGACTCTAAGGTGACGAACATTTTCATACCGCGACTGTACAACCGGCTGCACCACAATGTAAACCAATCTTTCAAATTAAAAATGTCTTTGTTCAGTTGTAGATCACTTTGAAACTTCTTAAAGCATAATAATATGTCTGATGATGATCATTAACTTATTTCATGACCTTTGAATTTGTATTCTGTATCTAGCGAGTGCTAGTAGTACCATAAAGTAAGTTCTATAAGTTCTATATAATCTTACCACGACACAGGGAGTCCTGATGTGGGGTCAAGACTACTCATACTCATATCATTTATTGCAATTATTATGTTCCATGGTGAGGTCTTAAAGTTAAAAAATGGTGAATACATAAAAGGCCGTCAGTTACTAACAAATTCTTGTGGCATTATTATAAAATGCATAATTTTTACTTTTCTGTTAATTGTTTCAAGAAATAAACTAAAACTCAAAACAAACGAAATATTAAACCGATATCATAATATTTAGAAATTCACAGGTTGTTTATTTATTAAATTCGATAAACCTTAAAACCACAAATAAATATTTTCATGCGTTCGAACACCCTGTATACAAATAAGCGTTTCGTTGCAAAGTTTATTGTTAAGAGCACGCGGCCCGACGCATGCTATCTAGGGTCGGACTACATATAAAAAAATATACAATATAATTTTCAAAATCCATTTATCACTACTATTTATTTTTGTATTTTCTATAGACAGCTATTTTTTTAGATAAGGCGGACATTCCGTACAACACTATCTAGCCCCAAACTAAGCAAAAATTGTATTATGGGAACCAGATAGATGATATAATACTTAAATTTTTTTTTTGGTAGCTATATACCTAAGAAGCAGTATAACATCCAGACAGAAAACAAACATCTGTGTTCATCACACAAATATTTGTTCTCAATGGGGATCGAACCCACGCCCTGCAGCGCAGAAGGCAGAGCTACTACCAACTGAGCTAGCAGGGCTGTCAAATGTATAATATGCTTTGCTGAAGAATGCTTCTACATAAATTTGAACCCTAACAGATGATGTAACTCATGTCAGCGCCTACCAACGTTTACAAATAAAGATTTGAAATAACTCGATACTTCAAATATACGTTATTGATAAATATTTTGCAGCCTATTATTACCATAGAGCTTTTTAGAGGAGGTAGTCTCGAGGGAACAAGTCCGCCATATTTACGACTAGTGGGATCCCGCGCGACTAAGCTTCTTCCATATTAACTTCAAGCCCCGCTGCTCCTCTTTAGGGGTTTAATTTTCAAAAATCCTTTTTAGCGTACTTGCACTTTTCGAAAAAAAAACCCGCTCTCCAAATTTTAAATTGCTACGACTATAAATCTAAGCGTTCTGCGGGGCGAACAGTGTAACGCTGTCAAATATAGCTCTCATATTTAACAGATTTTCACTGATCACCATCTCGATGTGCGCAAGGCCGTACGAACCTTAACGGTTAAGGCTATGCATTTTATGACACTTACCAAGCTCTTTTATTTTGTGATTGTGATGAGGGGATTATCTACCGCGTCTTTTTAATCCATGAGGGTGTTTATTATTTGAAGAGGATCTTAGAGCTTGTTTGTTTCGGAACCCGATTTTTACAAGAATTTATTTAGACTTGGCGCATGTTAAAACAAAGAAAAACAACATGTCTGAATTAAAACCCATAATCACCTTCATTATAATCGCTAAACTACCACCCATAATGACGCTTCCCGACAACTTGATGATTTACCAACAACAAAACGACCAAAGACCAACACAAAAGTCCAAACCGCCAATTTTCTCTTTCAAAAGCTTGATAACTCTATCTCGCTAATGATACGGTCAGACGAAATTTGGCCCACCAATGGCGTTCGAGACCGTTTGAATTTCGAATGCCGACGTCAGATGTAAACAGACCTCCGTAGTGAACAGACGTGTATTTAAGAGCAATTTGCGTAGTAATTTGCAGTTGCGAGCTCCTTGAATTTTTGAGTAATTTCGCTGAGTTTGGATGTCGGTGAACTCGTTTGGAAAGCTCTAAATGAATATTTTAGTAGGCTCATGAATATAAAAGCGTTTAAGGCCAGCGAAACTGAAATGGCTTTCGCTTTTCATGCAGGTTTCATAGCTTCGAGTGTTTGTTTTAGAAAAGCCTGAGCGTATCTTATTTATTCAGCCTAGGTTTAATCAAAGGTCTGAATTGCTGTCTGGGCCTGAAATTCGGTCGTCGACTCGCTGAAAGGTTTAGTTAGGAACCGAATGTAAATGAAACATTTTACTTGCAAATGAGTAAGTCCCTCGTATTTTTTTAAGCCTACGGCCGTATCTCGCAATTGAAAAGGGTGTTTTAAGTGGGGCTTTTATTTTGGTTTATGAAGCTTAAACCAAATATCATACAATGCTTCTCAACAGTAACATGCGTAAAGTTTCTAGTGCCGTCCATTTTTTTTTTTCAGGTTATAAGTAAGTAATTGTGTACCTAACCTTGTTTAAGTTCATCTCGGTCTGTATCGTTACTTACTTTCATATTTTATTTTAGTACCTATTTTGTATTTGTAACTATTATAGTAGATAGTTTTTTTTTAAATGCTGAATTAGATTGAATAAATTGCAATTGAAATTAAATGATTGATTTTTCTTTATTACACCAGAGGTAGTGCTGCCACTGCCGGCCCTTTTAAATACAGATAGATTTTTTTTGTTTCAGTGGAATAAATAATGTTCTATAAATCAATCACCAAAGGGATAAAGACCCGGTGCCAGCACTGTAATTAAATTTTAAGTATTATGTTATAAGTATAACTACTCTACCACTTTGTAATCGGTCATCGATCCAAGGTTATCGCCAAAGTTCACCAACACAGCACTATTCTAATCCGAACTATGGTTAATACGCGAAGACTATGGTTATTAGACGCAGCGTAGGGCGCCCCCCACCAGATGGACCGACATTGTTAAGATCGCAGGAAGTCGATGGATGGAAAGGGCTCAGAATCATTCTTCCTGGAAATGTGTTGGGGAGGCCTATGTCCTTAAAGTAGCTTAAAGTAGCACAACGGGCTAAGAAGAGAGCTATGGTTGAAGATTCACAACGTACCTAGTAGAATCAGAAATGGAACAATCCGTAGATGAACCAAGGTTACCAACGTAGCTCATAGAACTAGCAAGTTGAGGTGGAAAGGCCATATAGAAACATAGCGATTTTTAGACAAATGTATTTATTTATTGGAAAACCAACAGCTTAATAACTTAATAAAATTAATGGTCTAGAAACTAGAGAGCCAATTATAGGTTTTCACAAATACAAAACAATCTAGAAAAACATCTCTCTCTATCTTTTAAGCGTAGTAAACACTTAAAAATCAATGAAAATTTAATATTAGAAAATGTTACCGTGAAAGCCGTAAGTCGACATAATATTGAATGGATACTTACGCACAAAATAAGACTTAAAGGCAAACAACAAGTGAAAAGCACAGAAAGAATTAAAAGGACTTACTCAACGACCCGTTTACATAATAAGACTTAGTTGAACTTGGGTCTGTTTTGCAAAACAATGCACTTAAACACCACTTGCTGCAACAAATTCGCTTACGACACGTTTTATTTCACCGACTATGCTTACACTGCTCTTCAGACAGGTACAATGTTATACTATCATCTAACCAAAAGCGCAATGTAAAACAAGGCAGATAAAAAGTCTATTTTCTAAAGAATACTGGTAGATGCAGGTTAATTGATGTCAAAGATCAAGACATATTTTACAGATGTGCTTCAAGGCACTTCAAGTTGCACTAATTTATTGTTTTAGTCGCTAAATACTTGACTTATGCGTACTTAACCTATACCTAGTAAAGTTAATATTGTCTGGAAATGCATCACTTGCAGCGAAAGCTATATTAATATACAGTAAGAGGGTACTAGGCCGCGTGGAAGATCTCCTATGCACTGGACTGATCAGGTCAAGCCAGCAGTAGGCGGAACCTAACAAGAGTGCTGCCGGATGACGACAAGGAGAGAGAAGTGGCGAGATATCGTGAGGCGTGCCACAGCCCCTGATAAAAAGAAATCATATGATATTCATGACGACCACGACCGCTCTGGCAAGTGTGAAACGACTGTTATGAGAGATATACAGTAAAGTGGTACGAGTCATAACGAGATGATTCGCTGAAGAACCTGTCATCAACATTATCAGTTTCGACAAGTTGAAGTCGCAATGGGTAGACCATAGCTCGCAAATCTGTCAATAATTTACAAGGAAATAAAAGAAACAATATAAAATGTATTTTATTTTACGCAAATGATAGACAAACGAGCTTACGACCCTCCTGATTGTAAGCGGTCACCGTCGCCCGTAGACACCAACATCACCAAGGCTTCTGTCTTTGCGTTACCTGAAGGAACTTTTATTATTTTTTAGTCAAGTCCAGTCGTAGACTCTCCAGGCTATAATGTTAGACATCGAACCCGTACCACTCCCGTTCGCCCTCTACGCCAGAGAAGTCCAGTTTATTATTCAAACCGCAGCTTTGCTTAATGAGATCCTTCATACTCTATCGCGTGATGAGTCGTTGTGAAAGTGAAGCGAGCCGCGCGTGGAACGTCTCGATGGAACCTTCTAGTGTAAGGTTTCATTGGCGGGCTTTGAGCATGGTGCATGAGCGGAGCGAGCGCAAGCTTATTACGTCTGTTTACTCATTTTCAGCAGTAGTAGAGCTCTTTGTGAGTGGCTCGTCCGGGGAAGTACTACCACCATGCCAATTTCTGCGTGAAGCAGCATTGCTGTGTTTCGGTTTGAACAGTGGGTGCCGATGAAATGAATGGCACGTGATGAGGCCGGACATCTGTATGCCTCAAGTTGATGGATGCAAGGCAGTGCATCATATGGCACGTTCCTGACGTGTGTGACCTACGAGACAATGCTTTGTTATAGATGGTGGTTACCACTTAAGGGCCTACATGAGGTGAAACCGAAAATGTAAAGTAGCATTTTTTTTCGTTGTATGGACGAATCCATTTATTTTTTTTGTAAAATATTACAATTAAATGGTGTAAAAAAATTATGATTAGGCTAGAAATTCTCCTCAACTCACAGGGTTCGATAAAATTGAACGCAAAGTTTGCCAAAAACTCTCAATTTTTTTTGGATTTGAAATGGTTTTTTTCCGTTGCTGTTAGAGCCATTGCAATGAAAGTTTTGTTCCCGTTTACCTTAATAAATACGTAAAAACCTGATGTTATTGCATTTTTCTTAGTTGCCGTAGTTTTTATAAAAAAATAAAATTTTCAAAAATATAAATAGATAGGTTTCTGTACTTACTTCTCAGTACAGCCCGAGCGGCCAAGAAGGTTGGACCTATGTCAAATTTCGTGACATGACATTTCATCTCTGACTACGTAAAATATACCCTAGATTAAATCATAGCTACTACTGGTACTATAAATTTGCCACAGTGTAACATAAAACAAACTGTCACAGTATAACGAAATGACATAAAACCATCTTCATCGTACATTATGATCGATAACCTGTATTCACATCATCATCAGCCTGTAGAAGTATATATTTTATGTAGCATATAACTTATCAAGTACATTCTAGGGCACGTTCCTATCGTGCGTGACCAGCGAAGCGCAATGCTTTTGTTAAATACCTCCATTTTTGTAGTTGCATAAGTAGCTATCTTCCTATCTACCCAGTGCTTTCCGTCATCATCATCAGTAAGTAGAAGTCCACTGCTAGATATAGACCTCCTTTATACATTTCCATGAAAAAACAATTTGCCGATTTCCCACGATCTTTAGAATGTCATCGGTCCATTAGGTGGAGGGGCGCTCTGGTTGCTTAGCACCGGTTATATTGTCGTAGCGACCCGCTTTTTGATTCTAAAGGCGTGTGTTCAAACCCCGTCATGCACAAATTAGTTTATCTGCCAAAAAACCTATGTGCACTATGTCAGTACACTCTAACGGTGAAGGAAAACAATAAATGAAACCAACGTGAAGTAGCAAAACTTTTGAGGCACATTCATAATCCACCACACCAGCTTTAATTTTCTATTGACATGACAAGAAGAAGACTCAAAAACTAGTAGCCGATTTTAGGCCTTTATAAAAATAGTGTCGATTTTGCAAAGAGTTTGGGAGCCCATTACAATGAAAAGGAAGTATATATATATATATATATATATATATATATTATGGACAATCTACACTACACTATCTAGCCCTAAACTAAGCAGAGTTAGTATTATGGGAACCAGATAGCTGATGTAATACTTAAATACATTTTGTTTGTAAATACATAGGTACTTGGAAAACAATATAACATCCAGATGGAGAACAAATATCTATGATCACCACACAAATATTTGTTCTCGGTGGGGATCGAACCCACGACCTATGGCGCAGAAGGCAGAGCTACTAATAAATGAGCTGAGAGCCCAGTCATAACAATAATATCATGGGTTTTGAGTATTTTTGATTGCCGTCTTTTAAATCTGGAGGTGCCTGTAATGTCCCGAATTCTGGAACTTTCTGTCAAAGGCTTCATGCACGGTGCGCTCAAATACCCAAATACCAAAATACATGTGCCTATTTCTATACACGCAGCAAGGAGTTTCCCAAGATTTTGCGTTTGACAGAACTTTGAAGAGTCAGTTGGGGTTGTCGAAACTCTTTGGTATACCTAATATTTTTAAATGCCGATAAAATACAATAATATAAGTCGAATAGACAGTGTTATTTCACAATGCTTCACTGATCTCCACCGCAATGAGCACCGAAGGCCTAAATGAGTGCAAAGCTTAAAGCCACCCATAAATAATTTCCATTTCAATTCATTTATGAATTGAAATGAAAATTATCTATGCATGTAATGTATTGTATTATGTATATCAGTTATCTAGCACCCATAACACAAGCTTTGCTTAGCTTGGGGCTAGATAATGTTGTGTGAATTGTCCAGCATTATTATTATTATTATTATTATTTATTTCCATAGGCATGAATTCTATGCACTAAGTTATACTTACTAGATTTACATACAGATCTGGAAGTATAACCTTTTAGATAAAAGAAAAATTTACTAAATTGGATCATAAAATTAAATGACGAAGGTATGCAGTAACAAAATAAATAATAAAACAAAACGGCTTAGCCGATTTTGATGAAATATTACTTTTCAGAAAAAAAAAGATTAAAAGGGAGAAGACGAAAGAGAAGAAAAAAGATAAGAATATTATTGTACAAAAAAAATTGCCCCCCTTGCCCCCCAGGACCCCCCCTTTTGTGAGTGCTACCGGATGCCGTCGAGATAGGGGGTTTTCGATTAGGGTTTCGTATAGAGGGTTTCTTCTTGAATTGAAAAAACAAAAAAAACACCCCCCTCTTGCCCCTTTTTTCACCCCCCCCTTTCGTATCTTCCAAGCGGAGTGACTTGCAAGACTTTTTTTTTGGGTCATGTAGGGAAGGTGAGATTATTTTGAGAGCAAAATAAATTTTGCCCCCCTCCCCCCTCTAGACCCCTTTATTATTTTTGACCCTTTTTTTCGAGTGGAGCATTGCGGCGAGCGAATGGGGAACAGTGCGGCGAGCAAAGCGAGCCGTGCTGTGACCCCCCCCCCCCCCCCCCCCTAAGCCCCCCAGAACCCCCTCCTCCTGAACCCGGGGGGAGCGTCGCGGCGAGCGAAGCGAGCCGTGCTGTGACCCCCCCCTCAAGCCCCCAGAACCCCCTCCTCCTGAACCCGGGGGGAACGTTGCGGCGAGCGAAGCGAGCCGCCACGCGACCACGCCCACCCTACTGAAATTTAGAACCCCCTCCTACTGAAATTTAGGGTGTCTTAGGGGTGTGAAAAAATGTTCACTAGACTGAGTTCAAAATTCAAAATGGCGGCTGTGCCACTTCCGGTTTTGCAAAAATCGTCCGATTAAGGTCGTTCAAACGGTTCATTCGACTGAGGACTATGATTGGAGATTGAATTTTAGGTTTTTTAAGGTGTTTGATTGGATCTTCACTTGGTTTAGGGTTCCGCCCCTGTGGGAACGCATTGAGGACGCGAGCTGCTTGCAGCTCGCGATGCACGCGACCCGGTAGTCAACGTTTGGGTTCCTTCCAGCGGTTTCGACCCGTTAAGGGTTTTGGCTTGACGTACAATTTAGGGTTCCGTATAAGGTTTTGATTGGGGTTTTACTACATTGAGCAATTTGATTAAGTGTTCGACTTTTAGGGTTCCTTAGGACTTTGATTGGAGTTTCAACTACACTTAGGAGCTTGATAATGTTAACATTTTTAGGGTTCCTTAGGACTTTGATTGGGGTTTTACTACATTGAGGAACTTGATAAAATAAACAACTTTTAGGGTTCCTTAGGCCTTTAATTGGAATTTTACTTCACTTAGGACCTTGATTATGTAAACAATTTTAGGGTTCTTTAGGACTTTGATTGGGGTTTTACTACACTGAGGAACTTGATTCACTGATCGACTTTTAGGGTTACTTAAGACTTTCTTTACTACTTTTTGGGGTTTTACAAGTGCAAGTGTAATGTAAAACTGGGAGTAGCACACCGACACGCGAGCTGCTTGCAGCTCGCGCACACGAAAAAACTAGTTAAGGGGCTGACGTATGGAAAATTTTCATACAAACGGAATACCAAAATGATTTCTAATTTAGACAGATTTACACTATATTATTGTAATAATTGTATTTGCATAGTATTTATCTAGGTTCCTCAACAGTTTTTATTTCAAATTACTTACCTAAAATGAAATAAACACCAATCGCATTTTGCACATTTTTATGCTAAACTTATCAAGTTTTCTACCTATTGGTTTCGTACTAAAAACAACAATATCTTACGTGTTTTTTGTTAAGGAACCTAGTTTATATTGTCTAGTTACAGAATAACAATACTATGTAAAGAATACAAAAAGTTTTCAGTCATCATTTTTGGTATTACGGAACACGATCAAATTCATGGCATTTTCGAACGGCTACTATTGCTATCGCGCACGCACGGTGCGGGTGGCGGGGTGCAGGGGGAGGAAACGCTTGAAGCACACGGGACACTTCGGTTGTGTGTGTGAATCGCTCGGACTTCGGACTAGTTAAATACCTACACTGGCATAAAACATAATGCTTAGATATTTGATAATTGTTAGTTTAGGAAGGGTACTAAGTGAAGATGGGAAATACTAAGTACCTAGGTAGGTTGTAGGTTGGGTAAACGAAATTAAGGTGCAGCACTAGGTCAAAAAGTCTGCCGAAATTTCGAAAAAAGCCAACATTTCGACTAAAACAAATTATGAACCATTAATTTCTATACAGGGTGGAATTTTGTAATGCCACCTGGAGGGAAAGTACTCTTAATACTGCAGATAGAAAATTTTACTCAAAGGAAACATTCCTTTATTTTTGGATAGAAAGCAATTTCTAAAATTAAAAATAAAATAATTTTTAAATTAATTTTTTTTTTTGAAAGGAATAAATTTATTCTTTTAAAGAAATGAATTCGTTAAAAGAATAAATTTGTGTATCCAAGAGAATGGAGCCCATTTCAAGCAACTAATTTCAAGTAACTAGTTAGTTATCCATTTTTTGTAAATAATTAAATTAATTTAAGATTTCCTGGTTTTTCTTTCATTTAATTTATCATGTTTGTTAGAGAGATTTCATCCTTATAATTGACTAACGATCGATGCAATAAAAGTACAAGGTATAATTTTTCTGATTTTAGCCGGTTCAATTCCCGGGTGTGAGAGAATTTTCGAAAAACTTTGAATGCAGTTTGCTTTCTATTCAAAAATAAAGGAATGTTTCCTGTGAGTAAAATTTTCTATCTGGAGTATTAAGAGTACTTTCCCTCCAGGTGGCATTACAAAATTCCACCCTGTATATGAAGTATTGATAAAAGGTCTAAGAAAAATTACAACAAATTATTTTTTTTCTTTATTTATTTGTAGTTCAAACAAAGCAGCCAAGTGCGAGTCGGACTCGCCCATGAAGGGTTCCGTAGCATCAATTAACATAATATAAAGGTTTTTGTAGTTCGTCGAAAGGTAAATTGCAGTTTACGATTTATGACGTATAAAAAAAAACTACTGACTTGATCTCGTTCAAACTAAATATCGTTGGAAGTTTACATAGTAATGTACAACATATATTTTTTTTGGATTTATCATTCTCTTATTTTAGAAGTTAGAGGGGGGGGACCAACTTTTTTCTACTTTGGAAGTGTCTCTCGCGCAAACTATTCAGTTTAGAAAAAAACGATATTAGAAACCTCAACATCATTTTTGAAGACCTATCCATAGATAGAAATATTTTGAGTTTCAGTTTCAAGTATGGGGACCCCCAAAATTTATAGATTTTTTTCTATTTTTGTGTAAAAACCTTAATGCGGTTCACAGAATACATCTACTCACCAAGTTTCATCAGTCTAGCTTTTATGGTTTCGAAGAAAAATGGCTGTGACACGGCCGGACAGACAGACAGACAGACAGACAGACAGACAGACAGACAGACAGACATGACGAATCTATAAGGGTTCCGTTTTTGCCATTTGGCTACGGAACCCTAAAAACTGCTACCACTCAACGTCCGGTGGAAATATTGATAAAAGGACTGAGAAATACTTGAACAAAATAGTTTTTTTTTTATATAACTGGAGCTCAATAAACAGAGTACCGCTCAACGTCTGGTGGAAATATTGATAAAAAGACTTGGAAAAATTTCAGCAAAATATTTTTTTCTTTATTTATCTGGATCTCAAAAAACCGACTACCGCTCAACGTCAGGTGGAAAGATTGATGAAAGGACTAAGAAAAATTGGCACAAAATATTTTTAGTCTTTATTTATCTGGGGCTTAAAAAAACTGCTACCACTCAACGTCAGGTGGAAATATTGATAAAAAGACTTGGAAAAATTTCAGCAAAATATTTTTTTTCTTTATTTATCTGAATCTCAAACAACCGACTACCGCTCAACGTCAGGTTATAATATTGAAAAGAGGACTAAGAAAAATGGCTACAAAATATTTTTATTCTTTATTTATCTGGGGCTTAAAAAAACTGATACCACTCAACGTCAGGTAGAAATATTGATAAAAAGACTTGTAAAAATTTGAACAACATATTTCAGTTTTATTTTTCTGGAGCTCAAGAAATAAACTACAGCTCAACGTCAGGTGGAAATATTGATAAAACGACTAAGAAATTAAAAAAAAAACTTTATTTATTTTGAGCTCAAAAAACTGCTACCACTCAACGTCCGGTGGAAATATTGATAAAAAGACTGAGAAATACTTTAACAAAATAGTTTTTCTTTATATAACTGGAGCTCAATAATCAGAGTACTGCTCAACGTCTGGTGGAAATATTGATAAAAAGACTTGGAAAAATTTCTGTAACGTTCACTAGAAGTTGCTTCATGCAATCAAAATTGAGTTCTATATAGTAATTGTGATAAGACATAAATAATTTTTTTTTCAGTTTGTTTATAATCATTATATAAGTATCCACCTATAGTAGGTTAGCTTGGTACACTTTTTTCGCGAGTTTTGTGCGAAAGCCGAGGTCCATGTAATTGTAGGTCGATGTTCGCAATCGTTGGTTTTGCGAATGTAAATAAGCAGAATAAAAGCAACCTAATTGCTCAACGAATAAAGTATATTTTTAAATGCAGTCACATTATTAGACTTTCTGTACTTTGGTAAGTGAGCCGCTTTGCGTGTTTTTTATTGCTGTGTGTGTGTGATCGATGAGGTCTGGCGAACCACACCCCACCTGATGTTGAGCGGACCTCCACCCATGATCTTCAACTGTAACGTCATGACTGGTTTTGAACCCACGCCCCCCAACCGCTAGGCCGATGAGGTCTGGCGAACCACACCCCACCTGACGTAGAGCGGATACCCACCCATCATCTATTACTGTAACGTTATCACTGATTTTGAACCCGCACCCTCCAACCACTAGGCCAATGAGGTCAAGCAAACCACACCACACCTGATGTTGAGCGGACTCCCACCCATCATCCTCTACTGGAACGTCATCAACCACAACTCCATCGCTCCGCGCCGGGGTCAATGGCTCTCTCAACTCAACTCGGAGTCAATGGTTCTCTTTACTCTTCTTCAATTTGGTCCAGAACCCGCACAAACCCTACCTGATGAATAAACTCACTCGTATCATGTTAGAGAATTTCCTGGTGTCTTTTCTAAGTGCGTAAATAGCTACTCTGAAGGTTCTTTATCGGTTCAGGAATGTTGTTTTTTTTTCACTTTATTCTTGCATTCAGAGCATGACCAATCCTTGCTTATTGAATACTAGAAAAGCGAAACAAGCAAGCAATAAGCTTAGAGGGTTAGTCAGGTAATGCAACCACAAAAAATAAAAACATAAAATTGTAGGGTGCAAAAAGTCAACTCTCTTTGACCAGATTTGAACTCCCGCCCACCTCGTCCTCTCAGTGTGAATCCGCACGCCCTAGCCACTAGCCTATCTGACGCTTAGTAACGTTGACGAAATTAGGCAATGCATAAAAATCGTTAGCAGTGGCTGACGCACACGCACAAGCGCGGCACTATGGTTGGATTCACGTATAGAAGTAGCGCGTCACACGAGCGCCTGTGTGTGTATACTACTATTATATATTCCGTGGCGCCCGCATCAAATGAATAGAGATAGCTATATTCGGAGCAGTTTTTGCTCACGCCTCGAATTGAAGTTGCGAGCTGTGTACGTCGGCCCGTTAATATTTAGGCATCCGATTTAGGCGTCGCCTAGGTTTAGTGAAAACGGGTGTTAGTAACGTTGACGAAATTAGGCAATGCATAAAAATCGTTATCAGTGGCTGACGCACACGCACAAGCGCGGCACTATGGTTGGATTCACGTATAGAAGTAGCGCGTCACACGAGTGCCTGTGTGTGTATACTACTATTATATATTCCGTGGCGCCCGCATCAAATGAATAGAGATAGCTATATTCGGAGCAATTTTTGCCCGCGCCTCGAATTGAAGTTGCGAGCTGCGTCCGTCACCCTCTTAATATCTAAACTTAAACATTACGGTATTCTAAATCGCTCCATTGACTTATTACAATCGTACTTGACTGATAGAATCCTTAAAGTTGATGTGGGCGGTGAGAGATCTTTTGGGTCAGTTATTGACATAGGGGTGCCACAAGGTTCGATATTAGGTCCTTTCTTGTTTCTAGTGTACGTAAATGACCTTCCTTTTTTTGGTTAAAAAACTATGTGAAACAGTACTATTTGCTGACGATACCTCATTAATTTTTAAAGTCGATAGATAGAAGGCTAATTACGATGACGTTAACGCATCTCTGTCGTAAATACTTAACTGGTTTAATAATCTTTTACTTAATGTTAAGAAAACTCATAAGTTTTATGAAAAAATATTTTTTGAGTGTCAGTTCTAAGTATAAAAATCATAATGCGGTTTACAGAATACATCTATTTACCAAGTTTCATCAGTACATATAGCTTTTACAGTTTTGTAAGTACCATACTTCAAGCAAATAAATTATTTCTTTTCATTTCATTTCATTATTTTGAAAAAAAGTGACTGTGACATACGGATGGACAGACAGACAGACATGACGAATTTATAAGGGTTCCGTTTTTTACCTTTAAAAAATACAAGTGTTCATTCACCGACTACCGACATTTATGAACTTGCAACTCACTCTGGTTTTGCATAATATGAGGAAAATCTCTCTTGGTGGAAGGTTTCTTTTATTAAATCTGGGGCTATTTGCTTGTTATACTATATAAATTAGACTACTACTACTACACTACTATATAAGTTAGATTTAAAATGTAGCGTTCGTGGTAGTTTAAAAAATACCGCACAGCTTGCCATTGTTATCACCAATCCTGGATGAAAAATATGCAATGGAAACTCTGCGACGGGAATCAGCTAACATAACAATTGGGTTATATTTATTTACTGAATATCTGTCTGTGTTTTTGTCTAACGAAGCGTATTCTAGTCAACACATTGTAATGTCGTGACAAATGTCAGACCCAAGCACAGAATAAGTAATAGTTGGTATCAAATACATGAATTCACAGCTCAGGTCAGGCAACGCCATCTTTATTTTAAATTTTTCCAACTTTCCGGTCGTGTTTTGTTTTTAGACCAGCGTATAGCGGAGGCTTAACATCAGGTGGGCCACAAGTTGAATAAAAAAGCGGCCGTTGTATAATGCGGTTAACAGAATACATTTACTTACCAAGTTTCATCAGTATAGCTTTTATAGTTTCGGAAAAAATGTGGCTCTGACATACGGACGGACAGACAGACAGACAGACATGAAGAATCTATAAGGATTCAGTTTTTGCCATTTGGCTACGGAACCCTAAAAAAACCTCTTGTTAACTTTTAGATCATTTGTAACGGGTCTGCAGGTAGCTCAACTGTTTCTTGTGTATTTTGTACATTTTGGAAAGGTTTGATTTGAATGCGTCAGACATTGAACTATCGCTTAGTTCCTCTTTACCGAACATAACTACACACAGCATTTTTACAGAGGTTTTTGGACATTTTGTCACTAACCTGTTTCACCAAATGTGTTAATTTGAAACGACGTCATGCTATCAAATTCGCTATCGATAGAAAATAGCATTACTTGTGGCCCACTAACCTAATCGGCAAAGAGGTTATCTAGCTAGTCTAAGTACTTATAATCAAAATCTCTTATCTTAGTTCATTCACCAACATTTTGCTAGTACAAACATTATTATGCGACCATAAATAAAATTGATAAAATTAGGAGAGTTTACCTGCACACACAAAATCAAACTCAATGTTTTCTAATCAAGCACAAGATTCAAGGATCACGTTGTAACGTCTCATACCTACTTAAATGAAACTAGATTCCAATTCAACGTAACTGAAAAATTCTGAAATTCTTAAATGTTACTAATTGTTTGGAATTGGAACTTTTTTTTGGCCTCAGCACAGTTGGTAGTAACTCTGCCTAAGCCTGCAAAAGTCCACTGCTGGACGTAAGGTCTCCCGCATACATTTCCAGGGAGAACGATTCTGAGCCATTTCCATCCACTGACTTCCCGTGAACTTGACAATATCGTCGGTCCATTTCATTTATTAAATGTTCTGAAATAGCATTTAGCTTCTACTACCTCAAGAAAATTATTCAGAACATAAGTTTCCTTGTTCGTAACTAGTGGTAAATGAGGACATTGTACACGCGATTCTTGTCTTGCTTCGTAACCCGGTTACGAATGAAGAACTCTCTGATAGAACTTTTTGACGTGACAACGTCTTATAATTCGATGGAACCGGCACGCATGAAAAAACATGACTCGTGCGGCATTACCTCGCTCTGAGGCGTTCCATTTAAGGCTTGAAGTGCAAGCGAGAGCGCGGAACGAGCGACAAAGAGGCACAATCAGCCTCCGCGTTCGGCAGCGTTCGCCATCTGTCTCTCTCTTACTTGAGTGAGCGATGCGTCCACGTGGACAGCTGTATGACGTTGTCACGTTCATCTATCGTCAGTAAACCGACTTTACAGACAACCGATTTTTTTTAATTCATAACCGGTAAAAAAAACCTTCTACGTAGCTGGTTACGAAACTCGGTTACGTACAAACACTGAAGGAAGTTTTCACTATGTCCTATCCCTAAGCTAATAAGAAATTCAATCCCTCGATGAACTATGAAGACACGCAAATGTCTCTCTGCTTATTTTATTTTGCTTAGAAACTTCTAAGCTATTTATTTTGTCGTGAACACCTTCAAACTTTTAGCAGAATCATTTAAATTTAAAACATTTCTTCTTCTTCTTATCGTGTAACTGATTCTTTCGAAGTGAGGTGTACTTAAAATCCTTTCACCACACTTGGTGTGGTGAAAGGATTTTAAGTACACCTCAAAGAGGCTCCTTTCGTGCACTTGACACATATTTTCGAACTTTTTAGGTTCTACGATATGCCGGTTTCCTCACGATGTTTTCCTTCACCGTTTGAGAACACTGGCATAGTGTACCTACATACATTTTTGGTAGATATTTTGTTGGTACTTTCCTTTCTAGCAACGACAATGGGCTTGCAATCTGTCACGTATCGGAAAGGGAAGGAGTGTGGTGAAATACTTGGACTTGTCTCTGTCTACCTTTCTTTTACTCTTCTTCTTAAACATAAAAGCTTAGCTCTTGACGGGGTTTCGATGCAGTTTTCTCCTCTTAAGTCATCGAATGCGGCCTCCTTGAGACTAGTTTTCAATTCAAAGACCAATGTGACTCTACCTTTACCAAGTAAATACAGACAACACAGAAAGTAATTCCACAGCAAACAATTAAGCCTTTTCCACATCCCGGATGTTCCAAACTTTCTCCCAAAACAGTTTGACATAATTTCCACAGATAAAAAAGTTAGTTGGCAAACTCTGGTGACAGTTTTCACAGATTATATAAGGTAGTGTCATGTTGCGTTGCGATAACAGGTCGTCGACCCCGGGTATCAGTCTATCAGATGGAATTCATAATCACGATGACTTTCAGTTTATTTGCGTTTTGCGGAACCTATGCTAATATTTGGACTGTATGTTTGCGGTATTCTTGATTTTCAAGGCCATTGTTTGTTAGACCGTCAAGTTTGTATTTATATATTTGCTGACGAAAATTACTGATTTATATGCTTTACTGATTTAATATACAATAATGTTTGTTCTCTGTCTGTCTTAACAAAAAAATACTGCTCATGATTGACTAGTTATCCTTCTACTCGCGTCGTGACCCTCAATGCTGAGGGTCGTGACCCCCTCCATGGACCAATTTATTCTTAACAATGTTTCACCTGGATCTGTCACCGGCAACTTGAATGACTTCATGGACCTTCACGTTGAGAGTGGAGTGGATTGGTCGGACCAACGTATCGGGCTTCGGCCTCGTGGTCTCTTGCCTTCAACTTTGCCAGTTGACAAGTTTTTCCAGGTTGTCACCCTGTTTCCTGGATATATGCCCGAAATACTCAAGGACTCGCTGGAGGCAGATGGTTGATACCCTAGTGGTCACTGAGTTCCTTGAGTATTGATAAATTGGTCCTTTGCGCTGTCACGGGATACATCCAACACCACATTTCAAACTCGTCGTCAATCGTAACTAGTTATACAAAGTGCTAAAAATAGCAATGATTTATTTATATAAATGCTATTTTAGTTATTAATTTGTCTATTTATAAAAAATAGGCATTCATTAATTATTTACACCTACACGCATAATTTACACCTACGCATGTCATACGACTTTTTGTTATGTTAATCGTATACATTTTATGTTTTAGCATAGTATTTTGGTAGGTTCATATATATTTTACATTTACAAGTGTTAATGATCATGTTTATGTCATAAAAGTTTATATAAATTCATTAAAAAGTTTATATATATTACATAAATTTCCAGCGATGGCTTTAAATCTTCCTAAAACAAAGTGAATCGTAGTTAACTGGAAACTAGACAAAATACACAATAATATACTATGACATTGATTTTTAAAAGAAACAATACATTCAGTGGTTAGTTATAGTTATAAAATATATCATAGGTACAGTACACGACGAGCAGGCCAGCTATCGGAGGTGCCCCGAACATTGGCGAAGGCAAGCAAGCTGACCCATGTGATGGGCCCGCCGGTCTACAACCGACTGCCATTGTCAGTCACGGAAGCTCCCAATCTTGGTATTTTCAAGTCCAGGTTGAAACGCTGGCTAATCGAGCAGACCTTCTACACGTTCAATGAGTTCACGAGCCTAAAACCGTGTAAGACAGGGCTACCTGCAATAGGTAGAAGCGCCAGTAGGTAGGTTAGGTACCTACCTATCTAGTGATGTTTTTTGTTTTTTATTTTTATGTTTTATATTTTAGTTAATATAATATAAAAAAGTTGTAACCTGACCTGTGCAAAATATGCATCAATAAATGACTATCTGACTATCTGACTAAAATACATATTACGCATAAAATTATACCTCTTTCCCATATGGGTAGGCAGAGATCACGGATTTTCACTTGCTACAATCCTGTTATTCTTTGGCTAATTTTTTACCATTTATTTGCTTACCTAACGAACGAAAAGTGTTTAAAAACTTAAAATAGCTGATAATACTTGAATACATTTTGTAGATACATAGGTACTTAGCGCAAGTACAATATGCATAACACC
Organism: Thera britannica; assembly: GCA_939531255.2. Taxonomy (NCBI): domain Eukaryota; kingdom Metazoa; phylum Arthropoda; class Insecta; order Lepidoptera; family Geometridae; genus Thera; species Thera britannica. Next base: position 9,370,887 of record OW618042.2, on the reverse strand, counting down.
CAGACACAAATATTTTGTTCTCGGTAGGGATCAAACCCACCTACCGCGCAGAAGGCAGAGTAGTAACCAACTGAGCTGTAAGCTTCGATAGGAAAAAAACCGTTGAGTAACCTTGAGTGAAACAACGCGACTTTGCCGAAGAGTCTAGCCTGAGCTAGACGATTCGTCACAGGAGAAATACATTCCAAATCATATACGTACCACCTACTTACCATCTTATTTATACCCAGGCTATCACACAGAGGTGCTTGACCTAAACTATTATAAAAATATATTGGCAAGCCACCAATTTTTTCACCGAAAAGCTAAATTTGTCAGAAAATAGATCTGGCATTTTATTGAAACCAGTTTTTCGTTAGTTTTATGAAGATACAAGTTAGTGTGACCTAGACACATATTACAAATTTTACTACCTTTTATTTAGGTAAAGGTTAAGCTAACAAGAACTATTATTTTCAACATGTTCGGTAGACCACGGCGAAGATGGAGGGATGAAATGGACGCCTATCTTAAAGAATGGTCCAAAGTGGCACTAAATAGAGACGACTGGAGAGAAGGAAGGGAGGCCTTTGCCCTGCAGTGGGACACCACAGGCTCATAATAATAAATAATAATTATTATTATTAACGTGTTAGTTAATAGGTCATGTTAGTTAATAAGTCTTCTGTTGCTCGCTTATATTCTGTACGCATGCTGTCTTCACCTATAATTATAATAGCACTTGACTCTGTATTCTTAAGCAATATCTTGTTGTATTGTACTAGTGTTTATTATGTTGGTGATCAATAAATAAAATAAAATAAAATAAACATCGTAAATAATGATTTATGGTTTCGGTTTAGTATCTTTATATTAAAGAGTTTAAATAGCTTTGTAAATTGAAAAAGTCATCTATTCTTTAAGGTGGGGTACTTGTTATTTAAATAAAAATATTACGGACAATCCACATACAAACATACAATTAATTATTAAACAAATATTTACAAAATGTACCAAATACTAAAGAAACAGTTGAGCTACCGTCACAAACGATCTAAAGTTAGTTCAATCCACACATAGCTTTTTAGGGTTCCGTAGCCAAATGGCAAAAACGGAACCCTTATAGATTCGTCATGTCTGTCTGTCTGTCTGTCTGTCTGTCTGTCTGTCTGTCTGTCTGTCTGTCTGTCCGGCCGTGTCACAGCCATTTTTCTCCGAAACCATAAGAGCTAAACTAATGAAACTTGGTGAGTAGATGTGTTCTGTGAACCGCATTAAGGTTTTTACACAAAAATAGAAAAAAAACTATAAATTTTGGGGGTCCCCATACTTGAAACTGAAACTCAAAAAAATTTTTTTCATCGAACCCGTACGTGTGGGTTATCTATGGATAGGTCTTCAAAAATTATGTTGAGGTTTCTAATATCGTTTTTTTCTAAAACTATAAATTTTGGGGGTCCCCATACTTGAAACTGAAACTCAAAAATTTTTTTTTCATAGAACCCATACGTGTGGGGTATCTATGGATAGGTCTTCAAAAATGATGTTGAGGTTTCTAACATCGTTTTTTTCTAAACTGAATAGTTTGCGCGAGAGACACTTCCAAAGTGGAAAAAAGTTGGTCCCCCCCCCTCTAACTTCTAAAATAAGAGAATGATAAATCTAAAAAAAATATATGTTGTACATTACTATGCAAACTTCCAACGATTTTTGGTTTGAACGAGATCTAGTCAGTAGTTTTTTTTTTATACGTCATAAATCGTAAACCGCAATTTACCTTTCGACGAACTACAAAAACCTTTTTATTATGTTAATTGATGCTACGGAACCCTTCATGGGCGAGTCCGACTCGCACTTGGCTGCTTTTTTTGTATCTCGATTCATTCAATTAGATTTTTTTTTATTTTTTTGGTTGGTAATGATTTTAAATTGACTAGTAAGTATGTATTAAGGGTTTTCGCTGTCACCCCAAAGTTCTTTTTTATTACAATGATATTTCAAAGTCAATAGGTATAATAAAATCTAATAACATTTTAGAAACACGACAACGTGACAGCCAAGTTCGAACAAGATAATTTTGATATAATAATGACATCATGAATCACCCGCTTACGCCGTAATTTATATTATCGCATGGCATATATTATAGCTATTTGTGAGAGAGCACTGGTGGTCTAGTGGTAGTGGCCCCGCTTTCCGATCCGAAGGTCGCGGGTTCAAATCCACTCGTGTACCAATGAGTTTTTCTGTCGAAAAAATTATGTGCACTATGCCAGTACTCTCAAGAAACGGTGAAGGAAAACATCGTGAGGAAACCGGCATGTTGTAGAACTTAAAAAAGTTCGAGCAACACGTGTCAAGGGTCACGCGAAAAAGGGCCCACCAGCGGCCTACTTGCGGAAAAAACCTGCCCGCACATCAAGTGCGCATGATAAACTTGCCGAACTTAGATATGTGTATACGGGCTTTACGTGAAAAATACTCCGAGCGAAAACCGCGTAACTGACGTCACTCCAGTATTTTCGAGCAAAAGCATTTCCAGATGTTGTCTTTTGATCTGTTGAAAACTTCCATTCACCTGGTTATTCACCTCAAGGCCGTAGAAAGAGACAGTGATACGAGGGTAAAAGAGATAGATGCTACAGGATTTCAGCAAAACTGCAGGTGTACGACCTGTTACGTTATGAAGCTACTTCACTTCTGCCAAATTGTTATAAATAGAGCTCAGACATGCTTATGAGTACGAAAGGCTTATAACTGTTTATGCGTCTAGGTCTACAAATGCTTAGAATCCTGTCATGTAAATCAGAGGGTAAAAAACAACGCCGCTCAGGAGAAGTTACGTCAGTTATGACATAATTTATTACAAAGGGCTTAGACTCTAGCTAAATTCAATGTGGAATGTTTCTATGCAAACCTCTACCAAAAAATCTAAAATTTCTTTTTTAGATTTAAGAAATAATTATACGAAACTAGCGGCCGCCCGCGGCTTCGCTCGCCGTTACCGTTCCCGTCAAAAAAAAAACCTTTTAAACCTTCTCTGGACCTCCACAAATCATTCAAGACCAAAATCAGCCAAGTCGGTCCAGCCGTTATCGAGTTATAGCGTCAGGAAGGAAAACCCGACTTATTTTTATATAGTAGATAAACACCGCTTACCATCAGGTGGACCTTAAGCTCGTTTTTCTATCTTAAACATAAAAAAGCAAACATTGTAGAGTGTGCGCAAGATAGTTCGCGCGGATAGCGGAAAACATAAAAAAAATTACTAAATAATCTTACTAACACCAACAAGAACAGCAATGTTAGCTCGATTTCTCCATCCATGTTTGTGATCGGAAGATATATTTCTGGTCCATTTTTTTCTCTATCTCTGCTTTTTTGTTTGGGACTAGATAGTGTTGAGTAGATTGTCTAAAATATTTATATTATTTATAATCTCATCAATTTGGCTAATTTTTTACAGTGCTAAAAGATTTCAGTAGTGACGTCCATCAATTTTTTAATTTCTTTTGTATCATATTTTTTAATATTTAACTGTTTTGTTTCAGGTAAGTTCGTATGTTGATTCCATATCAAGGATACTTTGTAAGTTTGTATTTTAGAGATAAGCAATAACTTCTAGCTTGTGGCTTGACTGTACTCTCAGCTCAGTTGGTAGTAGCTCTGCCTTCTGCGCCGCAGGTCGTGGGTTCGATGCCCACTGAGAACCAATATTTGTGCGGGGAACACAGATGTTTAATCTGTCAAAGGATAAACTTATAATAGACAAACGAGTAGAAAAAAACAAACGTATAATGAATAACAAACGTATGAAAAAAAGGCCACACAAGATACAAAACCCACAGCAATGAAATTGCCGTACGTCACAACACTTCACTTACGTCAAAGCACCCAGTTAAATAGCGTGTATCAATTGGTCACGTCTCATTTAGGCAGCAAACAGACGCAGCGATTATCGCTCGCTACTAGTTTAGTTTAGTTGGAACTTCAAAAATCACACGTCACGAGTTATGCAACTCACTACCCTCTGTTTACTTCCATGGAAATGTGTTGTAATGAGGGTACTTCAATGTCAAAGTATTTTTTCAGAAAAAATATTTTGAGAGTATTTTTTTGAAATTGCCCATGCAAGTATTTTGAAACCTAGTTTTTAGCCCGCTGTTATTTTATGGTTGAAGTACTTGTTAAGTCTACTCAGTTATACAGTCCAACTAAATTTTATTTTTTACCCATCGATACTTTATGTTTACTCGTAGTTGATACATTTGTTGATCGTATAAAATAACTCTTCACTCCTGTGCGTTGTGCTACCTAGTTAATAAGATAAATTTAGTAACCTACCCATAATCTACCTATGATTTGCTGTAAAAAAATACTTAAGTACAAGGAAATGGAATAGGTGAAATATTCATAACACATGTTATTTTAGCTTAACTGAAGTGATCTCAACCCGATTAATTATGTTAATTTTAACAACAACAAAAAGATTTATGTTTCTGTATTCACAAAAATTAATTTTCAATCAGGTACATGGTGTTGTTTAGTTTGCGGCTGGATGGTGCTCTGGGGAATTCCCTTAATTTTTTTTTTAATTGCGATTCGAAAATCGTAACGTCAGCTCTCGCCCTTGGACTTTTTACCGAAAATTACTGATGGCAGCGCGCCAATAACAGACAGCCGATAAAACTGTGAAAAACTGTTATTGTATCGTTTTGTTCTTTGCAACATAACGTTTTTAAATAAACAAAATTATTTTCATGTGATCAATAAGAAATAGCTATGACCTCGTAAGAAGCCAAAAGTCTGGCTTCATATAGCATTACCGTCGTACAGTCAGCGACAGACAGTTATTCGATTCTTTTTCTTAGGATTCTGCTTTGCGTGAGAAATAACACTTCCACGGACGAACCCTTATCAAGGATTTACTCATTATCTTTTCTCTTATATCTTTTTCATAATACCTGACACTTTATAACGGCTCTATAAAGTATTTTTGTCTCTGTCACTTTTATGTCAATTAAAAGAGATGGCGGCAGATTTATTATGACAGCGTTTCAGCTCATCGCCATCGCCTAGATGTGCGCAGGCCTTTAGCCCCTTCGCACGCAACGCTACCCGCCGATTTTTGTCGCAATACAAATTGTGTCTGCGTGAAGGAAGACCCTGTTTGAATTAGTATTGCGGTAGACGATTTTAGTCTAGTGTTTATAGAATAAAATCGTCGGGTATCGGAGATTTTCATAGCTGTACGCTGGCTTAGTGAGTATTAGCTTGTGGAGCCCTCACCTCAGCGACCAAGTCTAAATGCAAAAAAAAAATAAGGACCAGCTTTTGTAGTTAGACAGGTGAATTCATAGCGGTCTTATAACAGTCAGTCAGTCAGCTCAGCAGATAGATAAGTCTATTGTCATCTCTATTTGTTGCAATGTAAGTGATAGTGACAAAAGACTTCTAGTGAGCCGCTAAAAAGTTTCCGGCATTATGAATATTCATCCTACCCTTATTCCACTTTATGTGGTGTCGGTACAACATGTCTTCCTCCTCCATTCCCCTCTATCAGCCATCATCTCTGCATTCACTCCTCTCTTATCCATGTCATCTTTCACACAGTTCATCTATGTTTTTTTAGGTCTACCTCTGCTCACATATCCATCCACATCCATACTTATCACTCTCCTAGTCACATGACTTTTATCCCTCCTCATGACATGCCTGGCATTATAAATGAGGGGGAAAACGTTTAGCAATAAAATATCACAACATCACGATGTCTAGCAGATTATAAGTAGGAACCAGTAGACCTACCAAAAGCTCTGTCTGGCTCTGGTTTTGAGTCTGTGTGAGTGCTCACCAGTGTATTATACTGTGTGTGAGACGTTTCGACGTAGGATTTATTTAGACAGCACTCACACAAACTCAAAACCAGAGCCAGAGACAGAGCCAGACAGCTTGTGGTAGGCCTTCATTTGCAGCCATATTAGTGACGACAACTAGTAATTTGCAAGCGGCGCCTGCGCAGACCACAATGCAAATTGTGTCACCTAATTGTTCAACTCGTATTGAAACAAAGAAATAGAGACGTACTATTCTAAGACCACAAAACCTATAAATCTCACAACTAACTGCTCTGAATATCTTGAAAGACAGAACTTTTTAAATTAACGCGATCTATTTATCGTTAATTTTTTAATTACCTACCTTATTTTATTTATTTTTCCGACATTTCGGCGTTGTTGCACTAGCCGCACATAGTATTTTTTAGTTCAATTAGTTATAAAAGCGGTTTTTTTAATTTTTTTACTATAATTTATTATAGGTACCAAAAATCTATCGATTGTAATATTAACCCGTGAGGTCTACCTTCTTCTTCTTAAATTTAAGAGCTTAGCTTTTGTCAGAGTTTTGATATTGTAGTTTTCAATACAAAAAAAAACTATTTTCCTATAAATTTAACAATAATAATTTTGCTTGATTTCTTGCATGAAAGCTTTCAAAATGGTTTTTCCCGTAAGCCGTCCCACTAGTTAGCCCTACGAGTGGCCAAAGGTATTTTTTTTATTAATACTTAATTTGGAAGCTTTTTCATGAAAATCATACGCATATTTTATAAAGCTGCTCCATAACTCTCCTGTTCTCATTACTTATCGCGATCCGTGTACGATTCGATATGACCGCAAGTTTGTGGGAGATCGTTCCACATACCTTTCCATACAGGTACAGTCAGCTACAGTAGCTTATTAACAATAACTAACTAGGAGTATGATCAAAATTTTCGGTAAAAATATTTCCATGCCTAAAAACAATTTAATGTACTTATCGAGAAGAAGTCTTAGAAAAAACTATATAAGCTGTTAGTCAAATTCCATTGCGGACTGTACTCTATAGAAACAATAAAACAAGAACAACTCCAAATGAAAAGTTATTATACCTAACCCGGTTTGGCGTTAGAACCTAAAAAGTTCTAAATCATAATATCAAGTGCCGCGTGCACTCTAAAAGAGCCTCATGGAGGCGTACTGCTACTTACTACTAACTGAAAATCCTTTCACCACACTGGTTCAAAGAACTAATTCTTCTTCTTATCGTGGCATTGGTTCTTTCGAACCAATGCTATTGTGAAGGAAGGATTTATAGTGCGCCTCAAAGAGGCTCCTTTCGTGCACTTGACACATGCTTTTCGAACTTTTAAGGCTCTTACATGCTTGTTTCCTCATGATATTTTCCTCCACCTTTTGAAAGTACTGGCATAGTGCACATACATTTTGGACAGAAAACTCATTGGTAAACGACTGGCTTTTAACCCACGACCTTAGGATCGGAAGGCGGGGCCGGTTCCACTGCATTACAAGAAGAAAAATGAAAGTCATTCGATGTTTTCCGAGTAAGGAACATCAAATTATAAATTCCACAATATCCTGGCTCCGTCAGTAATCAGTCCACCGAGACCGGCCATATACGGCCCGACCATACCTCGGATTAAATGACCATATTTTCACACCTCAAGTTGTTTGTAATTGGAGGCAAATTGGCCTTATATCGAGTAATAAGTGGTGTTTATGGTAAACTGGTATGGTGTGAGATTGACGTAATTTTTCAATCTAGTTATGGTGTACGGATTATACGTGTTTTACCCGGTTATTCTGTGAAATCGGTCTTGGTTTTTTGAAGGCCAGTACCCGAAGACCCAGTGCATTTACAACATTTCGTTACCAAATGTTGTTTTCGTTTCGCCTATTTGTCTCTGTCTATTGTATAGGAAAAGATGAGACAACAACTCTAACAACGTAACGTATTTTTGCCGTCTCATATTTTCTCCATAGGTACAATAGAGAGAGACAAATAGGCGAAACGAAAACAACATTTGGTAACGAAATGTGGTAGCAAAACTCCGACTTCGGGTACTGGACACTTTTAGGACTTTTTCTTCTTTTTTATGATCAGGGGCAAAGATTAGAACCACTTTCACCAAATCAAGTGCATGTTACCTCCTACCTACACATATTTACCTACTTGGGTGTCTACCTATTCTGGGCTAACTATTTATTATAGTGCCTAACAATTAAGTACGTCTACCTAATAGGTATTATAGTTACTTATAAGCATAGACATTTCACTGCTACCTACTATGTTACTGACGTTAGGCAAAATAAAATTTCATTTCGTTTCACTTTCTTTACGGAGCACTCCACGAAAGTTACATAAGTTTGGTGTGATCTGTCAAGCGTTTGTATAAACCTATAGCAAAATAAGAAACTCTAAACCCCAGTACTGCAGCTCTATATTGCGCTGCACGAGGTTTCCTAAGTCTATGAGCCGTATATTCGTTACGACTCCTCTCGAATTCTATTCCTCATAAAATATTAACTTAGAAGATAAACAGTTGTCTAAAAACTACTATGTAGGTAAAGTCGCGGGAGTTCCACTATATGACACCTAATAGTAGCAGTAGTTTCGAAAGAACCAGTGACACGATTCGAAGAAGAAGAAGAAGTAGTAATAGTAGTAGTAGGAGAGTGGAGAACAAAAACGTATTGTGTCGACCCCACATGAAGTGGGATAACTAATAAAGTATTTCAGACTATTCAACACAGCCAGATTATTTATTACATCTTCATTCGCTACTTTACGATACACTAATGCTCTCTTTTGCATTTATTCATGCGCTTCTAAGGTATTGCATTTATTTATGGGCATTGCTGGCATGTGGCAACACTATGGCATTTATAAATGTATGAGGGAAGCGTCGCAAATCGCCTAATATAACCATATTGTGCCTGAGATATTGTATTTTCATCTCACTACTAAGAGTGCTGTTGGACTAATGGTAGCGGTCCCGCCTTCCGATCCTAAGGTCGTGGGTTCAAAACCATGAGTTTTTCTGCCCAAAAATGTGTGTACACTATATCAGTGTCTCTCAACGGTGAAGGAACAACATCGTGAGGAAACCGGCGGCATATCGTAGAACCTAAAAAGTTCGAAAATATGTGTCAAGTGCACGAAAGGAGCCTCTTTGAGGCGCATTTAAAATCCTTTCACCACACTTGGTTCGAAAAAATCAGTGACACGATAAGAAGAAGAAGGTTTCACTACTACCGCCTGGAGGTTGCTAGCGGCTCAGTTCAGTTGGTAGTAGCTCTGCTTTCCGCGCCGGAGGGCGTGGGTTCGATGCCCTTGGAGAACAAATATTTGTTTGTTGAACAAGACGTTTATTCTTTGTATATTGTTTGTTATTTTGTATTATATTTATCTATTTACAAAAAAAACGAATAAAAGTATTATACCAGCTATCTGGTTCGCATAGTATAAGTTCTGCTTAACTTGGGGCTAGATAATGTTGTGTGGATTTACCACGATACAATTATTTTTTTTAGGCCTTAATTATTTATTTATTATACAGAAAGTTAGGTACATTTAGCATCGAACAGTTTTTTAAAGCCTAAGTAAGGTTTGTCTTACCACTGGGTTCTCTATAACAATACACTTATAACTAATAACTTACACAATAAGAAAAAAAAAGCAGCCAAGTGCGAGTCGGACTCGCCCATGAAGGGTTCCGTAGCACGACAAACTACAAGAACCTTTATATTATGTTACTTGATGTAACATAATAAGGTTCTTGTAGTTCGTCGAAAGGTAAATTGCGGTTTACGGTTTATGACGTATAAAAAAAAACTACTGACTAGATCTCGTTCAAACCAAATATCGTTGGAAGTTTGCATAGTAATGCACAACATATATTTTTTTTAGTATTATCATTCTCTTACTTTAGAAGTTAGAGGGGGGGGGACCAACTTTTTTCCACTTTGGAAGTGTCTCTCGCGCAAACTATTCAGTTTAGAAACAAACTATATTAGAAACCTCAACATCATTTTTGAAGACCTATTCATAGGTACCCCACACGTATGGGTCCGATGAAAAAAAAAATTTTGAGTTTCAGTTTCAAGTATGGGGACCCCCAAAATTTATTGTTTTTTTTTTCTATTTTTGTGTCAAAATCTTAATGCGGTTCACAGAATACATCTACTTGCCAAGTTTCATCAGTCTAGCTCTTACGGTTTCGGAGAAAAATGGCTGTGACATACGGACGGACAGACAGACAGACAGACAGACAGACATGACGAATCTATAAGGGTTCCGTTTTTGCCATTTGGCTACGGAACCCTAAAAACGCAACGACCAAATACAACCTTATTAACCGACTGGGCGAACGCACACTCAAACAACGTAGTCAAACAACGTAATCTCACTGCCAGACGTTCGATCATCAGTCATCTTACAACTTGATAAACTTCAGACTTGATATTATTATTAATATTATATTTATAGCACAATATTTATATCAAAACATAATCAAACTTAATCCAGACACTAATATCTGCAATCCACTACGCATCAGCAAAAACTAACGACACAGTGTAAGCGAAACAGTACTTCCAATCCTCAGTTCTCCAATTCCAATTTAATCAATTCTTGCTTGCAAGCTTGGGGCCTGCCCACGACCATGGCTGTTGTAACACGGTCGAAACGACGAGAAATAATAAAAATGTTGTCGCGATAAATACCAGTGTTATCCATATATTTACTTGCAATCCTAATTACAAAAGCTCAGGAGGTTTGCGGTTCAAATAGGGCTAACGTAGGGCAAGTTCCCGATGTGAATGACCTACGATTTAATGTTTTGTTATAGGCGATGGTTACCACTTAACATCGGGTGAGCCATATGCTTGTTTCATCAGCTAGTTTTTCAACAAGGGCGTTTTATGTTTTAAAGGGTCGGCAACGCGCTTGTGGTGCCTCTGGTATTGCAGGCGTCCATAGGCTACGGTAACCGCTTCCCATCAGGTGGACCGTAAGTTTGTTAAGGTTGCCTGGAAGAAATCCGCCCTTACTTTATTTTGTTACGCCTAGTTTTTATAATGTATCCTTGTTTACAATAAAGTGTTATCTATCTAGTTTGTCAACTTTTTTTGACGTGACAACGTCTTATAATTCGATAGAGCCGGCTGCACGCACGAAAAAACGTGACTCATGCGGCGTTACCTCGTTCTGAGGCGTTCCATGTAAGGCTTGAAGTGCAAGCGAGACCGCGGAACGAGCGACAAAGAGGCACGCACGGCCTCCGCGTTTGGCAGCGTTCGACATCTGTCTCTCTCCTACTTGAGTGAGCGATGCGTCCGCGTGGACAGCTGTATGACGTTGACACGTTCAACTATCGTCAGTACACCGACTTTACAGACAACCGATTTATTTATATTAATACATGTGTAGTTGTATAAAGGCCTGCGCACACCTAGTTCGCTGGCGGTAGCGATCAGTGAAACGCTGTCAAATATCGCTGTCAGATTTGAGATTTGACAGCGATATTTGACAGCGTTTCAGTGACCGCTACCGCCAGCGAACTAGGTTTGCGCAGGCCTTAAATAAAACTTTTTCTTTCTTACTGTTTTATCTCCGCTGTGTCTAATCATTCGGATTGAATCGTCATGGTTTGAGCGGCCGCTGAGGATCACTGTCAGTATTATGATTAGCGGCTCTTTTTGCCGGCCTTTTTAAGCCTTTCTTAAAAACTGGTGGCCGTTATTAACGAGCTTGTAACCTACTTCACATGCTAATACGAATTGCAAAAGTTAATGTTTGGATATTTGTGGCTTAACCTATTAGCTCCTTACTTAAGCCCGTCACACACGTAGTTATATATGCGATAATATAAATTACGGTTTAGGTTGGTGACGTCATAGTAATATATACACTACTATTTTATAATTACCAAAAAAAAGGGTAATGTAGGAGGGGTAGATTATTATGAATGTGCAATCAGAATTTTTAGTTTCGATAAAATGACAAAGTTATTAAATGTTAAAATTTTCAAAAATCCTGCATAAAATTATGGACATATTAGTTACGTAGTACTAGAGAGAAAAAAATATACGCTGTTCCGCTTGGTATTTAGCGTTTATGAATGAAATTATTTTTGCTTGTTGAATCATTATTTGCCTTGCTATAATTTATATTAAAGCTACGTGTGTACGGGCCTTACAAACTTTTTTGACAGTTTTTTTCGGAATACTTACAGCAATGTACATTATAAGAAAGAAAGAAAGAAAAAAACGTTTATTTATTATGGTACAAGAAAATATTTTAAGCAGTGAGCCAATTAAAAGTTTTCACATATAAGCAGTAAGAAGTAATTTGAGACTAATACAATCGTAGATCGTCTTTATGAAGTGACTAAGCTATTTAATATTTTGAAGAATTTAAGGGATGGGCCGATAATAATGTCCAAAACACCAATGTCACAATCACTAGCTCTTTAGTACTCCACTTTTACATAAAATTAGCGTATTAAACCACACAGCCACTCAGATCCAAAGCTATAAATGACGCTTGACGACCCAGTCGCCTACTATCCCTACCCTACCCGCCTTTCGAGCCAGTGTCGCCCTCTTGGTTTTTAGCATGGTAAAAACCAAGACACTTCCGCAGGAAGTGTTATCATTTTATTTATAAATATAATTCAAACAAACACTAAAATTAATAAGAATTAATAAAAAAGTTACAGATAATATTCATAACCCTAACAAGAAATAATAAAACAAAAGCTTAAAACTACTTTTACCTAAATCAACCACAAATTATTCTGAACATGAGTTTCCTAGTTCGTAACTAGTGGTGAATAAATATGTATAATAAATAAATATTGTAAGACATAACTGTTTTATTAGTTCATAACCCAGTAACCAATAAGCTTTTCTTTAATGCTTAATAACATTCACCTGTAGGAAAGTAGCAGATATGTTAAACACTTGGCCTTTTATTTCCAAAGTTATAGTATCAAGTAAATAAATCCAAATATTATAGATCCGACTTAATACTTTAAGCCTTCAAAGTATTTAAACTTAAAGCCCTTCACACACGGACCTATAATATTAATATAAATTATAGGCATATTACGATATATTTTCAATACAAATATTCAAGTGACCGCACACGCAGCTATAGTATATTTTTATGACGTCCCCAACTTATACCATAATATATACCCATCATCGCACGGTATATATATATATAAATAACAAAATATTCTAGACAATGCACTCAATACTATCTCGCCCCAAACTAAGCAGAGCTTGTACTATGGGAATCACATAGCTTGATATACTACTTATACTATTATAATGTTTTGTAAATACATACTTAGAATACAATATAACACCCAGACAGAGAACAAACACCCGTTTTCACCACACAAATATTTGTTGTCGGTGGGGCTCGAACCCACGACCTACGGCGCAAAAGGCAGAACTACTACCAACTAAACTGAGAGGCCAGTCAATAACCTATTATTTTATGCCTATGTAGTTGTTATACGTTTATAATATAATATAATAAATAAATATAGGTGCGTGTGTGACGGGCTTAATTATTCCCAAGTAAGGATGCTATAAAACCTAAGTTTGATTCCCGACACGCCTTTCCACTGACACTAATACAGTTCTAATTAGGTACCAGAACCGAGCGTCGAATCATTAGGCTGTAGTAAAAACAGGAGATCGCTCTACAGTCGTTAAATCCCAAAAGGCCTGCGCACATCTAAGCGATGGCGATGGCGATTAGTGAAACTTCTTCCTGCCTTTATCCCACTTTATGTGGGGTCGGCACTACAATTCCTCCTCTTCTATTCTGGGTCCTATTCTCAAACAACTAAAACAGGCATTTCGGAAGCAGACAATATACATTCCACAAATTAGTAGTCTTCTTTTTCTTTCTGCCCTTATCCCACTTTATGTGGGGTCGGCACAACATGTCTTCTTCCTCCATTCCCGTCTGTCAGCCGTCATCTCTGCATTCACTCCTCTCTTATCCATGTCATATTTCACGCAGTTCGGCCTTTTTTATAACGCTTTTATTAGCTTCACCTGTATGTAGTTTGTCTGTAAGTTTGTTTGCTTGCTTGTTGTATGTAACCGACCCCTTTGAGCTCGATTTTGTCCTACTTTGAACGATCAGATTTGATTCAAACTTTGCACACCTGTCAAAGGCCGATGACAATGCAATAATGTGAATTGATTATTACAGTTTTATCTTTAACTTTTTGGTTCAATTACTTATGAAAGCGTGTTTTTTTAGTTTTTTAAACTAAAATTTATTTTTGGTCTACCTCTGCTCACATATCCATCCACATCCATACTCATCACTCTCCTAGTCACATGACTTTCATTCCTCCTCATGACATGCCTGTACCACGCCAGCCTATTGCTTATTTTTTTCCGACCAGTGAAACGCTGTCAAATCTCTTCTTCTTCTTGTTCCTGCCCTTATCCCACTAGGTGGGGTTGGTACAACATGTCTTTTTCTTCCATTCTCCCCTATCACTCGCCATCTCTCACACAATCCATCCGTCTTTTCTTAGGCCGGTTACCTCTACTTTTATATCCATCAACATTCATGCATAACACTCTTTTCGTCCCATGACATTCTTCTCTCCTCATGTCGATACTTCTAGCCGATTACTTCTCATTTCAAATATCAAATATCGCTGTCATATTTGACAGCGTTTCACGGATCGCCACCGCAGAACGATTAGACGTGCGCAAGGCTTAATTTGATGTTTTAATGTATTGAGGCGTCAATCACGGCTACAGATTTATAATTTTTATGAACTTGTAAAGTTCGTTGGGAATTTGACGGTTACGTAATATTGTTACTAACAAACGGTGGCAGTTATGTAGCGGCCGTAATAATAGATAGATAGCTAGATAATTATTGGTCATCATCATCATCATCATCCGCAGCCTGATTTAACCCACTGATGGGCAAAGGTTTCTCTTTGCTCCTGCCACTTACCACGATCTTGGGCTACCCTCATCCAACTGCGGCCCACGACGCTGGTAATGTCGTCAACCCATCGTGCTAATGGACGTCCAACGCCTCTCTTCCCAGTCCTCGGCCACCACTCCATCAATCTTTTGCACCACCTGTCGTCACCACGCCTTGCCAGGTGTCCTGCCCAACTCCATTTGAGTTCCATAATTATTGGTCACCACACAAAAATACAGTACAAGACGTAAAATAAAATAATAAGACAAACCACCGGGGCGAACTTATCGCTGAGAGCGATCTCTTCCAGACCTTGGAATTGTAAGAAATAACGAATCGGAATAATGGTCATAATATAAAGCGTAGATTCATGACGTAGGAGGCTAGCCTCGTCGGTCGTAATGCGATGGTTACCACTTAACATCAGGTGGGCCATATGCTTGTTACATCAGATAGTTGTATAAAATAAAAAACCTCATGTGTTTCGCTGTACTCCTACTCACTTTATTATAACGCTTATTAGCTTCACCTGTATGTATGTATGTAACCGACCCCTTTGAGCTCGATTTTGTCCTACTTTGAACGATCAGATTTGATTCAAACTTTGCACACCTGTCAAAGGTCGATGACAATGCAATAATATGAAAAAATATATATATGAAAAAAAAAAAAACACTGAAAAGTAAAAAAAAAATTATAGTTAAAAAAACTAAAAAAAAACGCTTATATAACTAATTGAACTAAAAAGTTAAAAATAAAACTGTAATAATAAATTGAAAAAATTATATTATTGTACAAAAAACGTGGGGGGCTTGATTTTGATTGTTGTAGGTAAATATTTTATCAATAGTTTATTATATCTGAAGTTATTATAAAAAGCACCCCACGCTTTTTTGTACAATAATATTAATTTTTCAATTGATTATTACAATTTTATTTTTAAACCTACTGTAATTAGTATTGTTTAAGTAACTATGCCCTATTTACATAACGTTGTTTGAATTCCACTGGATATTATTATCGTTATTAGTACGAGTAGGTATATTTGTTATTGTTTTACAAAGTAAAATAGTTCATTTGGCTATAGGTATAGATATAGGTATACTATATGGGTGTTATTAATAATCCTGGCGTAGCGTTGGACTAGCTAATCCGTGTTTTGTCACATTTGCTCGAGTTGACAATTGCATGTCAATGCAAGAGACAAAACACGGATCAACTAGTCCAACGCTACGCATGGGTCTTATTAATAATCCTGGCGTAGCGTTGGACTAGTTGATCCGTGTTTTGTCTCTTGCATTGACATGCAATTGTCAACTCGAGCAAATGTGACAAAACACGATTTAACCACTCCAGCGTTGCGCCAGGATTATTAATAACACCCTATGAGACTGGCCTCTCAGCTCAGTTGGTAGTAGCTCTGCTTTCTACGCTCTAGAAAGCGGTCGTGGGTTCGATCCCCACCGAGAACAGTTATTTGTGTGTAGAACTCAGATGTTTGTTCTCTGTCTGGGTGTTATATTGTATTCTATGTATGTATTTACAAAACAAATGCATATATTATATCAGCTATCAGGTTCCCAAAGTACAAGCTCTGCTTAGTTTGGGGCTAGATAGTGTTGTCTTTTTTTTATATAACTGGCTGATGGGACAAGCATATGGCCCACCTGATGTTCAGTGGTAACCATCGCCTGTAACAAAGAACTGCTTTGTAGGTCACGCACGTCAGGAATGGGCCCTGCGATGCACTTTCCTGCGTCAATCAACTTGAGGCATACAGATGTTCAGCCTCACGTGCCAGTAATTTCACCGGCACCCATACCCTTCAAACCGAAACACAGCGATGCTGCTTCACGGCAGAAATAGGCATGGTGATAGTACTTCCCCGGACGAGCCCTTCACAAAGAACTCTGCTACTACTATAAAATATTCACCTATCTAACTTACTAAACCTACACAAATCCCTGTCTATCACGAAATAAAAACAGCATTAGAAAATAGAACTTAAATGAAAATCAGTGGACGAATTAAATCAAATGAAATCAAAAGAGTATTTATTCAATAGAATCGTAAGGATCACTTTGAAACGTCTTAAAGCTAGGTGAGTCGAGGTGCCAGTTCCATGTATAACAAAAAACGAAGAAATGCAATCAAAGATGTCTCAGTCTGGTGTCAAATTGTCAATCCACGTAATTAACAAGTTCGATTCCCGGACATGCACGCTTAACGAAGTGTATTCACACGTGATTTGCATGCGGACGATTTATAGTTGTTTTGATAAAAATCAAGTTACATGTCATATGAAAGAACTTTGTTTATAATATTAGCATAGATTAATTGAACTATAATTTAAACAACAAAATAAAAATTCATAATATTAACAAAAAAAACTAAAACTAAACCGTAAACACCCTATTAATAATCCTGGCGTAGCGTTGGACTAGTTAATCCGTGTTTTGTCTCTTGCATTGACATGCAATTGTCAACTCGAACAAATGTGACAAAACACGGATTAACTAGTCCAACGCTACGCCAGGATTATTAATAAAACCCTAAAAATCTATGTTATCTTGTTTTGATATAGTTTTAATTTTTGAAAGCATCTTCTTCTTGTCTTAGTTAACCATTGTGATGAAAGGGCACTGGTGGTCTAGTGGTAGTAACTCCGCCTTCCGATCCTATGGTCGCGGGTTCGTATCCAGATGTGTACCCATGGGTTTTTCTTTTCGAAAAAATTATGTACACAATGCTAGTGCTCTCAAACGGTGACAAAAAAAAGGTTTTAAATTTCAAAAAAAAAGGAAAATTTCTAAATTTCTAAACATTTTGGTTATTTTTTATTCTGTGTATTATGACGACTTAGCTGTCAGGATGGTATTTGGGCGATCACAGACTGGTTGGACCACCTCTTGAGGTCCTCAATCTAAACAATGAATAACAACAAAACCACTACTTCAGCATTTTTACTCTAACACTAGTTTCCTCTCGATGTTTATCTTCACCATATTTATCCATCCTCTATAAGTTAATTTATTGAACTTGTTCAATTATGTAGGTATGACAATTACACGGAAGGCTATGCTAAACACTATTAGTGATACTTTGCTAAGATTGATAGCATTCGATGTATGAGTATTGATTAATTTAGTAATTGTTAGGTGCGGTGGCGCCGACTCGTTAGTCATTACTATGGTTTGCACACGACTCTGCTTGTGTTACTTAAGTAGTTTCTACTTGCGGCTTTGTTTATTTGTGCTTTAATATCGATCTATTCCAAGTTTCATTCGAAAAAAATGAAAAAAATGTGGTAAGGTATTAGATGTCAGTAATTGAATTATTAATTTAGCACGTTTTTCTTGAACTCAGCATGCAATTATAAGTTTATGTTAAGTATTGAGAATTACAAATAGTCATAAACTGACTATCTTAAAATTATTAAATGTCATAACCTACTCGTACAGTAAATTTATTATTGTCAGGCATGGCGTGTGAAAAATTCATTTAAGTTTTAGTAACAATCTTTAGCTTGCCAGTTGGATTCGGATCGGTCCAGCCGTTTTTGCGTGGCGCACAAACACCCAACCTTTATTCTTTTTGTATTTTGGCAATAAGGTTAAAAATGAAATGAAAAACGTATTTAATAAACAAAAAAAAATTAGGTTGTATAGGAGACTAGCTGATACCCGCGACTTCGTCCGCGTGGATATTTGAGTTCGTTTTTTTTAGTTTGATATGACCAACTGCTAGTTACCATTGTTTTGAGCTTGTAATTTAGAGTGTATTTGAATTTGAAGGTGAGTGCTGTTGTAGCCGATTTTTTTCAGCAGTGTTTAGTTTAAGTATTATAGATGTTTCCCGCGATTTTGTCTTAGTTGTTATCATCAGTTTTTTTGTGAACCTCTGTGTGTAATCTAACCTGGTGCCAGATGCTGCGGTAGTTGAAATTTTTTTAATGTTTTTTTTTGCGTATTTTGTAAAGCTCTTTTTCGTGATTTTGTTGAAGTGGCTAATTTGGGCTATCGTATTCGTTGTTGGTGTATAATCGAATCTGTTTTTTTTATTTGACATGACTTCAGCAGTGTTTAGTTTAAGTATGATAGATGTTTCCCGCGATTTTGTCTTAGTGGTTATCATTGGTTTTTTTGTAACCATTTGTGTGTTTTACAACCTGGTAACAAATGCTGCGGTAGCTGAAATTTTTTTGATGTTTTTTTTTTTTTGTATTTTGTAAAGCTACTTTTTGTGATTTTATGTTATATTAGTGGCTATTTTGGGGTTTCGTATGCGTGTTGGTGTATAATCGAATCAGATTTTTTTTATTTGACATGACCAATTGCTGGTTACTATAGTTTTGAGCTTGTACTTTAGAGTGTATTTGAATTTGAAGGCGAGTGCTGTTGGAGCCGATTTTTTTCAGCAGTGTTTAGTTTAAGTATGATAGATGTTTTCCGTGATTTAGTCTTAGTGGTTATCATCGGTTTTTTTGTAAACATTTGTGTGTATTAAAACCTGGTGACAAATGCTGCGGTAGCTGAAAATTTTTTAAATGTTTTTTTTTGTTCGTATTTTGTAAAGCTATTTTTTGTGATTTTATGTTATATTAGTGGCTAATTTGGGGTTTCGTATGCGTGTTGGTGTATAATCGTATCAGATTTTTTTAATTTGACATGAACAACTGCTAGTTACCATAGATTTGAGCTTGTGCTTTAGAGTGTATTTGAATTTTAAGGTGAGTTTTGTTGGAGCCGATTTTTTTCAACAGTGTTTAGTTTAAGTATGATAGATGTTTCCCGTGATTTTGTCGTAGTGGTTATCATCTGTTTGTTTGTGAACCTTTGTGTGTAATCGAACCTGGTGCCAGATGCTGCGGTAGCTGAAAATTTTTAATGTTTTTTTTGCGTATTTTGTAAAGCTATTTTTTGTGATTTTTCTTAAAATCATTTTCCGTTTTTTCTTTTTTTAGGGAAAGAATTTTCCTATTTTCTTTCTTAGTGCACCTCTGCTCTATTAGAGGAACATACTTTCTAAGTTTCATGCTCCTAGGGCTAACGGTTTAGGCTGTGCGTTGATTTTTTTTTCGTTCATTTTTCCCCTTTTTCTCCTCTTTAGAAAATAATTTTCCATTTTCCTTTCTTAGCGGATGCCTACGTCATAACATCTACCTGCATGCCAAATTTTAGCCCGATCCGTCCAGTGGTTTGGGCTGTGCGTTGATAGATCACTATGTCAGTCAGTCAGTCAGTCACCTTTGAGTTATATATATATAGATTTTGTGACCCGGAACACGAAAGTCCCGCGCATCCACCCATCCACCAATCAGAAATGTAGGCCTACCACAAGCTCTGTCTGGCTCTGTCTCTGGCTTTGGTTTTGATTCTGTGTGAGTCCTAACCAGTGTATTATACTGTGTATGTGACGTTTCGACGTAAGAATTAGTCAGCACTCACACAGACTCAAAACTAGAGCTAGAGACAGAGCCAGACATAGCTAGTGGTAGGCTTACAGATAGGTATAGCAATAATCATACAAGCAGGTAGGTTAATGTATTATTATGAATTGCAAATTAGTTTAACAGGTTGTAAATAAGAATAAGGATTACGTTTTGATTTAAATTGATAAATATCGGTTAAGCACGCGATTTTAAAAAGGTACCTAAACTTAAGGCGACTGATGCTGTCAGATTAGTTACTCGAAACTAGCTAGCAAATTCAAATGACCTAGGTATCAATAAAATAAAAATTACCGAGAAAAAACAGTTGCATTTAAGAATATTTTCTTAAACATGCGCGGAAATATTGTCATTACTTTTGAATATAGAACACGCGAAGTATCATATTTAGGTAGACTGAAAAACCAAAATCACTTCCCGGCGCGTTCTCGCTCCGGCAATGTTGTATGAAACGGTGTGCTGTTTGAATTTAGAACTCTTTCATCTATCGTACACATTGCGTTCTCGTGGCTAGCCACAGATGCGTTTACCTTTCGGCACAAACTGTAAAAAAAAAAAAATTGGCGATAAAGCGGAGTTCGTTGTTATTTGGTTAATAAAAAATAAATTTATTATATAAAAGACCCTTTTTTATTTCCTTGCATTTTTTTAAGAAAAGCACTATATATGCCTCGGCCGAAATGGCAATTGCCTGTCTCGTATCATTGAAGTCCTCGCCTGTGGCTCGGCCTTCAAACTCATACTCGACCTGCAATTGCCTATTTCGCTGCCTTTGCAATAATGTACTATTAATTCTAAAAAAAGTTTTTTTTGAACTCAATGTTGCAACGAAATCTTTATCTAAACTATTGGTAAAAGCATCGATCATAGCTAAGTAGACCGCTGACAGACAGACAGTAGTAACTAGTTTTTAGATCGATCATATCAACGTGATAACCGATATTGATATTACAAATCGGAGAATGCAAATCGTTTTGTATTATAAATACTGTTGGTATTTATAATAACTGTAGGTAAATTTATTATTGTGTAGTCTATAGAGATGTGAATAACGACTTGAAAATATCAAACTTTATGCTTATACTTTTTTTAATAAACAACTTTTGCAAGTACTTAACTGCTTTTTTTATAACAGCATGACAATTATTTTCATTTTAAACTTAAAACTTATGTCACGTTTCAAAAGCTAAAATCCGATTATAACCTGAACATATCCAAAAGAATATACATTTTCAACACTAATGGCCTTACTTATAAAATATGTCAAAAGCTAAACAGTGCTTAAACTATTGCCATCTCTTACCACTGGGTAATGACAAACAGTGACAGGGCTGGGCTAACTTTAAGCAATAATTAAATTTAAATTGCGTTTATAAGTAGGGCTGTAAGTATCTAACTGTCGTGGTTTAATTTGGTTATGCCATATTTTAAAACTTTTGATTTTGCAACTACTATGCTTGCTTACCGTGATAAAAATAAGGTTCAATATACTTACGTGCCGTTCTGTGAAATAAACTGCTTTATTGCATAAACGTAAGCGTAATATCATCAGATAATTAAAAAGCACTAAACGATAAGTGAGTTTGTTTAGATGCTACACTAAAACTGCTCTGCACTGCACTGGTCTTCTTAATTAAATGCTGTGTTAAAATGCTTGTCGCTTAGATGCCCATATTTAAGGTGGCCCCTTAAATATGGGCATCTAAGCGACAAGCATTTTAATTTTTAAAAAGCGGAGGGAAAATTTTATACAAACGGAATACCAAAATGATATATAATTTAGACAGATTTACACTATACTATTGTAATAATTGTATTTGTATAGTATTTATCTAGGTTCCTGGGCAGTTTTTATTTCAAATTACTTACCTAAAATGAAATAAACACCAATCGCATTTTACACATTTTTTTCATTGAAAATGTGATTGGCGTTAATTTCATTTGAGGTAAGTAATTTAAAATAAAAATTGCCCACGAACCTAGATAAATACAATAAAAATACAATTATTACAATAATATAATGAAAATCTGCTTAAATTAGTAATCATTTTGGTATAACGTTTGTATGAAAATTTGCCCTCCGCCGGCCCCTTAAGTCCCTACGGTAGGTAAAAAATAATAAACGTAGCCGCTTTTAAAAATACCAAATTTTTACAAAGTGTCTTTCGATTTATATTTTGGATGACTTCAAAAATAAACAAAACTCTAAACTCAAACTTGCAATCAACAAGCAAACAACTTGCCATCCAAAAATTTACTCAAAAAAATCTTCTTCTGACCTTATTTGCATAACTGTTTGAATTCGTGCATTTGTATGTTTGTTTGTGACCCGTCCCGTGCAAATAGCGAAGTAGATCGGTGGAGGAATGACAATAGAATTTGAGCTAGTGAAAATTATAATCTTACCGTTGGATAACGGTATGATTGAGGAAATCAAGCAACGTTGTGTCTGTAACCATTTGAATAGGTGACCGCTAGTGGCAAGAGAGCTTCCTGCCTTGATTGATTCCCTCGCAATGGCTTTGATTCTATTAATCCCTCGCTTCCGCTCAGCATTCTACTATAATTTATTATTTAGTAACTAAATAAATCTATTCACGCCGGATTCAATAACTCTTAACTGCGGTAAAGTCCGTTAGATATCATATTTTATAACGGAATTTCATCTACAATAACAATTACTTGTACCTACTGTACAGTCGGCTACAGTAAGGTAATTACAAAATCTCGTTTCGTGGGTTTGATCCCCATTGATACTGACAAAAAAATATTCGTTGTTTATTTATTTTGTATTTTTTTTTACGTTTTTCTATCCCAAATTATAGTGACAGTTGGATGAAATGATAAAAATTTTCAATTAAATAATTAATTATTTAATTAATTTGCCCGTGGACGTTAGACAGGCATCATCACTGCTTATCTTCAAAGCAAAACTTAAACAATTCTTTAGCAAAGATCCCCCCGTTCTATAATCGACTATTAGCTCTCCTCTCATTCTGTATTCTTTTCCTACACTCAAGTAGTAGCATTTAGTTGTTAGGTATAATATATATTAGTATGTTTTGTTTTTTGTTTATATAAGTATTAGGATGTTATGTATAAGTTTAGTAGGTTCCTGCAGTTTAAATTATTAAATTGTTATTTTTACGACACATGTGCACCGCCGTCCGTCACTGCTCTATTCAATTACTTTCCATGCTAAGGTTGCCTGGAAGAAATCGCTTTCAGCGATAAGGCCGCCCATTGTACTTTATTTTTGTTACGCCTAGTTTTTGTAATGTATCCTTGTGTACAATAAAGTGTTATCTATCTATCTATCTATCTATTAATGTAATAATTTAATACAAAATATATAATATTTTATATTATAGGTAAGCGTAGTGTAGGACACCCTCCGGCAAGGTGGGGCGACGTTCTGCGAAATGTAGCAGGCACTGGAGGAGAAGAGCCGAAGACAGGGCTCAGTAGCGCGTCTTGGGAGATACCTACGTCCAGTGGACTGATATAGATTGATGATGATGATGAATACAAAGTTGGTAGAGTCTGTTCAGAAAGAGAGTCGTCGTGGGATTGGAGGGCGCTGCTGTGCTTAACTACCTTTTTTGTTTATTGGGCAATACAATAGCGCGTCTGTTGCGTTTTGATCCTATCACAACTAGTGTACTATTCCTTTATTTAATTTTTATGATGCAAAATGCTGACAGAAAGAAAGGTATGAGTTGCCATATAAAAATCGAAACGTTAGTTCTCAATTTGGCCACGACGGCTCTCTTTCTGAACAGACTCTAGTGTGTGCATTGCTCTGTGGCGGAGCTTCTGCTAAATCCGTTGCGGAACCCTAAATCGCGTGGCACTACAGTTAGGCAGTTTACTCACGATAAACCTTCAACACTCCATTACCATGCCGTTAAAGATAACGATCAATTTAACTTTGATCCAAACGGGGGTCTTGTAAATAAACTAGTAAATTGTTATACGCAGTCATGATTCTTCAAAGCAGCACACTTCGAACCTAGTCTAAGGGCCCTATCTCACTTAGATACAAGTGGTGGCGTAATCAGCCGCGCCATCAACAAAATGTAGATAGCGTTAGCTGGGCATCTCTACTGAGACCGGGCAACGAGACACATCACGAGTTGGGGAAGAGGAGAAAGAGGAAGAGAAAGAGAGAGATAGAAAAATGGCGTCGTAATGCGTAAATTATTGTTTGCCTTGTTTTAAAGATATTAAACAGAGTTTTGACTAAGTATTAATATTATTTGTTAAGTATTATAACAGCTATCTGGTTTCAATAGTACAAGCTCTGCTTAATTTGGGGCTAGATAGTGTTGTGTGGATTGTCGACATTATTTTTTATTAATATATGCAATGAAAGAAATAAAATATATTTATTGACCACAAAAAGATACAAATAGGCATGATACTTAACGGGTAATAGTAGCTACAGACATTGCGCATGATCAATGGATAGTTTTCGCCTTAATAATAGATAGAAAATACTTAATTGCTCACAAAAACTTAGATACAGACAAATGGTACATAAAAACTTAAAAACTATTTCTAGAAACAACATGTGGTTTTAATAGCTAAGCAGCGATATCTACCAAATAACCGTTGGATACAGCTGTATAGAGGGTTACTCACTTGTAAGGTGATTTCGTATATTTAGTAAAAATCTAAGACTAGTCGCATTTGTCAATGTAGACACCATTTTGAACTTCGATTGCAATATAGACAAGGAACGATTGCAACAATATTTCATGTTGGCGTAATAAACAAGAAATAGCGAATAGGAGCTTCACGTTGTAATATGTATGGCAACAAATAGATAGCGGTCGAAAAATGATAGCACAAGATACGTGATCGCTCTTCTTTGTCACTATCATCTATTATTGTTGGTATCAAACTTTTGAGAGCAACAACACAATCCCCGGCTGGTGTCCGCTTGGTTGTGCAACTAATTGACAGCGACTATCCAATCACTCGCTGGTAACGCAACCATGGTGTCCTAGTGAGACAGGGCCCTTAGAGGCGTACAGTCGACTACATTAGCTCAAGCATTAAATATTCTTGGTCTCGTGCTTTAAACGATTAGTGACTGACCCGATTTGGATGAACCTACTTCAGGTAATTTGCATATCGAATTAAAAACCGGACTTACGAACGAAATACTTCTTTCTTCTATCTATAGGTATTTTTTATTTTACTAGGCTATATTAAAAACATGTATTGTATTTTGTACATTTTGCATTTATTGTATTTAATCTATTCTACCAAGCTTATTAATCTAAAATGTATACCTACTTACTACTGTCTATAAACCTCGGCCTACCTCCATGTTGCTTTACCCTATACACAGGGTCCATGTGATACCGACGTGTATGCAATAAATATATTGAGTACTGAGTTTATAAAATTTAAAAGAATGCCTCCTTTCACGACTTTTCCCTAACTTTCATGGTTTCGGACTTGGCGATAACCGCCCGCCCATTTCAAATAACCACCCTGTATATTTTTGACGTGACAACATCTTATAATTCGATGGAGCCGGCTGCACGCACAAAAAAAAAATAAGACTCAAGCGGCGTTACCTCGCTCTGAGGCGTTCCATTTAAGACTTGAAGTGCAAGCGAGGGTGCGGAACGAGCGACAAAGAGCCAAAATCGGCCTCCGCGTTCGGCAGCGGTCGACATCTGTGTCTCTCTCCTACTTAAGTGAGCGATGCGTCCGCGTGGACAGCTGTATCTGTATGACGTTGTCACGTTCAACTATCGTCAGTTAACCGACTTTACAGACAACCGATTTTACATTTTCGCAATAAATGAATAAAGATATATATTGATGATGATGATGATGAAGCAAGGTACATCAGTGTTTAATTTTACTATTCATTGGCACATAAAATAATTATTACAGCTTAAATTCACTTTGTACCAATAAAGACATACATTTCACTCTTATTGGCACATAATATAATAATTACTTCGATTAAAATGCATAGGCGGACAAAATAATCATAAAAGTACTTGAACGTGTTTTAATTTTAAATTAAATTTCCATAAACAGGGTGTTGACATTATAAAAAGGATTATTGAAGTAAATGGAGACAGCGGGAGAGAAAACAAGGTTATACTCTAAAATTACACGGCTCAATTGGTAGACTGCTTTCTACGCTGTAGGGCGTGGGTTCGATCCCCATTGAGAACAAATACTTGTATGATGAAAATAGATGTAGAGGTTTGTTCTCTGTCTGGGTGTTATATTGTCTCCTAAGTATTGTTCATAAAAAAATGTGTATTGGTATTATATGAACTATCTGTATCTCATAGTCCAAGCTTTGCTTAAATTGGGGCTAGATAGTGTTGTGTGGATTGTGACCAAGTCCACTGCTGGACATATCCCTCTCATATTTTTGGCCGTTGCACTAGGCTTGGCAGGCACTAACAAAGCACAAACAAACATACATACACGTAATCGCATTATCAACTTCAGGTGGCCATTTGCCTTTTCTGTCACAATTCGCTTTTTATTTTTGTTTGACGCGTAATAAGCCAATTACTATTTTATTTTACAGTAATAAGGTTTTATTACCACATTAGTGGGCGTACCTCATTACAATAGGCCTTATAACCCCTACCACGAAACCTAGATCTCAACTCACAAATGCATTCATTAAGACGCTAAGCGGTCATGAATTCTGCAATCAGAACTCAACATCTGTTGATGAGCGCTCACTGCGCTATTAAACTGAGTTAGGTTTAAGTTAGGGAACTTCCTATAACATTTGCATAACGGGCGGGCCTTACTATTGGATCTCGATTCTAAAACTCTTATAACCTATTTATAATTGTTTTTTCATCTATTCATGGATTATAGTCAGTTGTCACTTATATGTGTGTTTATTTTTGTTCATCCTCATCTTATGGGCTATGCTACACGGGCGGTTATCCGCTATTGCGTCATTGTGCGCGGGACCTTCTCGCTCGCTCGTCGTTCGTGCACTTGCGTTCCATAATGCGGGTTCATGTTGAAATGAACAAAAGACAGCGAAAAACCGCGTCCCGTATAGTTTAATGGTCTGCGGAAGCTTTGTCGAGCGGATTCCCGCGGCGGGAGAACCGCCCGTGTAGCATGACCCTATATGTGCACTACCCAACCTATCTCCTTATTACCCAAAGGCTAGCTGGTAGATAATGCTATCTAGCATTAAGTTCGCCTGTGTACAGTACTTTTTAATTTTGTGCAATAAAGAATTTTCTATCTATCTTTCTATCTATTGTATGCTGGTGCTAAGAAGCAAATAAATAGTTGTCTAAGTCTATGTCTAAAAAGGTGCTGTAAGTTTTAGGCGTTAGTATGTGTGTCGGTTTGTATGCTGTATGTGGCCCCGTAGCTTCGAAACTTTTGCTCCGATATGACAGCGCTTTTTTTTTGTTCCTGCCTGCTTTTTTGCGCTTTTTTTATGTGGGGCATAAAGTGGGATAAGGGCAGGAACAAAGGGGCAGGAAGAAGAAGAGAAGAGGTTAATGCTTTTTTTATACAGCTGATAGTTCTATATTTAAATAAATAAATATTGATGACAATTCGTACAACACTATCAAGCCCCAAACTAAGCAGAGCTTGTACGATGGGAAAGAAATATAGCTGATATAATAATAAATAATATAATATAATAATAAATATAATAATAAAAATACTTTAATACACAATCATCTGCGTTCACCACACAAAGTAACTTTATTGTAAGTTTTTTTAGTATTTTTAGTACTTAACTTGTCTATTAATCGTCTGGTTTCAGAATCTAAGCACGTGTTCAACAAATCATGGTTTTACAAGAGCACTTTCACATGTCAAATTAAACCGCTGTTTCATTTTATGGGACATGGTTGCCTTATTTGACATTTGAATGGACAGTGCGTATAATTTGATGGCAAATCTATGTTAGTTTAAACATGCTTGTGATTTAACTTCAAAATAAACCTCATTTACAATGATTTGTTACCGACTTCCGTGGAATTTGCTGAATAAAATACTCTATTTGCTTTTCATACGAACTACGACGATTCCGAATTTCCACAAAATTGGTCCAGCCATTACGGCAAAAGCATCTAACCATCTCAATTATTTGTCTTTTAAGAAAAGATTTTCAGTACGCCTGAAAGAGGCTCCTTTCGTGCATTTAAAAATATTTGTTTTAAACCAGCGGCCGAACACGGCTTCACTTGCCCTGTTCCCGTTACTTTTTCGGGATAAAAAGTCCACCATCCTATGTCCGTCTTCTGGTTCTAAGCTACCTTCCCACCAACTTTCAGCCAAATCTGTTCAGCCATTCTTGAGTTATAAATAGTGTAACTAACACGACTTTCTTTTATATACATACTAGTGGCCGCCCGCGGCTTCGCTCGCCCGTTCCCGTAACACCCCGTTCCCGTTGCTTTTTCGGGATAAAAAGTATCCTATGCCCTTCTCCCGGTTCTAAGCTACCTCCCCATTAATTTTCAGCCAAATCAGTTCTGCTGTTCTTGAGTTATAAATAGTGTAACTAACACGACTTTCTTTTATAAATAATATAGAATATAACAAAAGAATAAACTCTCGCAAAAACAATTACACTCCCAAGGATTTTAAAAGAGGAGTCAAAGTTCACTAGCCTTCACTCGAACTTGCTCGGAATTCTGCTAGTTATTCTTATAAATGCAAGGAATTTCGTTACTACAAACCCATGGTAGGGGTCCATAAGGAAGCTCAAACGTAGTGGGCCGCGTAGGCGTATCACAGCCATTAGGAATCAAACAATATTGTAATTACGCCCTAATTAGCACGTTAGTCCTACAATTTAATCGGGGAATCTTGTTAATTGAGTGATTAAAGATATATGCTGATAATCTAGAAATGAATTGGTGCTGAACTGCTTTAATTCAACTTGGTGGGGGTTTTGCTTGGAATTGGGTTACTTTAGGATTTATAGTTGGGGGATGAATTATCCCCCAGATCATGGCAAATGGCAAATTCATCATCCGCACTTGGTGTGCGGACTGGTTTCCGCAAGTAGGCTGCTGGCGGGTCCTTTTTGCGTGACGCTTGACGCGTGTTGTTCGAACTTTTTTAGGTTCTACGACACGCCGGTTTCCTCACGATGTTTTCCTGCACCGTTTGAGAGTACTGATATAGTGCACATGAATTTTTCAACAGAAAAACTCATTGGTTCACGATTGGATTTGAACCCACGATCGGAAGGCGGGGCCGCTACCACTAGACCACCTGTGATCATTCATGACTGTGGGATACAAACATTATGTGTCAATTAGGGTTATGATTTGGCAACACTTGATTTAAAAATTATTGAAACAAAGGGTTAATTAGACAGTGAGCTGTAGCAACGTGCCCTACAATGCACTGCTAGGTTAGGTACTCGTAGTTACTAACCCATAGGGAACCCTAGTGTGGGGTCAGAGCTATTTTACATACCACACACACAACAATGTTGTTGTGTCTGTTCAATGTTTATGTTATTATATAACTTAACTTAAACTTAACCAACGAACAAGGCACTTCCTACTTCCCGCTGCTAAGTTACTACCACAGTGCCATTGCACATGCACGTGGCATATGCACCTACGGAAAAGACGTGTTAATGCCGATTAAACTTTAATTCCAACTGCTCATACTTTGCTACTGACAGTGACACCCCAACTTAAGCTATAACACCGAAATTTTACGGCCTATCTGGCCTAGAGCGCTGGTGGCCTAGTGGTAACGGCCCTGCCTGCGATCCCGGCGTATCGTAGAACCTAAACAGTTCGAAAATATGAGTCAAGTGCTCGAAAGAAGCCTCTTTGAGGCGCACTTAAAATCCTTTCACCACACTTGGATCGAAAGAATCTGTGACACGATGAGAAGAAGACGGCCTATCTTAAAATAGCACCAGCAAATAAATAAAATGATAAAGTTATATTTGTTTGCAACAATACTTTTTTCTGTGCTTTTTTATGATGACAGACAATCTTCCCAATATCAAGTGGATTTAAAGGAATATACAATATAGTAGTCGGTTGTCATAAACGTGTGCTTGCCAATCTGATTTTCTATAGTTTCTACAAATAACTTAAGTAGGAATAGTAAATACCTGATATGAAAATTACTCTTTTTAACTTATTTTTATTTAAATATGATATTTTACAAAATCTGCGTAACGCGCGGAAGTGCTGCCGATTTCGGAATCACACAAAGCTAAACATCGGCCCGTTAAGTTGGTATCCGTGTTCATGTTAAAAGGCTCTCCAACATAACATATTTATCTTCTGAAGATTTACACATTTATAAAGGGAAGATGCCAAAGTATTATAAATAGAGACTAATAGCGAATCCAGTAGCAATATCTATTGGCTATTTATTAATGTTTTTAAAACGCAGAGTTAGAATTGGCAAGAGTGGATATAATATTTATTTTATTCTTATTAATGCACCAATTCATGTTTGTATGAAAGAAGAGTTTAATGCAGCAGTTTGTCAGTGTTTTTGTTTTTGTTTTTGTATTGTTTTTTAATTGCTATTTCCGTTTTTTCTGCTTCTATCATGTTATTTCTTTGTTTTTAAATACCGCTACTTACTTATTTTTTTTCTGGTTCGGCTACCACCTACAACGTCGAACATTGGAGTATGCTTAAAACCAGCCCTGTGCATCAATTATGTATGTTGCACAGAATTAGTGCTGAGCCTACTCCTATTGTCAAACTGTAAAATTTATATAATATGTTTTCTTTTTATGTGTTGTGTCTTATTTGGCAATAAACTTTTTTGTATTTTTTTTAGTTTCTACCAGCCAACCTTGACGGGTGAAAAACAGAGAGGTTGGCGTGCTAAAATATGTTGTTTTGTATTGTAAAAGGATCATACAAATAAATGGTAGGAACCAAGCCGTAGTTGCCTGTTCTCCTAGACTTGGTCGCGTGGAAATGGCACCAAGCTTTAAGACGTTTCAAAGTGATCCTTATGATACTATTAAATACATATTTAACTTTGAGTTAACAACCCCTTGAGCACCCTAAGTCCCAACACCATTAACTTGAGCTTCAACGCGGCTCTAAATTCTAAGACTGGCATAAGTTAATCACATACGTTAGAGAAAACGAGCGATTGACTCGTAACTTAGTTAATACGACTTGTGAATAGGGCTGCCAATAGAAAGATAAATGTTATACAGGGTTATTCATTATTAACTGCAAATACTCAGGAATTAGGTTCAACAAATAGAATAAAAAATATGTATGAAATTATTTTTTTTAAATTTGATCAAAAAAATTTTCAAGTTTTTGTATCAAAATTTTATTTTTATTAATTTCTTTACGGCTATTGCATAATGATTGCCACGGAGAACAGGACGATGACCCACCCAGGCGGTGACTGAACGCAGAGTGTCGCTCACGGCGCGCGGGCGCGGATCAAAGGTCAAAATAGGTCAGGCGCCAATGATTTCTTTATCGATTTTCTCGGGATTTTCATAACAAAACTTAAAAAAAATCATTTCATAAATATTTTTTATTTTATTTGTTGAACCTAATTCCTGAGTATTTGCAGCTAATAATGAATAACCCTGTAGATACTTAGAAGTAACCTGCTGTTACCGGCCATTGTATGTATTCTAAATGTGTATGAAAAATGTATGTGTTTGTTGTTTTTCAAAGTAGTTTAACTTTACCAGGTATCTGGTTCCCATTTTACAAGTTCGGCTTAGTTTGGGGCTAGATAGTGTTGTGTGGATTGTACATAATATTTATTATTATTATTTATTAAGTGAGAGTCGGACTCCCAGAAGTTATAGGTATTTTTTTAACTATACAAAATAATGAATATTATGTATCTACATTAATGTAACTTATAAAAATTATTTGAAACTTAAACATAATTCTAGGGCAAATATTTAGTTAGATTAGCGTATTTCTATATATCGTGTATTTCTGTTTCGTTTTTAATTGTTAGGGCATCGTTTTCAAAATATCGCACTGTCAAAGTTCGGGACAGTGTGTGCGGATGTAAGCAAAACCCTATGTTGAAACTAATCGCCATCACATATAGCCTAGATGTGTACAAGGTTTTAAAGATTTATCATCTTGTTAGCTCAAACATTATCAGCCCTAAGTCCTAAGACAAATCCTAGTGCCGCCATGCCGGAAAGACGGAAATATTAGTTAGCACGTCTAAGCCTTAAAGCCTCAGGCACTTGTAATGCGCTTTGCTTTTTCTTGAGTTCGTAGCCTATTAAGGTAAGCGTTATTTCAGTTTAATATGTTTGTTGAGCTTAGGGTTCTTGGGAGACGGTGAACGTAATAACGGGCGTACACCGCTCCTTAGAGTAACTTTGCGGCTGACAAATGATAAACGGTTTAAGAAGGACTGTTGCCTATTCACAAGTAATCATGATCTCTCTTCTTTTGCTCCATATCGATGTAATAACGTCAAATAAATTAAGTAGATCACTGGTGGTCTAGGGTAGCAGCCTCGCCTTTCAATCCTAAGGACATGGGTTCAAATCTAGTTCAATGACCAATGAATTCTCCTGACGAAAATGTGCCATAAGGTTGATAACTCTCTAACGGTGAAAGAAAACATCGTGAGGAAACTGACATGTCGTAGAATTTAAAAAGTTCGAAATCTCGTGTCTCTTGTTCTCTCGTTTAAGGGATCCAGTGACAGCATAAGGAGAAGTAGATACTCGGCAAAATTACTTGATGACGGTCACCGCTGTATAAGAACCAGGGCTTAAGGATGAAGTCTTCCAATAATTTATTGGTTTCTGACGGGAATTGAAGCTGCGATAGACTTAATGCTTTCCTATACCGGAATCGATCTGCAATAAGCTTTAGTGACTTCCAATCGCACGCGGCTTTGCTCTATCAACCGCTTGAGAAAAGAGCCTGTAAGTAAGAGGTCCCGTGATGTGTTTTTAACTCTAGCCTCTTTGAAGCGCAATAAAACCCCTTTCAACACACTGGAAAAATAACTATAGTGGCACGATTAGATGAAGAGGTACAATAAGCTCACGACTACGAATACAAGGCACGGTAGACACGGTACTCTCAGATCTCTAGGTACCTAACTCAGGGTACCTACCTATGTAAGTACTTTACAAAAAACAACTGCTATGACCTATGAGTTTTTGTGTTAACTAAGTATTTATACTACCTACCAAATTTTGTATGCTAGGTAGATAACCTGATATGATACTTATTTAAATTCGTTCGCTGGGCATAACTTTAGAAAGATAATATTATTGCTGTTTTTGCACCTACGTACTTACTTTATTGCTTACATAATGAAGATTCGAATTGGTTAATGTATAAAATACATCGAATAGCTTAAGCTAAACAATATTGTAACTGTGAGTCTAAGATTAAATAAATAAACAAAAAAAATATGTGCACTATGCCAGTACTCACGGTGAAGGAAAACATCGTGAGGAAACCGGCGTTTGAAAGAAATAGTGACACGATAAGAATCTTGAAATATGTTAAAATCTGCAAAGTGAAAATCAAGTTTCTTTTACCCACTTTTACTTTGCTGTTATCAGCGTCTTAACCTGCTGTTTAGTGTTGGTAAACGTGGGCTTTGGTAGCGTTTAGTTAAAATTATCTCGTGTTCACCCACTCGAACTACTCAACACCTCCTTCGTGAAGTGTTCTATGAGTCTTGATACTTGAGATATTGTAATGGGCTTAAATTAGTATTTGCTTCTGTATCAGTGACAGATGGCTTGTGTGAGTATCATAATATCTGTACAAAAAAAAGTTTTTTAGCTGTTGTGTGTTTTGTAGAGCTCTTTGTGAAGGGCTCATCAGGGGAAGTACTATCACCATGCTATATACTTATTGCTGTGTTTCGCTTTGAAGGGTACCGGTGAAATAGCTGGCTCGTAAGGTACGTCTGTAAGCCTCAAATTGACGGACGCAGGGCAGGGCAACTGATCCAAATCAGCGCCATTAATCATTTAGTTTTAAACGTAATTCAAGTATCAAGTGCGTTATGTTGCCGTTTAGCGCGGCACGTGCCACTAATATAAACCAAGGAGCTGGGGAAATTAAATAAATTATGAATTAATTATGGATGTTAAACATGCTTATTGAGAGCCGTATTAAACAAAGTTCCTTCTGTCTTCTTAATTAAAACAAATTACTCTTCTCATTTATGGGTTCTGTCTATCATCCCGCGATCCGTATTACCGTAATATTTAGTAAGTAAGATTAGTATAAGTTAAGTTAAGCAATACTGTTTTTTAAGGTAGGTGAAGGCTTATTTTATTACCTAATTACTACCTAATTATTTTTCATCTCACACGAACCGAGCCTCGAAGAACCGACAACCGTTGGGCAATAAAGCTGTAACACGCACACCATTTCATTTATTTTTTAGTTTATATTGTACTTAGTTGTATTTTTAGTTTTAATTATGCTTTTGATCTATTTTCCTTGTTATTTGTTTTGTGTGTGTTTACTTTCTTGGCAAATAAATGATTTATCTATCTATCTATCTAACAAAGGTTCTTAAATGGCGACCACGAGCTGGAAGACGAAACGTAGGGCGCCCACCCACCAGATGGACCGACGACATTAATAAGATCGCGGTGAATGCGGAAGTCGGTGGATGGAAAGGGCTCAGAAAGGGGTTATGTCTCTTATATTATGTTACATGTATAGCATGTACCTTAAAATGCTAAGTGTCTGCAAATAAACATGTTTTCCTTTTTTTCCTTTTCTTTCTTATTATTTTTATTTATTTATAATCAACTCTCAATTTGATACATAAAATGAGCCTAATTCCAGAGCATTACCCGATCCTGCTATTTGCAATCATTCTACAATAACAATCGGTTCCTAGTACGCTCGTTTCATAACGATAATAAAATAACAGCTAGAAAGGGGGGATTCTCTTTCCTAGAATATCGATTTACTGAAATAGTCAATTTGTATTTCTGTCTTGTCCATGGCTTACTAAGTTGAAATGGCGCCCGGCTGGAGTTTAATGACCATATTATATTGTGAAAGGATCATACCTAAAAACATCGGTTGTCTGTAAAGTCGGTTTACTGAAGATATAGTTGAACGTGACAACGTCATAAGAAAATACACTTGAATTGAAATACACAGATGTCGAACGCTGCCGAACGCGGAGGCCGACTGGGCCTCTTCGTCGCTCGTTCTGCGCTCTCGCTTGCACTTCAGAGCGAGGTAACGCCGCATGAGTCATGTTTTTTCGTGCGTGCAGCCGGCTCCATCGAATTATAAGACGTTGTCACGTCAAAAGCACTAAAAACCAAGGCCATGTTTCTAGCTGGTGTGTAGAAATGGAGTGTTAGTTCATTTTACTCAAGACCTGTCCAGTTAAGGCAGATTTTTTCCATTTACGGAATAGCGCTATCCTTCGTATAAAAATGACAGTTCTTGTTTTTGACAAGGATACAAAAAGAGATGGATATATTTTATCTGACAGATAATTTTGACGTGACAACGTTTTATAATTCGATAGAGCTGGCTGCACGCACGAAAAAACATGACTCATGCGGCGCTACCTCGCTCTGAGGCGCTCAAGTGCAAGCGAGAGCGCGGAACGAGCGACAAAGAGGCACAATCGGCCTCCGCGTTCGGCAGCGTTCGACATCTGTGTATTTTTTTATGACGTTATCACGTTCAACTATCGTCTGTAACTTTACAGATAACCGATTTTTATCTATGTATTGAAAAATTAGGCCTTAGTTCACAAAGCCATAGGGTATAACCGAACAGACAAATTGCAGAAACTGAACTACATGCAACGATGATAGAGAGGTTAAGAAACTTATGTTCAGACGAGCTGAAAGTGTCGACAACTAAATAAAGCTGATTCTAGAAACATCGAAACGCAGTGATTACTATCGATTGATTTATCGATGTTGTTCTTTAGTCAACTCTGTTTTCAAATTGCATTCGCTATGCTGAAAGTGAATATATTACAACCAATGGGCGAGAACTATGCAAATCTACTCGTACTGTAGAGTCTGTTCAGAAAGAGAGCCGTCGTGGGATTTGAGGGCGCTGCTGTGCTTAATCATCTTTTTTATTTAGTGGGCAATACAATAGCGTGTTTGTTGCGTTTTGATCCTATCACAACTGATGTACTATTCCTTTATTTAATTTTTATGATGCCAAATGCTGACAGAAAGAAA
Organism: Thera britannica; assembly: GCA_939531255.2. Lineage (NCBI taxonomy): Eukaryota > Metazoa > Arthropoda > Insecta > Lepidoptera > Geometridae > Thera > Thera britannica. The sequence continues at coordinate 9,334,444 of OW618042.2, read as the reverse complement.
GGGTTGAGTTGTCATATTAAAATCGAAACGTTAGTTCACAATTTGGCCACGACGGCTCTCTTTCTGAACAGACTCTACCAACTGTTTGGGTAAGTAACTTCTTCTTCTTCTTAAAAAGATCTTAGCTCTTATCGGGATTTTGATGCAGCTTTTTAAGACTTTCAAATTCGAATCCTTGACTTTCATAAACGACATGACAGCGACCTTTCTTTTACCTGGCTCACGTAACTTATTCTTGACCTTCTTCTTCCCCGTTTTCCTTCAGCCTTTCTTTCAATGATGTTCTTTAAGTAGCTGTCATGTCGTAAAAGATGTCCAAACATTTTTCCTCTTCGGTTTTGTATTGTCTCAAGTATAACTCTTTTCTTTACTCGCTCTAAGACCTCTTCGTTCTTAACCTTTTCCGTCCTACAAATTTTCTCCATTCTCTGCCAGCACCACATTTCGATAGTTCGGTAGTTGTCATAATATCTAATATCTACCACTATTTAAATTGAATGTTCAATATTTTTTACATTATGGTAGATACTCCAATTGTGGTATTAATTGGTAAAAATTTTAAATTGTAGAAATATGTTTGGTTCCTTTATAAAATTCTTAAAACAATTTTAAATATTCATTTAATCGTTACAGGATTAGTTTCCCTCCTTATTAGTATAGGGTTGTCCGTCATTGCTGAATAGAACTAAGTGCAATAAGATAATTTAACTATATGTATAAGCCTAATTACGCTACTAAAGCTAATAATTATGATACGTTTAAAATGCTTAAAAAAAGTGTTTTTGTTAATAGCTCATTTAAAAAAATATTTATTAGGAGGTAATGATAAGGTTTTTGTAGATAACCTATTTAAAAAATCTTACATACTTATATTATTTAAAAAATTGGGTAGGTACATCAGCCTATTAAGGCACATCAGGGAGCAGAACAACGAAGCCCTCAAACAATAAACAATAATTATGTCCCCATCCAACCGTAAACAGTCACCGTATAGTCGAAAACGGCAGGAAGGAAAATCATCATCAAAGTGGTACTTGTACTTTTTTATAATAAAGACTTGTACTTTTTTGTATTTTTTTAATATTATTATAATATTATTTTCGTAGGCTCCTTTTCTTAGAAAATTATTTCTCCCTAGACAGAAGCTGACGACAGCCCTAAGCTCATAAAAAGGGTGACAACTTCACAGTAAAAATTATATCCTTTAAACATCTGATAAGTTCGGCGCGGCAAGGCGGTGCCTTCTCATAAATAACCGAAATATTACACGTGTATCCAGTCGGGAATCTTTATTTATTAAGATGTAACCCGCGATACTAGTATTTATGAAGTAGCCTTAAAGCGACGGAAGCCAAAATCTTAAATGCATTGGCTTTACAAAATAAAACAAAAAAACATTGCAGCTGTCTGTTGCCAGCCAAAAACACATTTCCGTCGAATTGGCTAACCCTAGACTCTAGCTTTAAAACGTTTCAAAGTGATGTTTGTGATATAAATGTCAAAAATGAAATACTGTCGAATATATATATTTTTTTATTCAACTAGTTGATAGAACAATCATATGGCTCACCTGATGTTACGTGGTAACCATCGCCTATAGCAAAGTATTGCCTCATAGGTCACGCACATCACGAACGTGCCCTACGATGCACTATACTGCGTCCATCAACTTAAGGCATACAGATGTTCAGCCTCACGTGCCAATAATTTCAAGGTGAAATTTTCACCGGCACCCACACCCTTCAAACCGAAACACCGAATATCTTTACTTTTCTTTCATTTTATGGTACTTGAGATACGAAATTGTATCACTAGTTCCATTTATTACGAGCAATTACGAGGGAATATCCTCATTTGTCTTTAATGGTACTAAGGAAACAAAGTTGTGTCACTTGTCATCAAACTACTACTGACAGAAGGGCAAATAAACGATTTTGAATTTGACTTTCCATTCATTACGATGTATAAAATAATATAGCTTTACCACCATCAGCAAAATTTAAATAGGGAACACATTTTTTTTATTTAAAAATAGATCTATCGGTTTTGTATCACGGAGTTTTAAATGTTCCTGTTTATGAAAATTAAATAAACTGTAATAAATATGAACATGACTAGAGTAGACCAATCGAAACCGACTCGCCTTAACCAGATATTGTCGAATAAGGATATAATTTTAAATATGATACTGACAGCCCTAGTGGGCAAGTAGTTTAATAGGTCGGTTAATTTTGTTGATGTTAGTAGTTGTGTGGTAAGTGTTGAGTTACTCGCCTCTTTTGGACTATTACGTTTTTACCCGGCGGCCGACAAGACAGTTATTTTATTGATTTGACGTGACAGCGTCTTATAATTCGATAGAGCCGGCTGCACGCCTGAAAAAACATGACTCATGCGGCGTTACCTTACTCTGCGGCGTTCCATCTTTGGCTTGAAGTGCAAGCGAGAGCGCGGAACGAGTGACAAAGAGTCACAATCGGCCTCCGCGTTCGGCAGCTTTCGACATCTGTCTCTCTCCTACTTGAGTGAGCGATGCGTCCGCGTGGACAGCTGTATGACGTTGTCACGTTCAACTATCGTCAGTAAACCGACTTTACAGACAACCGTTTTTTTTTATTTTGATTTTTTTTGCCTTAAACTTACTTATTTATCTAATAGTGTGAACAATAGTGTGTGTGTGTGTGTACAATAGGTTCTTGAAATTATGCAATGACCATTATTTTATTGCAATGCTCTTACAATTATATAATGGTCACAACTAACAGTACTGTAATCTAAATAGCATGCAAATTATGATTAAAATGTAAATTCAGAGACCCACCAGACACTAACGACATTGACCCACTAACGACATTGTTAAGATTGCGGGAAGTTAGAGGATGGAAAAGGCAGAATCGTTGTTCCTGGAAATGTGTAGGGGAAGCATATGTTCAGCAGTGGACTTCCGTCTGATGATGATGATGATGTACGCATAATGTCTGCTTCTGAAATACCTGTTTTTTTGTGTAGCTTTGTTCTACCGTGTCTTATAAATGAAACCTCACTGTCGAAAATCGATTTATATTTTTATTGATTGAGTATCGCGGCAAGCAATATGTCAATCATTATTAAAAATGATATTTAATTTAGCTACGGGTTATTAAATAGATTGCGAACTCATGATCTTGTGACTTTATAGGTTGATTTGTCAGAATACAAAAAAAACAGTCAAGAAAAAAACAATTACAAAACTTTGAATTACAGAATTAATAGTGTTGTGTGGATTGAAGACTTAATAGCCGTTGGGTTATTGAGCAGTTTTAATTCTCTAAAAAGTTTTCTTTCTAAAAATATGGAGATAAATACAAAAAATAAGTTTAAAAATTTTGAGAAACCGACTTTATACAGCCAAACTGCTGAACGAAAATTTATATGAGACTAATCTGGAATTATAACCTGCCAAATAAAAAAAAAATATTAGATCAGCTCATAAATAACGAAGTTATGCACACAACCTTATTGAGAATCCTTTTTTATTTGAAGTCGGTTAAAAATAATTTTCATTATAAATCTACAAACCAGAGTAAAAAAAATATTTATTGATAATATCCACTCATTGCGGAATCCAACAATTTTGCAATCCGAATGTTTTAAATAACGTATAAACAATGTTTAATCTGATTCCAATACCGGCAAACGTCAGATAAAATTAAGAAATCAATGCATTTACAGACGTTTTTATTGCGCCAATAATTTCAATATCACTTAAGGCGGTTCAATAAAAATACTAATAAATCATAAAAGAACTCGAAGCTGTCAGATTTATGTTTCGCTTTTATTTTTAATGCAGTGCAGAATTATTTGTTGTTCGAGTACGCGAATCGGCAAAAAATATACCCTTTTTACTGAATGCTGTTTATTTGATACTAAATTCAAAGTCAGACGATTATTTTATTACAACGAGGATCACTGCAAACGTTTTATAAAGTACATAGACGAATGGGTTAATTTATACCAAAACTAGTAGAACAATCAAAAAATGTATGGCTTGGTTCCTAACGTTTTGTTATCTGTCATCCTTCCATTCACCTTCCATAGACTGCTTCTCCCGCATGGTATCCAACTTAGAAATTTTAGACGTGCTGAGTTCTAGTCTAGAACTAGAACTTCTAGCGCTGTTCTAGGTGACGATCAAACTTTATAAAGTACCTTTTTATTAGTTTGTGTTTTGTTTGGTTAGTGTAGTGACATCTCCATACTGGCTTTGTCCGAAGACCAGCGTTGGTTGCTGGCCAACCAACATATGCCGTTTTGCGACGCACAAAGCTAATCTCTGTAGTTTTTCTATAAGTAAGTTAGTTTAAATTGTTAGTGTGAGTTTTGATTCGTAAATAATCAATTTTTCTTTCAAAATTAAACCTTGAGCTGAACAGAGTTTGTAATCCTTAGAATGGATCATGAACTCTGTTCAGCCCATAAGCCATATTTTAGTCACAACAAAATTATAAACATTTGCACAATAATTAAAATAAGTTATAATTTGCATTTTTATTTTTATAATAGGATATCTTTATTTAATCTTGTTAGACATACTTGTTTACACAATGACGACACTCTTGACTTTCACAGATTAATGAAATACCAACACGGATTGTCAAATTAAACAATTGTAAATTAGGCAACCGTGAGGGAGAGCGTCAAGTTGGCAGCTTAGTAAGCGCCCTCTGTGTGGGGCCGACGACTGTCAGATTAGCTTCGTTTGACGCTCTGTCAACTGCGCGTCAACTTTATGATAATTGGAGTGCGACAGCCCTTAAAAGCTTTGACAGATAAAATTGGGCTTCCCCTTTGAAACGTGTCCACTTTTATTACGAATTCATTTAGAATTGGCAAAAGATATAGACGATGTTTGGTTAGTATAGACTCATGGTCAAAACATAATGCTTTTTGCAAAAGTGATTATGGAAGATAGAAAAAAAATTATGTAAAATAAGGTTTTTTTATAATTTATTTTTGATTTTAGCAAATGGAACAAGCGTATTGTTCAATTGATTAAGTGGTAACCATCACTTATAGCAGAGCACTGCCTCGCAGGTCATGCTCGCTAAAAACGTGCCCAGCGATGCACTGCCATTCCATGAACTTGAGGCTTAAAGGTTTAAAGCCTCACATACCAGTAAGTTCGACCAAGGTAAGGCGAAATCCACCTAATATGGGAAAATCATGTCCAGCCGTGGACTTATTCTGTTTGATTTTGAACTTTGAATTCTCGCGCTCATGCGTTCCGCTGTAGTGATTAGTGAAACGCTGTCAAATATCGCTGCCATATTTGACAACGCCACCGCAGAACGCTTTGATTTGCGTAATAGCCCCTTCCCACCGGTGTGTGATATCGCGCACGGTGGCAGATCAGCTCGCACGACACACCATGGGAACGGTCTCGTGCGCCGAGGTGCGCGGTAGCACAGGAGCCTTTTCTGTGTGCGTTGCCGTGCGTCGTTGTCGGCTGTACGTGATGATCTGCTGAACCACGCACCGTAGGAAGGCAGCATTAGGCTGACTGTTCAAATTGACGGGTACAAAATTCCAATTCAAATCAGAGCTCGTTCACAGCAATGAAGGCTCATTAACAAACGATTTAACTTATTAATGAGAATTTGTGATCGCTCGCTTTTAATTAAGATGTTCCGACAATCTCAAAAGCTCTTAAAATAATGCGGTGATTTGGTTACCATAACAAAACCATCAACAACTTCATCTATAGATAATAGTAGAGCATAGGGCCATAGAACATCTAGTAGGTGCCTGTGTAATTAGGCGACGCATCAACATAATATTTTGTTTCTAGGTTTGGTCGTGTGGAACTGGCACCTAGCTTTAAGACGTTTTAAAGTGTGATACTAATAAATAATACATTTTTGACTTTGACTTTGACTTTTGATCACTTAGATTTTTTAATCTTCAAAAAGCCTGCTAATGTTACAAGAGGGTGCATTATTTTAGTAGTAGTAGAGCTCTTTGTGTGTGGCTCGTCCGGGTGCGTACTACCACCATGCCTATTTCTGCCGTGAAGCAGCATTGCTGTGTTTGGGTGCCGGTGAAATTACTGGCACGTGAGGCTGAGCATCTATATGCCTCAAGTTGTTGAGCGCAGGGAAGTGCATCGTAGGCCTCGCTCCTGGCATGCGTGGCCTATGACGCAATGCTTTGTTATAGGAGATGGCTACCACTATACATCAGGTTCCACCTGCTAGTTGTATAAAAAAAGACCACCAGGGAATGATGATAAAATATAAGAGCATAGAAATCAATGTTAAAGTTAAAAACAATAAAGAAATGTTACCATTAACATAATCGTAAAAGATTTTATGGGTCTTTGATACACGATATTTGGTGCAGCGATAATATCGAGTTAAGTAACATTAATATTTCAAGTATTTATTTCCACAAAGAAACTTACAATTAAACAAATATTTACAAAATGTACAAAATACACAAGAAATAGTTGAGCTATCTGCAGATCGTTACAAACGATCTAGAGATAGCTCAACTGATCCAAATCAGTGCCAGACGGAAGCGTCCCCAAGACGCTGGCGGCATTGCCATGCTGAATAGCAAATGCTTATACGCTGCGCCAGATACCCACCAGCTCTTGGGTCACGCGTCGCTTCGAATATTGTTTCCAACAACAATACAAGATAGGGCACTGGCGGCCTAGTATGAGTAACCCTGCCTTTCGATCCTAAGGTCGCGGGCTTGAATCCAGTCATATGGATTTTTCTGTTCAGAAAAATCTACACAACGCGAGTGCTCTCAAACGGTGAAGGAAACATATGGCTTAGTCTGCTCTGCAGGTATTGACCATGCCTTTCCTGTGCATTAGACTGACTAAGCTGTCAGGATCGTATAGGTGCTGGGCAAGCTTATTCCACCTTAAATCCTGTCCCAGACACTATAGCGTCCCGCAAGTAGGGCTTGAATAATCACCAGTAATCATTACTATTACTATTACTATTACTACTAGCCTGTAGTGTCCCACTGTTGGGCAAAGGCCTCCCCCCATTTACGCCAGTCACTACGATCCTCTGCTTTAAGTTGCCAGTCCCATAATTATAATCATATAAATTTATAACTTGATGGACGCAGGGCAGTACATCATAGGGCACGTTCCTGACGTGCGTAACTTACGAAGCAATGCTAACCATGCAATCTTATAAGCGATGGTTACCACTTGAATGTAGCTTTCCAATGGTGAAAGATTTTTTTAAATCGACACAGTAGTTTTTGAGTTTATTCATTACAAACATACAAAAGTACAAATCTTTCCTCTTTATAATAGTAAGTATAGATAGTATAAATTTGGTATTTAACCACAAATTCTCGAAATAATGGTTTTTTGTTAGAACTTCTTGTTTGAACACGCGACGCAAATAGTACCTACTCGCCTTGACATACATCGTATTTGTAACCACTACTTATCAGTTTTTTATACATCGTATTCGTAACTTATCAGTTTTTTTTAACTACTTAAGTAAGACTTATCAGTTGCATTTCATTAGGTTCATTGTTCTTTTGCGGAAACGTTCACGAAATGTTGCCTTGACCTGTCGTTGCTATTCAAATCTTTATAGTAAATGTGGACAATGTGTATATTATACGCACTATAAATTCCCAAAATAAGCCAGAGCTTGTACTATGGGAACTATACTTATTGATAGCGGTTTTAGGCAGAGGACTCATCAATGCTTTGTTATAGGCTATGGTTACCACTTTACATCAGGTGGACCATATGCTTGTTTCATCAGCTAGTTGAATAAAAAAAACCACATAGTTTTTACCAGCCGCCATGGTCACGCACTGGCTCTGGTTTTGAGTCTGTGTGAGTGCTCACCAGTGTATTATACTGTGTGTGTGACGTTTCGACGTAGGATTTATTTAGTCAACACTCACACAGACTCAAAACTAGAGCCAGAGACAGAGCTAGACAGAGGTTCCACCCGCGCACTTTAAGGTTGTGGAATACCTCTACTACTGTATGGGGTTCTTCAAAAAACGCGTTTTAAAATATTTAGAGGGTCAACGCGCGAGTGATGCCTCTGGTGTTGCAAGCGTCTATAGGCCTCGGTAACCGCTTTCCATCAGGTGAGCCGTATGCTTGTTTGCTAACTAAATTCTATAAAAAAAAAAACTTCACTACTGAGACCGGGCAACGAAACACATCACTAATCGAGAAAAAAAAGAAAAATAATAAATAAAAAAATAAAAAAAACATTTTTAATGCCTCGTTATAAGCCTAGGAACTACATTATCATAATACGATCTATGCATCTTTTTGTGATTTAAATGCAGGGCTGCCAAAAATAATGTCGTGGGTTCAAATCCAGTCGTGTACTGAGTTTTTAGCCCAAAAATTGATGCTCTCAAACGGTGAAGGAAACCATCGTAAGGAAACCGGCATCTCGTACAACCTAAATAATTCGAAAATATGTGTCAAGTGCATGAAAGTAGCCTCTTTGGCGCACTTAAAATCCTATCACCACACTTGGTTCGGAAGAACCAGTACCACGATAAGAAGAAGAAGAATAAATGATTACATAATTAATCAGCGATTAAAATGCTAGCCGTATTTGTTCCCTTTTAGAAAATGTGATTTTGAATTCCATTTGAATGTAATTTTGAATTCCATTAGTTTTACGACCCAAAAATAAAAACAATTCCATTGTGAGATCAAAGAATAGTCATAATGGATTTTAAAATACCTACATAATTTGAATGCCGTTTGTTTAAATTCATTTTATTACCTGTTGAAAATAGTAAATTTTATGAAAGTGATTTATAGTTATTTTACCAAAAGCAAGCTTTGCAATACAGTTCACGTATTTATTTACAAAGACACAAACGTAAATTAGACTTTTTTTTAGATTATTATAAATTAACAACAGAATATACATTATTTACAAAAACTATTATTATAAAACAAGAAATAATTAATAAAAAAAAAAAAAAATTACATTTTAAAAGAAACTAGAAAATATTTTAATGAACTCTGTTTTCCACCAGGTATTACAGGTAGAAAACAGAGTTCAGATCACCGACCGAAATAAATAAAATTGAAAATAAATAATTATTAAAAAAAGAAAAAAAAAACTGTTTCGCAAATAAATAATTATTATATTCTGTTCAAAGAAATTTACAATAAAAATCTTTATATGCATTTTGCTTTCCTAGTTTGTTTAATAAGATTTTCAGAATTAAAATTTGCCCTCAATTAACTGCTCATTTATTTTTTCCCATGAAATCGCGATTCGCGCCGAGTCCGCGGTCAGATCACGACCAGTCGCCATGTCGCGTTTAGAATCGCTCTCGATACCCATCTTCATGGGAATCAGGAAAAACCAATAGAGCTTTATTCAATCTCAAATATTTACTTATAACTGAATAAGCAACTGTAAAACTCTGTGTGAGTGTGGTGGCGGTCCTGCCTACTGATTCTAAGGTCGTGGGTTCAGTTCCGGCGGTGCACCATTGAGTTTATCTGTCCAAAAATTGATTGTGCACTATTTTGCGAAATTACTGGCACGTGTGGCTGTCTATATGAGCTTTTTTGGTTCTACGACATGCCGGTTTCCTCACGATGTTTTCCTTCTGTTGTTTAGTACTGGCATAGTGCACATACATTTTTGAAAAATGGTCTGGATTTGAACCCACGACCTTCGGATCGGAAGGCGGAGCACCACTGGACCACCAGTGCACTCTTGATAGGTTTTTATACATTAAATTCGATAAGAAAGAACGCGTTTGACCTCGGAAAACTTCCTGGTTTTCTGAGAACAACTTACTCTTTATTTTTGATCAATGGCAATATGTAATGGTGACCTTGACACGTTGACAGCAAAATTGACGGGTATGTTCATAATGGTCATACAGCAGTCATTTAGCTTAGTAGACCGATTATTCTTTATTTATACTTATAGTGATAGAATCAGAAATGAGGATTTCCGTAGAAGAACCAAGGTCACCGACATAGCTCTTAGAATTAGTAAGTTGAAATGGCAATGGGCAGGTCATATAGCTCGAAGAACTGACAACCGTTGGGGAATAAAGGTTCTCGAATGGCGACCACGAACCGGAAGACGAAAAGTAGGGCGTCCACCCACCAGATGGACTGACGACATTGTTAAGATCGCAGGAAGTCGGTGGATGGAAAGGGCTCAGAATCGTTCTTCCTGGAAATGTGTAGGGGAGGCCTATGTCCAGCAGTGGACTTCTCGGGCTGATGATGATGATGATGATTGCAAGTTGCTATATTTTGGGCACCCTTTCGACTGTACAGCAATAACTGAGGCCAAAAACTAAATTATTCATCCACCAGGCCTATAAAAGACTAATCTTGTGAATTATTTGATTTGTCCGTATTTGAACAGATGATATCACTGTAATGATATAGAAGCTGGTGACAATAGGCTGCTATTATTCAATGATAATACGACGTTAATAGCTTGAAGGCTTCTAAAATAGATAGTAGTGGCTATATTCCGAACTATTTCAGCCCACATCTACCTAATGCGGGTATTACCCTCGTTATCACGGGACTTTCAGCGAACTGTGTTAATCGTATCGAATAAGTAATACGATAAAATAAGTCAAGGAAATAGGTTGTCAAGAGCGAACTATGTATATAACTTTTGAAACTATCATCGAATAAAAAGTGAGAATCGAACCAATAGTAGTGTCGAAACCAATAAAAGAGTGTGAAAGAGAGTAGATCGGTTCGTCTGCCAATAACATTTAGTTTACTCGTGGACTTCAGTTTAACCGTTATCATGGTGCATGCAACTGTGCCGAAATATCGAGAGTCAAAACTCACTAAATTTAATCAAGGTAAATATCCCGTTGTTCCTATACCATTTTTGAAGAATATGATGTAATATTATGGAGAACGAAGAACGAATGAAACAAGAAATTATATAACTTTAAAAAACTTGAGAAACCGACTTCATGGCCAAACTATTAAGCCAATTTTGATGAAATATACAAATACAAATGGAAATATATTATACTTTTCAAATAAAAAAATATATTTTCAAATCGGCTTATAAATGACGAAAGTTATGCTATAGCAGACATAAATAGCGCAATAGGATACAACATTATGTATTTTTTAATAAAGATTCTTGAATGGCGACTATATACGAACCGGAAAACGAAAAGCAGGGCACCCACCCACCAGATAAACCGACGACATTGTTAAGATCGCGGGAAGTCGGTGGATGGAAAGGGCTCAGAATCTTTCTTCCTGGAAATGTGTAGGGGAGGCCTATGTCCAGCAGTGGACTTGTTCATGCTGATGATGATGATGATGACTCAATTAATGAAGAACAAAAAACATTCGATAATTTTTTGTTGCCTAATTAGTCACCTAGAACCATTGATCGTTTCGTCATAGTCACACACTTCGGTCCAAAATGGATTTGTTAACCACACCTGCTCCTATCGAGCCCTCTCAATAAATCTTGTTATTAAGTGCAATGAACTTAACTAATTAGTCATTGCTACATGATGTAATTTTTCCTGTTTTGATATCGCTTCACATTAAACTTGCTCAAATAGTGCGGCTATTTCTATTTGATTATTTTTAGATCTAGTTTGATATCTTTTTTAGTAACGAAACCATTTCTATTATATTGAAATGTTTAACAGCCTTTTACAGAAAAAAAACAAGTATATGATCCACCTGATGTTATGTGGTAACCATCGCATATAAGAAAGCATTTCCTCGTAGGTCACGCACGTCAGGAACGTGCCCTACGATGCACATCCCTGCGTTCATCAGCTTAAGGCATACAGATGTTCAGCCTCACGTGTCAGTAATTTCACCGGCACCCACACTTTTTAAACCGAAACACAGCAATGCTGCTTCACGGCAGAAATAGGCATGGTGGTAGTTTTTCCCAGGACGAGCCCTTCACAAAGAGCCCTACTACTACTACTAAACTACTTTCTGTAGTTAAATTACCTTCCATTCCATTGTGTGTGTGTGCAAGAAATAATTAAAGCAGTTTATGATTTGGAGTATACACTATACCATACAGTTCATGTATCAAAATATCATTGAAGTACTAGTCTATTAATAAAATGACGGAAGTTTGTCTTGTGATAGTTTCATATTGATATTTTCTCTGGCGTCACTAGCAGCGTGCGAAACGTGCGCGGGAGCACGTCGGCCGGTGACGTCACTCGCGAAAATCTCCGAACAAGGCCGAACGACGACCTCATCGCAACCAAACTGTGCGTTATTCTATGTTGTCACGTGCTATACACGAAACGATCTGAGTGTCTACCATGCCTGGGGATTTACGACTGAAATGCCAGAGCTGCCAACGGGCTATAGAGAGAGCTTTTTTGGAGTTTCACTACGTTATGGAATCAGAAATGAGAAAATCTGTAGAAGAACCAAGGTCACTGACTTAACTAGAATACGCCGGCCTTATAGCATGAAGAACTGACAACCACTGGGGAATAAAGGTTCTCGAATGGCGACCACGATCCGGAAGATGAAACGTAGGACAAGGACCGATGATATTGTTAAGGTCACGGGAAGTCGGTGGATGAGCGGCCTCAGAATCATTTCCTGGAAATATATAGGGCCGATATAATATATAATAATTATAGCGGGGATAAAAGGGGGCCTACTGCCTACGTCCGTAATCTAAACAATTTTTTATGTGTTTCTATGGGAACTACTTTTTACCACACTTAAATCTCGTAAAAATATAAGTTTTGCAAACAAACCACACTTCACGGGCAATAAAACTAAATCAATTTTCATTTAGTGCTCTTAAAGCTGTTTTGAATGAATACTATCGTAAATTGTATAGCCAGCTTTAGCGTAAAACTATTGAGTCGTGCTAGATTTGGTTGGTAATAAACATACTGTAGAATAACAAACTGATGTTTTTGTAGCAAGGCTTACGGAATATTAGTATCGTAATATCATCGATTTTTGTAAGCATCTGACTTAATTATAAAACGGTTATATCCAAAGCTTAAATAATCCGAACAAACGAATAAAAGTAGATCTTAGAAGCATTAAATTCGGATATGTATTTATAAATAGGTATATGCACGAGAAAGTAAATATGGGGTAGACAGCTCTTACCACTAGGTAATATAATATCAAACATTGAGAGGGCTAAGTTTAAGCAATGTCTCACGCCTAAGTAACACTTGTAAGTTACTACACACCATATCACCCACAGATTAGTGCAAAACAACAACACAAGAAACAAAGATACAAAGAAAAAGATCAATAAGTATGTGAATGCAAATGTGTCGTGTTACTGTTGGCAACAGCAGCAAAAGGACCTCAAATCAGAATAATGCTTTAAGGCTTGCGCACATCTAGGCGATAGCGATGGCAATCAGTGAAACGAAGTCAAATATCACTGTCATATTTGATAGCGTTTCACTGGACATCGCAGAACTCTTAGATACGCGCAAAGCTTTAATAGCTACTTTGGTTACGGTATAGAAACACAAAAGAAGTGGAAATTTCTTTACAGTCAAGTCGTTCCCAGATTTGTCACAACTCATTATTTATCCCCATGTCAGTCCCAACTCCCAACCTGCCCAAACATTTTTAGTCACAATCTAATCGGTTCAAACCGGGCTCGTTTTGACAGCTCCTACTTTCTCCATAATTATTATTTATACCTCGACTCTGTTTCGATTTTATCTTTTAATTTCATTACTTACATTGACATTATGTGAGCGTACTACTTTTTACGACTATAGTTCACGATGTGTTGACATTTTATGGTTAAAGCTCGCTTTTTTAGTTAAAGATTATACATTTTATCTGCTTTTAATGATGCGTTTAATTAGCCATCATCCAAATCATATTACTATCATCAGTTAAACTGTTATATTTTAGTAAAATTACGGTAAAAATTTCCGGTGCGGCTTTGGTTACTGCGATGCGGCGGGTGGTGGGAAAATGTTTGTATGATACACATTTTTGTTACATTTCAATAAAAAAGTATACTCACTCATCACAAAATATGAGAATGTGAAAGGCACAGGCACTGCTTGGAATACGATCAATAAGAATGAAAACTAGCGCTTGAGCTTAGCTTAAATTAATTAATTCGGTGGTACTAAAAATCGTTTAATAATGTATGTGTATAAACTGTGTTTTATCACAACAAGTGGGTATACCGAGGTTCGTAGAGAGTAGAAAAAAATGTGGAAGACCTTTGCCCAGTAGTGGTACAGCATACCTCTAGTTTGATAAAAAAAAAAAGGTAAGTACAAAATATTCAACCTTCTAAAAACTAAATAATATGTTTATGTGCTACGTGTGCTCGGCATGCGCACATGTTTCCTCATTATCAAATCAATAATAATCTAGTATATTTAAAACAAAGAACTATTTTCGACGTAGGCAATTTATTTCGTTTGTTTAGATTACGACAATAATGCTTGTTATCGGGTGCCTCTGGCTATTGCTTACAAATTTTAAATAAAGGCCTACCATATATCACTTGGTACATTTACAGCTAATCTTAGGTGAAGATATCATTAAGATAAACAATAAAAGAAAGAGACAGACACGCTACATCACAAAATGATAAAAGCATCAAGGTGAAAAGGTGACTGAGATAACACTACCGTTAAGAATTTTAATGTTTGTACCTGTCTTGATGATATGACAAGATAATTTGATATCTTAATAGAGCTTTTATCCTCAGGCATAGATTTTAATTTCTTAATCTATTCGAGTTCAAAAGGAGTTGAATGTCATCGCTTGATCAACGTAATTAAAAAACGTGGCATCGGCCCAATCTCCATAAGGAAGAATGCTTTTATTGACAGCAAAGATCTTAAACCGTAGAATAGAAAGGCATGCAATTCTAATTCATCATCATCATCCTATATCGGTACACTCTGCTTGAAGTAGATCTCACCCAAGAGGCGCCGCCGAGCCCAGTCTTCGGCTCTTCTTCTCCAGTGCTTGCAAGCTACATTTCGCAGTTCGTCACCCTACTTTGCCAGAGACACAATTCTACTTATAGGAAATAATGTATGTCCTGTTAGAGTAAAAATTGCTGAATTGGTGGTTTTGTTGTTATTCATTCTGTGTATTGAGGACCTCCAGAGGGCAAGAGGTGATCCATTCAGTCTGTGCTCGTGGCCCGAATTCGAAAGACGTGTCGTGCCTATTTTAAAACAATTGTGCTTTTATTGAAATTGTGCTTTCAGTACGGAAAACCAAATAACTGGCGCAACGTGGTCATACTTCTCATGTGTTTTAAAAACCAGCCATTTTTTACAACAGAAAATAGATTAACAAGCTATTAGTATCCATTACAATTCCTACGATAAGTGAACAGCGGCGCTCTTTCCTTGTCAGCTGTCAATTACACAAATACCAGTGATCAGTCGCTTCTGACACGTCTAACCGCGTGTGTGGTCGATGCGTGACTGAGAACTATTACCGCGCTTGCGCAACCAGCGCCATCTTTAAACTGTGATCTATGAATATGGGGAATATAAGTGTCAAGTTGTTTTAAGTTGTATCTTGGAGCCGTTAGGATGTAGGTTGTTTATGAATATTAAATTTTATGAAGGTTTCTTGTTAGGTGTAAAGTTAGATAGGATAATATGTCTGTGCGAGTAAATAATTAAACTATGAATATATTGTGTGCTGCATATTTATAAACAGAGTATGACACCTAAATGCCGTATTGCGGAAAATTCATTAGACAACCATATAAATATAATGTACACATTGCATCACTGTTCAATGTCAAATTCATCAATGTGTACATTATAATTTATATTGTGAATCCTACTAATATTATGAACGTGAAAGTTTGTAAGTATGGATGGATGCATGGATGGATGTTTGTTACTCTTTCACTTAAAAACTACACAAGCTCTGCTTTTGGGGCTAGATAATGTTGTTTGGATTGTCATACAATATTTATTTATTTACAATACTACAATTTATAAAGATATTGTAACATGAACGGGGCGTAACGGGAACGGGGCGAGCGAAGCCGGGTACGGCCGCTAGTATAAATACAATGTGCAACTGAGCTCAGGAGAATTCACATAGGTCTGGTAGTTTTGGAGTTAATTGAATTGAGGCTTATTTTTGACCTTTTGTATTGGGTAACTCGTATTATTTTGAAAATAGAACTTCACTCTACCCGTGTCATTTTAATTCGCCTGGGATATGTACTATTTGATTGCACATATCAACATTTTTCATTTGATCCCAAAGCTATTTATTTGAAACCTTTTTGTTTTGATCTGTTTCTATAGCGGACAAAAGATGAATTTAGACTAAGGCTACAGTTAAATCATCAATTCATCTCTCATACTCCCATTTCATTTGGCTCAGTAGAGCAAGTATTCCACCAGTCTTCTCTATCAGCGGTTACGGTTACTTAGCTAGTGAAATTCCTCACGAAAATAAATCAAAACAGTAATTTTATTCAGTCAATGCCTAGATATGGGTTATTAAGAGCAGAGGAACCAGTTGCGGCAAGAGCGGACAGCAATTTGCTGATTGACACCTGAGGGTGTGGTGTGGTGGTGTCATCGATAGATGGGTGGTGGAAATATCGATTTATCTCCAATTTTTTTCTTGACTTAATGTCCTCCTAAGCACTAGTTCCGTTGAACGTTGTTGTTGTCAGGTGTTATGGCAGTCAAATGTTTAGCTAACTATATAAAAAAATGGTTAAAGTGACGAAGAAGGAGTGCGCGCCTCAAAACAGAAAGGCATCTATTTTATATGACTTTCACAGAATAAGGGGCTTTTTTTTCAAGCCTACTCTGACTTGCCCAGTACCAATACTTACTCAGAGCTAAGTCTGTCTAATCAACAAGAAACACTTGGCCACTACTTGTCTCTATCAGTATAATATAATAGTAGAAAGTTCGAAAACATGTGTACACGCACAGACAGAGCCCCTTTGAGGTACACTTGAAACTAAAAACGAGTGTCACGATAAGTAGAAAATCGATTAGGAATGCCCATGCGTTTTAAAATAAAAAATGTCGTGATAACTCGAATGGCCAAATCATCGATAACTGAATAGCATTGATAGCCCATCACTAATGTTCAATAAATAACCCGTCATTATGCGGCAAGCGACGCAAATTGCACATTCAGCTTCATTCACAGCTCTTTATCAGAAATCGGTAGTGGTTATCGATATTACAGCACTATCGATGGAATTTGACAAGCCTCTCAGCAGCCTCTCAGTTGGTAGTAGCTCTGCCTTCTGCGCCGTAGCCCGTGGGCTCGCCACCGATAACAAATATTTGCGTGATGAACGCAGATGTTTGATCTCTGTCTGGGTGTTGTATTGTATTCTAAGTACCTATGTATTTACAAAAAAATAATAGATAGTGTTGTGTGGATTGCAAATTGCGGACTTTTTTTACCAGACACTTAGAAACAATAGTGTATTGTTGAAGCTAGGTTATCAACTACTTGTAACACTGAGAATAATCTTCGCTAATATATTTATTAAAGAGGAAAGATAAGTATTTTTGTATGAACAAGTAAACTCAAAAATTACTGGACCGATTCCTAAAATTAATTCACCAATAAGAAAAAACATTAGAAAGCTGCATTATGCCAGAGTAACAATATATCCATTTTTATCAATTTTTTACTAGCGGCCCATCCTGGCCTTCTCATACGTTTATTAGTTAGAAGATGACAATAAGTAAAGGTAACATTTTCTCATCAAAGGGTTCGATTTCGGGTTATTCCCAATTATAAGTATTTTGTAACGTTGACAATTTGATATTTTGACTTACGTATGTTGTACATTGTTTTTAATGTTATGCTGCCTTCCTACGGTGCGTGGTTCTGCAGATCATCACGCACAGCCGACGACGACGCACGGCAACGCACACAGAAAGGGCTCCTGTGCTACCGCGCACTTCGGCGCACGAGACCGTTCCCATGGTGTGTCATGCGAGCTGGTGCGCGATATCACACACCGGTGGGAAGGGGCTATTAGACTGCCTATCTTCACCTATTTTTATTGATTTTATACTGTTTACTACAATTAACTTACCCCCACTTATCCCGCTCGGCTATTTGCTTTTGTGTCAGTATACATATATATTCACCTAGTTATTGTAATGTGTATTATGGAATTGTTTTTTTGTGTTGCCAAGCATTTGAGCACTCGCACGCTAGCTCTTAGCCCAAACATTTTGTTCTAAATAAAGTAAATAATAAATAAACAAACTGATTTTACCATTTATTTTCAAGTATCCAAGTTATTTCATCTACCTATATCTAAATAATAATCTTTGTCAGCGAATGATTCTGATAATATTAGGATACGAGGTAGGTATCTATTCAATTCAATAATATCGATGCAATACATTTCACATTTTATGGGGTCAAGGCTCTGTAGCATTCAATATTATGTTTCTATTTGGTAAGTGCAAAATTAAATAATCTCTTATCTTCACATGGCTTATAACTTGTATTGTTTAAGTACCTACTAACTTAAATAATAGCATAAGGAAGAATGTAGGTAAATTTATCTGATAAATAATGGGTATTATGAATTTATTATAATACAAAGTCTCTGGAACTCGTGGAACTGGCACCTAGACTCGCGTTTCAAAGTGTTACAACTGAATCAATGATTTTTGACTTTGAAAATATTTCTCAGGCTTTAGAGACCCTCTCAAATCTCTCTGTACCGTCCGAAATTTCGTAGGTTAATGATGACAACCTACCTTATTTACCACTTATTCCAATCGAGCAGAGCGAGAAGCATGATTTACAAAATAATACCAATACAAATAAGTTTATTGTAAAATAAAGAAACTACACATAAAAAGAAAACACAGTTATAGGATAAATTTACCAGTTTAACGACATTCAAACTAAAAATGTGGAAATGGTCTAATTAATCTTGTTAATGGTTAAGTATTTAACTTCATTATTTAGAATTTTACACTATTTCCCTTCACCGAAATCGGTTAGAATTAAGCACATGTTTTGGGTTGAATTAAGAAAAATAATATTGGGTAGAAAATTTGTGGGTTGAGGCAAGAAGCACTCAAATTGTTGAATCTTGCGAACAGAGCAGGCCACGAATTACACGAACTTATTCCTAATTTCACCTAAATTGTTGTATGATTGAGTCACAAACATCTAAACACAAACTTTCGAGTTAGAACTTAGAACTAGGATAAGGTATCTAGGAAATGTATGTGATTACAGCTTTATGTGGGGTTGCCAAGCATCCTCTCATGAAGGTCTCCGGAGCAACTGAACTGATTCGAAGCTGGACAGATTAGCAACTAGACAAAGTAGGTATAGCTGAGAAAAAAAAAATCTATTTTACATCAAAAAATAAACTGTGTTCATGCACCTACCTCGCGGCTATATATTGTAAACTACCTACCTAGTGTAACTATTGATATCTACCTAGCTAGTGTATGTGGTGTATGAATAAAACTACATTTTTGTAACTGGTGGTTTTCCTGAAGATCTAGACTATCGGTTACACAAGTGAATATTTGAATGGCCGCTAAACACGAAGGCCTCTTTTTTAAGCCACAGATTTAACGGAATGAAATTAACTTAAAATATAAATTGTCCGGGATTAAAATTAATAATAATTTAATATAGGAAAATCAGCATTTCATATAAAAACCGTAAAACTAAGCAAGTAAACTACCTTAGCAATGGCGTGTAATTTTCGTATTAAAACTAATAACTAGATTTTTTTATAGACACACAATTTTCGAAAAAAACTAGTTATACGCCAAAAATAAGAAATAAGGACACTAATCGAAGATCATCGCCCATCTTCTAAAACACGTGAGATGCAATTTAAATACTTAAAAAATAATTTATCGATATTCAGTAAAGTGAGACGGCAACCCTGTTACTATTTTACTGCGATATTGCTAGGTATCGCCCTAGGCGCCGCCGCTTTGTGTTGTCCATCGCTTTTTATAGATCCGGTCCTGATAGGCTGGTCAATGAATGTGAATGACATGTAGTTAGCATACTACTTGACGCTTGTACTATGCCTCGGTGAAATGACCATAGTCTGGCCATGCTAACGTCAAAAATTGGTAGCATTCAAAAAATATACATGGAAACACTGCGTTCCTAACATGAATGACCTGCGAAGCAAAGCTTTGTTATAGGTGATTGGTTATCACTTAACATCAGGTGGGCTAGCTGCTTATTCAATCAGCAAGTTGTATAAACTAAAGTCGGTATGAAGTATAATATACAAGGTGTATCTAAATATGTGTACTATGCGAAGGTGGGGGGTTTCAGACCACAATGGTGATCAGTTGTGGGGGGGAGATAATTAAAAATTCCTATTTTCAGTTTCCCATACAAAAATATTTAATTTCATAATGCCTAAATAAATTGACAACCCTATCCTTGTAACTCCTTGACCCCTTGACCTATTACCTCTGTAGGTCTACTACTACTACCTACTACCTCTGTAGCTGAGTTTAGGGTTGTCACTTTGTATAAAGTCAGCTGTTCATGTTTAAACTTCGTTGCAGTTTTTTTCAGAGATACCAATCGAAGTTCGAAAAGTCGTTGAACAAAAGTTGTTCCCCGGGGGGTGGAAATTCACCCCCCTTCAGGATAGTACACATATTTTGATACACGTTGTATAGAGATCTTGTTTCCTACCGGGATTTGAACCCACGATCAAAAGGCGTTTCTCGTGCAACTAAGTATGCTTTTTGCGATCTCAATTATATTTTTATTTAACATGCTTTAAAATACATAAATCACACTAACAATCGTGACCCATTATTGCCTGATAAATTGCACACGATTACAGTATAGCACCAGTTACTGTGGTAGCCGAATCATGAGTGAGTCCGTCGGAAATGTCAACCACTTCTGTCAAGCAACACTTTTTCTGAATACGCTGAATAGAAATGCTAATGCGCTGCGCCATTTGTCGCTTCGATCAGTCGCCAAGACAATATTTTAGAAACCCGTAAGACCTCGGTTTTCCACGATCCCAGAGTCAACTCTACAAAGAGAGCTGCTCTAGAGAGCTATCTCTAGATTTTTTTTTTTTTTGACTTGCCTTGATAATCATGTATTTTGTGACATATTGCTTAACCTTTTTTTTTTTTAATTGTACTAAGGACTATTTCAATATCATTGTATACTTTTATTTAGAGAATTTCGCTGTATTATTCAATATTGCTGCCTAAAACTTATGAAACCGGCAACTACAAATTTGCATCCCAGAAATGTGGGGAATGAGTGCGACTTATTTTTGATATTATTTATAAGATCTTTTGTATATCACCATTGAAGCAAATAAATGATTTATGATATTTTGTAATGAAATGAAAAACTGAAAAAAGTTTATTGAAATTAATGATCCGCAGATAGCTCAATTGTTTCTTGTGTATTTTGAAATACCTACTATTCATTGTAAGTTTTTTCGAGTCACTATGCCGCACAACAATCGATTGACCACTGGCCCCTTCTTCGGATCGGAGAATAGATATTTAAAAAAATGTTAACACTACAGACGCATATATTCTGAAACGCTCATACTCTGAAAGTAGGTCTGAAGTTGCCTGAGGGGCCTAATTGAAAGTAATACTTTCAGCCCTAGGGAGAATCGCTTTCTACTGACAGCTGCCAAATTATAAAAAAAACAAGTTCTATTTTATTCAACCATGTTCCAACTTTTTAAAGTCTTTCTAACTGCAAGGAGGTTGTTGAACCAAATTCCAACTTTTTATTCAGCAAGTAGGTTGGAAACCCATTACAACGGTAAGAAGTTTAAAAAGTCTAATTAGAGCGCAATGTTATATTTAAATTCAAATAACATAAAGATAGTATTAAATAAATAATTTATCTTCTAAATTACTTATTCTAAATTACTAAATTCTTAAAATAACATAGATTTGAGCAAACAATTTACCATTTTTAAAATTATGAAAAAAAATAATGGCTGAATAATGCTGGCGAGCCGAAGCCGAAGGCCCGCCAGAGAAAAAGAAAAAAAAAACCGGGAAGGCGGCAATTCAATCTTCATTTTCACAAATTTTTCTTTCATGTTTTTATTTTTACTTTCCTTGTATTCGCAATGAAAAGCACAGTGTTTACCTCGGGTGAAAGTCTTTTAAGTGCCTCAAGCTCCATTGGCGCCCTCGCTACGCTCTGACGCCAAACCCGTCTCGGGACTCAAAAAACGTGACTTTCAACACTCAGGAAACAATGTACTATTGTCTCCCTTTTCAAAGCTCACGATGGCGATAACGTCTCAAAACCAGTGCTAGCGGTACAGAAGATCAGTTAATTAGTAGATAGAGTTGGATCGCCGCCCAGCGATCAGCATGGCTAAATTCCTGGGAACTTAATTACAAATAAATAATACTAATTTGTTATTAGCGCATTACAGGGTGTTTGGAAATGGGAATGGAATAAAAAGAATCCCCGCAGTACATCATCATAATTGGGGTGGTACGTCCCGGACGGAGGAGTAGCGTGGTGTGATACGGTGCGGCGGGGGAAGGGTGTGGTGTGGTACGGGGTGGGCGTAGGGGGAGCGTGCTTACCCGAACGGACAGACACATGAAGGCAGACACATGAAGGCAGACACATGAGGGCGGACGACTGTGCCACTCACTTGCGAAATAATGCGAATACAGATTTTTCCGTTGCAAATTAATAATGCCAACCAAAAATACTATTCCACCCTGACGAAGTCACAGGCACATCTAGTAAAATAATAAGCAGGTCTTTAAATCTATTGTTGTTGATTTTTATAACGTCATGGGCAACTGGTGATTACTCATACCCCTACTTACGGGACGTTATAGTGCCTGGGACTGGATTTAAAATGGAATAGGCTTGCCCAGCACCTATACCATCCTAACAAATTAGTCCATAGGAAAGGCATGGTAAAGTAGTAGTAGTAAGAAGTAAAAAAGGCAAATCAAATCAAAAGTGTATTTATTCAGTAGAATCGCAAGGATCACTTTGAAAGGTCTTAAAGCTAGGTGAGTCTAGGTGCCAGTTCACGCGACTAAACCTAGAAGAACAGGGAACAAACTACGGCTTGGTTCCTACCGTTTTTATCTACGGCTAAGTCCTACTAAGTATATTTACTTTCCCCTACTTTATCTTATCAATTAAACAGCTCAATTACAAGCTATTTACGCCAAGAGTGAAGCAGACCACCGTTTCTATCTCAATAAATGCCACGATTTAGATGCTAATGCACAATAAAAACACCCTGTATAGCGATACCATCGGACAGACCAGATTGCTCGGTATAGATAGCTTATTGACTAGCTGATGCAAATGACTTTACATTTTGAATTCTATTTAAGAAGGTAGATATGTATTTATTTATTATATTGATGTATGTATTTAGTCTATATTTATTTACTTTAATATGCAAATGTCCCTCTTTTAATCCTTTACTGTTATGTTTAAGTGTGTCATCTTATTATACGCTCCTCTCCATCCAAAGGTTATTTGGAAGAGATCGCTCTTTAGTGATAAGACCGCACATTGTACATTATTATTTAAAAATATTG
Source organism: Thera britannica (assembly GCA_939531255.2). Classification (NCBI taxonomy): domain Eukaryota; kingdom Metazoa; phylum Arthropoda; class Insecta; order Lepidoptera; family Geometridae; genus Thera; species Thera britannica. The sequence goes on along the minus strand of OW618042.2, from coordinate 9,310,858 downwards.
TTACTAGTTTTTCTGTTAGTTGTATGTTAGTTAGTTGTATGGTGTACATTAAAGAATGTTCTATTCTATCTATACTAATATTATAAAGAGGAAAATTTGTATTTTTGTGTGTATGTTTGTAATGAGTAAACTCAAAAACTACAGTGCCGATTTCAAAAATTCTTTCACCATTGGAAAGCTACATTCACCCTGAGAAACAAAGGCTATATTTACGTGTTTAAAAAATAAATGTCCACCCGTGCGAAACCGGGACAGGCCGCTAGTATTTTAGATAAGTTGTAGTAATAGAGTTCTTTGTGAAGGGCTCGTCTGGGGAAGTGTCCCTACCTAACCTACCGCTAACATAAATTATTGCGAATAAGTAGTAGATTTCTAATTTACTCGCAATAAAATAATTAATGGGATATAAACAGTTAACATTAACTTTTCTAATGAAAAACTAGTAATAAATAGTAAAATACGGATGCACTTTCTATCATAATGTAGGTAAGAGTACAGGGTGGGAAAAGCCAGCTTTCAAAAAATATAATTATTGAGATAATTATTTGTTATGTAGATTTTTCAAAGAAATTATGTGCGTAATTTGAATTTGCAAATATCTCTATGCTTTAGCCCTAATTATGTTTTATAATAAACACATTATTTTTTATAAATTTTAGAACAACCATTTTATATATTTTTTAATGTAGATTGTGTACTTTTATTTGACAAAATGCGTTCGTTTTTTAATAGTGAAGCAAACAAATTTTTTTAAAAATATACTACCAAATTGAGAATTTTCTTTTTTATTTAAAGTCGAATAATACGGCATTGAATCAGACTTTATAATGCGGATCTATCGTTATTTTTGCACACCCTGCACTGCTGTGAGCACAACGTCAGTAATTTTATTACATTTAATTACTGCATATCCTTTCTGATCATTATTGACGCCTGTTCCTGTGCTGCTATAACACGTTTGTACTGTTACTTTTACCGTGGTAGTTAGTAAACTTACCCTCGCATTTCATATTCCCTTATACTTATTAAAGTATGAAAAGATGAGATGTAAAGTATTTTTTTTTACCGCCTCTGTCACGCGCGAAGTTACATTGCGCGGGCTCTTTCTTGAGCCTCTTATTGGAGCGCGCAGCCATCAATAAAAAGCAGCCAAGTGCGAGTCGGACTCGCCCATGAAGGGTTCCGTAGCACGACGAACTACAAAAACCTTTAATTATGTTACTTGATGTAACATAATAAGGTTCTTGTAGTTCGTCGAAAGGTAAATTGCGGTTTACGGTTTATGACGTATAAAAAAAAAACTACTGACTAGATTTCGTTCAAACCAAAAATCGTTGGAAGTTTGCATAGTAATGTACAACATATATTTTTTTTAGTTTTATCATTCTCTTACTTTAGAAGTTAGAGGGGGGGGGACCAACTTTTTTCCACTTTGGAAGTGTCTCTCGCGCAAACTATTCAGTTTAGAAAAAAACGATATTAGAAACCTCTACATCATTTTTGAAGACCTATTCATAGATACCCCACACGTATGGGTTCGATGAAAAAAATTTTTTTGAGTTTCAGTTTCAAGTATGGGGACCCCCGAAATTTATAGTTTTTTTTTTATTTTTATGTAAAAAACTTAATGCGGTTCACAGAATACATCTACTCGCCAAGTTTCATCAGTCTAGCTCTTACGGTTTCGGAGAAAAATGGCTGTGACATACGGACGGACGGACAGACAGACAGACAGACAGACAGACAGACAGACAGACATGACGAATCTATAAGGGTTCCGTTTTTGCCATTTGGCTACGGAACCCTAAAAACGGTAGGTACTATTAGTTATTTTTTATAACATCACTAAACATGTCTAAACCTCATGACTAAGAGGTTTAGAGTTAACTTTTTGAAAATGTTAGGAAACCTTTCTTGTAAATTGTAATAATTGAGTCCAACCACCATGTTAGGAAGCTGTTGGATCCGGGACCATAAGCTTCAAAGACTCTAATATGGAAGTTAGTAATAGGTTTGAAACGTAAGACAAAAGTTACAAAGGCTTTCTAAGGTTGAAACTTTCATAAAGCTTGTATCCATGTAGTATGTGGTATCCATGTATGTTCTTAGGCTGCATCCTCACTTTCCATCAGGTGTGATGGCAGCCAAATGCTTAGCTATCAGTTATAAAAAAAAAAAAAAAAAAAAAAGGTACAAGCTAGTTCCTAAGGTCAGCATCTAAATACCTCAGAGTCGATACAACAGAAAGAAAGAAAGAAAATACATTTATCTAACATAAAGGCGTGTACGTAAGACAAATACATTAAAACACACAGAACGCAGCTGAAGGCACAAACTATTACACAAACATTACATTTTATTTATAGTTATCCTCAATCGACTGATGATATTTTTTTATTATATTTGACATTTAATTTAATATTTTTTTTATTTTACATTCTTTTATTTAACTTTGACATGTGATCGGTATTTATTATTAATTTTGTAAAATTCCTAACTCCCCTGACATTTTTTATACTAATGTATAATGACTAACTTATTCTATCTAATAAATCTATTGTTAAATGTTAATAATTGTATTATAAACCTGCTATGACATTGCAGTGCCCAACAGGGTCCATGTACTGACGCTTCTTTATGAACGAATGCTATTTATTTTATGTACATGTGCACAATAAATAAATGAATGAACGAATGAATGATATGGTTATATTATGTGTCTGTCGGTCTTCTGGACTGGCCTCTCAGCTTAGTTGGTAGTAGCTCTGCCTTCTGCGCCGTAGGTCGTGGGTTCGATCTCCACCGAGAACAAATATTTGTCTGGTGAACGCAATGTTTGTTCTCTGACTGGGTGTTATATTGTATAATAAGAATGTATTTACAAAAAAAAATGTATTCAAGTATTGTATTAGCTATCTGGTCCCCATAGAACAAGCTCTGCTTAGTTTGGGGCTAGATAGTGTTGTGTGAATTGTCCACAATATTTATTTATTTATTATTTATTTATTTTAAGTACATGTGAGCAATAAATAAATGAATGAACGAATGAATGATATGGATCTGTCGGTCTTCTGAGGTGTGTATCCAGGATACTGATAGCAGTTTCTGTTTGTTGCAGCGATACTTCAGCGTGCGACATACAAGGTTGGCCTCCTGACGATCCAGGGGGTCTCCACGTGCCTGTACCTCTGCATGGATGCTTGCGGGTTCCAGTACGCACATGTAAGTATCTTTCCGCTTCAGCTTATAGCTGCTGGCCTACCACGAGCTCCATATAGTTATGGTTATGGCTGTCAAAATTGTGTCAACAGTGTCAACACATTCAAACCCAAGAAGAAAATGAATGTGTGGGTCAGCCTATCTATACACAATTGGACAGCCAATAACCACATGGAGCTCGGGGTAGCCCTGCAGGTCCTACTTATTCTCTACAAAAAAAGCACTAAGCCGAAGTTTGTTGCCGAGGCTTGGCCGCGTGTATCTGGCATCTACCTATGACGTTTCCCAACTTCTTCTATACAATAATTATAAGTTTAAAAAACTAGAGAAACCGACTTCATTGCCAAACGGCTAAACTGATTTTAATGAAATTGGTTTGGGACAATCTGGACGTAAGAATAACCTTCCAAATAGGTAACAAATATTTATTCACAACAGAATATACATTATTTACAAAAACTATTACTAAACAACATGAAATACCTAATTAAAAAGAAAAAATAAAAATTACATTTTATAAGAAACTAGAAAATTTTATATGAACTCTGTTTTCCACCTGTAGGTATTACAGGTAGAAAACAGAGTTCAGATCACCGACCGCAGGCAATGTGCCCAAATAAAAAAATAATATTCTAAATCGGTTCATAAATGACGGAGGCATGCAGTAACAAACATTTAAAAAATATTTAAAGAAAAATGGCAAACCCGATTTTAATAAAATTAAATTTGACCAATCTGGAAGCAGTACTTTCAGATAAAAAAATATTTTTTCAAATCGGCTCACAAATGACGAAGTTATGCGGTACCAAAAAAAAATAAAAAATACAATCGACTTGAGAACCTCCTTTTTGATTGAAAGTCGGTTAAAAAACAGGCACTATGCCGTAGTTTGTTGCCTGTATAAATAATGTCGACAATTCACACAACACTATCTAGCCCCAAATGAAGCAGAGCTTGTACTATGTGAACTAGATAGCTGATATAATACTTATACACATTTTTTTTGTAAACACTTATTTCGAATACAGTATAACACCCAGACAGAAAACAAACAGTGTTCAACTGTTCACCACACAAGTATTTGTTCTTGGTGGAGATCGAACCAACGCCAACGGTGCAGAAGGCAGAGCTACTACCAACTGAGCTGAGAGGCCAGAATAAAAAATCTAAATCTATAAAAGAAAGTCGTGTTAGTTACACTATTTATAACTCAAGAACGGCTGAACCGATTTGGCAGAAAATTAGTGGGGAGGTAGCTTAGAACCGGGAGAAGGACATAGGATACTTTTTATCCCGAAAAAGCAACGGGAACGGGGTGTTACGGGAACGGGCGAGCGAAGCCGCGGGCGGCCACTAGTAAAAAATAAATACATGCAGCCGAACATGTATCCCTCTCCTGTTTAGTAGTAGGTTAAAAATTAAGAACAACCAAACATTTAAGCATTTAAATTTAAGCCGCTTTCAGGAAGCGAATAAAAATCTAGAGTTAAATATTGATAGAGTTATAAACAGGAGCTGTTCAACGCCTGTCATCGCGTCGGTGAGGATAGACCGATAATAGGCGCACGCGCATGTAGCGAGATTCGACTTCATTCACGAGACTGATTTATTTTATAACCAACTAGTGGCCACCCGCGGCTTCACTCGCCCGTTCCCGTAACACCCCGTTCCCGTTGCTTTTTCGGGATAAATAGTATCCTATATGTCATTCTCCCGGTTCTAAGCTACCTCCCCACTAATTTTCTGCCAAATCTGTTCTGCCGTTCTTGATTTATAAGTGGTGTAACTAGCACGACTTTCTTTTATATATAGATTTCAAATAAATAAATTATAGTTAAAAAAAAAAAAAAAACAAAGTAGAAAAAACTTCTGGAAATTGGAGAAAATTATGCTTACTCAAAGATTCTATTACATGTGAGATACATAGATACCTACATACATAAATAGATACAACCCAAGCTAATGAAAGCGTGGTAAAAAAGCGAAGTTTCTCAATTCAGCTGCATTGTTGTTTTAATGTTTGTTATAGTAAAAATTTGTCATTTAGGAACTGATTTGAAAAAATATCCCTTATAAATGTTAGCAAAGGTAGAAAATACTTTATTTAACACCACATAAATTAACAAAGGAATAACGTAAAACATCAAAGTGCAATACAATCGGTCTTATCACTAAAAGCGATATTTTCCAGGCAACCTTGGGATGGACTAGACTTGAAATTAACGATAGTATATTTATTACGTAGCATTTACGAAAAAAAATATGTAAGTATTATATCAGCTATCTGGTTCCCATACTGCTTAATTTGCGGCTAATGTTTGTTTTTTTGTTTGAAAATTGGCAAATCAATCCCAATACAAAACAGTGCAGAAGCAAAGTTGCTAACAACTGAGCTGTTAGGCTGGTTAAAACTGGTTTACTACGAGCATAAGTGGTTATAATACCACCCACAATCCACACATCACTTTGAAATAGATCGACCTTTCAATTGACAATAGTTCTACCTACCCACATTATGATACAAAAAAACGTGTAATAAGCTCACATAATACACATCAAATTAAAGTAAAGTAATTTGAACCTTATTTTGGTTGCAATAAGTGTTACAAGGGTTGTAAAAGTATGTTAGCTCGAGTTTGTGGGCGTCATACTTTTTTTTTTATAAGAAACAAAATAAGGTTTTTTTGTGAAGTTTCTTAATTAGTAACATTATATTCTTAGTAGCATTAGCATTGCTATTCAGCGTGGCAATGCCGCCAGTGTCTTGGTGACGCTTCCGGCACTGATTTGGATATGTTGAGCTATCTCTAGATAGTTTAAACGATCTACAGATAGCTCGACTGCTTCTTGGATTTTTGCACATTTTGTAAATGTAGTAGTATTGTTATTCATTGCATTTTTCTTTGTAGGAACTAGTGAATTACCATGTCTAAGCTCGGGTGGGGCAAAAGGAGTTATGGGATTGTCTTTCTAAGAGAGACGACGGTTTTTAATTAAACCAGTTGACAAAACACAATTCTCTTAAAAATTATAAAAAACAAAAATTGCTAAAAATGTTTTGTAAAAGGAGCTACACCGAAACACTTTCAGGTTTTAAAACAGCACGCACAAAGTTAAACAATGCACATAAATTAAAAAAAACATCGATAAAGTTCAAGCTCTTGCCTTCAAATTTTAATTTATGTCTTTGACGTTACTTTGTTGCAGTCCCGTCTCGGTGGGATTGTAATTTGAAGATGTAAGTTGATACAATATTATGTAGAAAAATCACGAGAAGAGTCTTACGCCCGAATACTGAAGTGCTTCTGAAATAATTACATATTTGAGAACTTATCAATTGTTTAACGTTGTTATTCATCAAAATAAAAATAAAACATCTAATACAATAAAGTCGTAAAACGTCAATCTGAAGTCTGAGTAGCGTTTCTGTATATATGCGATATGTATGACGAAGTGAATGGCTGTACAATAAAATAAGAGCAAAGAGGAAAAAAATTAAAAAAAACTACAAAGTTAAGCCTGTATGAAACATGACACAAGTAAGAAAAAGTAAACACTGATTTTAATGTCCCTGTCACGTAGATTAGAGCTTTGTTCCAAAAATACTAACGCGTACCCTATTGTTTGGCAATTTTATTTGTCATAGCTTTTTCTGATTACACAATATTGACATACCATTGTTTTATATCCGTAATGGATTCGATTAATAAAGCTTGCCGCTTGTATTATTGTAGCTAAAAAGACACCCACTTGTAAAAACAATAACAAATGATGCGACATATTAAGCCATAACTGTCAGTTGCTGCCGGCAACGTCGATAACAATCTCTCGCGAAACGCATCGTTTGTCATAGTCGAACGAATTTTCATTAACACCCTTCTTCCTGGGGAGCGTGTGTCCATTATGACTAGTGATGTCAATTATGACTAGTGATTCCAATTATGACAAATTATGTGGATTGTCGATAATAGGTACTTTTTTTATCTTAATAGATAAAAATGAATTGCTGTTCGTTAGTCTCGCTAAAACTCGAGAACGGCTGGACCGATTTGGCTGATTTTGGTCTTGAATGATTTGTGGAGGTCCAGAGAAGGTTTAAAAGATGAATAAATATGTTTTTTTTCAACGGGAACGGTAACGGGGCGAGCGAAGCCGCGGGCGGCCGCTAGTAGATAGATAGATTATACTTATACTTATCGACTTCTTTATTGATTAAGTAGGATACCGTTTTTAGCTTAAAAATCACACACATTATAAGTCACAGTAATACAATGGGCGACCTTATCGCTAACAGCGATCTCTACCAGGCATTTTATTGTTGATAGCTAAACGTTTGACTGCCACACCTGATTGAAAGTGAAAATGCAGCTTATAGCAAGCTTCTATAAAGTGACGCGTTATTACCTAAGTATATGAAGGTTATGATCGTCCCTATCTACGAGTAAAAATGTCAATAAACAAGTTAGGTCCCCCTAAGGGGGCCCTTAATGGTGTTGTTTTGCGACGGCTTCTCTTTGGGGGCCAATCGGAAGTGTATTTATCATAACTGTGCCAACATCAATTCTTTAATTCGTGCTTTTGAGTGATAAATTAGTTGTGGATACTAGTTTGTTGAACTGACCCTAAACCAACGACAGCGACACTGTAAAGGTTGCGGGAAGTTAGTGAGACTACAGATAAATACAGATACTTAAAGAATGCAGATAAAAAAAAACTTGAAAATCTATAAGTACGGGAGGTTCAGCTTGACTTCTTTGAGGGATTCGTTTTCTGTCATTTTGGGAAGTCAAATAGCTTTTTCATTTTAAATATTTTTCTGGTGTTACTTTGAGTTCTACTGTGTAATTTCGCTGGTATTTAAAAAACTTTGAGAAATGTGTCACACCTAAAAAAATGTAAAAGCAAATTGATATCTCTATACTAATTTAGCAAGATTATCGTAGAAAAAACAACAAATTTTGAAAAATGGAATGCGTTTCAAAAATAGAACGCTGACGCTAATCTTAGCGACAATGCACTTTAAAACCAGCTATTGTAACTTGCGCCACGTATTACTTTCCTGCACTTACCCAACAGGACCATACTGTTCTGGTTCTGATAACCAGCGTAAGTAGAGCTTTGGAATAGATGAAAATTCAAATTAGTAGGTGTCAAACCGCCCAGTTCGAATGTAGGGGTGATCCTATTAGGGAGGAGACAATCGGGCGATAAGAGGGAGTCGAGTGACACCATTAATCAGAAGTCGATTCATTAAAGGCGGCAGCGCAACACTATTTGTCATATTACGTGTGGTCCTAGATTGCGCAGGCGAGCTTGATGTTTTTATCCTGTATTCCTTTTAGAAGGGAATAGAGTGATCGACGAGATGTTCTATTCCCCTCCACGTGTGATTTATTATTTACATCCCATTCCATTTCTCCGTACACAATAAAATAATCTTATAAAGTAGGTACTCTACTTCATTTGTTAGGACTTCTGACTTAGATCATAATTTACCTCTAATTTTTTAAGTATTCTTATTTTGTTATTTGTAATCTTTCAATTTGGTATACAATAAAGCTATATTATAGGTCACAAATTTATAGAATTATTAAATACATAATGTACAAAAATATGGTAAGTTATATTAAATTACATAATTGGATAACATGATAAATTGGATAAAATGAATGAAATGAATTGAAATAAAATAAATAAAGAAAGAAGAATAATAATGTTGAAATTTACAAGAAGAAGATAACAACACAAAGAATCAGCAGCAAATCACACAATAGAAGCAAGTTCAAAAGCAATCAAAACTTCATCAAAATGTGTCCAGTACCGCTGTAGGTACCGTTTTGCAATTCCAGCTTAGATTATCACCGTCACCGCAGGCATGTGAACATTTGAAATGGACACGAAATACATACCTACATAATTCACTACATAATACACATAACATGGAATAAGGGCAGGAAGAAGAAGAAATTTCGTGAATTTTGACTCTCGTTGTTCATAAAAAATAGTGTTAACCATGATAGTTTCAAAAGTTATATAGAAAGTTTGTCCCGGGGTATACTAACACGACCTGCAGATTTTTCGATTTTTTGTTTTAACGCGCTAAATTCACTGAAAAATTGTATTTGCAAAAAAAAACCTACTGGTAGCTGAGACAGTCTCTCTGACACTTGGTTGTCTATGGTTCCAGATTTCCTTAATAAAATATGCTGTTCAAAAAGTACCTACCTATACCTACTGTACAATAATAATTAGCTATAGCCATGACGTCGGTCGTCGCCTTACCGGAAAACTGTAATATGTCAAAAATTTAGCAAAACGAAGCAGTGCAACCATCGAAGTTTTTATATTCAACATGATTATATTTCAGATTTAAAAGTCTGTTGGTTGGTACATAGTGAATGTACTCTAAAGATGGAGTCAAAGTCCTCGAAAGTTATCTTTAACTTTATGAAGAATGAGAATATCCACGTTGAATGCTGTTGAAAGCGACCCCGTTTAAAAGCACTTACTGAGTTTGAATACGCTGCATTCTTCAAATACCTAAGGGAATAGCATAAGGGATCATAGAGAGGTCAACGTATTTGGATATCTCGCATCTTGCTATAAACTATTCAAATACCAACTTATGAGAATACCAGATAGTCTATTTCAGTTGAACTTCATTCGGAAATCTGATTAACTTGCATTCAGTTCATCAAACTTGTACAGCGTTAGCAAAGTTTCGGTAAAGAAGAAAATAGTTAATTGTCGTAATCTACCTTATCACTAAAAAGATTAGAATAAAAATTACTGAATAAAAAATACTCCTACTTTGTTTTTTTTTATGTTTAAGTATTTTATTTCAAAGAGATGATTATAATGTACATTATTAACAAAAACGGTCCTGAATTACGTTGCTTTATAATAAATCATTAATAAAAATACTACAACGGCCAACAAACATTTCGGCGATGACTGAGGTCCTTAAATAAAGCAAATTGCGCATTACGAAGCGGGAAGCCAACAATTTATCGCTCCATTAGACGACACAAAACTATTCCACCTACTTACCAAAGTGGACAATAGACAAAACATTTGAAATAAAGCGGTTCTGATAATAACAAGAAGAGGATTAATAACGCTGACCACGACGACACCAGCCGTAATAGGCAATAAAAAGAAAAAAAAGTGAAAAACAAACCTGACATTCGAATTTTAAATTCGGACTAAAGGGTTTCGCCGCGCCACAGGCGCCGCTCTTGTTGCCACCACAAAAAACTCAACGAATCGGAAAAAAGTGTAAAGTCCCCACAAAATAGGCATATTTTATATTTGAGTTAACGATACCATTGTGTGGTTTCGATGTAATTTTTATTTACGATTGTTTACCCTATTTTATGTTTTAATATGACGCAGTATTTATGGCTTTGATTTTTGTGCTTCGGAATCCTAACTTTTTGGGGTAGTTTTAATTTATAGAGAACTTTTATCGACGTTTTGATGAGAGTGGGTGGGAAGTTTTTTTTAACTCTCGCTTCCCAATGTCTCGTTACAAGGAAATAAGCTTAAGTTATATTAAACTTTACGTACCTACCTATTTGATTATTGGTCACAGTAGGCATAACTGTACGTTCAAAACAAGAATAAAAATTTCTAATTAAAATATGATTTTAAATGCCTGTCCTTATTAGTAAAATAGTTATCAATCGTAACGGTTATTAACCCTTTTTTTTGTTTTCTAAGCTTATTGCTCCGTCTCTTATCGTATCCCATAAGTAAAGTAACGATTTTATTAACTTGGATATTTTTGAGGATTTGGGTTAGGCTAGATGAGAAGATTATGAATCGAAATAAATTTAATGATGATTAACAATCGCCGGCTTCTCTGTATCGGTTCTATCTGCGTCTTATTCGTATCGGAAATGTGTAGAGTTGTTATAAAAAGTATTAAAAAGCAAATAACTTAATGTAACTTGTTGACGACTTTATGCCGCATTATAATTATTCCTTTTTTTTTTGGGCTGTTAATTTCATATAAATAACTTCCATCCATATACATTTTGAGATTGATTTTAAACATGGGCGCATTTTTAGCACAAAGGATTACGCAGTTGATACCTAAAGCTTGGCCACAGTGGCTCTCCAATGGGTAACAGAGCTATTTCTGAGCAATATTTAAACTTTTTTTTTAATCTTTATAGCTAAGCATTTTTCTGTCGCACCTGTACCGGTAATTATAACGAGAGTCAGAGAGCTCATAAGTTGCACAACCGTCGTTATTTCCACTCCTTCCATCTCTCTGTTCCAATCAAGCAAAGCAACAGCAACCTAATACTCACTCGTTATATTCCCATAAAGCGTGAACTGGCGACACCATATCGGATCATAAAACTTTTATCACTCTATCCTCCTTTAACAGTCCTTTCTGTTAAACTAAAAAAATCTAGCAGATACCATTTGTTTACAGAAAAAATGCTTTTTAAGAACAACAGAAAGCTTTTTATTGGGTTTACGACATTTAAAGTGATATTTAATTTGGTTCTACCATTAAATAGCCGATAAAACAAATTAATAAAAATAAATAACCTATATTTGAATCTATTTTTAAAGAAAATAATAAAACGAAAGGAATTTAGGGTGATTACGACCAAACTATGTAGTATCAATCTTACGCAAAGTATTGAATAATTCGGTCTTCAAAAAGTAAATGTAAAGGATAGAATCAAAAGATTCGTAATTCTTCATTGCCAAATTGTTTTATAACTTAAGTTGTTAAGAACAGAACTAAATTAATTATTAGGTTATACAAAACAGGAATCTCAACATATTAATAACCTTAACTTTTGCAGATAGATTCCATCAGACGTGATCAATATCGGATTTAAGCAGAACATCTTTTAATAACACAAGGTTTACAATGGTTTGGTAAACCTTGTTATCTTAACATAGGTAGCTATATCTAGGTGCAATTAACATTTAGCCAAAGTTCGTTTATACTGTTTTATATTTTTCAAATTAAGTCATTAAGATTAGATCTAAATATTATCGTATAGTCAGGCTGTACCGAAAATATAGGTTAAAACTTCAACGATTTAACCTTTTCTAAGACGGATGTTAAAAAAAATATACATAATTAGGTACCGTGAGATTTCAAAACATTTACATTAAAAATTAATTAATATAATATTTGATGTCTAAGTACGAAGATAGGCTGTCGAAAAAAACTAGTTTTGCGTCAAAGCCTCATAATTTAACTTTTTCATCATCGACAAGATTCCCAGGAAATACGATAGTTCTCTGGATGGTTCTGTGCGGTCTCCGGCTTTTAGAAAAACATAAAAATGCAAATTAAAAAAATTAAGCAGTTCGAAAACACGTCGTTGGTTTGGCGGAGAGGTGCCGCGTTCGCATAAATTAGCGAAGGGTTCACAGACGACAGACTGGAAATACCAAAATATGAAGTTAACTTATTTATTAAATTGAGTATTTTATAACGTAAGACTAGATAAATTGGCTAATAAAGTGGCGAGATATCGTGAGGCGTGGCACAGCCTCCTTGAAAGAGAAATCATAAGATATTCATGACAACCACAACCGCTCTGACAAGAGTGAAGCGACTGAGAAGAAGAAGATAAATTAAATGAATGCAAAAAACAAGAGTTCTTGCTATGCAACCAATGGACTACTTCCAAAATCACGAGTTGAATAAATAGGGTTCTATAGGTATGTAGTCTTTTTATATTCATTAGGCCGCTAGAAATTTATAATTTTGTACTTATGATAGTCGTTCGCTCTACCGTCGATATAATGGTAAATCAACCTAATTTCCCTTCGATTTATTTATAAAAACACACATATTCTGAGTTTCGTTTAGGTATATTAAAACACAGTTTTATAAAAACATTAAAAATTAAGTATTTTAAATTTAGTCAATAAGATCTTTTCTCGACGACAGTTATGCAATAAATATTTCTGATTTCTGAAACAACCAAACCGTACACCACAAAATTAGTAAGAATCGAACTCGTAACCCACAACACCGAATGTACTAAGACAACGATCTGCACTGCTGCGGGTTCGATTTATAAATTCATAGATACATTTATTCCATTAGGTGTTTACTTACAATTTACTTAGTTTTTTTTATAGTAATTTCATCAGGCAAGTTTTTTTTTAGTTTTAGTAGTTCAGTTAAATAAAATTGTAACAACATATAAATCCTTCCTAACTAGACTTGCTGTGTAATTGACATATTTATCGCCGGGTAAACAACTTTGTACGCGCGTAAATTAGAATCCGATGCTTTCTAAATTTACACTTAATTTAGCATTCCTTAACATTTTGCTGTTCGACTAGGTTATGGCTGAAAGATTATTTCCAGACGGAGGCGGCAATACAGGGTGTTTTAAGTATATACTCCCTAAAACATGCGGGAGTTAAAGTAGATACTTCACATCAATCATATCAACAACTTCTTGTACGAAACCATCACTGTGCGTGTGCGAAAAAAACGGCTCTTCTCTTTTAACACCCTCTATAAATTATTATTTATATTAATTAAACTTTTTTTTATATAAGTTGGTATCAGGGGTACGAGACTAAGCCGAACTTTTTTTTTTGAGTGTTTTTATTTTGTAATGTTGGCAGCATGAAACCGAATGCATTGTACCACGGAAATTGGCGGCGTTAAAAATGTTACAAGTATACAAAATGTCATAACAACTGCGAACTTTAGCAGCCTAATTTAAACAGACTAAAGTACCTAACCTACCTACGAAATAGTACCTAATAGGCATTTATTTTATAACCTTTATATTATTTTAGAACATTACAATTCACAAGTTACAAGCACCACACATGTATTTTCCACCGTCACCCTAAGAGGCTTTCGCTGTCTTTATTCCTCCAAAAAAACTTAGTAAAGAAAATTTTATTGTTATGTTTTGACATGTAGACGAAACGTGTCAATAAGGACAGTAAAACTGAATTACATCATATTGAACGCTGTACACGGCTGGCCCTGTGCCAGTCTGCGACATATTTTTTACGTTTTTTATGCTATAAAGATCGTCCGTGATAAGTGTCAACCCTATGTCCTGGCACTAGTATCGTGCAATCGATTACCGATCATCGATATCGATAAATTCGCGATGCGAAGATGTTTGACCCCTGGTGGTGGGCACGATTTACCGATTAGAAAATGTATGCTAATACTGTAAGAATCAATATTTATATGTTGTAAGAAATGTGGGATCAAAATGAACTTGTTAGTCTCGTTTGAAAGTGAAGCGTGCGTGTGTGTTTATAAACAAAATTGTGGATCAGTGTTTCCGCTTTACATAATTATGCATTTATTCATACACGAAGGGTTTAGTTATAAATCAATGTTTTAATCGTTTAACTGCTACTAAATATTTGAATATTTTTCGATAAATTAAAGCTCGCATCAAATTTAAATAAATTTTGGCTACATTTGAGTATGATATCAAATTAAAGACGACAATATCAATGATGAGTTTTTAAAACTCACTTTTAGTTAGTAGTAGGTATCGACTAAATAATAATGTCCAGTTAGTTACTACTCTTTTAACACTATAAGCATTATAACTTTGTAAATAAATAACATTACAAGACGTCTAATAATTTAAAGACACCTTATTTCGTAAGAAATGGCTAATTTAAAAGATAAGCTGCGTTTAAGTAGTTAATCCCGTGAGTAATGTGATACTATCGATATTCAAATTAGTCGATAAACTCATTATCGATACTAAATAAACTATCGATCCCTATTGCCTAATTCTCGGCAGGGTTACCGAGTTTATTTGACGAGTCCTGTTGTGGCAATTGTGATTAGATAAGGAAGCACCCACGTGCAGGTTAATTTAAACTTAAAGCAAACCAATATGAGCCTTATTTTCTAGGACAGAAAGTCCACGAGAAAGTATTTCTCTGTTTTAAATTATAAAATATCAAGGCTTTTATCAGTTAAGAAATAAGGCTGATTTTCTGGAAGATTTAGTAGTCTCTTGTTCTATTTTCTAAGAACTGGCTACCGTCATTGGGAGAATCGTAATATAGCGTTGGGTACTATACAAGTCAATTTAATTTACCAATACAGAACTTACCTACATAAAGTACATACTTCGTTGAAGTGCACGTTCTTGACGTGCGTGACTTAATGCTTTGATATAGGCGGTGGTTACCACTTAACATCAGGTAGGCCACATGCTTGTTCCATTCAGCCAGTTGTATAAAAAAAATCCTTATAAAACAAGGTTTATACTTCTGTAGTCAGTATCGTTTACCTACACTTGTTTTTGTATAATCTTGTAGGTACCTTGTTACCCAATTTTTTTTTTTTTGAGTTTTTGTTTTGGGTGGGAGTCGAACCCATAAAAGCAAACTACTAAAGGTGTGAGTTTACTATTTCGTTATTTAGTCGGTCGCCGCTTTTAGAGAAACCAGGAGTTCTTGATACTTGAATTGAACTATTAGTAACGGTTAACTTTATCTATTAATTGCAGTTCCGCAAAGTACTTACCAAAATAAGTAATTAAATGTCTGATAAAACAATTAAGATTTTGATAAGTTGAATGATGCTTACCAACTTAGTAGATAGGTACAAAGTTACGTAGGCGATCTTAGGGTGGGTCTTCTTAGATTATATTGGCTGCTGGTACCTATTAATTAAGATACCTAGGTTACTTATGAAGGGAAAGTTAACTGACTTCAAATAAAAAAGGAGGTTTTCAGTTCGGTTGTATTTTTTTATCAGAAAGGTATACTTAATAGTAATATAATACTTTCAGATTGGTCTCATAAAAATGCCCATCAAAATCAGTTTAGCCGTTTGACCATGAAGTCGGTTTCTCAAGTTTTTCAATTCTATAAATATTACATTTTATGAACAAACCAACTTAATATTTACTTCCCTTAAAGCCGGCCCCATTATAACATTAGAAACAAATAAATACAAACGCCTGTAATAACTCTATCCCGTTACGTAATTATAGTGTCTCCATCTATTAAATACAGGAATGGCTACATACAATAAACCAACGACATTATGAAATTAATTTCACAACTAAAGCCCCCAAGGGTAAGTAACGACCTCTCTTGGCGACAGAGCGAAACTGTTAGAAACATTATTTCGCGCCACCCAGGCGCAATAGTGCCAACTGTTAAAAACAATTACGTATAGACAATAGTAAACTTGCAGAGACGACATTTGAAATTTTATTTTTGGCCTTATTAAAATGTTTCAAAATTCAAAAGCTTTAACTATTGCCGTTTCTTTACCACTGGGTAATGAATGATAAATAGTGACAGGGGTTACTTTAAGCAATTATTAAATTAAAATTGCGTCTGGTTCTTGATATGAAAACATGGCTGATAGGTGTTATAATCATTTTACTGGTTAGGTATAAGTTTGAAAATAATGTTTTACCCTCCGACGAGTTTCTAAGGACTTTTTTTTAGATACGTCCTTAATTATTCTACAAATCTGTACCTACTTAAGTAAGTAGAAGTAAGAAAAAAAGTGGTTAGAGTCTGTTCAGAAAGAGAACCGTCGTGGGATTGGAGGGCGCTGCTGTGCTTAATCACCTTTTCTGTTTAGTGTGCAATACAATAGCGCGTCTGTTGCGTTTGGATCCTATCACAACTAGTGTACTATTCCTTTATTTAATTTTTATGATGCTAAATGCTGACAGAAAGAAAGGGATGAGCTGCCATATAAAAATCGAAACGTTAGTTCTCAATTTGGCCACGACGGTTCTCTTTCTGAACAGACTCTACAAGTTACAATAAAGAAATAATAGTATTTCTTCCTCTAAAACTATAACTTTGACTCTAATAGAGCTTTCCACGCGTTAAGTTCACCTCAGCAATACCGAACCCCGCAGCGCTTCCGCCATGGGTGGCAATAATACTTACTACCGTTGATTACTGAATCTACGATTACTATGCATGCTATCATACAATTTAGGTAAATGTCAATAAGGTTAATAAAGATTGGATGAAGTCATTATAAACTAGACTTCGTTTCCGCTTTTTTAGTGCTAACTCCCAAGGAGTGGAACTCTTTACCGTTGTCAATATTTCCGGAGCATTATACATCCTTGGAATTTTTAAGTTAAGAGTGAGTAAGTGGCTACATTTTTTCACTTTCCATCAGGTGTGGCAGTCTAAAAAAAATGGCGAAGCAAACATTTTGATAAAGGCCGCTTAAATTCAACTGAATAGATTCTATATTGTCCTTGCTTTAATCAGAAGTCAGATTAGGTTTGAGCTTGAAGGAGAAAAAAACTCCTACTATAAAAACTCGTTGCGCCAAGAACAAAACATGCATAAACATTGATTTCAAATGTTAATTTTACTGTACTTATATTAACTTCCACTGAACAATACCGTTTTATATTACGCACGCAGTTCATATAAAAATCTTTACTGCTAAGATAATCCCCACAAGTAATCAGCTCCATAATGCTTCCGACATTCAAGATGAGTCAAACTATTGTTTCAAAGTTATAACCCGCTTAGTTCTAATGTGGACTATTAATTTCAATTTACGGTTATTAAAGTAGCTATTTTGTAGTGCGGACTGGTAAGTTGATCTCCTTAGACGTTTTGTTCTGTTGTAAAATATTAGAATTGAAATCTGATAACTTGGTTGTTGATTTGTCACAGATGTAATCATTGCGATCAATTTATTGGTACAGTCCGATTTATCCGATTTATAATACTCGGAGAATCAATTATAGACAATATACTTCAGCCAGAATACGTGGAATGGTTATAAGGAAAAGCCGTTAAAAATAAGAACCATGTTTCAATCACACTTGGTTAAGTAAAAGTGAAACAAAAGCAACAAGTAAGCTACCATTACCAATCTAACATGCAAGACAGCGGCTAAACGACTTCCGATAGAACAAATTGCCAGCTTCATAAATCAAACAATAATATTCGCCCACTGCAGGGTCTGCAGGTCACAAAGCATCGCAGATTGAATTTAATGCTCCAATAAGCCACATCTTGGACAATTTAACCACCATTAGAACACCCTACAGCGATTCACTTATAAATATGTATGAATGAGCCAATTTGTACAGCCAGTTTGCCAGTTTCGAGCACCTGGTTGTTAGCCATAACGGCGTTCTGTCTAGGGGCAATACTCTTATCCTAAAAGGGAGGTCCCAGTTTAAATATTGGCATTGTAAGGCAACTCCTTTTACGATGTTTGTTCTGTAAATAAAGGGAGTTTCTAAATTGTTGTAAGCATGTTAATTTATCGACGTGATAAACCTACTTTAGGTAAAGTATAGAAAATTGTCTTAATTGATTGACCCCTAACAGTGCAACCGCATGCATCACTTTTAAATGTAATAATACCTTTTTGGTTGGTGCTATTTCTCTCTGTATTTGATATTTCATAATTTAAAACTAATCTCTATTGTTTCAGAAGGATCTCTCGGACGATTGCGTGTTCGAGGAACATATGGAGGAAAACAACTATAATACGTATTCGCGGATACGCAACGGGAAGAAAACCTTCTTGGCGCTAGCCAATAATGGCAAAGCGAGGCGGACGCAGATCCCAGTTGTTCGAGAACACCTGGGGAACCTGTCAGCGTACGCGCTGACGCTAACAAAGCCAGTCCTGTGGAGCGGGCCGAAGCAGACGCATTGCGCACCTCGACGGCATCGCGGCAAAATGAAGCGACCACCGCCTAGGCATAGAAACTGCATGCTTCGAGTACAGAAACAAAACTCAAGGCACAAAAGAAAGCACAAAAAAGCCACCGGTCCGAAGAAGAAACGACATCCGAAATCGAGAAGAAAATATGAGAACGGAACTACGACGACCGAGGTGTCGTGGGACGAGTCGACTATGTCGACTATGTCTACGACGACCGACGCTGAGTTTTTTCGGTCGGCGACCGCGCTGGAGGCGGTCGGTCGCGCGTGAGTCGGGCGCTGGTCGCGGTCGGAGCAGCCGTCGCGCTTGCACACTAGCACCGTTCCACACTTACACGTGCAAGAATCTCTGTATCATTCCTATTTAGTGATGTTCTTTAGGATCTGCTCGCGAATCGTTCAAGTAGCATTGCTCTCTCGCGGTCTCGGTCAACTGGTCAAGGTCACAAGACTTCTGGGGTTGCTTTAAGCCTGCAGATGCAGACAAAATCATCTGGAATATTAATTAAACTGTAATGGACTCAGCCTGCAGGTTTTGTAGACAGTGGTTTTATGATTTGACCAAAGGTGACCGATCCGCTTTTCTTCACTCTTCCCTTGTAGTAAGTATGAAAGAAATACTCATTCATCGAGTGTCAGCGTTTGATGAAACAAAATGATATTATGTCAACCAAAGCTACTGAAATTATCTATCTCATTTTTATATTCCTAGTTCGCTTTAACGTAGGTTTATCGGCATGATTCCAATCGTTAGTTACTGTTACACGTAGACGATAAAAATAATTTAATGTTTGAGTAAATGAAATATTTTTATGTTTTCAAGTGTCGAGATTATCGTTGGGTAAGGTGGAACTGTGTTAGGAGAAAGGCATTGATTCCTGTCAATTAAAAATTAGCCTAAATACTTATCGTTTCGGAATTGGTCTCCTATCTTCATTCAGTTTTTTTGCCTCTTTGAGGCGCTCTTGAAATCCTTTCACCACACTTGGTTCGAAAGAACCGGTGACACGATAAGAAGTTTTATTCTGATTATCACGTGTGTACCTAAGTACTTACATATTACTTACAACGTGGCAAATTTTCCTACCACCATCCATTTTCATTCACTTTGTCTTTAAAACTTTTCTGTTTTTGTTAGAACATTAGTAAAGTCAAAGAAAGGCCTTAATTTTTTTATTCAAATTTTGCACTAATCCGGGAGATTTAAAAGCCGATGCGGCTCAGTTAAATTGAAGGTCAATTTACATTTAAACACATAAGAGGGCATTCCGAAACGTTGATGTACTTAGTTGGTATGCGTGGAGGTGTAATTTCATAAGAAATTGACTGAAAATTGGACTGAGTAAGTTAATGTTGGTTTCGGCCTAGGCTATGATAGGGTAACGTAGTGCGGCGGACGGCTTGCTTCAATAAATTGACTCTAAGTTTTAATCGACTATCGCAGGCGAGCGATTCGGTATATTAATTTACGGTAATATTAAATTTCCTAAAATATTACTGTTTCATGAGAGAAATACAATAAAAATAAGAATAAACCAGATGATAATCAGATCAGAGGACATTCAAAGAAAAATTACACAATCCTACGTACATAATTGCATTTTTTTCTCTCCGCGTAGCTCTATTTTAGCTCTCCGTGCAGAATCGCTCGCCTCAGCTCGTCTAAAAACGTATTGATTATAATGATAGCGATGAAGTGACTAGCATGTAGTTCTAAAACGTGTATCTAATTTGTAAATTTATTTATTTTCCATAGAGAAAGTCGTATTTTGTTAACGTTTTAGTTGATGTTTTTATAATTATTCTATCGTCCCCTTTAGGTTCCAACCGAACGTAGATAAGTAGGATTTCATACGCTTGTACTTTTAGTGAGCCACTTTATGTGTATTATATTTTTAAGTCCTTTCGGTAACAATATTGTGATGTGTAGAAAGTTTTGTATAGTGTGTATGAATGCATTTGCAAATATTGTAATTGAATGGATTTTTTTACATTCTCTTGATGCCCCTCGCAATTTTATAATCTGCGTAAAGTTCGTAGTTACGATCTTGGACGATAGTCAGCGAATATTTCCATCTTCCATCTTAAAAGTTATAATATTCATCACTGCCAAAATGTTCCCTTTTGTAAATGACATAGTCGTCATCATTCTTTCTTCATACCTCTGATAAAAATTTATTAGGTTGGTAGCGGATTTTTTATAGCACAGGGCAAAGTCATAGATTTCCATACTGGATGATGTTCGCTGATTACGTATGCAAGAACGTTTACCATTGTAAATATGTATTTGCAACAAGCTTTACCTATGATAAATGTACGTACCTATGTTATACGAATGATGTTTATTTATATAATTGTAATGTACATTAAGTTTACGAAAAAGGCATAGAATCCCATACGATCACGCATTTAAGTACCTACCGAGCTTATTGAGCAAAGAATATTGCCAATGGAAGGGATTTTTTGCAATTTTCGTTGCAGTCAGTAAATTATTCGTTAGAAATCTTGATTCGTTGTAAATTATACCAAGATAAAATAGTTTAGAAGCAGTATTTCGGCGTTGTAACATACTTCCTCAGTTGCAGTATCCTGGTAGTAGTGTAGGTACCTAGTTATTTTTTTATTTAAATTTGAATTCAGTTTATAATAAAGTGTAGAAAAGTTCCGTATTACAGACAAGTGGTAATGGCTGATTTGGCAAACTCGCAAACTATTAAGCGCACTAGCGATAAGAAACACACCGGGCGGGTGTGACATGTGGCTCTGCTCTAGAAATCTTGGCTTTAGGCTGCTGGTACACAATGATACACACTGTGTGTAGTCTGATGTGTATCATTGTGTACAAAACTGCGAGCTGTGTGTAACACACAGCTTGCTCTTATTTTCTTGTTGTAAGCGCCATTTTTCTTTGTTTTTATGTAACGTGAGCTGTATTTTTTTGTACGTGCACATTGCAGTACCTAGGTATGAATGAATCCATTTAAAAATTACGAGGAGTATGTTCGTCTAAAACACTCATAATCTGTAATACTAAAAAGTTTGCTTGTTTGCCTAATATAGCATCGATGCTGGTGTAAAAATAAAACTGTAAGTTATATGCCCAAGTGCCATAGCCCGATAGGGTCAGCCTACCGATACAATGCATTAGTTTAAGTCTATATCTACCTATCTTAGGCCTCGGCCTCGAATTTAGCAGGCAGCGGGGCGGCGGCGGCGGCGGCGGCGGCTCTGCAGCGGGGCGGGGCGGGGGGGTCCATTTGATTTTACGCATAAGAATCCTGCCGCTCCCGCGCCGCCGCCGCTGCCGCCCCGCTGCCCACTAAATTCGAGGCCGCGGCCTTAAGCCTTGCGCACATGATCATCACTCAAATCGGGTCGTCTGCACTTCTTCAACCCATCCGGTGGGAAGTGCGGGTAAGAATCGAACTCCTCGTTCTTTTTTCTGGCCTCAACTTCGCGAGCTACAACTCGCGAGCTCTCGCGAGGCTAGTGGCTTTGCCCCGAATGCCTTCCATGGGGCGGGCTTACGGTGGCCACAATGATCAGTGAAACGCTGTCAAATATGACAGTGTTTCACTGACTAAGGCCACCGCACGCTTAGAATGTGCTCAAGGCTTAACAGATTTATGTCAATTTCATGCAATATATCGAGGAGGGGATGGATGTTTTAAATAGTGAAATTATATTGTAAATAGTTACATAACTTACCTACTACTTACAAGCAAGAATATTTTAACATTAGTATATTGAGCACCTCGTGAATATCCACTATAGATGTTTAGATACTTACGAATAGTTACGGATTGTTGCCTTTGCATTGCGCATGAAAAATCCAAAAATATTGATTTATTTATTTATTGTAGAGCATTTGCGTCCTATTTCTCTACATGAAACCAGTGACAAAAGTGGGTAGTTGAACATTTCTGATTTTTCAAATTCAAAACGCACCTACCTAATGCGTGGGATCCAACTCCAAGCAAGTAGGTAGGAAAGATGCGTATTATTTAATACTTGCTCAATTGATGGTACCTAATAAATTAAAATTAATGAATTAAGTGCCTAGGCATTGTAACGGTCAGCGACATTAGAAGTACTATTATTCTCAAAAATGCAATTCCAGCTAAAATAACTGAAAATGTTTACCTATCTACTAACATCGCTGACCTACTGCACCTATTGGGTAACTACTGTACGTACTTTTTCACGTAAAAAATAGACATAGAGCTAAGTTCCACCTGATTTTAAGCGGACACCGTTACCCATAGACATCAATATACCAGTTTATCTATATAGATATTCACAAGTGCTCAAAAACTAAAACTCCAACCAGTTATTGCTGTCAACGTCTGCTAGGTAATCCCCTATCCTTCAAAGAGATAAACCTATGTATAAGAATGTAACGAAGAGTCAAACAGTATTACTTACTTTATTAATTTCGATACATGTTAAAAATAATATCTAATAAAATGTTCGTGTTTTGACTTGTGCATTTTATATGTGTACAATACAATTTAAAAGTACCTTAACTTACCTACCTATTAGAATACCTACCTACATAAACATGGTGCTTCAAAACATGGAGATAGTAGGTACCTACCTAGAACCTACCTAAATATACCCAGAGGTACCCAGAGCTTTTCACAAAGAAACAAAGTATTGAAGAAAAAAACAATAAAAACTTTGCTATATTTCTTTCATAATTGAATCAGCATATTTCGGACCAAACCGAAACTTTTTTAATGTGGTTTTTTGCTCAGCGCTGTTCATGAAATATTAGAGTCAAGTTTTCAAAAATCGTAGAGCAAGAACGTATTTCATTTCGTCTATTTATTTTTCGTCGATTTGTTTGCTTTGGGTTACATAACATATTCTAAAGCACCTTGTGTAAAGTTATTATTATACCTACATTTGGATTGCAAAAATATAATTTCCTTAATAAATTAAGTAGGTGTGAAGGTATTTTTTTACGTAGGTATCATACCAAACTGAAAATCGATGAAAACTTTTTTAGGACAATATCATTTTACAGCCTTTTACTTAGACACCGACAAATAAAACTGATTCTGTAACAAAACTGTTTATTTTATTTCTCACCTAACAATTCCTACAAGTAAAACGAAATAATGTCATTAGTATAAAGTATGGTTTCACTACGCCTGTCTCACGTAGACTTCTTTCGACTGTCTCAGGCATTTTATATGGACATACAAAAACAGACAGGCCTGAGGGGCAGAGCTTCAGTAGAGCCTCAAGGCACAATAAAAATGTTTTGTGCTCAAGGGCCTGAAGTATAGAATTTTTAACATTTTTCAATGGAGAGGTCAAAATTTGAGGCTCGACTCAGATACGCATTGTTTCTGCATACGGCAGAATTATCCATCCTATGGTCTGCCGAAACATGTTTTTTTTTCCAAACTACCGTTGCTCTTTACAACCTACCATATAAAAATCTATGGAAAAGAAATGAGCAACGGCACACGAAGTAGCATAATCTAGGAAACCTTAGCCTGCCCTAGAAAAAAAGAAAACAACATGCTCAGTTGTTTGGCGGTTTGACGCGTTTGACATTTCTTTCTCGTTTCGTTCTGCTCGATGCATGGGGAGCCGTTAATGTCATCATGATACTGTACACACCGTTATTGATGCCAGTAATACGATGCCTGCCAGCACACTGTAGCAATTCAAACATTAATTTTTACTTTTTTGTCCTGACACTTTATACTTAAGCTTGTCCTTGGCAAGTATAAAAAAAAAACCTATAAAGTTATAGGGGGGATCCAACTAGGATGAATAGAATGTATAATTTTTATGTTCTAACAACATAAAAATTATACACAAGGCGAGCGAGCAGTTCAAGAAGATGTTTTATTTAAATGAAATCAAAGGCGTTATCTTCTTTAGTTATTATTCACCGCTAGATAAACAAAATAATAATCGAAATATTTATCTGCTTAACGGGCCTTAACAATTTCCTAGTGGAAATAAGTGCATTCGTTTTAACTGGGTGTACATTAACTGGCCGTATATTAACCGGACCCGATGCATGCATCAAAGCTCGATGATTTTTACTCGATCCGATCGCCATTTTGTTCAACTCGTGTGATTTTCGATTCGATTCTCAAAATTTAATCGGTGATCAATTGTATTGTACGTTTTGGCGGCAAATTAATATCACCACAAAAATGAAGAAATCGTCCCCAGTGTGGAAATTCTTCGAACGTGTCATAATAGATGACAGATGCACCGCTGTGCTGTGCAAATTGTGTGAGAATCAGTACAAATTCTTTGGAAATACAACGAATTTGCGAGTACATTTGATAAACAAACATCCTATCCAATGGGAGCTATCACAGAGTGGAAACCTGGACGATTCTGCAATCCAAAATCAGAATGTTGATATCAAAGAGCAAAGAAGAGCAAGACGAAAGAAGTATGCGGGAACTGTTGCAAGGAATAATAGTATTGAAAACGTAAGTTAATAGGTAACATGCTGTCTTCATCAAAAAGCATCGATCGAATCGCTGGTCATAGGTCTGAAAATGAGCAATCATCACTTTAGAAACTCGATTTTGTTCGAAATAATCGATTCCTCCATTGATTTAATCCAACCAATGGTGCATGCATGCAAGTCTTCATGATTTATTGTTTTGTTGTGATGCAGCTTGTGATACTAAATCTAAGTCTTACACATTGATTCCTGATTATCTTCTTTTAATATATGAAGTGATCTATTGTGCAAGGGGTCCATAGGCTCACTTAACACAAGATAAGTTGTGAAACAAAACAAAAATTCTAGAAGTAGTCATTATATTTGGTAGGAAAACGGTTTCCTCAATCAGTGTATTTATTTGTGCTGTCTAATCATCTCAGAAGTAAGGCTTTCCAAATCTGTGACCCAGTCTTTGGTTTTTAATCTCCACCTACCATGGGCAACTTGGGCACTTGATCCATTTCCACTACCTTACCCTTCTATGTGTATCAGTCAACTAAAATTATTTGTTGTTGCTGACTTGAAAGCCTTAGGGTACCAATAAGTTCATTAAAAAAAAAAAAAAAAAAGTTCATTTATTCAGTAAGATTGCAAGGATCACTTTGAAATGTCTTAAAGCTAGGTGAGTCTAGGTGCCAGTTCCACGCGACCAAGCCTAGAAGGACAGGCAATAAACTATGGCTTGGTTCCTATAGTTTTTTAAATGATCCTTTTACAAATCAGAAATAATCTAAAAATATTACTTATTCCGTCCTTGCCAAACCTGTGAACTCTCAAAAACTATTTCTTACAGGTGGAAGTCATGAAACTTCATATCGACTCTGACCAGGATGACGAATCAACCACCATCAATATGGTTCGCCAAATGCACGGCGATGAAAACTCAGCCGAAGAATGGTTAGAAGAAGACCATTCCTTAGTCGGCCACTTTGAAAGCTTTGAGCCCAAACCCAAGCGTAGAAGAGTAAAATACCGTAAAATCAAACGAGAGATCCAATCCCCTACTGACTTACCAGAAATGTATACCACATCAAAACCTGATAAACTAATCTACGAAGAGCCTCAGCCAAAAGATGAGTATTCCATCTTCGGGGATTATATAGCTAACAAATTGAGAAAGATCAAGGTTCCTCGTACACGTGGTAACATACAACAGCTGATTACGACACTGTTGTGGCAGGCAGAGTATGGCATGTATGATAGTGCAGAAGCTGTGAAACGAGTGTTGATGATATCTATGACACCTGAGGAACCTGAATTGACGCCTTCTACTTCCCGTATTGAGTATGAACAGGACCCAACTACAGAAAAAATTGTGAACGAGGATACAGAACAGTAGCATGTTTAAGGTGCTGTTGTTAATAAAAATGTTGCCGACGTTATACCTGTTGGGAAATGGGTTGTCTTAGAATGCATGCCGAACACACTGGAGAAAAGTTAATTGTGTAAGAATTACATTAGTATGAAGTGAGCAGTTTTTTAGCTTGTGTGTGTTCTGCATACAGAAATTGACAGTTATTGTGACCTAGGTATATTGCTTCAAGTCAAGTTATCTGAATTTTATTATATTAATAATTAATTATGCAAATAAAAGAGCTGTTAATTATTTAAAAACTTATTTATTTCTTTTTTCCTATCTAACAAGATTTTTATTTTCAACTTTGTGTCATGTAGTCTACACGTCAAAGCTGCTGGTCTAGCCATCAATACACATCAAAATGTTGCAAAAATCTATGTCTATCCCTTTCTAGCACGTAAGGATTTTTCTTTATATTCACAATTATTTAGATAAGAATAGAATAAAAAAAAAAATGAGATTGGCACAAGACCGGCAACAGTGGCACATACAGAGAGAGGCCTATACCCAGCAGTGGGTGAAGTCGGGCTGTGGATGATGATGATGATGAAACGTTCTTGAATGTTCTGGAATACCCGGGCAACGTCGGGACTCGCGGCTAGTAAATAATAATAATGAACCCTAGCAAGATAGGATTATCATCACAATCATCATCATCATCGCAAACAGGCCTCCCCCAAAAAACTTGCTGTAAGAAAGATCCTTCCTCTGACTTCACCTGACCATGACTCTATCATCCCCACAGAGTGCTAAAGATATACCTACCTAGCTGTCAAAATCAGCCTGAAGAAGTCCACTGCTGGACGGAGGCCTACCCTTCTCCGACCTTCCTACTGTATTTCCAGGAAGAACGATTCTGGCTGCTTTCCATCCAAGAGAGTGAATAGGTACCTAAGCGTGCTACACCGTAGACCACATTAACACTTACCAGCAGGTTAAAATATACTGTTTATATCCTCCTATCAGCAGGGAGGATATAAACAGTACATTTGCCATTGCGGTCAAACGCAAGCCTAAAAATGTATAAAAAAACGGTTTTCTGTATGTAATCTTTGCAATTATCGTTAGCACAAACGTGCATTAGGTTTAGTATAGGGTTTAGTAGATACAGTACCTACCAGTACCTACTTAGTTCTACTATATTTCGATGTTTTGTTATGTACTACCTACCTGCGAGCTAAAGGTATAAACCACCAATGGAGCACATAAGAGCGATTTCAGACTAGCGTATTTTTTTGCGCGTATACGGTCGTTTCAGCATACGCGCCTAGACACGCGCTTCTAAAAACCATACTCGCGTAAACGGGCATATTTCGGCGTGTTCGCTCGAACCGGTGCCGGTGGTGACGTGTCATGTCGTGTACATGCGCTTCCAAAAACGAGCTCATACGCGCGTATAAAACGCTAGTCTGAAACCGCTCTAAAAGACCACGGTTTTGTAGGTGCTTGCAGGCTCGTCGGTTTTGGCTCGCCAATGGATCGCCCACTTTAAATAAGTAAGACTGTCTTGGAGGAATTAGAAATTTCTAATTCCTCCTCGAAGACTGTGGATTGATGACGAATGAACTAACTAATAGGTACTGATTATGCACTGGCATACCAAAATGACCATAAAGAACATCATGGGCGGCACTTTGCGATATGGATCTGTCGTCAAATTAAACAGTCGTTAGCAGTTCATGGTCTAAATTAAAGATAAGGTGCATTCACCCATGAGGGCATGCAGTGCTTCTCGGTTAACCCTTCGCCATGACAGAGACCTTATGGTGGCCTTAATAACTTACTTAGTTCTTGGTGTTGGCCGGTTTTGGGAATAGGACATGACATCCCTACTGAGACCGGGCGACGAGAGGGGCCTTATTCGTCGAAGGATAAAAAAGATAGCTTGCCTTGTTAAAAAATAAACACGAGTTCTCAATGGACAGTTTTCGCTTTATTATTAGGTACCCACCTATCTGTATGTAATGTAAGAACCTAAGTCCTATTCAAAGTTGGAGACTTAGCTCCCTCCTTTTATGTTACAATTGTGTATTTTTGTGGAGTAAAGTTTAATTTTAAAATAGATAAATAAATAGAAAATCAGTGTGTATCAGCTCTTACACAGTGCAATGTAATATTGTTAAGTATTTAGGTCGTGTTCATCTTACACCAGGATGCAACTTAATTTATAGTAGCAAGTCTGAAGAGCAATAAATTAAGCCAACTCTAGGTATAGCATTCTTTCATAATTGTATCTCTTCAGTTGCCACGCTCCGAGTTTTGCTGATAGGTTCAAGCTTTAGCTCTAAGCTAGTTTAGATTCGTAGGCAGGCACTATACTTCCTAACTTTTAATGGCGACCACGAACCAGAAGACGATATCATGGATCCATGACGTAGGACGCCCCTCACTCGAGTCTCGAAACGATGGACCGTCGTCATTGATATGTCGTTGGAAGAATGGGGCAAGCTCAGAATTGTTCTACCTGGAAATTCATAAAATACAACCGAATTGAGAACCTCCTCCTTTTTGATTGGAAGTCGGTTAAAAAGGAGAGGCATAATATGTCCAGCATTGTGTTCAGGATGGTGATGATGATGACTTATTAAGTTATTAGGAATCACTGCATTTACAGGTCCTACCGTTCAGCTGGTTGAAGTCTTGAGTAAGGTACTGTCAAACTGTCATCAAAACGCCTTTCAAAGAAACTTTTACAAAGTTTCACATAAAAATAGTTTTTTTGTCTACATTATTGCTCACAAAAGAAAAAAACTATTGAATCTAGAACCTTTTCCGTTTTGTGAAGTCGGTTAAAAATTGCACGCGCTTGGCTAAAATCCAGTTCGTTTCGCGCATTGCGCATGCGTGTTTGCTTTTTGACATTTCTTAGCACCTATCCTTTTTCCACCATGTGTGTTCAAAAGAAACAGTCAAGTGCTATCTCCTTCGCACATGTCAATTCATTCGCCGGTCGATCAATGCTCCAAAATGGCTGCTCTGAGCCGAACTTCCAGCAAATTGGTTAGAAAAGTGCAGTTTTCTCACAATTTAACGCGAAATTTTAGTAACGTAAAGCTAGGAAAACGAATAAACAATGTTTTTACGACATGTGCGTGTGTTTTCGGTGGCGGTCTGGCGTTATATGCAGCACAATACTATGGGAGGAAAAACACCGTCTTCGCGTTGAAAGTAAAGGTAAGAAATTTCTTTAAATGTTTGTTGTTAATTCTTGATTCGTATAAATGCGGCAAATGTTCTCTCTACGTTAAAACCCTGGCCTATGTCATCACGAAAGCGCCCCATAGCAGCGCAGCCACCATCTTTGGCTGGACCGGGCTTTCGCACAGCACAGCAATGCGTGTTTGTTTATAAATAGTATCTCGTTTCCACGTTTGGTTTGCGCGTTCAACAGCAAGCGTGTGGTTATTGATAATTTGAGTCAGCTGATACGCTGCCTCGTTTCAAGGCTATGTTTACTCGCCTTATTCTTAGTAGGTAGCGACTTGCCTACATGAAACATTAATTTCTAGTAAATTATTGCAATAAATTGATGTAGGGCATTGTCGCAAGTGTTTGATAGCCCATCTATATCCCAATTTCCCATATTTCAACTACTTTTTCCCTCCGATGGCCTAGATGTAACCTATATCAATTATATTCACAGGTTTGAGCACTTATTCCACAATTTGTCAGTACAACTAGGATACGGAAGGAAATAGTTAATCACTTAAAAGTTCTTCATCTTAAATTAATTAACTATAGCTAAGTGTATTTTATTATTGTCTCTTGACCAAAACGGGGGTGTTATAAAATAACACCTCTTCTCAAACCCTCCTCAACCAATATATTGCCACCTCAATAGCTCGATTAGTTGCCATGTTTAGGTGTTCCTTAGTGCAGTTGTTCGTGCACAGTGGACAAGAAAGCAGTGTGGCATGTTCTGTATGGGGGCCCGAATTTGCATGGTACTCTAGTCGGGTCGATAATCCCCTACTTAGCCAGATTTTCTGCAGCAGCCGACCTGGGTCCGGTGTTGATTACGAGACACACGTTTCACTAACATACACATACACTAATACCATCAAATAGAGTATGAAGCATTCTGTCTGTGGTCACTGGCCTCGTATCTCCAAAACTGATGCTCTGATTGAATGCATATTTTTTGTCAGAATACTGACACCTTGTTCCGATATTGTTTTAAACCATGTTTGCTTGCTGATAAATACAGCTGTTTTATGTTTTAGAAATATTCTTCGCCTTGTCAGGATTATTTTGTTTAAATATTTTCAAATATCAACCCTGGGTTTTGTACAATGGATAAGATATGGAATGAGTATAATCTGGGGAAGTCTGAAAGTAGCACCGTTGACAGAAAAATTTGAGGAGCAACCAACAGGCATGGTACAGGCATGTCATGAGGAGGAATGAAAGTCATGTGAATAGGAGAGTGATGAGTATTAATGTAGATGGATGAGGATAATGTAGATGAATGACGGGTAGAGGTAGGCCAAAGAAAAGATGGATGAACAGTGTGAAAGATGACATGGATAAGAAAGCATGTTAAACATGTTGTGCAGACCCCATATAAAGTGGGTTAAGGGTATGAAGAGGAAGAACCCTGGGTGGTTTTGTATAGCATGAGATGAGTTCTCAGCACTGTTTCTAGCCTCAAATCATTTTCATTCTTAAATAGATCATTTCAGAATCATTGTGTCTGTTTCTTATTGATTTTATAGTGTGTAAGGAAATCACAAAGATAACTAACTAACAGTTACAGTCCCTGAGAGTTATTCGTCGAGTGTAACTAGGATCTGATGGCGCCGCAGTCAGCACAGCCCCGTACCAAGGCGAAGGTCACGGGTTCGAATCCCGCTCGACTCTTTATCTTTTGAGACATTATAAAAAGCACGAGCTGGTATGCCCGAGCTTTGCTCGGTTTTTTAATAATATTTTCCATCTTACTAACAGCGCCATCTGCTGGATTAGCTAAAATAAGCTTATGTATAAGTTGATTAATAGATAAATTATCCCAGCTATATTAATCGATTAATCGCCCCCGAAACTTTCTGTATACTAATTTTCATGAAAATCTCCGGAACTTTTGTGTCGAGTGTTTACGTAGAAGTTCAATAGATGGCGTTCTCCGTGACACTAATTCGTGATTTCGACTACTCGGCAAGAGATGGCGCTAAATTTTTTTATTATTCAAATAACTTTTAACCCGAGTCTTTTCTGAAAATGAAACCTAGCTAGATCGATTTATCGCCCCCGAAACCCTCTGTATACTTAATTTCATGAAAATCGTTGGCGTAGTTTCCGAGATCCTAAATATATATAAGAAGACCCAGGACTTCCAATTTGGAATTTGAAAATGATTTCGCGAGAAAATCTTGTGTATATATATATATATATATACATACACAAGATTTTCTCGTTTAAAGGTATAAGATTTGGTCTGTCAAATC
The DNA here is from genome assembly GCA_939531255.2 of Thera britannica. Lineage (NCBI taxonomy): Eukaryota > Metazoa > Arthropoda > Insecta > Lepidoptera > Geometridae > Thera > Thera britannica. The sequence continues at coordinate 9,278,673 of OW618042.2, read as the reverse complement.
ATTTTCAAATTCCAAATTGGAAGTCCTGGGTCTTCTTAAATGTAAACAGTCGTCTAAAAATTAGCGCGATACCAATTTCGTCCAAAGTTGGATTGTAATTAGAATTAGATTTGAATTGAACCTCAACTGTCCGTTCAAGTTTTAAAATAGCGCGATTGGGCTCCAGGTCTTTGCATCTATTGTAGATGATTTATACGCACAGAGAGGCCTCACAGCTCACTTGGTAGTAGCTCTGCCTTCTGCGCCGTAGGTCGTGGGTTCGATCCCCACCGAGAACAAATATTTGTGTGGTGAACATTGATGTTTGTTCTCTGTCTGGGTGTCATATTGTATTGTAGGTATGTATTAAAAAAAAGTACCCGCACGGGTGGAAAAATGACTCGCATGTTCCAGTGGACCACTCGGTTACTGAAGAAGTCGTATGCCACATGTTTACTTGGCATCTCGGTTGCCTTTCTCTGCATAATACTTACTTACTTACTGCTGTGGCGCAACGACCCAAAGAGGATCTTGGCCTCCGACACCAGAGTCCGCCTGGCTTCCGCGTAGTTGCTGGCTCCGAGTTCTTGCAGGTCCTTTACGACTCTCTGCATAATACCTACATATTTTTTGTATATTAACGTACTGTGTTCCACTGCTGGGCAAATGTCTCCCTAAAACCTTCTACTCATCCCGGTCTCCAGCGATCTCCCACCAAACTTTCAACTGACCGTCGAGATCTACCCGCCAACGTCTTCTCGGCCGTCATCACCTTCAGGAACACAAGGAGTGACGATGTTAGCATTGATAATATACATACAAATAAAGGGCATTGCTCTTAGCTGGGATGACGGCTTGCCTCCAGACATGACCTTAACTGCTTTGAATTAGACCACAAATGGCATGACATCGTTGATGAGGAATAGGTGGACGTGACTGCCATCATATAGCATCGTAGTCATGCGAAATTATCGAGATGCTTACTCATTCTTTGATTAATTGATGACAATGATAGTTTAGCCGTGAATAGGCAACATGATAGGGCATTGAATGGTGAAAATACGGGCACATGATGCTCGCAGATGCCAAAAGTAGATTCTGTGACGTCCAAACAACGTGGGTTTTGTATGGTGGTCCACACGTAGATACAAAAATCAATAGAGCTCGTTGGGTTTCTGATCTGCAAAACTATTTTCATCAATTTGAGATTTAATAATTGCACTCAGTCGGGAAACTGTTAGTTGTCTAAGTAAAAAACAACAACGTGTGGCACTCGGAGACTGCCGCGGTAAAGCTATTGCATAGCATTTTTTATCAACTTATGCAATTAAAATGATTTATTTATTTTATTAATGCAGTATTTTTTATTTTTAATAAATGGGTTTGTCCCTGCCTTTATGTGCAAATCTCCCTAAAGAACGGAACAAAGTCTTTTGAGCACTGACTTGAACTTTGTTACGTATGGCAACTCCAAAACTGTTACTTACACGTCATTGAAAAAACGTAATTGGGGGTGTTAGGTTTTTTTCGTTACGGAATTTCTGGATTCGGTCCCCACGCTCAAGGCCCGCGATGTAACTTGGCGAGTCTGTCTGAAGTGAGCCGTATGCGAGTAAATGGCTAATAGCTGACGGAAAATTTGCCAAACGGTTACTTCAGACAAGTAACGCCGGCCGTATATTATAAAATAATATAAAACCTATTATTATAAAATAATAACAAAAGTCTGACTATTTATTCTCGGCCCCGTAACTTCGCAAGTTGAATCACTTGACCATGAATCTATGAAGTCGTTTGACTCATTGTTATAACCTTATAGTAAATTGCAAATAATAAATTAGTAAGCTCACTGTGTGTGATATCTAGGTCGGGCCACCGCAGGATCATTCCGACTGAATTATGGATGAGAATTACAATGAAATGAAATATTTGACGCTTTCCTGTATAGCCTTTATTTGAATTTGATACTAGAACAACGGGCTATTTATGTTTATGCAATGTTTTGTCACTGGTTAGGACTTTGAATGAGAATTTGTAATAGAATTATCGTCTTGAAGCGAGCAGCTGGTGTACCCTTGAACGCGATTCCGATCCCAATTTTAAGTTTTGACGGAATTCTGACAGAAAACCCATAGGATTTCTGTCAAAACTTAAGATTGGGATTGGCTGGCTTGATATTTTTATAAACTCGGTTTTTCCCTAGCTTTTATAGTCCTATTGCTGAACAAAGACCTCCCTCAAAGACTTAGTTCTCTCTATTCTGAGCCTCCTCCCACCATCTCCTTTCGAAGGCGTCCAGATCATCCCTCCTAATAAACTCGCACATATCGGTATATGAAGTATTTTCCTTTTTCTAAGTACATATTTGTCAAAGTTCTAAGTTTTTGTCGCATAAAACAGTAGCATTTGGATGCTTCTAATAGCCCCTTTCCACGGTCTGTGATATCGCGCACGGAGGGGCGGATCAGCTCGCATGACACACCATGGGAACGGTCTCGTGCGCCGAGGTGCGCGGTAGCACAGGAGCCCTTTCTGTGTGCGTTGCCGTGCGTCGTCGTCGGCTGTGCGTGATGATCTGCAGAACCACGCACCGTAGGAAGGCAGCATAAGTTTTACGACTTGTCTTTTTGGATTAAAAACTTGTCATTGAAATGGCCCAAGACTCTTGAGAAGGTCAATTTTAAAGATAAAGAGACTCATTCAAACATTACTTTTTGGATTTAAGATCCCGCCTTAAGGCCTGCGAACACTTAGGTCGCTGGCGATGGCGAACAATGAAACGCTGTCAAACACTGATTTCCATCGCCAGCGACCTAGGTGTACGCAGGCCTTTAGTTGCGAGTTTATTCATGAGCTTATACGGTACCCAAACGTAGACTACAATAATGTAAAAAAAAAGATACATGCTCACGACTATGATCCCAGACACGGTACAATCGCTCGATCAAGTCCAGAATGCATATCAGATAGCGTCTGTTTGGGAAACGAGCCGTGACATAGCGAAACGATGTGGTGATCGATTAGCAATTAATTTCTTCGTTTACAAACATAAGATTTTTCACTTCACTGAATGAAGATCCACGAATGGAGTTGAGTTAATTGCCATCGAATATTTTTTCTCGGTGGGGATCGAACATACGACCGACAGCGCAGAAGGCAGAGCTACTAGCAACAGAGCTGAAAGGCCAGTCAATAATGAATTATGCTTACATTGTTGAACCCTAAACCGATAATTTAACATTCCAACTTTTAGCATTTTAAAGTACCTATCTGCGGCTAATATTTCGTTTTGTGTTGTCGATGTCGAGTTTAGGTTCTTTTTTCTTGTAAAGTAATACTGCTACACTGTTTGCGAGACAGCGTCAGATTACCTATGGTTTTTAAATTGGATGGTATAGTAATGTTTAGTTATCATAGTAACACAAAAGACAAAATGTTTCAAAATATGGGGGCCTAAGCACATCTAAGCGTTCTGCGGTGGCGGTCATTGAAACGCTGTCAAATATGACAGCGATTTTTGACAGCATTTCATTGACCATCATCGGCGTCGCCTAGAAGTGCGCAGGCCTTAAGTGTTTACATTTCTTACGTCGTATCATTGAACTTATGAACTATTGCAGCTATAAATTCCCATTACTTGAATCAAAACGTTTTGATTATTTATGATCAATTGCTGAAACTATTTGTGTCTGTTTTAGACAGTCAGTGATGTCATTTTGGTTGCGAAGCGTGGGTCAGGGTTACTATAGTAACATTTTAAAGGTCTGAGACATCGTTCGCGTGTTAGTGCCTAAAACTAAAAACAATTTTAAAATTTGCATATATGAGGCCGTGCCATTAAGCCCTGTAAAATTTGGGATTTAAAATGAGTAAGTTTATTGATTAGGAAGGTAGGTAAGTGAAGACATGCGTTCCGAGTGAAAGAGTCCCGATGTAGTCCTTGGATCATAATCAACCTATATCAGTCCACTGCTGGTCGTAGGCCCAAAATGCGCCGCTGATCCTGGACTTCGGCTCGTCTCCTCCCGTGCTTGCCAGCTACATTTTGCAGATCGTCCTTAGAACATCTTCTCCAAAAGTGTTGTTGTACTAGTTGGAACTGGGTCAGTCTGTGAATAGATACATCCTTGTATTCGTATTATTGTCAAAACAGAGGATGATTTTGGGCCAATTTTTTTTTATTGATTCTTATTTATGTGCTATAACATAAAATTAATCGAACTTCCAGCAAGATAATGACATGAGTAAATTAAAACGAAATAAGACTTAATGGTACGACACCATGGTTAAATCTGAGTCGTATAGTATATAGTGACAGTGGGACACAAAATCATCCCATAATGGAGATGCCAAAGGAATCTCGAAACTCGATCGCCCTTGCTCGTGAGAATAAAGAATTAATAGTCTGAAAAACACAAATAGTACGGCTGGTAACACAAGACGAAGATCATATCGGACTCACGATTAAAAGTAAATCAGTAAATGCCATTCAACCCTGAATTGTCACCCCTACACGCGCTTTGTGTAGCTATTTAGTAAAGGGTGATTCTGAGAACGGACCACCTACGATGCCCATTGATCTAGTTCCATAACTTTGCTGGTCATTGCCTTTTTTGTAGCACCCTGTATAGTTTATGATGGTTGCAGCGATTATAATGACATAATTTGTTGTCATCTTTTGTTGTGGGGCGCATGAATGGGTTGTCTATTAGTTTTGGTATTTACTTAAATAAATTAGCTATCTAATGCACAAGAAAAAAAAAACAGTGTTACGGGTGTTTCCATTTCATCATAGACAAAACCAAATATAAAGATTTTTTTATTATCAATGTTTGTTGACCATTTTTTCTGTCCTACCAACGGTGGATGGCAGAATTTGGAAGAATTTACAAGCAAGGCCTGTAGCCGTTTTACCTCTATCAAAATACCATTCAAAGTGAATAGTTTGGATAAAAAAAGATTATCATATTTTGGATCGATTACCATCAAAGTACTCACCACCATTGTATGGCATTTTTAAGAGCACTGGTGGTCCAGCGGTAGCAGCCTTCCGATCCTAAGGTCGTGGGCTCAAATCCAGTCGTGTAGCAATGAGTTTTACTGTTATGTGCACTATGCCAGTACTCTAAAACGGTGAAGGAAAACATCGTGAGGAAACCGGCGTGTCGTAGAACCTAAAAAAGTTCGAGCAGCACATGTCAAGCGTTACGCAAAAAGGGCCCGCCAGAGGCCTACTTGCGGAAACCAGTCCGAACACCAAGTGCGAATGATGAATTTGGCAAATTTTGAGCATGGTATTTTGTATCGATTACCATGCATTGCATGGCATTTTTATAGTAACAGATTAAAGCTACGTAGTTCCACAACTTTCCACCCTCAACTTGTCCCCCCTTTCGACACATCAAAGGCAGTGTCACCACAAATACCTTTCTCACTCGATTAGGCCAGCAAGTTGGTGTAATTGATTGCCCCCTGTCGTCTGTCGCTTAGTGTTTGGCTTCTGACATGCCAATGTTTACCAGTGACTTGTCTGTTTAGTAAAAAGGGACGGGAACGAATGAAACAAAACATGCAACTGCAAACTGACAGAAGAAAAATTAAATAGCGTCATACCTTCTTTGTAAAAGGATTTAAAGTGTGCCTCAAAAAGGGACTTACTTTTTGCGGCACACTTTAAATCCTTTTACCACACTTGATTCAGAGAGAGATAAATTAGAGGGTTTAATGAAATATATTTTTGTCTTATGCATAATCTTCACTTAGTTTGAATTGCCCTTTATAAGAACTTCTTAATTATTCAGTCAATCATGGTTATTTCAGATCATTCAAACATCCTCAAGGATTCTCAATAAGTACCTTAAACTTGTGGGATGTCTACAGTGCCTGCGATCTCTCAGGCACGGTAGACATCCCGCCAGTTTCAGTCATCATGAGCCTATTTTATTTTGACTAGTTGGTTGCATGAAGGACTTTAATTTTGTCTACTTAAAAATAAATGTCCCACTACAATACCCCGGAAATAGCAACACATCCATAAATTCGTGGCAACCCCCTGCTTAACTGTCAATTGCAAACAAACAGTTTAGCTTAATTCCCCTGCTTTGGTATTTTTCAATCAGCCACATAAATGGGGCTGTTGGCCATTTTCGTTTAACACGCCCCATTAGTATTATTGCTATTCAATATATTCCAGAAACAGCTGTATGATCTACGTTAAAAGGTTTAAATTGAAGTAGGAAAGTGGAAATGGTGGGGACAAATCAGTTGTTCATAAATAATCCTTTTAAGATGTAAAAATAGGCGGGCTTATCGCCGATCAAGCGATCACTTCCATGTAAGATCAGCTGATGTTGATTGCGTTACACTAACAATAGGTTTACGAGCGAAGCAACAGTAACCAATCCTCTCAATTGACTGCCCTCTCAGCTCAGTTGGTAGTAGCTCTGCCTTCTGCGCCGTAGGTCGTGGGCTCGATCCCCACCGAGAAGAAATATTTGTGTGGTGAACGCAAGTATTTGTTCTCTGTCTGGGTGTTATATTATATTGTAAGTATGTATTTACAAAAAAATATATAATAAGTATCCTGTCCAAAGGTTGTCTCCGAGGTACTTCGCTGTCGTTTTGGTTATGTCGTTTATTTTAATTCTTGCATTGTGGTGTACAATAAATTTTCAATCTATCCATCCATTCAAATAATTTGTCTACATCCTCTAAGCCTGCATTCTCGGTTCTCACACTAAATCAAGTAAGCCTATTTTTGTATTCATGAGTCAACACAACTCATCCCTTCGTTAAATCCGTTCATACATCGATAGGTCAAGCCACACGCATTGTTTACTGATAGCATCTTTCGTCAATCACTTGGTCCATCTACCCTCATAAAGTCCACTTCACCTCGCATACAAATTTGAGTCGTATCTATATGTTTTAAGGTGTTTTTTCCCTTGGAAGTTGGAAATTAATTTATGACTATTAACAGAAAATAGACCATTAAGTGGCGATGTGTTTGAGGTTTAACATAATACAGATCTGGATTCTGAATGGTTTGGTTTTGTCGCGCAAACGTAACCAGTTCTGTTAATTAATAATGTCACCTTTTTTCTGAACGATTATTTTTCAAGGTGGTATTTGTTCCGTTATATTCTTACCGATATATGGACGGAATACGGACACGGAGCTTGGAGGAATTAGAAATGGAGGCGTCAACGTTTAAATCCACGAACAATATTTTCTGCCAAAATTGACGGGGGACGAGGTAAACACGCATGGCACACGCGCATAGCAAAATCCTATTCATGTAAACACACACATTGACAATCCCGCACACGATCTTAAAATTTGCACACAGATAAAAAATATAACGTAGTTACGCAGTGTCAAGACTCACATTAGGATAATCTCTAGTGATGGGCATTCAGTAAGACCGGTAAATTGAACGATGAATAAAATAATGAATGAAATGGGGTTTTTAGGTACAGGTAATAGTGAGTGTTATGAATAAGTTATGCACAACAGGTTTCACATTTTGTAACAGTCAGAAAATAAAAGAACTGAATTTAGTTGTTATGTTTTATTAATGGTTATAAGTTTGAATCAATAGTTCTTAACATGTTATAGCATAGTACACATAAGTTTAGTCTTTTACTGAATAATTGAAAAATATATATAAAGTGAAATCACATTACATCGTCAGCCTTCACACCACAGCGAAGTTTGTAGTTCTGCCTTCTGCGCCGGAGGCGTTGGTTCGATTCCCACCGAGAACAAATATTTGTGTGGTGAACGCAGATGTTTGTTTGCCCGAGTTTGAGAACTTTCTGTAAAATGTTCCGAGCAAATCACACTCGTTCTTGTTGCATGCCAAGTTGTTTTTTGGCCAAAAAGTTTTGTCCACTCTTCAAGCAACAGGGTTTTTTGGAAACCTGCACAGGACGTAAAAGAAATATAAAATAGGCAAAAAAAATGTTTTCACTACGCCCACGACTTTATTTTTGAGTATGATGTCATGGGCGTCAATTCCAGCATCACGGTTCGATCGAGTGATCGCTGAATCCGCGTTCCATTTTCAAATTTTTCAAACATAAATTGACAATTCACATCGATTTACGCGATCGCTTGAGTGATTTGTGTTTTCAGAATCACCACCCTGTCCTATTTTATACATTGATGAGTAGAGGGTTTGATGACTGGTACCTAGGATAACCATATTGTGGGATTTGTGAATAAATGTAATCCGATATTTCGTGGCGGCAGCCATCTCGGACCGATTTTCATCAAAAATAGCTATTTTTTATACAACTAAGTTGACAAACAAGCATACGGCCCACCTGATGGGAAGCGGTTACCGTAGCCTAAGAACACTCCCGACTATTCACCTTTCAAACAAACAGAAAACAAAATTAAAATCGGTTGATTCGTTCGGGAACTACGATGGGACAGACAGACACACACACAGACACCGCAAACTCATAACATCCCGTCGTTTTTACGTCGGGGTTTAAAAAGCACCAAATACGTAATTAGACAACACATTATGTGATAATAATTTAACGTTTATTTTATCATTCATTCATTCATCAATTTCATTCAACTTTTCCCAACACTATGCCTTCTACCAAGGTATAATCTTTGACAATACTGTCGTAATACTGTCGCTAATCTGTCGCAACTGGTATTTCTTTTGAACTAAAATTCTACAAAATTACAAACACAATTGACAAAATAATACTCCCTTGTGGTAGGAAATACCATGTTCCCGGAAGTTTGATGTCTCTGATCGTCTTTTACAAGAAACTACCATGCAATTCACCATTTTCGCGGAGCTCCACTTCGCGACATGACACGACACACAATGGCTGCAGTTGCGAGTAAAACAGTTTTATTAAAAGGATATGATCGAGGTCGGTATATGACCAGCAGAGGGGAAAGCCCTGTATTGACATCTCCATTTCTAATTCCTCCAAGACACGGAGTGATGAAATCAAAGTCAAAATATCTTAATTTAGTAAAATTATGTTTGGTCATTTTATTTTATTAGACTTGGTGGATCTGATTTTGTCCTACACCCTAGTATTCTCATTACAATTTGAATACCATATATTTTTTTAGATAAAACAAAAACGAAACCGCTAGCGGGAACTAGTAATAAACGTACCAAAACCTATAAATCACTTTTACTTCGGTCTCAATAACTATTACATCACAAAGTTCATCAAACCTTAAACGGCCGTCTAAACAACCATGACAATGAAAGAGCGTCTAAAATAAGACAATCGCTTCATTACCACCGCAAATCTTGTTACGTAACAAACCAGCATCACCGGCAGGGCTCTGGCACACCAAGATTAGTCCCCAAACGACAGTTTTTGTCTCTTTTATTTATGCAAACAAAATGAGAGCAAGAGAGATAAGCTCTGATTGAACTGTTGGGAAACAATTACGAAAGTTTTAAATGAGGGAGCTGTACAACTTTGACTTTATAAACAACAGGAGATATTGCTTACAAATCATGGTATAATTTGTAAGTTTTGTTTCCCGATATTTCGGAACAGTTGCATGCCGTTTTCACGGGTCGAACTGATGTCCTCACGATTTAAATAAATAGTATTGGCAGACAAATCGGTCTATCCTCTTTTGCACTCTTTTATTAGAAACGACACTACTACTGGTTTCATTCCCACTTTTACTGTAATGTTGCCCATCCAAAACATGAGTTATCGATCCTCGGAATGGGGAATTATAAAGCGGTGATGTCATAGGTTGCTTGCTCACTTGTAAGGTCTTCAAACGTGTGGGCGTCTTAGAACCCCACGTGCGCTCTCAGTGTATCCGCGCCTTGTATCGGCATCTGTAGGCGCCGACTACCAGCAATCATATCAGTGATCTTGATTGAGATTTATTATGCGTATAGGCTTGTCTCGATAAATCGCCCATTTCATAGTTATTTTTGCTGTCGGGCCTGGATTTATCTCGAGTTAGTTTTGTAATAAATTCAGTGTTACAATATAAGGGAACGTATAAATTCCATTCAATCTCTTCCTTTTCACCACAGCTTATGTTTACGCAGTGGCTCCAAACAGCTAAAAACCGCGACGAAGGGCTATCTTTGGAGGTGGGCTTCAACTGTGAAAGGTTTCTTGTAAATGTGGAGTAATGGAAGAATTTAAAATAAATAAACCTACTAACTACACTTATACTTCCGTCATCATCATCATCATCCCAGCCCGGTATCACGTATCACCCACTGCTGGGTATAGGCCTCCTTCATATTTTGCCGCCTCTGTCCCGCGCGTCTCTTGTCCAGGTGTCCTGCAACTTTTACGATGTCGTCGACCCATCGCGCTATCGAAAGCCCAAAATTTCTTCGGCCCGACTTCGGCCACCATTCGGTCAAGTCCTTACTCCACCGACCATCACCACGTCTAGCAAGGTGTCCTGCCCAACTCCACTTGAGATTTACCGCCCTGTCTCCGACGTCATAAACTTTTGTGCGACGTCGGATTTCAGTGTTGCGTACTCGATCTAAAAGTGTTATGCTGAGCATGGCTCGCTCCATGGCCCGTGGTGCAACTATACTTACGTACTAACTATAAATTAAGAAAATTAGAATAGGTATAAACTACAGATTCCTGGCATTTACTCATATGCACTTCACCATGAGGCATGGGGCTCTTCAAGAAGGGCGTTTTAAAACATTTAAAGGGTCAGCAACGCGCGAGAGATGCCTCTGGTGTCGCAAGCGTCCATACTCCATAGGCTACGGTAACCGCTTTCCATCAGGTGGGCCATATGCTTGTTTGCTAACTTTGTTGAATAAAAAAAAAAACCACATCAGTAACTGACACTAGTTTTCAACAGTTATTAACTCAAGTGTCCCATACAATTCCTGTCTTATCTCCCCCACACAGGAACCATACAACGAACGAAATAAAAGTGGAATATTGACAATGAAAGGATACGCCACGAAATGATGTATTAGGAGATAGGATAGATAGAATAGTTGGAGTATAAATCACTTACTTGTATTCGAATAAGGTAAGGAGTCCAATAAAGTATCGCTTTGAATAGTATCATCACTGCGAGGTAATGGCACCAACGAGGTGTCCCGTCATCATCATCATAGCAGTAGAGCTCTTTGTGAAGGGCTCGTCCGGGGAAGTGCTACCACCATGCCTATTTCTACCGTGAAGCAGCATTTAGTAATGTATTTTTATATATTTAGATATTTGTATTTATATAATATTTTTATTTGTGTAATGTATATTTATATATTTAGATATTGTAAGTACGTTTATGTAGGTAATATTTTTGAAAATACTCGTTTATTTATTTAATCTCATCTCATCAAATCCAACTCCCCCCCTCTCTTGTTTATGTTCGATTCTGTCCATCCCAAGGTTGCCTGGTAGAGATCGCTGTTAGCTATAAGGCCGCCCATTGTTTTACTGTGAATTTTTATTTTTAAGCAAAATACTGTATTCCTATATGTGTCATAGTAATCAATAAAGAGTTATCTATCTATCTATCTATCAGCTGTGTTTCGGTTTGAAGGGTGTTAGTGAAATTACTGGCACGTGAGGCTGAACAACTGTATGCCTCACGCGGGGCGGTGCATCGTAGGGCACGTTCTGACGTACGTGACCTACGAAGCAATGCCTTGTTAGACGATGGTTACCACTTAACATCAGGCGAGCCATATGATTGTTCCAGCGCCCACACCACTGCTGGGTATAAGACTCAGCTTTATCGGCAGTAGGTTCTGCCTTCTGCGCCGTAGGTCGTGGTTTCCATCCCCACCGAAAGCAAATATCTGTCTTGTAAACACAGGTGTTTGTTTTCTGTCAGGGTGTTGTATTATATGTAAGTATTAGCTATCTGATCCCCAAAGTACAAGCTCTGTTTAGTTTGGGGCTAGACAGTGTTCTGTGGATTATCCTCAATATTTTATAGGCCTCCTCCATGTTGCCATATCCCTTAACGATTAATGCTTGTGTGTTTGGTAATATCAATTGGCTCTTGGACCAATTTTGGTATATCTGCAAGTGAGTAACATCCTTTATAATGATGGTGCACTGTCCTTATAATGCGTTGGTCTTATCACTACTACGCTAGAGTACATCTGTCAATAATTTATTTACGAGGTCAATCGGCCAAAAAAGGACGAAATCACCATTGATTGATTGTCCCGCATAATCTTCTTTTGATTGTTCGATGGTCTAATAAGTGTGGAATTGAAATAAGTTGGATAAATTTTACTTAGTACTGTGAGGTTATCCCTAATGCCCGGGATACACGAGGCTAGTTTTTAAAGCCAGGATAGCTAGTTAGTGATAGTTAGCTAGCATGCTAACAGTTCTGGCTTCGTGTAAACAGAACTAGCTTCATTTTTCATAAAGCAGTTCTGTTTACACGAAGCTAGACCTACTATTAGCTTGCTAGCTTAATATCACTCTCTTGGTATCCTGGGTTGAAAAACTAGCCTCGTGTATCCCGGGCATAAGAGATAGACATATTATACCATCGCGGAGTTTTTTGTAGGCCTTTTTAAGGCGTAAAATAATACATACATACATACATACATGAGAGGTAGGCAGAGGTAGGTTAGCTGTACAATACTGTAGAACATTATTTTTATATATCCCGTAGGGTACAATCAGCGTTTGCAATGTAGGCGCAAAAATGTGTTTGTTTACGACATCACATAAGAAACCTCTAAAATTATCAGTGTTTCTCTACTAAAGTATTATACATATAAACATTCATTCAAAAAATCCGTTGCGTAGTTTTAAAGATCTAAGCATACATAGGGCCATGCCTATTTCTGCCGTGAAGCAGCATGCTGTGTTTCGGTTTGAAGGGTGTGGAACTGTGGACTGTGGGTGCCGGTGTAATTACTGGCACGTGAGGCTGAACATCAGTATGCCTCAAGCTGATGGACAGGGCAGTGCATCGTAGGGCACCTTCCTGACGTGCGTGCCCTACGAGACAATGCTTTGTTATAGGGGATGGTTACCATTTAACATCAGGTGGGCTATTTGCTTATTCCAGCAGTTGTACAAAAAACACGGGTGTCTTTGTTATGTACTATGTAATGATAAGTATTTAAGGTTTATTGGTTTGGTATAGTAGAAGTAAATTATTTTTTTGTTATTCCAAATAAGATGGTAAAAGATAGGTAAGTGTTAAAATAAACAATCGTACATTACCATCGACAACGTACAGCCTGTACGTTGCCTGTCAGTCGAGTCAGTCACGCACCACTGATTCGTTAAGGCCAGGATATTCGAGCGCAGTAGGCATTTAGCGCTACCTCAGCCCCCGCCATGATAAGCGCGCGACGTAATTATTTACGCGCCCGGCAGGCCGTGCGCCACTGACCGCGTACGATAACTTAGTGCCACAGTATAGAAAACCAAGCAGTAGTTAGGTATGATATTTACTTACTAACTTCAGTTAGGTAGTATTGTAGATAGTATTGATAACATATTACCAGTATTTTTGTTACATATTGTGTGTAGATATAGGTACAGTCACGAAGCTAAGTAATAAAAAAAATTAGAATTAGTCCAACTAAAAAGTACTTTGGTTTCGTGTGGCACATACAACTATTTGATCCAGCAACGAGAACATAGAGGTAAAAAATACAACTAGTACAAGTAACAATTATATTTATTTTGTAAAACGACACATACTTCTGCCTACAATACGTACATTTTGAAAATGTTATTTTTATACTATATTATATAAAAAATATTTTTATTTCGTATGGCACATATCACTTTTTCATTGCACATACTCGGAAAGTAGGTCTGAAGTTGCCTGAGGGGCCTAATTGAAAGTAATACTTTCAGCCCTAGAGAGAATCGCTTTCTACTGACAGCTGTCAAATTATAAAAAAACAAGTTCTATTTTATTCAACCATGTTCCAACTTTCTAAAGCTATTTCTAACTGCAAGGAGGTTATTGAACTAAATTCTAACGTTTTATTCACCAAGGAGGTTGGAAACCCATTACAACGATTAGAAGTTTAAAAAGTCTAATTAGTCCGCGATATAAAATTTAAATTTAAATAACATAAAGATAGTGGGTATTAAATAAAGAATATATTTTCTAAATGACTTTATTATTATTTAGCTTCAACTATTTCTTTATTTAAATAACATAGATTTGCGAAAAAAAATAACCATTTTTTTAATTATGAAAATTAAAATAATGGTTGAATAATGCTGGCCAGCGAAGGCCCGCCAGAAGTCTCGGGACTCAAAAATGTGACTTTCTATCCTCAGGTAACAATGTACTATTTTATTCAGCAACGTGAATAATATACAATTTCGTAATCTTTGTGCATCGTTTTGATGAGTTTACGAAATTGTACATTTCTACAATTTAGGTAGGTAGGTATACCTACCTACTAAAATTCATCAAATTGTAGCTGCCTAGGTTTGCATGGACCAAACTGACCACGAGGTTGGATTGGACTTTGAATTATATCCAATTGCTTACTTGGACCTGGCTGCATAGGTACGTCATTATTTTCGTCATTTTCTTTTAAAATTATATCACGTATTGGCATACCGCGAATTTGTCGCGGGTCTACAATCTCTGGCAAAAGGCATTTCATGTAAAAATCAATAACTTTTTTTTCTATTTCCACCTTCCAAAATTCGTCATCTCTAGGAATGTATTCGATTATGAGTGGATGATTTTCGCCGGACCAAATTCCAAAAATGCATTGGTTTCTCTCGGTAACATGGAGTTGACCCTGCACTTGGTAATACCAATTGCTTCTTTTATTAATGATTCGCGTACTGTTTTTTTTGTCATATTTATATATTTGTATTTTGTTTTCTTTTATAGCAGTTTCTATTCCGGTCTTAAATGCCGTTATTGGACACTTTACTTCTATAATTTTATCGTGGTCAACTAAACCGTCGGGTGTAGCCCCAATAAATGGGTATTGTTTATCTATGAAAAGTCCACATGGTTCGATGACAATGTTTTCTTGTCTCTCCATTTGTTGTAGCGCTTGCTTTTCATTTTCTACACCATGAGCTACTGACATTACGTGGCCTATATTTTTTTTATACAGTAAATTTTTTACTGTATTCGCTGTGCTTTTGGACAATTTCCTTTTACAGATTGCGCCAAAATTTGAGGCGTTATAAGGCGTTATAAGGCTTTTTCTAATTTCCATCCACTCACTGCAATCCCTTTGTAACACTAATTATCAGTTTTTTCCCTTTGTAACACTAATTCTGGGGGGCGTAGGAAGGTCACAGCACGGCTCGCTTCGCTCGCCGCGCTGTTCTCCGTGGTCGCGTGGCAGCTCGCTTCGCTCGCTGCGACTCTTCCCCCCGGGTTCAGGAGGAGGGGGTTCTGGGGGGCTTGGGGGGGGTCACAGCACGGCTCGCTTCGCTCGCCGCGCTGTTCCACTCGAAAAAATAGGGTCAAAAAAGGGCATTTTTAGGTTTTTTTATTAATAAAGGGGTCTAAAGGGGGGAGGGGGGCAAAATTTATTTTGCTTTCAAAATAATCTCAACTTCCCTACATGACCCAAAAAAAAAAGTCTTAAAAGTCACTCCGCTTGGAAGATACGAAAGGGGGGGAAAAAAAGGGGTAGGAGGGGGGAAGTTATTTTGTTCTTTCAATTCAGGAAGAAACCCTCTATACGAAACCCCAATCGAAACCCTCCTATCTCGACGGTATCCGGTAGCACTCTCAAAAGGGGGGGTCCTGGGGGGCAAGGGGGGCAAAATTTTTTGTACAATCAAAATCACTCTAGACCCTCTTTACGTTGCCCATTAAAAAATTATGCAGGCCCTCTCCGTTGCAGAGCTCCCCTGAGGGGGGGAGTTCCGGGGGGGCAAATTCCGGAGGGGTTACAGCACGGCCCGCTTCGCTCGCCACGCTGTTCCCCATGGTCGCACGGCGGCTCGCTTCGCTCGCCGCAATGCTCCACACGAAAATAAAAGGTCAAAAATAGGCCATTTTTAGGTTTTTTAAATAATAAAGGGGTCTAAAGGGGGGAGGGGGGCAAAATTTATTTTGCTTTCAAAACAATCTCAACTTCCTTACATGACCCAAAAAAAAAAAGTCTCGCAAGTCACTCCGCTTGGAAGATACGAAAGGGGGGGAAAAAAAAGGGGTAGGAGGGGGGAAGTTTTTTTTGTTCTTTCAATTCAGGAAGAAACCCTCTATACGAAACCCCAATCGAAACCTTCCTATCTCGACGGCATCCGGTAGCACTCTCAAAAGGGGGGGTCCTGGGGGGCAAGAGGGGCAAATTTTTTTGTACAATCAAAATCACTCTAGACCCTCTTTACGTTGCCCATTAAAAAATTATGCAGGACCTCTCCGTTGCAGAGCCACCCTGAGGGGGGGAGTTCCGGGGGGGCAAATTTCGGAGGGTTCACAGCATGGCTCGCTTCGCTCGCCGCGTTGTTCCCCGTGGTCGCATGGCGGCTCGCTTCTCTCGCCGCAATGCTCCACACGAAAATAAAAGGTCAAAAATAGGCCATTTTTAGGTTTTTTAAATAATAAAGGGGTCTAAAGGGGGGAGGGGGGCAAAATTTATTTTGCTTTCAAAACAATCTCAACTTCCTTACATGACCCAAAAAAAAAAAGTCTCGCAAGTCACTCCGCTTGGAAGATACGAAAGGGGGGGAAAAAAAAGGGGTAGGAGGGGGGAAGTTTTTTTTGTTCTTTCAATTCAGGAAGAAACCCTCTATACGAAACCCCAATCGAAACCTTCCTATCTCGACGGCATCCGGTAGCACTCTCAAAAGGGGGGGTCCTGGGGGGCAAGAGGGGCAAATTTTTTTGTACAATCAAAATCACTCTAGACCCTCTTTACGTTGCCCATTAAAAAATTATGCAGGACCTCTCCGTTGCAGAGCCACCCTGAGGGGGGGAGTTCCGGGGGGGCAAATTTCGGAGGGTTCACAGCATGGCTCGCTTCGCTCGCCGCGTTGTTCCCCGTGGTCGCATGGCGGCTCGCTTCTCTCGCCGCAATGCTCCACACGAAAATAAAAGGTCAAAAATAGGCCATTTTTAGGTTTTTTAAATAATAAAGGGGTCTAAAGGGGGGAGGGGGGAAAAAATTATTTTGCTTTCAAAATAATCTCACCTTCCCTACATGACCCAAAAAAAAAAGATCTTGCAAGTCACTCCGCTTGGAAGATACGAACTACTGTTACAATTTTATACTGTGACGGCAAACAACAATAATAATTTATCGTATATTTTGCGGGGAACGTAGCGAGCTAGCAACAGCGACACAGGTCCTACCTCAAAGACGCCTGGCCGGCTACTGAAACGAAGCGCGCGGGCCGCATTATTATATAATATCTTGATAAAACAATAAAAAACTGTTTTGAGAAAAATGAACCGTAGAATATTCTTCGTAATTTCATTGCCTATTTTTTGACATGTTTTTCGGGAGTAAACGTTGGGTCTACTTCAAGTACGACTTAAAAAAACGATCAAAAATTCGCGAAATTGGGAGTTTTCGCGATTTTTTTTGATCGAGCAAAGTTGACAATATCGTGTTTTGAACCATAGAATAATCAAGATTATTTATTAAACTACAACATATATTTTTATCAGATCAAAACAAATAATATTTGATTGTTTAATGTTGAATCTAAAATAGGTCGATTCTGAGAGTCTTGGTCTTAATATTAGAAGATACGTAGTCGAGGCACGTAAGAGTTAAACTGCTTCAAAGCAGTATATCAGTCAACCTACTACCAGTACCACCTTATAATATAAGTTATTTTGGTTTATTGCACCTGACCAACTGAACTGATTATTCAGTTACCGGTTTATCGAATGCTCAGGGTTTTAACGGACTTTAAATAAAGAAGGAGATTTTTAAAATGGTTGTTGCGGCATACCTCCGTTATTTATGAACCGATTTAGTATTATTTTTATCAGGAATACTTTTTGACCAAATTAGTCGCATGAGACATATGGCAGAAATTTCATCAGTTTATTAGGTAGTTGTTACTTCTAAATTGACCCCATAGAAATTTCATCAAAATCAGGTCAGCAATCGGCCATGATTTCTCAAGTCTCATTTGTCGGTTTCTCAAGTTTTTTAAACTTATACCTATTATGTCGGTTCCTGTACACTTAGGCACCATTCGTAACTTATAATCCCGAAAAGTAACGGAAACGGGGCGAGCGAAGCCGCGGGCTGCCGCTAGTAATAATTGAATAGTAAACAGCTACAAAAGTTCAAGTATTTTTGATAGATTCGCTCGCAGCCGACGAAAAAAGTACGCGATCGGAGCCGGTCAGCGCCTCTTATTATTTCACACCAAGCGCGTTCAAGCATTCTTAAATACAAAATCAGTGTAGATGCAAAAATAAACCTTACTACAAATACTAAAAACTCTGTTTTCAACGTGATAAGAATCTGCTCTCCACTCCGAGCCGGTCTGTGTGAACGGACCCTTACTGTAGGATAACTTTAAAGTTATCCCAGTCTGAGTTCTCCGTAAGAACCAAGATTTATCTCATAAAATGATCCAATTTCGATTTAAAGGTAAATCTGTTAGCGGTGGCGTGTATTCGGGTAACTCTGAATTTCTTAATTTCTTTATGGTCACCTATTTGGATTATTTTAAGGGCATTTTAAACGATTGCTTTAACTGTATTTCGTAGCCTAATGGGTGCCAGTAAAAGAGAATGACGCGTATCAAGTTTATAGACAGTCATCAATCAATTTTTGAAATACCTTCCTAAGTTCTAGTACAAGAAAGTGTGAAAAGTTTAATTCAAAATTCAAACAGCATTGTTTTCTAATTTATTTCATAACTTTGCAAGTAAAGAAAGGAAGAAAATACATTTATTTGACATACATATACATACTATACACGTTACAAATAGATAATAAAAGTAACAATATAACTTAAAAACGACAGTACGAGGAATACTGCTAGAGCTGAGTGTGTAGATGCATCCACTAGTGGTTAGGGGACACCTTCAGATAATACGTTCACGATGCCATTCGGGCTGCCACGGACGTTTCTCAGTGACGCGCATCGTTTGCTAATTTCGGCATGAAAACTGTAAAAATATTTCAAGTATTTTACTATTAATTCTCTCTTCTTGGTCGTAGTCTCGTAGTATTTCTTGACAGATTGACAGAATGGTCGTGGTCGTCATGACGGCATTCCTTCATTACTACTATTCATTTGAATGTTGTTTATGATGTAGTTATAGTATTTATGATTTTGTTGCATTTACATTCAGCTTGAAATCTAAATCGATAATTTTCCTTTTTAATAACATAATAGCGGCCGCCCGCGGCTTTGCTCGCCCCGTTCCCACTTTTTCGGGATAAATAATATGCTATGTCCGTCTCCGGATTCTAAGCTACCTCCCCACCAATTTTCAGCCAAATCGGTCCATCCGTCCACGCGTGATGTCGTGACCAAGAGAAATAGGGATTCGTTTTTATTTATACAGATTTTATTGAATCATCACAATAATTGTTAGATTTGTATTTTAGCATTTTTAATTCAAAGGATTTATATTTGCACCCATAACTTTAACACCTTGTTTTATTTTTTTAAATTGCTGACACATTTTTGTTTTTAAATCTGTTTCTTTGGACCGCTTTTTTTTCCTGTGAAAATAGACCATAGACTGTTATGGCATAGATGATGCCATAACATGACATGGCATGACTGCTATGGTTATGACTTGCGGCTTAACACCTTATGTATCAGAGAAATGTTGTCGATCCGCGTCCAATTTGAAGAGCGGGTGAGCTTTTCGGAGAATTGACAAACCAGACCCTGAATCATTTTATAGCTTCATTAAAACCTGCAAAATTTCCCACCATTCACCTTGACTCTAGTTTCTATTGGTCCATCAATCAATCACATCCTGACGTAAATTGGCAAGCCGTGCCCAGACGAAATATTTATCAAAATCATTCTGCAGCCTATTATTCCTAACCGATTATTTCAAGGGCAAATGCCTTTGTTATTTTTGATCCCATTGTGCTTGCGCTACTTACCATTGCATGGTCATAGTTTTATGTTTGATCATCAGGTTGAAATCAGCTGAGCGATTGTATAATTCTTTTGCAATCAAAAGTTTACTAACAAATAAATGATACTAACAAGGAACAGCGATCACATATCTCACATATTATCTTGTTGCGATCATTTTGTGACCTAAGTATCTGTTGCCAGACTAGTTTTACAAAAATAAATTCCTATACGCTATCTCATGTCTATTACGTCAGCATTCATCTTGGCGATGGCGATCAGCTGAAACTCTGTCAAATATCCCTGTCACATTTGACAGCGTTTCAGCTGATCGTCATCGCCTAGATGTGCGCAGGCCTTTAGTGACATCTTGGTATCTGGGAGCACGGCACTGTGTCAATCAATTAATTAAATTATCTTTTATTTCATATTCCTATGCTAGAGGCATAGGAATATGAACATACATTTTGATCTTTTCAAAACAGTGCAGTGCCCCCAGATATACCCAGTCATTCATACAGCGTCTCTCAGCTATAAAGAGTTTCTGCCCTAAACGCCCCACGTTTAATCCTAAGCATTATAAGGTAGCAATAAACTAACCTGCAGCGAGGTTGTGACCCGAGAGGCGTGAGGAATCCAAGCGCCTATCGGAGTCTCATGTAACAACAGGTATCGGACGACAAGACCCACATACCCAGTGCTCTTCGACCCCGCATTAAATCTCGCGTTACAAGCGCGTGCACATCCTTAGTCACGAGCTAGTCCCTCGTCCATCTTAAGACCTCCGGCGATCGTTTCAAACAAACCGCATAGGATGACCTTGCATTGACGAGTCCACAGGTTCATGTCTCGATATAATTGTTCTGTCAAACCATTGCCTTGCTTTTTACATCGGACCGCGGACCTGACTTGTTTTATGGTTAAGTCGGGATTTCTTCATTACGTATCTGGTTTGCGACAACTATATCGTAAAGCTTGCCAGTTTTGTTCGTGGCTTGTCTGTTTCGTATTTTTTTTATTGTTACTTTTGCTACATTGTCAAGCCGTATAATATATGCATGCAATTTTTTTCTCTAGAAGTAGCAGTATTAGGATTTTATTCCAACAACTAACTGTTATTATTATTTATTTATTTGAAAGAAGTAAAATTAATGCTAATTCACAGTTCTTGTAACAAAACAATAACAATGGTAGTTCGTCTTTTGGGCTGGAATAACAGGAAATAAAGAATAATATTAAGAAATAATTTAAAGTTTTCTTCTTAAAAACGAATAATTATGTAATTTAATAATTTCTTTGAATTTTTAAAAAGAAGAATCATCATTATTTCATTCATTATTTTTCTCGTCGAGCTGGTAACCCTATCAATGCCGCCAAATTAACGCCACGTCAGTTTGGGCATGATTTGTGACCATTGGACAACAATACAGGCTGCTGTTAGTATAGTTTTTATGTCCTTTCGGCAGTTAATGTCAACTTTTCGGTGTCCAAATAATGAATTATGGAAGTAAAGTTGAGTGTTAGCCCATGTAATATTTATACTTTCGATGCCTTTGTTTTACTCTCCCGATCGATGGGAAGTTATGTTTTGAGGTGGCATCAGAATATTAAAAAAAAACTGTATAATGTGTTAACCAGTTTTGGGAATAGGACATCTCTATTCGGATCAAGCAAGAAGTTACGTCTCTAGGAGAAAAAAAGAAGAAGAGGAAGGAGAGATGGCGTCGTTTTATAGAGTTGTATTATCTGCAGTGTAATAAAGTTTAACAGAGTTGTAGCTATAATCAATGAAGAGTTTTGGTGCTAACAAATGCCACATTAAGAAAGACAGTAGTCGAATAAAAGTTACTACACATAAAAACATGGGCAGAAAGTCGCAGTTAAAACGCAAGAGGTTTTAAACATGGATTGTGATGTCGCATAGCGCCAAATCTGGCATATTGTCCCCTTGTCCCGGCTGTCCCCCTCAATCACTGGTCCGTGACAGACTGCAGTTTTTGATCGATCGTCTGGTCTCCCCGCTGGGACAAAAGCGTGTAAACGCGATTTAAAGTCAGTGTACATTATTAAGCACTGTACAGGGCGTTTCATTAGGACTGATCAGTATGGCGAAATTGGAAACCATGCGCTTTTTTTCCTGGCAAACAATGATGTGACCGATCTATTTTTTTTAAACAACCTTCGCTCAATATCAGATGTGGCATCTGCTAGCTCCATCGCCATTGCATTAATTGCGGATTGTTCGAAATCGATTGTACCTTTTGTTGGATTTCATAACGAAATTTGAGGTCTGTTCAGTCTGAAAGACGTTTCATATGTGTTTTTCTTAAACATGCGCGGAAATATTGTCATTACTTTTGAATATAGAACACGCGAAGTATCATATTTACGTAGACTGAAAAACCAAAATCACTTCCCGGCGCGTTCTCGCTCCGGCAATGTTGTATGAAACGGTGTGCTGTTTGAATTTAGAACTCTTTCATCTATCGTACACATTGCGTTCTCGTGGCTGTATAGCCACTGAAACGTTAACCTTTCGGCACAAACTGTAAAATAAAATAAAAAATTGGCGGTAAAGCGGATTTCGTTGTTATTTGGTTAATAAAAAAAAAAATATTCTGTTAAATACCCTTTTATTTCCTTGCATTTTTTTAAGAAAAGCACTATATATGCCTCGGCCGAAATGGCAATTGCCTGTCTCGTATCATTGAAGTCCTCGCCTGCGGCTCGGCCTTCAAACTCATACTCGACCTGCAATTGCCTATTTCGCTGCCTTTGCAATAATGTACTATTATTCTACAGTCGGTATCAAAATAATGCAATTATTAAGGCAAGCTTACATGCTCAATAAATGTACAGCATTTGTTTCTGCCGTCACACTGTTATAAAAAAAAATGCATTCTTCAGCATGGTTTCGTTTAAAAACGGGCTTTTTTTGGCTGTTTGTTTGGAATTTCAATCATGTTATGCTTGGTAGTGTGCACAAACCTTTAGCGTTGTGGTCGGTCACCTTTGCTGTGGCAGTTTCTTGCTTTGATGATGTTATTACTTGTTCTGTTTTTGTCAAAGCTCGTCCTTTATTGAGTACAAAAGGACACGTGATCGATCATAGGTCGTAGCAGTTGTTGTGATTGTCTAATATCGACAGCTTATTGTGATACACAGGTTTATAGAATTGTGGATTTAACAAGCGTTTAAGAATCATAATTTTCTATTATTATTCGTTTGATGTCTAAAATGATTTGTTTGTTACTTGTAGCGTATTATCCACCCTTCTCGATTTTTCCAATTCTTATTAATTAAAGTCGATCCCTTAAACTCCTAAAAGGATTGAACGCTATCTTTGTTTATCCATTTGAAAAGATCTTTCTAAGGCGCTATTGTAAAGGGGGCTCACGATTCTCATAAATAAATTAGACTTTGTTGTCGCTCTTTTTGCTTGTGAGACGGGACGCTTCGGGAATGTCGACGCCGATTTACTAATTCATTTCGGCAACTGAATCCACTTTCTCTACGCGACATAATACCCGTCTGGATTTAAATTTAGAATACCTTAGTTCATCATGGCTATCATCAGGTAACCCTAGTTTTTTTACGATCGACGTGTGTGCACGAAAGGAGCTTCTTTGAGGCGCATTTAAAATCCTTTCACCACACTTGGTTGGAAAGAATCAGTGACTCGATAAGAAGAGACGATCGACAACTACACAATTGTTAAAATTACTTGTACAAGTAGTAGTATTAAATAGTTATGCGTCGTAACATATAAAAGTTACGATTTTTCTTGCATAGATACAGGGGGCTAATTCTCGGGCCGATCTCGATCATTTTGAAATTTTATTTTATTGCTTCTTTTCGAAGGGGGAATGGATAAGTTCCTTGAGTAGTTCATAAACGACCTCTTCGTAAAAGCCTCGACAGCTACGGTATACGGAAAACGTACAAAAATTGCGGGGTTGTGATAAAAAGCAATAAAATAAAATTTCAAAATGATCGAGATCGGCCCGAGAATTAGCCCCCAGTACCTATATATTATTGTAAATAACCATCATACAGTCTAGACTAGCTAGCCTAGCACCCACTCAGGGAATTCGTCATTGTCTGTAATCGTGTCGTATAATGTAACTGAACTAAAGGTTTAGAGGTAACGGCTTTCGGTATTCTAAATTTAAGCACTAGAGCAGTAGAACGAACAGAGACGAGGAAACTTTTTGTCATTTGTGCTTTGAATGCATTATTGATTAGTAATCGCTACTGAGCATTTATCCCTCTTTGTGAGAGTAAACTGTTGAAGTTCAGGAATGTCAATTGCGAGAACTCGAATAGTTTGATGAAATCAAAAATGTTAATTGTATGCCAACATTTTCACTTCGTTAGCGATATCATCGTCATAATGTTTGTGTGGAATTCATCTGGGTTGAAAACGAGGTGTTTAGGCGTGGGTGGTCTAAATAAAATTACACACACTGAATTTTTTTGTCATCTGTTTCTCCTTAATCGGATTTCGTTTAAATTGCAAGCCCACAGATTAGTATGGAGACGTCATACGCGTCCCTATCAAACATGCTGGGAACTTTCGTGACAAAATAAGGGCTTGCGATTTACAAAAAAATTATACCAAAACCGAAAAAAACACGCGAAATTTGTTTAAATTGAATAGAAATTGCAAGTCTTAATCTAGCAGTCTTACCTGAATGAATAGATTTCGTAGTAACAAGTAGAGTGATCAATGACAAGCTTGTCTCGATATCCGTCTACTGTAATTGAATTTATGATGCTTTGGCATGGTTCGAAGCCAACGGAACTGGGCCACTTCCTGTCGTCGTGGTGATGGATACAACTTTACTAAGCTGCTTTACTGGCGCTCTATAGAAACAAACAAATCTATTTACGTTGCGATCACTAAGAAGTGCTCGTGGTTTAAGAGGTTATTCCAATCCCATGCACTAAGTCTTCTCCTTCTTAACGTGTCACTGGTTCTTTCTAATTTTTTGGTTGAGGCGCACTTTAACGGATTTAAAGTGCGCCTCTAAGAAGGCTCCTTTCGTGCACATTGCACATAGCTTCAAAGTTTTAAGAGTTATATGACATGCCGGTTTCCTCACGAA
Organism: Thera britannica; assembly: GCA_939531255.2. Taxonomy (NCBI): domain Eukaryota; kingdom Metazoa; phylum Arthropoda; class Insecta; order Lepidoptera; family Geometridae; genus Thera; species Thera britannica. The sequence goes on along the minus strand of OW618042.2, from coordinate 9,253,583 downwards.
GTTTTTACTAAGCAAAGCAACGCTATGCGCGGTCCGTTGTAGGTGGACCATTTGTATGGGGCACTGCTGTGGGAAGCCTCTCGTGCTTCAGAGGACAAGTTACGTTGACGGTCCCGGCTTTAACAGTCATTAAGCCATGGCGAAGACCTTGGGGCGACATAAAACCAGACCCCAGACTCCGCGACCAGACATGACCACTTACTCTCGATCATTATTGAGTAGTTTCTATAATTATGATATAGATTAATAACAATAAAATATGCAGCAACGTTGTAATAATTTGTCCAACAAAAACCGATCTCTTCTAATATTTAATTTTTGCATTTAAAAAAAACGAACGTAAACTAAATCGTGCGGATAAGCGGAACCACAGAATGCACGATAGTTATAATGGTAGAACAGAGATATTATGTTAATTTGCCCATCAAGTCAATGGGCTTCTATAGAAATTACAGGTGGCCTCTCTGTATCATTATTATCTTGTTTTTTGTTAACCAATTCATTATGCGTTGTTTGTTCAGCTTTAACATAATTATTGCAGGCATTTGTTAGACCTGTAATTTTTGATTTGATTACTTTATTAGTTTAAATTGATACTTGTCTTGATCGTTCTTGACTCTTGTGTAAAGCACCAACAATCTTGTTACTGGATGGATTTCGTTTCTAATGACTGTATGTTGACCTTCAAATGCTAATCCCGCAATTTGTTTTTCGTCTTGCTGGATCTTTGCAAATTAATCATCATTAGCTTGAAGAAGTACTGCTGATATAAAGACCCCCCCCCCCATAGATTTGCTTATCATTGGAAGGGTTTAACATAGAAACCACGCTTCTTATTGGTTTCATTTGTGACCGCAGTACTGATTTTAAGTACTCAGGAGTCAGGAGATGCTGTTGGTTGCCCATCTCCTAGTGAAGTTTAGATAGATAGATAGATCTCATCGGACCTTAACTAATAAGTAGGTACCATGTTGTTAATTTTTATATCTAAGCTTTCCTTTTTATGTAAGCACGCCAACGCCATTCTTAACTTTAAGGTTGGCAGGTATAAAATGCCTAAAGCACTAAGCCCACCTTTTGTACATAAAAAGTTTTTTTTTTGCAATAAAGAGTTAAATAAAAAAAATAATAGATAGATAATACTTTATTGTAAACAATGATACATCACAGTATCTAATCGTAACTAAATAGGTAAAGTACAATGAGCGGCCTTATCGCTGAAAGCGATTAAATCCAGACAACTTGGGATGGAAAGTAGTAAAAAAAATGTTTTTTTTACATCCAATTGGTGTGAAGAATTCTATTCTATGCCGAGATCATCACTGCCAACTAGTATGGACTGTATCTAAATGATAATAATTTAAATCGATCGAGGCAAAAAGTAATGGGCCAAATCAGATGAGCCCTGCGGCTGTACAGCGTTTTATTAACGATGCTGGAACTCATTTCGGTTGATTATGATTTGCGTATGTTTTTGAAGGTCGTATATTTTAATTTGTAACAATAAATACTTATTGGGTGGCGCGGGTCGGTGTAAGTTTTTCAGTGTGTTAAATAAATACAGTACCCGTGAATAAATACTTAAATGACAAAATCTAACAATTTCAAATTTATAACCGAAAATATCCTTTCTATAAATGGAATTACTTAAATGTTAATGCCATTAACAACTCGTGGACTTCAGTTCAACCGTGATCATGGTGCATGCAACTGTGCCGAAATATCGGGAGTCAAAACTCTCAAAATTTAATCATGGTAAATATCCCGTTGTGTCATAAAAATAGAGTTTCTTGAAGACTAAAGTCATCATTCAGGTCAAGTATGTGTTCCTGTCCTAATTCTTAAATCAGATTGTGTTGTTTCTCAGTGTTAGCCTCGTTCAACACGTGAGTTCATCAATACACTGACAATAAATAAACATTTGTTTCATTGTGGTTTACGAGCATCGTTAAATTTGCACTGACAATATTTAGTAACGTTTGATTGAAATTTATCGTGTGCCAAATTTTTTATTGGTTCGTCATACCTACTACTACTAGTATTTTGAAAGTACAAGGTGATATGCAACAGTTCGACAACAGTTCGACGTAATTCTTACTCGACACATCTCATAAATTGTATTCCTAAGCTCAAGTTTGAATAAACATTTTGTTTATTTTTTGTCAACAGAAAAAATTACAATGCTTTTAGTTAATCATTTTTACTCACTTTTTTACAGTGTATCATAGACGAATACATCGAATCCAATATAATTTTAATATCAGTCCTTATTAGTGTTCCAATCCAACGGTTGTTCTGTGCAGTAGAAAGTTTAAATGGTTGAAAATGCTGCAGAACTTGCTTCGTTCTCGTAGGGGGAATGTATAATTTATATCGTATACTGGCTCGGTTAACATCAGATTGCGCCACGCTATCTAGTGACATCTATAATTATTTTAAAATTAAAATGGTTCATTTCGTATGAAGTTTGTTTACAATAGTAAAGAAACAGAAGGCTCTTGGCTAGAGTGAATAGGTGTCCTGCTACATCGTCGGCTACGTCGTCGTCGCTTACCATCTGGTGAGATCGTGGCCAAATGATAGTCTATTAAATATATATATTAAAAAAAAGCGAGAAGCCCTTTGGGGCAATTGATGATATGTTTTGATATTTATAATTTAATTTTAAAAGATAGTTTAGGATGACTCAGATAATGTATACCGTGCCGGGGGTACAATAGTGAGGTGAGATTATTTGATTGAATTTTGTCATTTTCAAAGCGTACAAAAATAAATATTTACGGGCAGCTCTAAACTAAGAAAGGAAGGGGGAACCTATAAGTGTTGTTTTTTCCAGCTAACAATATTTTTAGAGATCTTAGTGTAGGGTTTTTTAGGGTTCCGTAGCCAAATGGCAAAAACGGAACCCTTATAGATTCGTCATGTCTGTCTGTCTGTCTGTCTGTCTGTCCGACCGTGTCACAGCCATTTTTCTCCGAAACCATAAGAGCTACACTGATGAAACTTGGCGAGTAGATGTATTCTGTAAACTGCATTAAGATTTTTACACAAAAATAGAAAAAAAAACTATAAATTTTGGGGGTCCCCATACTTCAAACTGAAACTAAAAAATTTTTTTTTCATCGAACCCATACGTGTGGGGTATCTATGAATAGGTCTTCAAAAATGATGTTGAGGTTTCTAATATTGTTTTTTTCTAAACTGAATAGTTTGCGCGAGAGACACTTCCAAAGTTGAAAAAAGTTGGTCCCCCCCCCTCTAACTTCTAAAATAAGGGAATGATAAAACTAAAAAAAATATATGTTGTACATTACTATGCAAACTTTCAACGATATTTGGTTTGAACGAGATCTAGTCAGTAGTTTTTTTTTTATACGTCATAAATCGTAAACCGCAATTAACCTTTCGACGAACTACAAGAACCTTTATATTATGTTACTTGATGCTACGGAACCCTTCATGGGCGAGTCCGACTCGCACTTGGCTGCTTTTTTAATTATCATTAATTTATTTATTCCGTTGATATTTCCTTAAGTATGTGTGGTCTGCTGGCTCAATTCTTCAACTAGACGCGCCGCCCACTCGGCCCCAGACGTCTTTGCATTATGATAAAGAGGCACCGCGAAAGCCTTGATCATCGTTTCGCGTGGCGTACTAATTAGCAAACGAGTCTCATCCAGTCTGAGATTGAAAGAAATAGTTTAAATCAAACGGCCATTCAACTATTTCGCTGTAAGACTGGCTACGTAAAATCTTTGTAATGTAACAGAATTGCTTAACATTTTGTGCTATTCCAAGGAACAGGAGTCTAATTCTCGGGGCGACCGAGATTTTCAATGTCCCTTAAATACACATTGACATTGCACAACCCCGCACTTTTTCTACGTTTTCCGTATATCGTAGCTGTCGAGGCTTCTACGATGAGGTCGTTGATGAATTACTCAAGGAAATCTGCCATTCTCTCTTCGAAAAGAAGCAATAAAATAAAATTGCAAAATGATCCGAAATGAGCCGAGAATTAGGCTCCAGAACAAATACAATTTGTTAACATTACTAAGGAATGTTGATAAGAGAGGCCCTACCTAAGTGAAACAATTCAACCAGTCCATGATTATAAAGCTAATTGTATGCCAAGTACGCAATAATCAGTATTAATTGCTTCGAAGACCAAATAGACGTAGAAATCACTGCCTTTCTATTCGGTCGGCTAAACAATTAATCTGTCAACGGTCCATGAAACCTAATCCAAATCCAACTCCCACAAATAACCATGACTCAAAGTAGTTGCATGGAGGCAGGATACTTCCTAGGTCGTTGTTATTGCCAATTGGTGGTACACCTTTTAGCTACTTCGTTTTGTTGAACTGTTTTTATAACTTGCCAACTAATCTGAACTACACACACACTTTAACTATTTTCTTCATAATAAAGTTACCGGCTTGTATGTCTTGGGAGTAGAAACACGACATGATTCCATAAAAAATATACGCAGGTTGTTTTAAAATATTTTTTGTTTCTACATTTGGGATTAACTTATCGGTCTAACAAGTTGCAATTCTATTTATTAAGTAGCGGTAAGTTTCTGTGTGATTGTGAGAGTTACTAAGATTGTAACAAAATTGCTAGATCTCTCCAAAAGTGGGGTAAACTGGCAACAGCTGATCGCTACTTCCGGAACACAATGTTGTACATTGGTGATTTACTATTCGGTAACGCAGTATCGAATTAAGCCATCACTTGTAAAACAGAATGTACACAAAGACGTGGGCCACAAACTGCCTCGTAGACCCCAGCTATGAAATAATATGACACAGAACCGTTAAAATTATGTAGTTACCGGGACTATACGGGCAGACATTGTGGAGAAAATTAAGTTGTATTTCAGAATTACACACATGGGTTGTGTACCGTAATGCAATATCTTGGCTTTTCTAATAAATTTGATCTTGAACATGACCTAAAAGTAAGATAAGAATGGCTTGGCTATGGAATTGCCAGGATATCTTTATCATAGCGATTCCTTGATAGTTCTTACTGCTGAGGTTTACTGTAACCACACACAAAGGTCCTTTAGAATCCTATCTCGCTCAAACTTCTCAACGCAACTAGATTCGTAGAGCCTTCAGCTTCAAAGTTTATGTGTGATTCAGTAGTCAAATAGCCTAGCAGTTCCTTTTGGAAAGTGTGTGCATTGAACAGTTCCGATACAAACTTTTCAAAGGCTCTTCTCGATATCAAACTCGTCCATGCAATCAAGTGATAAGGATCCTCGATAAATCTCACACCTCGTCACAGCCCGTCAAGCCGCGCCTGGTGCATCACTTGTCAACAATTTACATACATACATTTTAATAAAATAATAAAGCCATCATATAAAAGCCATGTTCCGTTATGGTTATGCTTCTAATTCTATCCTTGTAGTGCTGTGCTAAAGATGGTAAATTCCTTTTATATCGATTGTTTTACTTCTAAAATAGTTGCTTCATTTGGTTATCATGTCTGACGTTTTTTTTCATCTCGCATTGTGCTAAAGTATGTGTTGAGCCAAGGATGTTATAAAATGTCGTTTATAACGATTGATGTGGTTCTAAAATAGTTATTTTATTTGGTTATTTTATTATGTCTGATTTGTTATTGTTTTTCTTTATATCTCGCGTGGTACATGTCCCAAAAGCTTAGAGCCGAGCGGGGGCTCAATTCTAGACCAGTGACTTTTTTGTCACGGTAGATTATATCACAAGAACTGTCAAATTCACTAAAGAAACTGACAGTCCTTGTGATATTTATCTACCGTGACAAAAAAGTCACTGGTCTAGAATTGAGCCCCGGGATTTGAACGCGCGACGCGAAGTGTAACACTATAAAAATATCATACCTAAACTTAGCATAACAAAACTTAATATTTATTATCGATAAAATAGTCGATAAAGTCGAAACTATTCAATTCAATTCATCCCTAACTCCCGTTGTGATTGTGATGTGGCTATACGATCGTGTTGATTTGATAGTATTATTGTAACTTTTTATTTTGTTTATAAATAATTCCATGTACACCAAACAAGTGGTTTGAATTTGAATTTAGATACGATTTTATTTGAATTTAAAATAATTTGAATTTACAAGTCTAGTCTGGCATATTCTGTTATTTTTTTATATTAACGAATGCCATGTCCTTTCGACGAGAAAATACAGTCTTAATGCACTTGGTCTTCTAAAGTCTTAAATATACAAAAAAATGTAGACAAACCACACAACACTATGTAGCCCCAAATTAAAAAGAGCTTGTACTATGGGAATCAGATAGCTGATATAATACTTGTATTCATTTTTTGTTAACCCAGACAGAGAACAAACATCTGTGTTCGCCACACAAATATTTGTTATCGTTGGGGATCGAACCCACGCCCTACGGCGTAGAAGGCAGAGCTACCAGCTGAGCTGAGAGGGTAGCCAATAAAAGATATCTAATAGCCCCATTATTATTATCTAATTGCACCATTTTACATGCCCATAAGGTCAGAATTACAATGGATCTATAAAAATGAACCATTAACAACCCTGTACCTGTAATTCTGTAAATAAATCCACTTTGACTTTGACCCCTTCCCACCGGTGTGTGATATCGCGCACGGAGGCGGATATGCTCGCACGACACACCATGGGAACGGTCTCGTGCCGAGGTGGAGCCCTTTCTGTGTGCGTTGCTGTGCGTTGTCGTCGGCTGTGCGTGATGATCTGCAGAACCACGCGGCGTAGGAAGGGCAGCATAAGGCGCTACGCTCAGTTGTTATTGAGAATTTTAATTCACTTTCACACCATGATATTAAAGTGTTGTCAACTGATTATTCAAATATCGATATCGACACCCAAATTTTTAAGTATCTATTCGGATAATGACGTCCCAATAATGTACTTACTATAAATATTGATAGTGTTGGAGGCATTCACGCCCTGTCTGTGGTCCCATGCATCATGCGAGCGATGATAATGGCGGCCATGCGCGCGCGCCTAATCGAATCGTTTTCCACGCTACGGGACGCGGTCGCTTGTAACAGGGAATTGTAAAGAGCCGATACAGTGGCCATGTTTGTAAATGAACTTATTTCATATACATTTTACAATCAGATGGTCTTATTTAGCTTTAAAGTATAGATAGTGCAATCCACGAAGGCGCGCCCCACTATTCCTCCTAACCGTTTTTATAGTATATGTGTGCAAGCTTCCGTCAATGTTTGAGTGTTATCGGTACACACTAATTACCTATGAGTGCACACGCACACTACAATGAATAGACTACGGATCGCGACTGCCGCTCGGAGCAAACTCCCCGCACCCCGCGAGGGGCGCGTCTTCGTGAATTGCACTATCTATAGACATGATCCCGATAAGGGCGCAACAATGTACCTTCATAACTTGAAGTTGTATTTTAAAATCAGTAGAATGTCATGCATGATATAGATCGTGTTTTTCGTTGACATGGATCGTGTTGTTTGTTTAAATTATTGAAAGCATGCTATAAAAGATGAAGGCTTTCGGAGCCAATAATGTATCCTAATAATTTAATTTGTAGTAATGTATCCTGCTCCGTGGTTCGGGGTTTTATTTTCTCATTTTACTGAAAATTGTATAAAATTAGTATTGAATTCCGAGACAATGTTGTTGCTATTCTTGTCAACTCTGCATGTTTCATATAACTCAGGTAAATAACACACAGAAGTAGTATACTTATGCGGAAAACATATTTTTGTATGTTTGTGGTATGCATCGAAAACAATCGTGGATGTGGCCACCTACTGGTCGAAATGGCTTTAATGATAACGATTGTAATATCGATACGACAGAAGAAGAAGAAGAAGATCGAAAACAAGACAATTTTTGAAGTCCAAAATCATCTCCAATACTATCGCTGTTCTTGATCAGATAACTTTCACTATTATTGTTTCTATTATGATAATCACCTGTGCCAGTGTCAATGTCGCCAGCGTTCCAATGTCATCCTTGTATAATAATGTAATAACTTTAGACAAGCTTTTTATACTCGTACCTGCTTATTCGTAATCGGTTATGAGGACAATCGTAAGGATGAATGGAATGCCAGCCATTGATTTGATTTATTTCCTTTAGTTGATAATGTTTTTAAACGTAGTGCAAATGATTTCTTTGCTATACATACATACAAACCGATGTCTATATCACCATATACCAAGAATAGACTTCAAACTCTCCTACTCACAGCAGAAGACCAAGGGGTATCTTCCACCACAACAGGGAGCAGATCCTACTCAGTGGAGATAGAGAAGATCCTAGACATACGTACACACACTTGCTTTTTATGGTGACCACCAACTTACTTTTCTCCTGCTGGTTGTATAATGAAGTTCATAATATTCTGGTCAGTTTTATCTTGTCAGTGTGGGTTCTGGAAGCTAGATAAGATCCACTTTCTGCAAGATCCACTTTCTGCGGAAAACGCCCGCAGAAATATGAAAATGACATTAGCTTGGCGTAAGCATCTGTCAAAAACGTCAAACTCCAACGCTTCTTATCGGTGCAAAACGGTAGACATGTTGCAAGCTAAACGCTTACGCATATTCCGCAGCGTATGACTTGAAAGGGAAACGGAGCGTGAGGTTCTTGTCTAGACACCTTGGTCAGTTCATCTCGTTGGGTCTACACATGATTGCGGTACACGTAATGTAGTTAGACCCCGGCTTTGGCAGAATAATGCAATCAAAGCGTTTTAATTTACATTAAAGATCGTGTAATAGCTGCTTTGGTATTCATGTAGGGAGGCATAAATTGTTTATCGATAATCGATGTAGAAATATATCGATGGCCGCGTAGGCGTTGTCGCCTGCTCTTGTTTATTATGTTATATTATGTAGATTTTGTTAGATAATCGATTCAGTAATATTTATAAATCATTTACATAGACATGCAGTTATAATCCGGAACATTATTTTTATACTGGAGTAAAAATGATTGTACTATGTACTCGTGTAATAATTTCGTTGTGATTTTATGATCGAATGATTTTACTCACAAGGCGAATGGTAACCTATTATTACAGCCAAACATCTCTATCTTTTAAAGCAATTATATGCAATTTGTACTGCTTAAATTCCCAGGAAATAAATACAAAAACGACATGCCTCACGCGCGTCGCATATATCAATGTACCACAAGATTATAATTTACAACCATACGAGTCAGTCAAGTCACCCGACGCATGCGCGATGCCATAAGTAGAGGTTGCTAATTGAGACGTTTCACGATAAACACCCGCCAATTAACCCCTTCACAGTTATCGATAAACATCGATTTAATGGCCCGCCCTAGTGTTTAATTTTATACTTTTTTGCCGCTCTGTTCTAGTTGAAGATGATTGATTGTGGTATAGCTGCAATTGGCTATTATAAGCCAATAACCAATAAGTTTTATGAGGAGAAAGAATTTGTTACTTTTGGTATTCGATATAAAGTAAAGTTTATTTAACGAAATAAAAAGTACAGAGGTACTAGAGGTATGTAACAAACTCAATTTACACATTACAGGACACATTTATAGGTAATGGTCTAACTAAATCAGTATACTGTTCCCCGCACTAGGTCTCATCATATACATACTATGTATGGTTTATCATCAATAATATTGCATTCTTTTTATATAACATGCCATTTTCTAAGTTTGTTTAAAAAATATAATCAGCATTTACATCAAACTTGGTTTTATTTCAGACGGCACTTATCATAAAACAAAGGTTTAAAAGCCCTAAAAGTGTAATACATGAAACATTATTAATAGTGAAAGTGTTATTGCACTCCTGAATTATTTGTCTTAGATAATCCGGAGCAGACAAACAACCCATTATTCCTTTTAATATTATAATTTAAACTTTCACGGAATCTTGGCATTAAAATATCCCTTACTTTTGAAACACGATTGTCTCTCACAAAAGCGTTCCTTTGAATTCGATTTGAAATCTGACATGTGTGTCGTAGGTATTCTGATACATAGGTAGGTACTCAGTACTCACTCGTAAGCACAGAAACGGCCTCGAAATCCAATAATCATCCCGAGTTCATAGCCCTAGCTCGCTTTCAGCCCACGCGCATCTGTATATAAAAAAAACTATTCAATTTTGCCTTGAAGATCCTTTCAGGTAGTTATTTTACCAACTTCAATAGAAGAAAGAAAATTGATTTATTTAACATAATATACACAGAACGGCTCCATTGGTAAACACAGTACTAAGGCAGGCAAAAAAATACAAACACAAACAATAAAGTACCCATCCTAGCTAAAAACAAATAATTATTTAGGTATAGCCGCGTCTTGTGCCAAATGCTATGTCAAATAGACCCTGACTCACCTTTTGCTTAGCAGGGTATGATAATACCTACCTACCTCGCTAAGCATTGCTAGTCAGGCAGATGCTAGGTGACGTCACATGCCAAAAAATAAAAACTGACGCAGCATACAATAGCATATCCATCTCCTCATGTCTCTCATGAAACAGAACTTAAACCGACATTCTTCGAGTTCCCGTAGTAAATATTTTACATAAACAGCTCCCTATCTATCGGGAGTTAAACCACCGTTGCAATGGAGTGCCATTTCTTACTCCTAAAGGGGGCAGATGATAACCCCTCGCGCCTCGATACGCTGTTTCCATGAATGTAAATCGCAGGCAGACGCTGCGGCTGGTTCCGTGTGGCGCGAACCTTAATGTAGATTAAATGTGTTCATACTATTTATTGGTTTTGTAGTTATTGTTTGAGTAAACGGAAAAACTCGAGTGTTGTATTCATAGGTAGAAAATAGGCGTGGTTTTGTGTAATCGATAACGACATCGTCAGTTTTTTTTTGTCTGAAACCCAAAGTGGGTTGACGTGAACTCTGAAGAATTGTTCACTCACATTGTGTGCACTTTTCTAGGGTGCAAAGGCATAAAGGCCACGCGGACAAAATCGCGAACATCAGCTAGTTACGATAATAAAATCGTAAACATTATCCGATTCGACATTCCCACCACATACATATTACATACCTCAGACAGAGACCGTGAAACGAATGGGCATGTCTTCTCCTAATGAAATTGAATGCTGGGATAAATCAGCATTCACGACCTTCACTCAGCAATGTGATTTGTAAGCGAGCTTGTTTGGCATACCGTGATTTGTGCTTTCTTTGATCTACTTAGTAGTGGGGTTACTTAGTTGAGCCACCGTAAGCTTCGCCTAGCATGTAAGAAACATGTAGGTAAGTGAAACTTGGATCTGTTCAAGCTCTAATCATTGTAAAACACAGTAATTGCTTATAATCGTTGGTCATGTAAAGGAAAATGACATCGTTCAAGTTAAGTTAGTCGGTTGAATGAGTGGAGTTTTCATTTACTTCTACTTTTTTCTCTCCGTTCAATATCGGAGTCGACTAGTTTTACTGCAGTATCTATCACGATTTTCGGTCGCGAAGCGCACCAGTCGCTGTTATACGCGAAATTGCCACGTAAGAGTTCTACGAACTCGACTATAAAATGTACTGAATAGTTTTCATATTCACGACTCAATCCACGAGCGTCTCCCACGCACTCGACTGTGATGGTATCGCGGGAGTTACGAGCTCGATTGGCTTGTAGTCCCGTGTTAACTATCCCTGGATATGTGGAGAGCATGTTTAGGAGAAAGGATTCTTAGTAAAGACGCACGAAACTGCTGATACGCCAAAACAAATGAGCTGATTGGAACTAGTTGTCCCATTTACACTCGCCTTGTGATCTTGATCAATCAATCTTTCGTTTATCTTTATATGACCCAATTCGTCTCCCATCATCTGATATAACTCACTCAATTTGTCTTCCCAATATTTCTTTATTGATCATCTTCTATCTACGATAGCTAAGCAAGCTGCGTAGTCATCATTTGGACGGTGACCTCTGATAGCGTTCCTGAGAAATCTTCCGTTCATCAACTGTGGTAACGTAATTGGTATTATAACCGTTTAAATTAAAGTAAAATAAATGAATACAAGTAATTCCATGACTGAAGTCTAAGGAGGTTCCAAAACTCCGTCATTAGAATTGGCCACCAAAGCTCATATGAACTCTCTGCGTCTGTACATCCGTTGAAACTTTGTAACCCTCCCAATTTATGATCTCACTTGGCCGCCAGTGTTTCCCAAATTAGAGGAATAACATCGAATTCCCGATTTTGACATGCGCCTCGTTGTACTCCAGTACTTCCGGTGACAGGAACACGGGCTTGGCGAGTTATGAATGGCGCTTCTGCTGTAAATTCGACGGTATTAAGATAAGGGAAGCCACGGCAGGGTTTATTGTGATGTAGACCAGTGTAATTTACATTACTCGTCGCGTTACATAGTATTCAAATAACATTGAATGCATTTGGATGAACAGGTCATATACAATTATTCTGTTTACTATCCTATTTATCGGCACTCTTTGGAGTTTTACTGTGTATTGTACTACGTTACAAAGAGAATCTAGCTGTTTGTTAGTCCTAGACTAAGCAGAGCTTGTTCTATAGAAACCGGCTAGCTTTTAGAATGCATATTTTTTTTTGTTTATGCGCATACTTTCGATTTAGAATACAATATAACACCTCTGCCGAAATCAAACAATTATGTTCACCACAAAAATGTGTTCTCGGTGGGGTGAGCTACAACCGACTGAGCTGTTGAAGGCTATCATTTTTTGGCATTGGTTTTTCGGTCAAATTATATTTATTTAATTAGGGTAGTTGAAGATTGGGCGCCCTGCAATGGCGCTAGGCTACACCGTTAATTGACCACCCGTGGTGGATGATCCTTCACCGTTAGCTGACACCTCGACGGAATTTATAATCGCTTTATCGTATAACCACTTATCCGAGCTCTCCGTAGCGAAACGGGTGAGTGCTTACGCTTTGGCTTTCTTAAAAGCGGTGGCTGTGAAAAAGCGGTAAGCGTGAATTTCCAGAAAATCTTTATTAGCTTGAATACCTAGCTACTAGTTCTGAAGCTAGTTTATTAGAAATCATTGTACTTACTCTGCCAACTTGTCATGCTACCCAACATTTCCGAAATTAAGAACATGAACTTATTCTTTTGGTTTACTTTTTCCTATCTTTGGTTCAATAGGTCCTGTATTTGAACATATTACGGGAACGTGGTCCACTGTCTCAAGTGCATCAATATGATCATATTTTATAGAGGCTTTTGCTGCTTTTGATTTAATCTGTGTAAATGTAATTATGTTTTCTTTGAAATAAACACTTTTAAATTTTTTATTTTTGACGTGATAACGTCTTATAAATCGATGGAGCCGGCTGCATGCACGAAAAAACATGACTCATGCGTCGTTACGTCGTTTCGTCGTTCCATTTACCTGAGCCCGAGCCCGGTCGGGTAATGGGTAAGGGTAAATGAGGGTAAGGGTAAGGGTTCGGTCGGGTTCCGGGTCCGGGTCCGAGAGTTCGAGTCCGAGTCTGAGTCCGAGTCCGAGTCCGAGTCCGCGAGGCGTTCCATTTAAGGCTTGAAGTGCAAGCGAGAGCGCGGAATGAGCGACAAAAAGGCACAATCGGCCTTCGCGTTCGGTGGCGTTCGACATCTGTCTTTCTCCTACTTGAGTGAGCGATGCGTCCGCGTGGACAGCTGTATGACGTTGTCACGTTCAACTATCGTCAATAAACCGACTTTACAGACAACCGATTTTTTTTTTATTATTGTTTCAAGACGGTCGCTTCAACTTAGAAAACTGACCAGGACTTTAGAGATGCATTTGAAAGGTCGCAAGATCACTTCCAGCATCGGAAATCGTGCTTTATTACTTGTGCATGTTTATTTACAAGAAAATTAAGCTATTCAATATTTTGGATTGCGATTTCAATGACCGTGTGATTTTTCAAGGTATCGTCATTCTGAGTTACACTGTGTGGCATGGCTTGAGAATTTGAGTGGACCATTGCCGCCTAGTGTGACTAAATTATAAGAAACTTCTTTTATCGATGAAATTTTCATCGAAGCCTTTTGTGATTCTCTTTTCCGGTTATCATGCATGAGTGTTAAACAACAGAATATACATAGATAAAATACACGAAGTAACTTATTGCTTAAATTCACCCCACACTGCCACAACTAGCATTGCACGAAGTGTTCTTAGTAATTCCGCGTCATTTATTTTTCATGAAAAAAGCAAGATATCCGCTATAGCATTTTTTGTCCATTTTCGAAGTTTCATGATTTTTTATGATCTCCATAGCACTTATGAAGCTTCATATATGACTATGGTAATGGGCAGGTCACATAGCTCGAAGAACTAACAACCGTAGTGGATTAAAGGTTCTCGAATGGCGACCACGAACCGGAAGACGAAAAGTAGGGCGCTCACCCAGATGGACTGACGACGTTGTTAAGATCGCAGGAAGTCTGTGGATGGAAAGGGCTCAGAATCGTTCTTCCTGGAAATGTGTAGGGGAGGCCTATGCCTAGCAGTGGACTTCTTCAGGGTGATGATGATGATGATGATGATATGACTATATTGACTATGTAATGTATAAGAGTCAACCAGTCTAGATAAGCGCGTTATCCCTCGATAGCGAGCGGATAGCACTTCACCGTATTAAATCGTCTTTGGTAAAGCTCCTCTCAAGCTTCGTCTTAACGTTGCGCTAAAAAGGTCAAGCGGTGAATGAGATGACATGTAATTAAATATACATGTAGAATTAAAAACATCCTATTTTTTTGTTGATATTTAAAGAATTGTATTATATTGTATTTCTTAGTGTAGTGTGGTGTAGTGTGCTCTTTGTGAAGGGCTCGTTCGGGGAATGCCTATTTCTGCCAAGCAGCATTGCTGTGTTTCGGTTTGAAGGGTGTGGGTGCCGGTGAAATTACTAGCACGTGAGCCTGATTGTCATCTGTATGCCTCAAGTTGATGGACGCAGGGCAGTGCATCGTAAGGCACGTTCCTTACACGCGTGACCTACTAGGCAATGCTTTTTTATGAACGATGGTTACCTTTTAATATCAGGTGGGTCATATGCTTGTTCCATCAGCTACTAAACGATACCGTTTGTGATGTAACTAAAATTTGTGAACTGTGACCAGAAAGGAAATTTTGGTAATAAAATATCCTTTAAAGTCAAAGTCACAATATTACTTTCTACAAATAAATAAAGATTAAGATAATCTCGACTTTAACCAAGTACTTGATCAACCTGTTGTTTGTCATCCAGTAAAGGTGGCGTTCTATCAAAAAAATATTAGGGGAAATATCACGCAGCGCCATCTAGTTTCACTGTGAAGAGCTTTTGTAAAGTTCAGTTTTCTTAGATCATGAAGTGAGTAGTGCAAATTTTAATCTTATAAATTGGTTTGGTTGAACTAAATAGTATTTCAGATAATAGTTTATTTCTCTGATTAACTTCAAAGATCTCCCTACCAAGGTGTTTACTATCCCACTCAACATTATTTTACAAGATCGTGGGTTCAAACCCAGTGTCAGCTTGGAAGACTTCGTTAGAGAATGTGATACCAGCAATAGCTTGTTGCGGCTTCTAATATTGTAGGTGTGAACTGTGAACATAGACGCGCTTTGCGTAAATGCCTTAATTACGCAGTAATCATGCAGTATTTAAACGTCTCCCGGACTGCCACATATTGACTATGATGTCATAGAAATATATACTCGTATTATAGCTTTGTGTGTGACGGGCTTAACGCTGACTGTAACATAATTATTAACTCGGTAGAACAACAAAACAGCACCTTAACATTTAATAAAGAAAATCAGTTTAATTACCGATCACAAAGATAAACTTCACGGTATTGATAAAGCGGGTGACGGCACCTGCTCTGGCCACAGATTAATAATTACTGCGACTTTCACTTTGGTTGGTGTCGGTATCAGCCCGAATGATAAATCGTTGTTCGGCTGTGCGCACTGCTTCACATTCCCCTTGAATGAACCAGTGTGTTGTGACATTCGAATAATTCGATACAAAAAAATCTGCCTCACTATTTTGATCATCAGGCAGTCCCCCTTGACTTTGGTTGGTCTTCAGGCTTGCGCACACCTAGGCCGCTGGTGAACGCGATCAGTGAAACACTGTCAAATTTGACAGGGATATTTGACAGCGTTTCATTGATCGCGGTCACCAGCGGCCTAGGTGTGCGCAGGCCTTTCAAAGTTGGCGCTAACAAAACGGATTGTTCAAGTCTTATTATCAGCTTGATGTAAGTTGTCAGAACACCAAAAGCACGAAAAAAATCGTCGCTATGTAGCAACGATTTTTTTAATTATTTATCTGTAAACTTTTCTTTATCATCGACGTCGATATCGATGATGAAGAAAAATTAACAGAAAACCTAAGAAAACTAAAAAAAAACATTATTTATTCAAATTTAAATAATACACTTTCTTATTTCGAAAAAGCCTTGGTTTAGCAGAAAGATTTGGCAGAGCTTTTTGTTGGTCTTCAATGTCACTTTCAGCAGTGTATCGTTTTATTTTGCTAATTCTTTTTATCTTGTCATGAAATTGCAGAACGTCAGCAATATTTTAATCATTCGCTACAACTCGGTCTGCTGTTCTTTTTAGCATACCACCCATGCCACCAGCTGGCAATTTAACATGACTGGCTCCTAAAAAAAGAACACAACATTTAGTGAACTAGTAATCATAAAACTTCCTGCACCATAGGAAGGCTTGTTTATATCGATACCATCGGTATAGAAGTGCAAATCCGTTTATGACGAAACCTTTGGTGAAATACTTTTTAAAAGGCAAGTTACTTACATCCTGCGTAGCTTCAATGTGACCAGTATACCTTAAGCGTAACTCGGTGGGTGTCGGTAAATGTATACTACAGGAATTTTGATTGAGTTATTCGCCCCAATACCGCCCATCTCAACCGCACTATAATTTCGATATTGGACACCAAGATTTACGAAGATGTATGGATTGTTCATCTAATGATGCAACTTCTATAGCCCAAGTGTTTTATAAATTTATGGGTAGGTGAGAATAAAATTATTTTCATTCAGAAGTTTTTTTTAAGGTAACTATACTGATGGAACAAGTATATGACCCACCTTATAAGTGGTAACCATCGCTTTTACTATAACAAAGCATTGTCTCGTAGGTCACGCACGTCAGGAACGTGTCCTGCGTCGTCCAAGTTAAGACATTCAGATTGCAGATACAGAAGTTGGAACGATATGTGTTTTTCTGTTCCGAAATTCCAACATAATGTAGTTAGGTATTTTGCCTCTGTAGACGCATCGTATGAGTGATGTACTACTGAAGTGAGCACATTCATTAAAGTCTGCGGTGACACAGAGTAAACATGTGAAATGCAAGCGATTTAATGAGTAAATAACGATTTCGGCAAAGTCTTTGTATTCTGTCAAAATACATGTCAGAGGAATTCTTTAAATATTGTGTTCTCATCAAGTAAACAGTCCTTTGCATCTATTGTAGATGATTTATATAGCGTCCGGGCAACTGGTGTTTACTCATGCCCCTATTGCGTGACGCTATAGTGCCTGGGACAGGATTTTAGATGGATTTTTTCCTTCAACGCTTGAGCGCACTATTGTGTAGGTATATAAACTTTTCGACAGAAAACTAATTCGTAAACGACTGGAACCCATGAACTTAGGAACGGAAAGCTCTATTCTTTGTTCTGATTAGAACAATCATAATGTTCTAAACCGTTGTAAACAAATTTACCTACTCTCAGTAACCTATACGTAATCACTAATCATTATGTTTGCAAGTCGTTAAATGTGATCCTTTTAGTGCTTTATTTGTTAAATAAATATGCAAATAATATGTTTAACTATTCTGCTGGAACAATGAATCGTTGTGGATGAGTGGGACGAGGTGAGATTAATAAATTGAAGCGTTTCATGCGTTTACCTTGTATTTTTATTTAAAAAATATATAATTTGTTTTATCCAGATGTCAACAAAGATCTATTCTTAAAGCTAACACATACAATCCCAACTAATATTATAAATGCGAAAGTAACTCTGTCTGTCTGTCTGTTACTTTTAACGCCAAAACTACTGAACCGATTGAAATTAAATTTGGTACACAGATAGTGTAGAGCCTGAGGAGTGTGGAGGGGAGTGCGAGGGGGGAGTGTGGAGAGGAGTGCGGGAAGAGTTTGGTGGGGAGTGCAAGGGAGGAGTACAGGGGGATTGTGGCGGGGAGTTCGGAAGGGAATGCGGGGGGGGGGGAGTCAGTATAGTAAGAGGGCAGACGACTGTGTCACGTGCACGAGTATATGTATCTACTGTTTTTTTTCCGCTGCATATAAAAATGCTACCCATAGACACTATTCCACGCGGACGAAGTCGTGGGCACAGCTAGTAATAAAATAAAATAAGCAGAGAACATTACCAATACCAATAAAGCTTTATAATTGTTTCTATGTGCTGGTGCTAGGGCTATCTAGAAGCCAAAACTAAGAATACACAATACACAGTTTGCACCTAAAAATAGCGGTAGAATATAACCAGAACTTTATTGAAAACAATCTGAAAGAGATGGCTGTAGCAACTATTAACACTGACAAATAACAATGAATGACAATTTATCAATGGTTTTCAACTTATACGATGTTTTTTTAATAGGCCTGCTCACATCTAGCGCGATGGCGATCAGTAAATCGCTATCAAATATGTAAGCGATATTTGACAGCGTTTCACTGATCGCCATCGCCATCGCGCTAGATATACGCAAGGCACTCTTGCCCCTTACGTTCCAAACCTATATTATGTATAGACACTAAAAGACTTGGCTCAAAGACTTGGCTCTAAGACCTGACAATGTTAGACTTACGTACATAATAAGCCAATAAACACACTGAATACTGCAAGCTCCTTGAACGTTAAATTCACCTAAAATGGTAATGTTTCTTGGAGAGTTCTTCAAAGACTCACAAATCTAAACAACGTATTGTACATCGTTACATCGTTCTCCCCCATACCCATAAATTGTGGAATGAGCTACCACCAGAGGTCTTTCCCCTCAGCTATAACATGAATAGGTTCAAGTTTCTTCAGGGTAGGCAACGCTACGACAGCACTCTTGGTGTTGTTGGTGTCTATGGCCGACGGTGACTGCTTACCATCAAGTGGGCCGTAAGCCCGTTTGTCTATCATTTGCATAAAAAAGAACATGGTCGCAGATAGCAACATTTCTATAAATATTAATATATTAGCGGACAATCCACACAATACTATCTGGCCCCAAACTAAGCAGTGCTTGTACTATAGAAACCAGATGGCTGATATAATACTTATAATTTATTTTCTTGTAAATACATACTTAGAATACAATATATCGCCCAGGAAGAGAACAAATATCTATGTTCACCACGCAAAGATTTGTTCTCGGTGGGGATCGAACCCACTACGGCGCAGAAGATAGATCTGCTACAAACTGAGCTGAGAGGCCAGTCGACACCTCTGTTGTCGTGATATTTGCAAAATGAGCCTTTGGAGTCCTCATATGTTAGGATCTTGTTAAACTGTTAAGCACTGCTGACCAAGATTTCCTAATAGCAACTGCTATATAAATGATGATTAGAGGCAGTCTCGTTTGCGGGACTAATGTTTTACTACGAGAACTCATAGCATGTTTTGAGTCGAAAGTCAAATATGTATACCACAAGAATCACTTTGAAACGTCTTAAAGCTAGGTGAATCCAGTTCCACGCGAATAAGTCTAGAAATAGCCTCGTGTTCATGTACCTAGTTAGTAACTTGTCCCTAGTTATAAATCATTATTCAAGTTTGTATTAAAATTTCGAGACTTTTACCCTTATCAGGAGTCATACAATTTAGAAGAACCCTACAATTTTTTTAACTAGACAGCTCTCATCTAAATTTTTTTTCGTAATAAAGTTTGTTTTATTTTAACTCCAAGCTACTTACTCTCGTGATAATATATTATTATGTGCGTATTTTTAACAGACTTTAAATAAAAAAGGAGGAGGTTCTCAATTCAGTTGAATTTCTTTTTAATACTTCTTGCAAATAAATATATTTCATTTCATTTATAAACCGATTTGCTTGTTTTTTTTATCTGAAAGGTCCCATAGAAATTTTATTCAAATCGGTGCAGATTTGGCCGTGATGTCTGTTTCAAGGTATTTTAAACTTCACTTGTTGCACCTGCATCAGAAAAAGCATTTTTTGATTATTACATCGCATATGATGTCGAGAACTCGTTGTAACTTATAGTAATGCCGCTCCCGGGGATAATGACAGGCTCACACCGAACGTGTTTAACAGACAACAGTGATAGATTGTGATAGCCGGTTACCGTGATAAAAGTACGGAGCTTGAGTGTTGACTTCAATGAGACTAGAAAATATAGGAGACGCCTTGATATCTGTGCGAGATTGCAAGCGTGAAATTGCAAAACAAATTGATCGCTTATTTATTAGTATCTGATCGCGTGCTATAGAGAAGGGCAAAAGCTTGCAAGTGAGAGAGCTAAGACAAGATGTATAATAATCCTGGATCGAAGGATAAGTAAAGTATCATACTGATTACTTATACGTTTTATTTTCGATTCAGAAAAGATACTAGCCTCAAATTAAGCAGAGTTTGTACTAAGTGAAGCAGATAGCTGATATAATACTTGTATAATTTTTGTTGTGAATACATAATGAGAATACAATATGACAACCGGACAGAGAGCAAACATCTATGTTCACCACACAAATAGTTGATGGTGGGGATCGAACCCACGATCTACGCAGAAGACAAACCTGAGCTGAGAGGTCAGTCAAATAGTGGATTCAGAAAAGATGCTGCTATCAAACATAATATTAAGTAGATTTTTGTTAGTTATCAGTTTTGTGGTTGGTGACATATTTTCCTACAGATTAGTAGAAGCCGTAACTTGTTCGCCGCTGATCGCAGAAATGGTCTTGGCGCTAGGATGTAGGGCA
The DNA here is from genome assembly GCA_939531255.2 of Thera britannica. Taxonomy (NCBI): domain Eukaryota; kingdom Metazoa; phylum Arthropoda; class Insecta; order Lepidoptera; family Geometridae; genus Thera; species Thera britannica. The sequence goes on along the minus strand of OW618042.2, from coordinate 9,232,614 downwards.
ATGGGAAATGAGAAGCCAAACGAGATCCAACGATAAGCGTACTTGCAAATGAACAGTTTGCAATGTGCCGAGACGATTTATGCGTTATTAATGAAGCCATATTATCTGATTGTAATTTGATAGGTAAATAGAAAGCGAGCATTGATGCCGTAAAAGGATGGAGAATAAGGTTGGACCGACAATCGATGGGGAATAATGGTTTTCGGATGGGGACCACAAACCAGAAGGTCTACCTTCGTGTTCGTGGTAAGTAAAAATAAATCGTACAATTTAGATAAAAAAATTAATAGGTTCAGGAACATACAAACAACATATTAAGTGAATTTCAAAACAAGAAACAAGTAAAATATACATAATGATGTCATTAAATATTTCAATTTGATACGTCTCACCTCAGGCAGTCCGACACTATCTTGGTCCAACAAGTCAAACTCTGGATTTTGATTCAGGTGAGTTCGCCCGGACAACTTGTGCACACACTTGTGCTTACGAATTCTGTAGTAGTTAGTTATTCGGCAAATATAATCGAAGAAACAACGACGAAAATGCATTGAAAAAGCCTCATTGTATTGCTTTTATCAAGATAAAAATGCATTGTATCAAATCAAACCAATGCACTAGAATGTAAATACACATTGCATTTCTGCTGATATACAAAAGAAATTCAAAATAAAGGAAGATATTTATGCCTTCGAACGGAAACTTCGATTGTCGCTTACTATTCATATACAAATTTTATCACTATTTGTGTAAATGAACTATTTCGTAACAGTTGTCGATTCAGTCTATAAAAGTAAAAAGGTTTGTTACTAGGTACAGTGCAGCATTGTGATATTCGAACTTTTTACTGCGCAATTTATTCATGCGAGGAGTAATAAAATATGAGTTGCATGCAGTAGTTGCCAGTAGTAAATTGTTTGCATTTACAACTTTTGTATTGTACAAAATCTGTGAAAGAGTGTGGAGTAAACTTGAGTGATAGAGTGAAGAACAGAGTGATTAGAGAGAAATGCGCTGTGCTAAGATGGTTTGGGAATTTAGAAAGAATGGATGAATGGAGATTAACAAAACAATTGCATCAGGCGAGTGTGAATGGAACTGCTGGACGGGGAAGACCTCGGCGCATGTATCTCGATCAGATCGCAGACGTATTAGAGAAGAATGTTATGCGAGTGAATGAAGCGAAAGAGATGTGTCAGGATCGTAGCAAGTCTCTGCCTACACCCATGTGAATGAGGCGTGATTGTATGAATGTTTGTATGTATGTAAAAGAGTGACGTCGTAGAACTTGATGTGGAAGAGCTGTGACGAGAAAGTATTTATTTTATTATTGTGTGTTGGTAAGAAAGGAGTGACGACTAATATGATGGATAGAAGAAAGTGGAAAGAGATACCCTATTGTGCCGGGCCCATACAAAGTGGGATAAGGAGGAGCTGATAATTTAGGTTCAGTCGACCAAAAAGAAGAGTAAAAAAAAATTGGTTGTCTGTAAAGCCGGTTTACTGACGATAGTTGAACGTGACAACGTCATAATAAAATAGTAGGACTCGGACTCGGACTCGGACCCTTACCCGGACCCGGACCCGGAGCTCGGGCTCGACGGAACGACGGAACGGCGGAACGACGGTTACGACGCATGAGTCATGTTTTTTCGTGCGTGCAGCCGGCTCCATCAATTTATAAGACGTTTTCACCCGGACTTGGACCCGGACCCGGACCCGACTCGGACTCGCGGACTCGAGGACTCGCGGACTCGCGGACTCGCGGACTCGAACTCTCGGACCCGGACCCGGAACCCTACCGAACCCTTACCCTTACCCTCATTTACCCTTACCCGACCCGGGCTCGGGCTCAGGTAAATGGAACGACGAAACGACGTAACGACGCATGAGTCATGTTTTTTCGTGCGTGCAGCCGGCTCCATCGATTTATAAGACGTTATCACGTCAAAAATAAATATGTACATACAAAAAAAATACTAATTTACTTAACAATTAAATTTGTATTTATTTGTTTAACTTTAAGTTTAACGAGTTATATCATATTAAAACAAAATATATTCGCTCATAATTGGTAATGGTCCTGTAGCAGCCATTTTGCTTAGCAGACCGATAAGTCTGTTGTCATCTCTATTTAATTTTGTTGTCATGAAAATTACAGTGACAAGAGACTTTCAAGCTGGCGGCATTATGAAAGAGGGGATTATTGTTACTTAATTAAAATGTAAGTGGTCATATGGAAACAGACAGTAAAAGCTCATCTTTAGCTCAGTCTAATAACTTAATGGAACGATGTGTCGAACACTGCGGGGGATTTTACACATGATTTACCTCCTCATTTTCTGAACAATATTTCACCGGATCCTGAATCATATCGGCAGATCTCTAAGACTTCTCAGAGTCTTCGGGCTAAGGATGATAAATTGCCTCAGGCGAGATCGCAAGACGCCTCTAATGGAGCCCTATCGATGACGGATGCATTGCTTTAGACTACTTACTGGTATATTGGAAGTGCTATAGTCGATTTGTTCATTCATTTCTCTTGTTCATACACTCTTAAAATATTGTTGGGCTAAAAAGGTAATCCAGAAAGTTTTTTATTTTCTATGCGGAATTGCGTAGTCAAAGTCAAATATTTTTTTATTCAATGGACACAAGGATCACTTTGAAACGTCTTAAAGCTAGGTGAGTCTAGGTGCCAGTTCCACGCGACCAAGCTTAGAAGAACAGGCAACAAACTACGGCTTGGTTCCTAGTCCTACTGTCTTTTTTATGATCCTTTTACAAAACAAAAATAGTAATAGTAGTGTGGTGCAACTCCAACTAAGTGAGACGTAGGCAATAATACATAATAAGCAAAGTTTCCAATACAGCACACGCTACGCTTCAAAGTAATAATAAAGTATTCCATTTGCAAGTTGCATAAAAACCTTTTTGCCTCTTATTCAATATTGACTCCATCTTTATTGATATCATTACCCTAACTGGGCCTAATTTATCAATAATGTTTATTGCGTTCTCTGGTGTAATTTCCGGAAATTGTTCGTAAAAGTTTACGCGGCTGGTTGATTCGACCCACGTTCTTGCAATATCTGGCTAGAGCAGAGTCTGATTAATTGTATCTTATCTTTTCATCTGATCAATTCTGATCGTTTTGTCAACTGACTAATTGTTTAACTCAATCTTTGTATTTTTTAGCCGTTAGCAGTTTTAATTTTCGTTACTGTATCCTTCGTCAATTATGAACCGATTTAGTAAATTGTTTTTTATCTGAATGTTAATAGATTCTTCCAGATTATTCCCATAAAAATTTCATAAAAATCGGTGCAGCAGTTTCAGTTTGGGCATGAAATCAGTTTCTCAAGTTCTATACTTAAATTTTTTAAAACAGAAACTCTTATCGCTCTACTACGCTTGTTTATAAAACAACGTGTTTGAATTGACTACCACAAAATAATAATATATCGTATTACAAACTGAATTTCCACTCCCCTTTCAAGATGTAGATACCCTACCGCACCCTGTATGTCATAACAAAAGTTGCAAGGCACATAGTAAACTTTTGTATAAGTAGTAAATGGTGGCACAGTGGTGGTACAACAAACAAGAGAAGCGTAGTGTGGTAACAACTAACCCAGTTCTGGGAGAAGAACATATAGAGAAAACAATATAATGGGAAACATCGACACGAAGAAGAACTAACAATTGAATGGTCTTTACGCCGTATTAGCACGTACTCGTACACAAAGCGGTCGTAAACCGGCGCAGGCGCCGCAGTCGACTGACGCTGAACCGCGAGATGGATTTGTGGGAACCGCGCCACAGACCATTGGGACGGACTTGGGTAAATTAGTTCACATTATGCAGGGTGAATGATATAAACACCACTCCTATCATCATTTTGGAACAGCAATTTTTTTTTGCTGTTTCATGACTCCATAAAGAATGTTAATTCCATTTTCCTATTTTTCGTTAAATAAATAAACATTTATTGCCTCGTTGACATGCCCAGAAAGTACATTGTAAATTAAACTAAAGATAAAAGGACAAAAGGTGCATATGCAAATTCAGCTATTGCTAGATATTGATGCATCCAGCGCTGTTTTTTAATTTAACCTTTTCGGTCACCGAAGAGGTTAGTGTCTTCTTGCTTATTTTTTTTTATAAATAACTAGCTGATGTTAAGTGGTAACCATTGCCTGTAACAAGGCATTGCCTCGATGTCACGCACGTCTGGAACGTGACCTACGATGCACTGCCTTGCGTTCATCAACGAGAGTTTTTTTTTTAATTTACTATTTTAACTAAAATACTGATGGTCGCGCCCACCTATCGGGAGGCATCCGGCTGACGTGCCCTGCCCAAGCCCACTTCAGCAGCGGTCACGGGGCCGCCCAAGAAAACGCTAGCGGGACGATATCGACACCTTTGTGTGGAGATGGTGGGTGAAGGATCGAGAGAGATATAAGTGGAAGTCTTTGGGGGAGACCTTTGCCCAGCAGTGGGACAAAATAGATTAATTTAAAAAAAAACTTGAATACTTACATTATTTTTGTATACAGATGTGCAGCCCATGCAATACAAGTAGTTTCAACGTATACGTTTTCAAGTCCGTCCCTGTGTCCCGCAGCACCACCAATATATCTTTATGCGACAGTTTTAAACACTCGTGCGTTGTACAAATATTTGTTTCGTATTAGGCCGAACGCCCGGCCGTAGATAATAGGGGGCTGGTCGAGTGATTTACTGATCGTGGTTCCCTTGCTACCTATGGCATGTTTGTGGCGCTATGACCATGCATTTATTAATTTATTACCATGTGATTTGTGATTCTAAATTTATTTTTACTACTACTATCTAACTCGCTGAACGACTGGGCATGTTTCGCTCGCTTAAAAATAATCTACCTGTTGTACTATTGGCTGTGATATCCTGAAGTTCATTCATAATGTTAAGTTAAGCGAGGTAAATGTATCACCGATAGATAGATAATGTTGTAAATAAAAAATAAAACTAAACAATTGGTCCGTCCCAAAATAAATTTTAAGTAATAAATATAAATGGACTTTCATAACTAATCAACTCATAAAGATTTAAGCCTTTATGAGTTGATTAGTTCTATAAATCGCAGCTATTATTCTTAACTGTGGCTATGCCGGTCACACTCTTAGGAGTTGCTGCTTTTGCAATACTTTTCAATTCGGCTCTATTGATGCTACCTAAAAATGATAATAAATAAATAAATAAATATTCTAGACAATCCACTCAACACTATCTAGCCCCAAACTAAGCAGAGCTTGTACTATGGGAATCAGATAGCTGATATACTACTTAAATAAATATTATTTTTTGTAAATACATACATAGAATACAATATAACACCCAGACAGAAAACAAACATCCGTGTTCACCACACAAATATTTGTTCTCGGTGGGGAGAACCCACGACCTACAGCGTAAACAGTTTAATTTTCTATATGTAAAGCATTTTGAATTGTACGGTGGTGGTTGGTACAAATTGGATTTCCTTTGAAAAGCATTTAGCATACGTTGGCTGTTAGTACAAATAATTTAGTCTCTACAATCAGTACTCTTTCACATTTCACAAAGAAGCCACACCTAGTATTTATCCTCACAGCGGGCTACCAAAAGTATTAAACGTCACACAAAGTTAATACAACGAGACGTTAATATTGTATAATGTTGTAAATGTACAGCGTATAATCAAATGCTACTGTACAAAGAAATTGGCTACATTCCTTTCCTGGGCAGGGGCTCTCAACGGCGGTTATATTTAAATTAAATAAATTTAAAAGATTGAAATAATAAGCAATTTGTTGATGTCATTTCGTCGCACCCTAGTCGATGTTCAACTATGGCATTCTCTTGTACAAATTGCTTACAAATTGTTGCATAATGTTAATGTACATTAGTAATCGCAGACGTTTGGACTTCCTGTATCTTCTTTTGTGCAATGCAAAAGTTTGCATCACCATAGCATTATGAAGATATGTAATTTGTAAAATATTCTATAGATTAGATATTAAGGCCTTCCATATTCTTCCTTGTTGTATAGAAAATGCTTACTTTAATATTGTTTTTCCAACTCAAATGCTTATGCAGTTTGGTTATTTAAATTTATTTGTTATGGTTATTTTTGGTGTTAACACTCTGCGGGATTCCATATCGTTGGAGGACGTGGGTTGGGCAGGTAATTAGTTCCATATTGCTTAATCAAATTGCATCTGAGTCTAATTCGTGTAAAAGCTCAAAACACAACTAATTTGCTAATTTTGAAAAAACATATTTTTAGAATACAAGGAATTGAACACGCATGTTTTTTGACTTGGCAGTCAATAAATTATACCACCAAACACAGGTGTAATTTAACACTACTTTGCTTGTATTTTTTTTATATCAAATAGTTTTGACCAGCCATAATAAGTTGTCCCCCCTCCCCCCTATTAAAGGGAGGCAGCTTCTATTCTATGGCGGGACCCCACAGTCAAGTATAATGTATAGTTTATTGTTACCTCATCATCTCATGTTCAATACAGATGATGCTATTATAAAATCATAAAAAAAACCATTAATTTTCTACTAAAATTACACTATAAGGCACCGTAATAGCCGTGGTAATGGCTACTAGTTTTAATTGAATTATTGTTGTACGTTTACGCGTGTTGTGTGATTTAATAACACGCTCAAGAAGTGCCATAAATATTATTGAGAAAGTTAATACAAACTAACATTGACTTATGGTTTGTGCTGTTTAGAATATATCGAGCTAAGCGAGCTGATATAATATTATTTGAGTGAGATAAAATAGCTCATTGGATTAGATTGAGTTTTTTCTCTAAGATTTTTAATCACAAGATCTTGCAAACTATTAAAATACATACCGAAAAAGGATATAGTATACCTAAGGAAAACCTCGTAAAAACGCATTAGTCGAGTCTACAACGTGTACCAAAATATGTGTACTATCCTGAAGGGGGGTGAATTTCCACCCCCCGAGGAACAACTTTTGTTCAACGACTTTTCGAACTTCGATTGGTATCTTTGAAAAAAACTGCAACGAAGTTTCAACATGAACAGCTGACTTTATACAAAGTGACAACCCTAAACTCAGCTACAGAGGTAGTAGGTAGTAGTAGTAGACCTACAGAGGTAGTAGGTCAAGGGGTCAAGGGGTTACAAGGATAGGGTTGTCAATTTATTTAGGCATTATGAAATTAAATATTTTTGTATGAGAAACTGAAAATAGGAATTTTTAATTTTCTCCCCCCTACAACTGATCACCATTGTGGTCTGAAACCCCCCACCTTCGCATAGTACACATATTTAGATACACCTTGTATAAAAAGAATATCTATATTATAGTATCATCCTTTTCCCTTTACCAAACTTTCCTTATCTCATCAATACAAATAAATCAGGGTTGTAATAAAATCAGTTTGAAACCACTACAGCGTCATTGTCAAATATAGCAATAAATAAACATACCGGGTACCACCCCTAAAAGGAGTTATAAATCTTCATGAATGGGGTAAATGTCTTAAATGAACTAAAGACATCGGGCATTTGTGAACTTGAAATATGCACGTCGGCCTCTTTTCTGTTTTAACGTAAGGTAATAAAGATTTGTAACTGATATAAAAACAATAGGTGGGTTGCGCATTGTGCATCCGTTGTTTAACGATTAGTTTTGTCAACTTGAAACATAATATTCTATTTTATTTTTCTATAGGGTAGGTTGATTATGTTGAGCGGCTTATAAACCGAACGATCACTTTATATTTCGCCCCCTAGAGAGCAATCAAGTTTTTTTTGGTGGTCTGAGCAAGTAGGTTCTACAGTTTAAAATATCACTGTTAGGAACCAAACTTTAACTTTTCACTATTCTAGATTTATTTGCGAGGAACTAGCGTGTCATTTTTTATCAAATAAAAAAGTATTTGATTTCACTGTAGAAAAAAAACTAAATAAAAACAAAAATGTTTTTTGAAGTAAATACATGGCACAAAAAAAGGTATTTGTGCCACGTATTTACTTCCAGTCACACGATAACATTCGCAGAATTTATAAACTGTGTCTTGAACATTAACGCCCTCCTGTGACTTAGAGGATTCCAAACAATAAAATAATTGGTGATGTAACATAGAACAGTAAACTTAATTATAGCAAAATTAAAATGTGCTTTAAAACGTCCGTGCCCATGCCGTTCCGTCCACTGAGTTTCAGCTTTATTTTTACGTCAATATAACTGAATATTGGCTTCATAAATCATAGGCTGCACCAGCCGAAGATTGAAGACTGACGTTTTGTCTATATAAATAGGGTTTAAATTTAAAAGACGGCCCTACCACGGCCTGTTACAGCCCAGTGTGGCGTAAATCCTTTAAACTGTGGAACACACAATAAGCGTAACACTTAAAATAGTCTTGTCCGCGTTAGCGAACGTCTTTGTTTGCTATTTTACGTCTCGGGTGACCATGACCACCCACTTCCTAAAAAATAAATATAATGACTTTTCTTATTACATGTACCTTTTTTTACATTATGTAGACCTTCCGTTGAGTAAAATCTCAGTAAGCAATACAGTATCCAACGTTGGAGTAGAACAGTCTAGAAGACAGATCATTCTTGCATTGAAGATAAATTGGTAGTGGTCAAGAGAAAACAGAGTAAATAATAAAAAAATAGACGACGGTACTAACAGTTTTACTTCTGATTAGACACTGCATGAGTATTATTTATTTTCAGTCAAAAACATATTCTTCTAACTTGTGGTATGTGAAATACGGGTAAGATCATCTGCATGAAGAAGTCAATTGCTAGACGTAGGCTTTTCCTATCCCACGACTGCCGTCCCTGGTCACAGTGATCAGTGTGGTCACCCTACACTACTTTACGTTCAAAAAAATATTATTTTAACCGAACGAGGAAACGGTTCCGGGATATCTTATTCCCTGCGTTTATATATAGAAGGGATTCCTGCGTTCCCTTTTTGATTATATCCACCATCAGCTGGGCAGGCGGCTCCGAAAATGGGGTTGTGGTGATTATCACTCTGTTGCTCGATTAGGAACGTAAACATTTAGTTTTAGCTTTCTTGTTCGCGGCTATAGAGTGCGAAAGCTTTGGCTTGTCAGTCGGCACCTGTTTGAACAGCAATGTAGGTTTGGTATCTCAGTTTTATTGGTTTGTGGATTGCATAGTTTTAGTTTTATTGTACCTAACTTTTGTTGGATACGCTTGCGTAGTTGCGTGGATCCCGTGGTCGGGGGTGACAATTGAACTTTCAATAAAAAGTTAGTGGTTTTTAATGAAAATAGTTTATTTGACAAAACTTTATGTTTTCACATAATTACAACACTGCTTTTAAGTTTTTAAAAGTAACTTAAAGCAATATAATTATCAACCAGTAAAGTTTCCACCAATATACAATATTTATAAAAAGCTCATCAATACACGCTTTTTATGAATTATGTAATAATGGTAGAAACTAATTCGAGTCGACGATTCCATGATAGACTACATAAAACAAAAAAAAATAAAAGCATGAGACAAAAAGTAAAAAAAAAGACTTATTTTTAATAATTCATATAAAGATTTTTATAATGTCCCAAAAGTTAAGAGCCGAGCGGGATTTGAACCCGCGACTCTTTGACTGACTTTGACGTTATAGTTGACTATAACGTCAAAACTGTAGATGGAGCCACGGTCGCGTTAGTGCTGAACAGTCCCTAAGAGTTATTCGTCGAGTGTGATTAGGATCCGATGGCGCAGTGGTCAGCGCAGCCCCGTACCTAGGGGAAGGTCGCGGGTTCAAATCCCGCTCGGCTCTTAACTTTTGGGACATTATAAAAATCTTTGTGATTTCCTTAAGTGTAGTAAACACTATAAAATTAATAAAAAATTATGAAAAACGCAAGGTGACATCTCTCGTCGATTCAACTGAATGCAACTTCGGTTATCGAGCAGGTTAGTTGACTATAACGTCAAAACTGTAGATGGAGCCACGGTCGCGTTAGTGCCGAACAGTCCCTAAGAGTTATTCGTCGAGTGTGATTAGGATCCGATGGCGCAGTGGTCAGCGCAGCCCCGTACCGAGGGGAAGGTCGCGGGTTCAAATCCCGCTCGGCTCTTAACTTTTGGGACATTATAAAAATCTTTGTGATTTCCTTAAGTGTAGTAAACACTATAAAATTAATAAAAAATTAAGAATTCATATGTACGGCAATCTGGATACCTGCAATTCATTTCGGACTCCAACATTGCTGACCCGTTTCGCTTATTCACTTCATCCGTTTCTTTCCAGCCCGATGAGCTGGCCAAATCCGTGAAGCTGACGTCACGGGAACGTCGCTTCATCAAGTTCGCGAGCGTGGAGTATGGCGGCCAGCTGTATATGACCCCGCAGGACTTCCTGGAGTCTGTGGTGGAACAGGAGCCGAGGCGTAAGTTACAAAGACAAATTATTCTGCATGCCACCATGCCTTTTTAGTAGTAGTAGAGCTCAAGTTTGGCATGTTTTATCATGCGCACTTGATGTGCGGGCAGGTTTTTTCCGCAAGTAGGCCGCTGGTGGGCCCTTTTTGCGTGACCCCTGACACGTGTTGCTCGAACTTTTTTAGGTTCTACAACACGCCGGTTTCCTCACGATGTTTTCCTTCACCGTTTTGAGAGTACTGGCATAGTGCACATACATTTTTCGACAGAAAAACTCATTGGTACACGAGTGGATTTGAACCCACGGCCTTCGGATCGGAAGGCGGGGCCACTACCACTAGACCACCAGTGCTCTCAATCTGTAGTAGAGCTCTTTGTGAAGGGAACGTCCGGGGACTAAACAAAATTAACGACAGACATTGTGAGTGATAATAACCGACTAACAGTCGTATCGGGCAAATTGATAGTATTTTCTTTTTTGTTTATTCCAGCCCGTTTAAAACGCCGCGTGCTCACTACCAAAGAGATAGAATACCTGCGCGATCACACGCCCGCCTTGAAGAAGGGGTCTTCACAAATGTTTCGCAATATGAGAGATAGAGGTAATCCACACTTTTTTAACACGCTTTTATTAGCTTGGGTTGTAACTATGTAACGGAATCTTTGAACATAATTTTCACCAATTTCCAGAAGTCTGATTAATTTGAAACTTTGCATACGTATCAAGGACAGATAACAATGCAATAATATGATAAAAAAAAAAACTTATAAGTAAAAAAAAATATATAGTTTAAAAAACTAAAACAACACGCTTTTATAACCAATTGAACTAAAAAGTTAAAAATAAAAATAGTAATCAATTGAAAAATTTATATTATTGTACAAAAAGCGTGGGGGGCTTGATTTTGATTGTTGTAAATATTTTATCAATGGTTTATTATATCTGAAGTTATTATAAAAGCACCCCACGCTTTTTATAATAACTTCAGATATTTTTATTTTTAACTTTTTAGTTCAATTAGTTATAAAAGCGTGTTTTTTTAGTTTTCTAAACTGTAAGTTATTATTCATTCGAGAAAGTGGATTTTTTGTCGAATGTGGATTTTGATTATGCAAGACGAGGTAGACCAAAGAAAAAGAAGAAAGAAGGGAGTGAGCACTGACGAATGATAGAAGTGAGTGGAGAAAGAAAACCTGTTGTACCGACCCTACTTAGGGCAGAAAGAAGATGGTATTTTTGTCGCGGCCAAATACCTGAGGCAGACCACCCGCCCGTTGGTCGAACGACATTGTTGCAAGTGCTGGAAATGAGTGGATGAGACTCGCGAGGGACCGGAAAGAATGGCGCAATAAAGAGGAGGCCTATACTCAGTGGGTGCAAACGGGCTGATGATGATGATGATGAAATACCATAATCTCCTTAAATAAGTCTAGGAGCCAGTTCCACGCGACCAAGCCTAGAAGAACAGGCAACAAACTACGGCTTTGTTCCTACAGTTTTGTGATGAACTTTTGTTTTTGACGTGATAACGTCTTATAAATCGATGGAGCCGGCTGCACGCACGAAAAAACATGACTCATGCGTCGTTACGTCGTTTCGTCGTTCCATTTTACCTGAGCCCGAGCCCGGGTCGGGTAATGGGTAAGGGTAAATGAGGGTAAGGGTAAATCAGGGTAAGGGTAAGGGTTCTGTCGGGTTCCGGGTCCGGGTCCGAGAGTTCGAGTCCGAGTCCGAGTCCGAGTCCGCGAGTATTTTCTTATGATGTTATCACGTTCAACTATCGTCAGTAAACCGACTTTACAGACAACCGATTTTTTGTATGAGTTGGAGACGTTTAGGTATTGAGTCTCATGCGCCTGTTATTGCACAAAAGTTGTATTTAATTTTGATGTGGATAGCTAAACAAGTGTTTTATTTTTATTTTCAGGAATAGTTTCTTACACGGAGTACCTATTTCTTCTCTCAATTTTGACGAGTAAGTTATCATATTTTTATTTAAAAGTTCGCGGGAAATCGATGGATGGAGATGCCTCAGAATCGTTCTTCCTGGAAATGTATAGGGGAGGTCTATGTCCAGCAGTGGACCTCTTCAGGCTAATGACGAGGAATTATCGATCTTTAAAAGTCCACTCAATGAGCCATTCACATTGTAAATCGTTAGAGCCCCTTCCCACGGTGTGTGATATTGCGCACGGAGGGGCGGATCAGTTCGGACGACACACCATGGGAACGGTCTCGTGCGCCGAGGTGCGCGGTAGCACAGGAGCCCTGTCTGTGTGCGTTGCCGTGCGTCGTCGTTGGCTGTGCGTGATGATCTGCAGAACCACGCACCGTAGGAAGGCAGCATTAGAAGTCCGTGGATGGAGAAAGCTCAGATTTCTTCTTCCTGAAAATTTTTCGAAATTTTTGAATCCAATAAATTAAGAAATAAAATAGAGTAAACTTTATTGCGGACAACTTCCGAGAAACTGGATACCTGTCCTGGAATAGGCGGTTTTATCGGTCGGGGCGATTTCTTCCAGACGATATTTGCTTATATTTCGGAAAGATAAGTAAAATTCGCATTTCTATACGAAATATAGATGGATATCCAAAGGATATGGTGCATGTTCTATGGGTTTTTTCTGACTAATTATATTCATAGTTTTTGTGGTTACGGTGCGATTGAGTCACTTCAAAATGTTGTAACATTCCCATTTCTAATTTAGTAGGAAGTAGGAATTTGCTACTTAATTCTTTGTTTTGCGGTTTCAGAGCCGGCGTCAGGATTCCGAATAGCTTTCAACATGTTCGACACAGACGGCAACCAAAGAGTAGATAAGAACGAATTTCTAGTCGTAAGTAATCTATCTTTCTACAATATTCAATGCAATGTGTAGATGGCGCTAGTAGTTCGATCCATTTTTAGGGTTCCGTAGCCAAATGGCAAAAACGGAACCCTTATAGATTCGTCATGTCTGTCTGTCTGTCTGTCTGTCTGTCTGTCTGTCTGTCTGTCTGTCTGTCCGGCCGTGTCACAGCCATTTTTCTCCGAAACCATAAAAGCTAGACTGATGAAAGTTGGTAAGTAGATGTAATCTGTGAACCGCATTAAGGTTTTTACACAAAAATAGAAAAAACACTATAAATTTTGGGGGTCCCCATACTTGAAACTGAAACTCAAAAAAATTTTTTTCATCGAACCCATACTTGTGGGGTATCTATGAATAGGTCTTCAAAAATGATGTTGAGGTTTCTAATATAGTTTTTTTCTAAACTGAATAGTTTGCGCGAGAGACACTTCCAAAGTGGAAAAAAGTTGGTCCCCCCCCCTCTAACTTCTAAAGTAAGAGAATGATAATACTAAAAAAAATATATGTTGTACATTACTATGTAAACTTTCAACGATATTTGGTTTGAACGAGATCTAGTCAGTAGTTTTTTTTTATACGTCCTAAACGGAAACTCAAAAAAAATTTTTTCATCGAACCCATACTTGTGGGGTATCTATGAATAGGTCTTCAAAAATGATGTTGAGGTTTCTGATATAGTTTTTTTCTAAACTGAATAGTTTGCGCGAGAGACACTTCCAAAGTGGAAAAAAGTTGCCCCCCCCCCTCTAACTTCTAAAGTAAGGGAATGATAAAACTAAAAAAAATATATGTTGTACATTACTATGTAAACTTTCAACGATATTTGGTTTGAACGAGATCTAGTCAGTAGTTTTTTTTTATACGTCATAAACCGTAAACCGCAATTTACCTTTCAACGAACTACAGGAACCTTATTATGTTACATCAAGTAACATATATAAAGTTTCTTGTAGTTCGTCGTGCTACGGAACCCTTCATGGGCGAGTCCGACTCGCACTTGGCTGCTTTTTGAAAATCTTAGCGGTCAGAGCATGATAGTTGAAAACGGTTGGGGCATTTTAGCAGTGGTAATAAAATAGCTGTGCTATATGTAACGTGCTATATGTATGTGCTTATTTTAGAATAATTTTTAATTTGTAAAATGATCATAATATAAAAAAAAAGCAGCCAAGTGCGAGTCGGACTCGCCCATGAAGGGTTCCGTAGCATCAAGTAACATAATATAAAGGTTCTTGTAGTTCGTCGAAAGGTAAATTGCGGTTTACGATTTATGACGTATAAAAAAAAACTACTGACTAGATCTCGTTCAAACCAAATATCGTTGAAAGTTTGCATAGTAATGTACAACATATATTTTTTTTAGTTTTATCATTCCCTTATTTTAGAAGTTAGAGGGGGGGGGACCAACTTTTTTCAACTTTGGAAGTGTCTCTCGCGCAGACTATTCAGTTTAGAAAAAAACGATATTAGAAACGTCAACATCATTTTTGAAGACCTATTCATAGATACCCCACACGTATGGGTTCGATGAAAAAATTTTTTTTGAGTTTCAGTTTGAAGTATGGGGACCCCCAAAATTAATAGTTTTTTTTCTATTTTTGTGTAAAAATCTTAATGCGGTTTACAGAATACATCTACTCGCCAAGTTTCATCAGTGTAGCTTTTATGGTTTCGGAGAAAAATGGCTGTGACACGGTCGGACAGACAGACAGACAGACAGACAGACAGACATGACGAATCTATAAGGGTTCCGTTTTTGCCATTTGGCTACGGAACCCTAAAAACGGTAGGAACCGAGACGTAGTTTGTTGCCTGTTCTTCTACGCTTGGTCGCGTGGAAGTGGCACCTAGACTCACCTAGCTTTAAGACGTTTCAATGTGATTCTTGCATCGTACTGAATAAAAAAAATTTGAGTTTGAGTTTGTAATGCTTGGACATGACTCGGACTACCCTTATCTAAGACATACTGGAAAAAAGATTTAATTTTATTTTTTAAAGTGTTGATTATCAAAGTAGTATAAATAGAGGTAAAAAAAACATAATTGCACTTTTTTTTTACAATTTATAAAATTGCGTTTGACCGCTATCTCACCTGCTGTTAAGTGATGATGCGGTCGACGATGTAGCACTTTGCACTAATCAAAAAAAACCTAATGTTTTATGAATGAAAACTCGTATGTTTTTAAACATTCCACGCAAATCAAATCAAATATATATTTATTCAGTAGTATCACAAGGATCACTTTGAAACGTCTTAAAGCTAGGTGAGTCTAGGTGCTAGTTCCACGCGACCAAGATTAGAAGAACAGGCAAAAAACTACGGCTTCCTACCCGTTTTGTGTTTAATTCTTTTACAAAACAAAAATATGTAATAATAAAGAAGGTAATTAGAATACGTCCAAGTAATACATTTAGCATATTTTCGCTTTTGCAAAACTACTCCTACTCATAAACAACAATCACGTTTTATGCACCTACAAAAATGCACATCTGTAGTAGAATATAATCCTTATCTTATAAGGATCCATGAATGCATTGTTTGTTTTTGTTTTTTTTTCTCTAGAATTAGTTGTAGTTTGAGAGCTTTCACAGCCCAGTTAGTTGGCTCTAGCTTCTGCACTGGAGGCGTGGGTTCGATTCCCACCGAGAACAGATGGTTGTTCCCTTTCTATATGGTATTGTATGTATTTACAGAATATAATAAAGTATATAAATATTATATCAGCTATCAGTACCCGAAGTCGGAGTTTTGCTACCACATTTCGTTACCAAATGTTGTTTTCGTTTCGCCTATTTGTCTCTCTCTATTGTATGGAGAAAATATGAGACGGCAAAAATACGTTACGTAGTTAGAGTTGTTCTCTCATCGTTTCTCCATACAATAGACAGAGACAAATTGGCAAAACGAAAACAACATTTGGTAACGAAATGTTGTAAATGCACTGGGACTTCGGGCTCTGGTACCCATAGAACAAGCTCTGCTTAATCTGGGGCTAAATAGTTGTACCCACTGTCTACACTATTTATTTATAATTTACCTTTTTATGCTTCGAGGAATCAGTTATTTATCTTTATCTTTCTTTTATATTTTTTTTTATGTAAAAGATAGACAAACGAGCTTACGGCCCACCTGATGGTAAGCGGTCACCGTCGCCCATAGACACCAACAACACCAAATTAATTGTATTATTATATATTTTATTTATTATGTTTATTATTCCTGTTTTTTCGATAAAACTAGATTCAGAGACTCCTGGGTGGCACGTTCAAGGAACGAAAAGATTTGGACGCGAAAAGCGAAGAGGCAGTGAGTTGATTGTGGACCTCTAACTCACTGTTAAATCTGTAAATAACTGCTTTTTGAACTGGGTTTCCAAACCCTGAATTTTTTCAATTAAAGTAACATAATCAGTGACTAAAATCCTAATTTTAAATAAGATTAATATTCTATGATAAACATAATTTCTTCTCTCATTCATAATGCCTGTAAATTTTTAGCGTCTCACTAGAAATCTTTTGTCACTGTCACTTTTATGACAATAAATAGAGATGACGACAGACTTAGCGGCTTACTTACTTAACTTAAATTACTGATTTAAGACCATTATGAATATGAGCCAAGACTCTTACCCCCGAATACTGAAACGCAACTCAGATTTAAGCACGTCTCAAGCGACGAATATTTGTCAGTTTTTTGACAGTTTCAATTGAAAACTGTCAAATATTCGTCGCTTGAGACGTGCTTAAATCTGAGTTGCGTTTCAGTATTCGGGGGTAAGAGGGCCATTATGTTTGAGAGACTAAAGACAGAGTTTGATTGTCAACCCGTGTGTTGCGGCACGCAAGCCTATCTGTTTCATACTTTTGGTATGGAAGTGATCTCACTATTGCTAACTACGCAGGGATGTTTTATATCTCCGTCTCTGTCTTCCCCATAATAAATGAGAGGGACAGCCAGCGTCGCTACACACGGGTCTGCTGTATTAAACATCCGAATTTAGCTCTTATATCCATTTGATGTGGAGTCGACACATGTTTTCCTCCTCTTTGTTTGAAAATTTCTGAGGTAAACAGAAAATAAAACTCAAGTACCACTAATACCTGAGTTTTATAAGTATCTTACCTGATATACTCATTCCCTTTATTTGAACAATAAATAAAAAAAATACCGTAACCAATTTTGATTTACCTTTTATTATTTACTTATATTCTTTTTTATTATAAATGCTTAAAGTATCTTAATATGTTTATTTATTTGTAAATATTATTATATTTATGTGTAATATGTACTCACCGCTTCGCATTGTAGCTGCTTGCCTTAGTGTCAGCAAGCGCTCTGAAGAACCGAACCGCAAGCAGCGAAGCGAAAATAGTCACTCGGCCATCTATAGTAAGTTAAAATGTGTGGAGATTTCTATAGGTTGTCTGTTTTTTTTTTGTTAAATGTCTGTGTGCCGTTCGCTATGTTTGTTTTAAACAGAATTAGCTAAGTGTCAGCAAGCGCTCTGAAGAACCGAACCGCAAGCAGCGAAGCGAAAATAGTCACTAAGCCATCTATAGTAAGTTAAATTGTGTGTGCAGTTTTCTAAAGGTTGCCTGTTTTTTTTTGTTTAATGTTAGTGTGCCGTCCGCTATTATTGTTGTAAAACACAATTACCTTTAGCGCTCTGAAGAACCGAACCATGAGCAGCGAAGCGAAAATAGTCACACAGCTATTTAAAAAAAAATACACAAGTACATACCAGCTATCTGGTTCCCATATTTCAAGCTCTGCTTAGTTTGGTACTAGATAGTGTTGGGTGAATTGGCCGCAATATTTATTTAGCTATAGTAAGTTAAAATGTGTTGAATTTTCTATAGGTTGTCTGTTTTTTTTGTTTAATGTTTGTGTGCCGTCCGCTATGACTGTTATAAAACAGAAATAAGATTGCACTTCATGGACTTATTGTCAACTAATAAAGAAATCAATATTAGGAACCTTTAGTTTAAATACGTTCTGTCAAAAAAACGGCTTGAAGATTCTGAGATGAGTCTGTAAAGTGTTGTCGTTTTTGTGCGTTTATTTGATTGCATATTGTATACTGTTGAAATAGCTTCAGTGCTTGATGTAATTTTATTTGAGAAAAGTGTGTCCGAATTTTGTGTGTGCCTATTGATTTCATTATTTCGTATGGTTTGAGGCATTAGGCCCGTATTCAGTTACAGTTACTTGAGTCTGAGGCGTGCCTCAAGCATAGATTTTTGTCATTTTTCATAGTCTAATAAAAAAATCGGTTATCTGTAAAGTCGGTTTACTGACGATAGTTGAACGTGACAACGTCATACAGCTGTCCACGCGGACGCATCGCTCACTCAAGTAGCAGAGAGACAGATGTCGAACGCTGCCGAACGCGGAGGCTGATTGTGCCTCTTTGTCGCTCGTTCCGCGCTCTCGCTTGCACTTCAAGCCTTAAATGGAACGACGCAGAGCGAGGTAGCGCCGCATGAGTCATGTTTTTTCGTGCGTGCAGCCTTTTGAATTGAATTATAAAACGTTGTCACGTCAAAAATTTAAATAAATGTTTCAGATGGAAAAGATATTCAGCTACGCGTGGCGAGGCAAGCGCGGTATCACAGAAGAGGCGGCAGATAGACCACACGACAACTACGTTAACGATGAACAGGGCCTTCAGAGGCGACACAGCGTCGACACTTTCTTGCAGGTTTAAATACTTATAAATATAATTTTGGACAATCCACACAACACATCATATCTAGTCCCAAACTAACAACAACATCGTTTATTTCAGACAACATAAAATGCACACATTACAAAAATGAAACACTTTGGGTCCATAGCAATAAATACCTTAGCAGAGCACTAAGCAGAGCTTGTTCTATGGACAGATGGCTGATATAATACTTGAATACTTTTTTTGTAAAAACATACATAGAATACAATATAACACCCAGACAAAGAACAAACATCGATGTTCACCACACAAATGTTTGTTCTCGGTAGGGATCGAACCCACGACCTACGGCGCAGAAGGTAGAGGTACTACCAACTGAGCTGAGAGGCCAGTCGAAAACTGAGCTGAAAGGTTTGTCTTCTTATCAGCAGCCTTATTGTCTAAGTCAACTCGAACTGAAACGTCTTAAAGTTAGGCGAGTCTAGGTGCCACTTCCGCGCGATCAAGCCTAGAAGAACAGGCAACAAACTACGGCTTGGTTCCTACCGTTTTTTGATATGATCCTTTTACAAATAAAAAATAATCTTAAATTAAATTCTTTCCACTACTCGTTAATTGCCAAAGTGATAACCAGTTTTATTAATATTTCAGGTGCACTTCTTCGGCAAGAAAGGCAAGGATGATCTGAAGTTCGAAGGTTTTTGTCAATTCATGGAGAATTTGCAGAGCGAAGTATTAGAGCTTGAGTTTCATGAGTTCTCTAAAGGTAAACCAACATATTCTACTAAGCTAAAAAGCTGGACATAGGCCTCCCTACACATTTCCAGGAAAAATGATTCTGAGCCCTTTTCATCCACCGACTTCCGGCGATCTTAACAATGTCGTCGGTCCATCTGGTGGGTGGGCGCCCTACGTTTCATCTTCCGGTTCGTGGTCGCCATTCGAGAACCTTTACAGCGTCCACGCGGACGCATCGCTCACTCAAATAGGAGAGAGACAGATGTTGAACGCTGCCGAACGCGGAGGCCGATTGTGCCTCTTTGTCGCTCGCTCCGCGCTCTCGCTTGCACTTCAAGCCTTAAATGGAACGCCTCAGAGCGAGGTAACGCTGCATGAGTCATGTTTTTTAGGGTTCCGTAGCCAAATGGCAAAAACGGAACCCTTATAGATTCGTCATGTCTGTCTGTCTGTCCGTCCGTATGTCATAGCCATTTTTCTCCAAACTATAAGAGCTAGAGTGATGAAACTTGGCGAGTAGATGTATTCTGTAAATCGTAAACGGCAATTTACTTTTCGACGAACTACAAGAACTTATATTATACTAGCTGCCTGTCCCGGCTTCGCACGGGTGGACATTTATTTTTTAAACACACAAATGTAGCCTTTGTTACTCAAGGTGAACCTACGTCCAGCAGTGGACTAATATCAATTGATGATGATGATGAAAGAACATTCTATAACGTTTAGGGGCACTATTTTCTATAACATTTTGTCCAAATCTAGAATTCAAAACCGTTTGCATGGGTATATTTGAGTATTCTAGATAATTCTGGATTACTAACGTTTGGGTATGCTAACCGACTTTAAATTTGATAATTCCATATCATTCTAGAGCGTCTATGTGCATTCTGTTCTCGTCAAAGTCGAGAATTTTCTGAAAAATCCCTAAGCGATAGAAAGGGATAGACATATATAAGTCCCTACGTGATAGAAAGGGATAGACATAGATTTCGAAACTTTTGCCCCCTTATAAATTAATAACACCTAAATATTGAATATAAACTATCCTATCTTTTAAGTCCGACCATATTAAAGGCAGTTGCAAAATTTTATCGAAATCCGTTCAGTAGTTTCGGAGTTTATCGCGTTCCAAATTGTGACACGAAAGATTTATATATATAGACTAGCTGCCTATCCCGGCTTCGCACGGGTGGACATTTATTTTTTAAACACATAAATATTATCTATGTTACTCAAGGTGAACTTACGTCCAGCAGTGGACTGTTATCAATTGATGATGATGATGAAAGAACATTCTATAACGTTTAGGAGCACTATTTTCTAGAACATTTTGTCCAAATCTAGAATTCAGAACCTTTTGCATGGGTATATTTGAGTAGGTATTCTAGATAATTCTGGATTACTAACGTTTGGGTGGGAGCATTCCGGATGCTAACCGACTTTAAATTTGATTATTCCAGATCATTCGAGAACCATAAATAACATTCTAGAGCGTCTATGTGCATTCTGTTCTCGTCAAAGCCAAGAATTTTCAGAAAAATCCATAAGTGATAGAATAGGATAGACATAGAGAAGTCCCTACGTGTTAGAAAAGGATAGACATAGATTTCGAAACTTTTGCCTCTTATAAATTAATAACACCTAAATATTGAATATAAACTATCCTATCTTTTAAGTTGGACCATATTATAGACGGTTACAAAATTTTATCGAAATCCGTTCAGTAGTTTCGGAGTTTATCGCGTTCTAAATTAGGCCAGGAATTTTTTATATATATAGATTATGTTACTTGTTGCTACGGAACCCTGCATGGGCGAGTCCGACTCGCACTTGGCTGCTTTTTTTCGTGCGTGCAGCCGGCTCCATTGAATTATAAGACGTTGTCACGTCAAAAAAACTAATATTAATAATAGTATAAAACTTACAGGTCACGAAACAATATCCGAAGTGGACTTCGCTAAGATTCTCCTCCGCTACACATACCTAGACACGGACGAGTACGATATGTATTTAGACAGACTGCTGGACCGCATGAAGAACGAACATGGAATCACCTTCCAGGAGTTCAAGACCTTCTGCCAGTTCCTCAACAATCTGGAGGACTTCACCATCGCTATGAGGATGTATACCCTGGCAGACCATCCTATATCCAAAGGTAGGATCATATAAAAAAATCGTGTGTCAGCTCCTACGCACGACTGGAGTTTACTCCTTAAGTACGATTGTCAAAACAGACGCAACAAGCTCAATAACATATAGATATAGTCGCTTTGCAGCATACTCTGTACCAGTGCAGCCAGATCGTGCGTAGAGCCACAGATTAATAAAGTTACTACGTAACAGATAAATCACTCCAAGGAAAAATGACAATACCTACTGCTATAATAACCTACTCCCTCTAGTAGCTAGACGTTGCAAGCCAAAATGAACCAAAGCTTACGAACATAAAGTTGACTTTGCTCTGTAGGTGCGCGCCGCCACGTGCTCAGCGTAGATTGTCAGGGCTGCCTCTTTCGATATAATATGTCAGTAGGTATTTGCAGTAAACTTTATAATTGAAAGAAAAAGAAGTTCTTCTGTTTTAACATGTTTTATTTTTTAATTATCAAGAAATTATACATAACTTACAAATGTTTTATTTTGATGTAATGTTTAATAAATTTTTTGCCTTGGCGAAATTCTCGGTTATTAAACTTAATTGTGGAAAATATTCTGAATCGTATAAATAATTTAGGGAGGTATTCTTGTGGGAAACAAGGGCAAAGTCCCGGTAACACAAAATATTTCCTCGCGTACGAACGCTCCGCGCGGCTGTCGGCAACCCACTGAGAAATAGGCAGTCGACTGCCCGGCGGCCGGTAGGTACTTATCGCGCGCAAGTGCATGGAGTGAAAGAGGCCTGGTAGAGCGTACTCCCACTATAAGATGTTTTGCCATCAGTAAGAGTGAGAGAAAGCAATAGAAAGTATAGGCAAAGTAAGGATTTTTTTGTATGCGTTTGGGTGGCACCCTGGATGGTTTAGATTCACAAATTAATAATTAATATTAAAAATATTAATAATCATGCAGGACAACGTCTGTGGGGTCCGCTAGTATTGGTATAGATTATAGATTTGTTTAAATATTGTAATTATAATGTGATGACGCATATTACAGATGAATTCCATCGCGCTGTGAAGATCTGCACGGGTGTCTCTCAGACGGAGCACCTGGTGTCCACCGTGTTTGCCATCTTCGACGCAGACGGAGATGGCCTTCTCAGTTACAAGGAGTTCATAGCCATCATGAAGGATCGTTTGCATCGCGGCTTTAAGGTATCTACCTACTGTCTGACAGACTCTACCTACCTACCGTCTGACAGACTCGACCTACTGTTAACCAGTTTTGGGAAAAGAACATCTCTATTCGGATCAAGCAAGAAGTTGCGTCTCTAGTGGAGAAAAACAAGCGGAAGAAGGAGAATATGGCGTCGTTACGTGTAGTTGTTTTATCTTCCGCGTAATAAAGTTAAACAGAATTGTATCAATGAAGAGTTTTCGTGCTATCACTGTAGATAGTGCAATTCACGAAAACGCGCCCCTCGCGGGGTGCGGGGAGTTTGCTCCGAGCGGCAGTCGCGAACCGTAGTCTATTCATTGTAGTGTGCGTGTGCACTCATAGGTAATTAGTGTGTGCCGATAACACTCAAACATTGACGGAAGCTTGCACACATATACTATAAACGGTTAGGAGGAATAGTGGGGCGCGCCTTCGTGGATTGCACTATCTATACCTACGTTTTGACTGGCCTCTCAGCTCAGTTGGTAGTAGCTCTGCCTTCTGCGCCGTGGGTCGTGGTTTCGATCCTCACCGAGAACAAATATTAGTGTGGTTAACACAGATGTTTGTTCTCTGTCTGGGTGTTATATTGTATTTTAAGTCTATAATTATTAAAAAAAATATGCTCAAGTATTATATCGGCTGTCTAGTTCCCATAGTACAAGCTCTGATTAGTTTGAACCAGAGTCATGTGTGGATTGTCTACAATCTTTATGTAAAAAGTAAACAGGCCTTTGCATCTATTGTAGATGTATTTATATAGCGTCAGAGGTAACTGGTGATTACACAAGTCCTAACCGCGGGAAGCTATAGTGCCTGGGACAGGATTTGAGATGGAATAGGCTAGCCCAGCACCTCTACCATCCTGACAGCTTAGTCGGCCTAATCCACAGGAAAGACATGGTCAATACGTACGAAGCTGACTAAGTCACGGGTTTTCTCACGATGTTTTCCTTCACCGTTTGAGGGCACTAGTATTGTACTTATTTATGTATACATATTATATATACATACGTAAATATGATAAAAAAATATGAAAGACAGATTTGTATTCAATTTTTTGTTTTACTGCAGTCGTGGATAGCCAGTGGACTGGTTCCATAAACAAGAATTGCAGTTTAGAAGCCTTACTTATAAAAATATGTCAAAAATAAAACAGTACCCGAAGTCGGAGTTTTGCTACCACATTTCGTTACCAAATGTAGTTTTCGTTTCGCCTATTTGTCTCTCTCTATTGTATGGAGAAAATATGAGACGGCAAAAATACGTTACGTAGTTAGAGTTGTTGTCTTATCTTTTCTCCATACAATAGACGGAGACAAATAGGCGAAACGAAAACAACATTTGGTAACGAATTGTTGTAAATGCACTGGGACTTCGGGTACAGTGCGTAAACTATTGCCATCTCTCGTTTGGTAATGACACTGGCAGAATTGTGGCATAAAGTCGCAGTAGCCAAAAAAGAAGAAGTGAAGTGAAGTGACAAACAATGACAGGGCTCACTTAAAGCAATGATTAAATTTAAATTGCGTTTATAAGTATGGCTGTATGTCTATAATTATGGTGCTAAAATGTCCACTAATATTGATATATTTTGTTCCAGTCAAATGCCAAGAACGAAGGTTGGGAGGCGTTCAAATCTTGCGTCAAACAAGAAATGAAGAGTGCTGTGTGAAGTTTATTTATATTATTTATTTGTACAAATTGAGTGACATAAAAATGCCATTTTATTTATTTAAATTAATTTATAGTTTCAAATCTATGAGATTTGGTTACCAGTTAGTTGTTTTGTATTGTTAATGTACAGGCGCCTGAAATGGTTACATTTTGTATGTTTCTAAACAGAGCTACTTAAAAATCAAAAAATCGTTTATTAAATAAATAGTATCGCAAGGATCACTTTGAAACGTCTTAAAGCTAGGTGAGTCTAGGGCTGAGATTCATAGACCGCACTTTGCTTTACAGCAAAGCAGTCTTCGCAAAGTAAGCTTTGTTTATCGAAGTTTCCTATCAATATTTTGAATAAAGAAGAGCTTGACAGAACTATGAAATATAATTTTGGATGAAAGTTGAACTTTCCATCAAAGTAAAGTCAAAGTTCGTTCTATGAATCTCGACCTGAGTGAAGTGGCACCACACTGGAACTTCATTATAATATTTTTGTTTTGTAAAAGGATCATACAAAAAACGGTAGGAACCAAGCCATAGTTTTTTGCCTGTTCTTCTAGGCATGGTCGCGTGGAACTCGCACCTAGACTCACCTAGCATTAAGACGTTTCAAAGTGATCCTTATGATACTACTGAATGAATATATATTTGACTTAGATAGATACTAAGAGATCTGGGATATATTATATATATTACTTTGGGTCAAAGTCGTAAATATAAAATGTTTTTTAAACTATAAAGTGTAACCATTTTATTGCAGGCGACGGTACGTACAGTCAGCGTCATGAACGTTTCAACACTTATTCAAAGTGATCATGTTTTAGTGCTCCCGCACACGGGCCACCGACCACAACCACAAAACGCCACCACAAAATTTTCATACATTTGATATAGCGACTGCTCCGCAACAGAAGAAGCGAGGTCCAAAACAGGGCTCAGGGAACTTATTGAGTCTTGTCCCTCCACATCCACATCCGTGTCACCATAAGGTTCACTAGAACACTGCCGCCACCAACCCAAAAGTCCTTCTCCGTTATTTTAAGGAGTTGGGCTGGCTGGGGTAAGGTTTGGCAGGGGGACAATGCACAATACACCCCATGGCGGGACGTCCGTGCAGATGTATTCCCCCAAATCAATTAGAATTAGAATATAGCGATGATTTGTAGCGTGTGGCGGCTACCGGCGTCAACCGTGTGTCCGTATAAAATGTATAAAAACTGCAGCAAATACGCCCGTGGCGGCATTTTGTGGTTGTGGCTGGAGGCCCGTGTGCGGCGACCCTAAGATTTGCCATTTAGTATTATTATTTTAATAAATGTTGCTATTTTTATCATGATTATTATGAAACTATAGGCTCTCTATATTGTCTTCGTTTAAATAACGTTATCAACTTCTGATAATGACTGTATTATGGTGCCTATGATTTCATTTCCTTGTGTATAAGATAGTCAAGTTGGTTGGTGGTCTACAAATTCGATTTGGAGTGTTCGTAAACAAACATAATTTTATAGTACTTTATATAAAAATTACTTTGTTGTAGTTGTTTGTTTTGTATCTTGCGTTCAATGTTTACCGTGGGTGATCCATTGGCGAGCTAAAACCGATAAGCCTGCGAGCTTACAAAACCGCGGTATTGTAGGTGCTTCAATGGCGGTTTATACCTTAGCTCGCAGGCTCGTCGGTTTTAGCTCGCCAATGGATCACCCACTGTGCATTCCATATCGAATTTGTCCGGAGTATAGTTTTCTAACCTCTGAGAGCACTAGTCGCATAATGTTACCGACCCCGATCTTAAGATCGTGGTTCCAATCCAGTCATGCACATGTGTGATTTCCGAAATGCACAGAGCGTTATTTATACACATTTTGAGTCTCATAGTAATTTCTAGTTCATTATTTTTTATGCAACTAGCTGATGTAAGAAGCATAGGGCCCACCTGATGTTAAGTGGTAACCATGGCCTATAAAAAAGCATTGCATCGCAGGTCACGCACGTTAAGAACGTGCCTTACGATGCACTGCGTTCATTAACTATAGGCATACAGATTTTAAGCCTCACGTGCCAGTTGTTTACCATAATATTTTTTATTAAAATTCTTGGGCCCTATGCTCAGAAACGTTCGATATAAATATAATCAGGAAAGATGCCACTGATAAAAGTTATTCGGATTGCGCTAGTATTTTTATCAAAAAATAAGTTTCTTTTTTAGATATTTTTTAACACTCAGATGTGTGTGTTCTGACCTCTTGCCAACAAGTGGGCCGAACACTTACAGTTTTTGTGAGTTAAATCTGAGAGGAGATTGTGGGAGGAGGCTCGAGAGAGACGTGGAAGTCCTTGGGTCACTTCTCTCTCTCTCTCTCCTCTCTCTCCCCCCCCCCCCTCTCTCTCACTCTCTGTGGTCTTTGAATGACCCTTAACCTATTTTGTCCCACTGCCCAGAAGTAAAAAAAAGGTAAAATAAAAACTAGCACGGACCGAACCAACTTATAGTAAAAACCTAAAGGTTTGTTTTAGTGAGACTTTTTATGAATATGTACCTCTTAATTTATTCATTAGTTATTTGCTTATTAATAATTGTTGCAACGCTTATTTTGATCTTATGAAGAATTGATGTAAGTTTAATTTATTTGTATTTATTAAGGCTGGTCGTTTGGTGTGAACGCAGTCTTACCTACTATTTTGTCTAATTTTTGTGTGTTGTGTGATTGTTAATCAAAAGAATATCAAATCTTTTCACCCATATTTTTGTACTTTGTTTTTTTTATATTCAAATATAATTGAAGGGATGTTCGCTGCCGGTGTGGGTAGCAAAACTTTCTTTTATTTTCACCCATCTAGTCATACAATATGATACAAAATCGTGTATTTCTGTCTCAAATAAAGAGGATCTATCTCACAGAATAGTTATAATAAGAATATTTTTTATTTCCAAAATTGTCGGGATAATGCTTTTTATTTCCAGAATCAGGTCATCGTCATCAACAGGTTTTATCGGTAGAATAGCCATGTGGTCGAAAAAGTGTCGCCAAAATTTTAGTTTAACATTCTACATTTTACCAGAAAATAAATTTAAACCATGCATAATGCTTCTTGTTTTAAAAAATGAGTTACCTATGTAAGTATAAGCACTTTAACTAACCTGAACCATTACCAACGGAGCACAGCAACACTGCAGAAATGATTTTAGTGAAGAATATTTATGAAGACTGATGATGCATTCGTTCATGTGCTGGCGAACTCTCGTGCATCTACAATTCTGTACTTTTTTGGATCTTTTGAAGATCTGGATTCATCTGAATTCCATATTCGCTCTGGGTGCTAAATTTTGTTAAGTACATTCGTTCATGTGCTGGCGAACTCTCGTGCATCTACAATTCTGTACTTTTTTGGATCTTTTGAAGATCTGGATTCATCTGAATTCCATATTCGCTCTGGGTGCTAAATTTTGTTCAGTACATTCGTTCATGTACTGGCGAACTCTCGTGCATCTACAATTCTGTACTGTTTTGGATCTTTTAAAGATCTGGATTCATATGAATTCCATATTCGCTCTGGGTGCAAAATTTTGTTAAGTACATTCGTTCATGTACTGGCGAACTCTCGTGCATCTACAATTCTGTACTGTTTTGGATCTTTTAAAGATCTGGATTCATCTGTATTCCATATTCGCCCTGGGTGCTAAATTTTGTTAAGTACATTCGTTCATGTACTGGCGAACTCTCGTGCATCTACAATTCTGTACTGTTTTGGATCTTTTGAAGATCTGGATTCATCTGAATTCCATATTCGCTCTGGGTGCTAAATTTTGTTCAGTAATTACTAAATCCATGGTATCATAATAAGGGCCTTATCATATTAGCGGTTTGGGAGGGCGGGGCGGGCAAGCAGCGAATGCGTCGCGAACACGCAGCGGCTGCACAGCGCGGACGTCGCGGACGCGAGGCAAATACGCTACGTTTTCGTCGCGTGTTTGTAATCATAATCATAATCATTTATTCGCAGGAATGTTTGTACAATAGTAATTAAATTAAAATATAAATATTTGAGGTCCATTACATTCTGCCTCATAAAGGCGTGCAAAAGTCATATTATAATAAAAGGAAAAGATAATCAAATACAAAAAAAAAAATACGGGTTGCACTCCGGGAGTGCCGGCAGAAGTGAAAACTTGATTATTAACGTTGAGCATGCTTGATATTTTGGAATGGTTAGGGGGGGCTTGTTTGTTATTTGGCACGCTGTAACATACACGAACATTCGCGCAAGCGCCCTGCGCTGCCTAAACGAAACAGTAGGCCCAGGCATACATTTTCGCCGCGCCGTAGAGAGGGGATAGCTGTCTACTCTCCATCCGTCTTACGCTTTTTCGATCAGGTCACGTGTCCTGACGCGCTGACGCGAGTTTAAGATTTTATACCCATTACAGAAAAAGTGCTCAACGCCGCTGACAATTGAAACAATTTTAGTTAAACCGTGTGCAGTGAAGTATCTATAGTACCCACATCCCTCGTATTTATATCGTTGAAAGAGTAGTTATCTAGTTCCTACTTTAAACATACCCCATATCTCTATTTCAAATAGAATTATGGTAATCACCTATTAAAGAAGACTAGGCACAGTGGTTCTATTGACCCCACCCCCAGGACGGTTGAAACAGTATGTAGGGATAATTGAAACACTGAAATATTTTGGGAACTACTGATGTTTTTTAATCAATCTTAAGAACGTTCATCCGTAAATTGATGATTTCAGACGGCCAATAAAACAATATGTGTAACTTGCACAGAAGATAATTTGACCTCATATTATTGGGAATGGCCAAAACTTAATCATATGGGAAAAACATTTTCAAATGGTTGTATAGTTTTTTCATAAGATTCATCTGTTTTTCCTAAACTTTCGGTTGATGGTCTACGCAGATGCGATTCAATGATAAAACTATAAACGACAAACTTATAAAATTTTCGTATAAAAAAGCTAATAACATTTTATTAGTTCTTAGTGGCAGAATAAACACGATTCCTGTAAGTTTTCATTCATGAAAAAAATAATCAAAGGAGTAATTTTTAGCCACTTTTGGAGATATTAGACGTGTTAGTTTATGATGAAATCCGAGGTATTTTTGTTATTTTTTTTGCCTAGTAAATGAAGAAGTGTTCGTTTTAAAACATGTTAGATTTTTTTTTTTTATAACATGAATATTTATTTTACTATGAATTATTTCGTATTACTATATAATCGGCGCGGAATCAAGTCAACGCTCAGTGCCGGCCGAGGCCTTTCAGAGGTAGGACGTGCGTCGCTCCCGGTCGCTGCAAGCAAGCAGCAAGCCTCAAAAAAATGTATTGTAGCTTCACGAGTTTATAGCGCTACTGGGACGTTTTGATACTTTTTATTGTTTATCAAAACTTTGGTGAGTTTTTTTTTGTATTTTAAAGTAATGGTGTTGCATTAACTTATTAACTTTAATTACCCCCGGTTTCTGGTACGCAAAAAATAGTTAATTATTTTTAATTTGTATTTCTTTTTAATTCAGGTTTCATTCTTTACTTTTATTTCAGATATGGCATAAAAAGCCGCTTACAGGCTACTACATCACGTAAAAAAAGTAACGAGTACGTCACTAATTGCGAAAATTTGGTCAAGGCTAATGAAGCTAAAAGGTATGTTACCCACGGGCTACTTTTTACAACGTAACATGTTATAGTCAATTCCCATTTTTATTAAACGTACACGGAGATAGAAGTAGTAATAATTTGCATTATGAAAATCATTATTGCTAACTTATCATAAAACATAACACGCCGAAAAAAAGGTCGAAATTAGCGGGTACTTTCAAATAGTCATCCAGTCCGCAAGTCCGCACGATACCAAAGCTAGTGTTCGAAGCACGGAGCCACTTGCACCGAGTTGATGAGCTATCTATGATTGTAAAGTAATCAATTAATTTTATAACACATTTGCTCGTAAAAGGTCTCTAATTTCACCGATTTCAATATCGTAATGTATGTCATTACGCACTAGAATGAAACTGAATAAAACCGAATGAAACTGCATGAAACCGAATGAAACCGAATGAACTTAATGAAACTGAATGAAACTGCATGAAACCGAATGAAACGGAATGAAACCGAATGATACCGAATGAAACTGAATGAAAATGAATGAAACTGAATAAAACCGAATGAAGCTGCATGAAACCGAATGAAACCGAATGAAACTGAATGAAGCTGAATGAAACTGAATAAAACCGAATGAAACCGAATGAAACTGAATGAAACCGTATGAAACTGCATGAAACCGAATGAAACTGAATGAAACCGAATGATACTGAATGAAAATGAATGAAACTGAATAAAACCGAATGAAACTGCATGAAACCGAATGAAACTGAATGAAACCGAATGAAACTGAATGATACCGAATGATACCGAATGAAAATGAATGAAACTGAATAAACCCGAATGAAACTGCATGAAACCGAATGAAACTGAATGAAGCTGAATGAAACTGAATAAAACTGAATGAAACTGAATTAAAATGAATGAAACCGAATGAAACTGAATGAAACGGGATGAATTGGAATGAAATTAAATGAAATGACATTTACAATCTGCTATGTCATTTCATTTAATTTCAAATTCTCTAACTGCTTTAACAAGTGATAAACAATTTATTCGTTTAATTTTTATTTATTTCCTCGCAAATGTGTTATAAAACGCCTCTGCTTTCTTGTAGCCCTCGCCTACGGCTCGGGCTTCGGCTACGGCTCGGGCTTCAATAACGCCTCGGCTGTAATTTTCAACCTACCGCACTTATATCATAATGTACTATTGTTCGAAATACGTACATCATGTACCTACCTACTGCATATTTTATTGGGACCTATTGCATGCATTATATTATTTTTTTAATGATTTTATGTAGTTTCTTCTGAGTTCGCATTATGGTTTCGATTTCTGACCTATTTATTCCTTGTTTATCATTGTTTTCTTTCAATTTATTATGGTTACAGGTGCTTCGCCGGATGGACTAATTGAAGATGATGGTATCACCGAAATAAAATGTCCTAGTCCGGCATTCGGATTAGAGGCAGATATCGCTATTAACTAATTCTGTTATTAAATGTTATTGTTTATAAAAATGTTATTCTGGTAAATAGATGTATCCGTGAATCGACGCCATGACTGGTTTTATCAAATACAAGGGCAGCTGCACGTAACGAATAGAAATTACTGTCTATTTGCTGTGTGGACAGGCAAAAATTTTAAATTAAAGACAGAAAAAATAATTAGGGACGATACATTTTGGAGCGAGAACATGGAGCATCGGCTAGTCAGTTTTTATAATAAATTTCTATTACCCGAAGTTGTTGATCCCCGAAAAGCTAAGTCCATGAAACTTAGAGACGATAAATATTAAAATTATATTTTACACGAAATTATTTTGATTTATTTTAACATACCTGCCCGTTTTTGCGTAAGTAGGTACTCATTCAACAAAATGTTGTACCTACTTACGAAAAATGAATACATTCCCTACTAAGAGCTGGTAAAGTATCAAGGTGATTCATTCAATGCGGCGCATGATACGCGCTCCAACACAGACGGCTGTGTGCGTGCTAGGTGTAACTGTATAGCTAGGTGAGTATATTTACCCAAACTTGAGTCACGACGCTCGGGATAAACGCTCTTAACAATTTCACTTACCACTAAATTATTTATTGATATCCTGACAAGTCCGTCAACGTAACATTATTATTTCGAACATTATAAATGCAAAAACATCTTCACCATAAACAACTCAAAATATCTCTTATTTAAATAATTTTAGTGCTCTAATTTGTGCTATTGGATACTATTTCACATTATTGAAAGGCTTAAAATCCTATTATGTTGTAATGGCACTTCTATGGGGAAAAAAATAAGGTAATTCAGTCTCATACAAAACAGCTTGTTTCAATCATAACAATGTTTCAATCATGACAATCATAATCATAAATTTATTTATTCGTAGCCAAAAAATCATGTTACAATACGGTACCAATAACTACACTAGAGTATTACTTTTAGTATATTACTATATTACATTATAATAATAAATGAAGCATGCATGTTTAAGTTTTAAGTTTTAGTCAGACAGGTATTTTTGGCAGGTAAATGACACCACTACTTACTTACGCAGTACAATTTCAATAAGTACATTAAAAATAGGTTATGTGAGCAAGTAGGCAGTAGGTAACCTTCCCACCAAAACAATAATATAAAAGCAACTTTTACATCAGAAGGTACTAAAGCACATAATAATATTAGGTATAGCTTCCAAGGTACATCTACTGCTACTTCTACATAGCAGGTAGGTCATCTTCAACAATGCAAATAATACGAAAAATAGATACGTTATATAGTACAGTGAATTTTAGATAGGTAAACGATATATAGTTCACTAGCCCCCACACTAGGATTCCCTGTGTTGTGGGTGGCTAGTCTCTTCCAAGGGTATAATATTATGTAGGTAATTATGTTTACGTAGGCTAGGTTAAGTTAAGATAAATTGTTTTTGACATAATTTTGAGCAATTTGTTTGACAATGTTTCAACCATATCAATCGTTTATTGACCCGAATAGGTTTGAATTTTCGTGTGAAATTAAATTTCAAAGAAGATCAATCATCATATTATGCCAGTTTTCTCATATCCTTAGCGGTTAGCCCAAAGTCACAAGTCAGCTGATTGTCACGTATGCAATCAGCTGACTTGATTGCATACGTGACAATCTCGTTTTCCTGAGCAGATGTAAATATTTTTTTTGCCGAGTTGCAACCCATTTCTATATCATCGACAGGAGTATTTTCAGGTGCACTCTCTCTCTTTTTTTTGTATCGTGATAATGAGACATGATCTAAATCGAACATTTCTGCAGCCTTCCTCAACGATTTATTAGATTGCAATTCCTCATATGCTTGTTGATGTGCAAATATGTTCTTGGAGCTCCTGTCTGTAACGTGTTTTCGTCTTCTGGGCCTTTCTAAAAAGATGAATAAAAAAAATTGATTAAACTTAATGTCGCGGGCTCAATTTTTGGGTCGTCAGAGTTATTGGGTTTCCTATCAGATGTAGTTTATGCGGGGTCGTTTGAAACGTTTCAAACATCCACAGACAAGTTGTTTCAAATGTACCTACCCAACTCACATCTTCTATTTCAATACTCAATATTTTGTTAAATATAGAATAGAATAGAATAGAATATAACTTTATTGTACACCAAAAAAAATTACAGTAACATGGCATAAAAGAAAACTTAAAAACTAGAGGTACAATGGGCGGTCTTATCGCTAATAGCGATTTCTTCCAGACAACCTTTGGATGGAAAGAAACATAATGGTACGAGTAGGGACGGGGCATACATAATAAAATAAAATAAATAGTCATAAACTAATAAATATGATATTAATACTAATACATATATACTCAAATAAATAAGTAATTGTGATATAATAATATAATGAAACTAGTAACAAATTTAAAGGAAATCAAAAAACAAACGTGATATTAGGGAGACTACGACGAAGATGAGGGGAGTGATAACAAGTAGTGTTGGTGAACCATGCTTTTAAAGATAGGAAGGGATTTGGCATGACGGATAGAAACTGGGAGTGCATTCCATAGCTTTGTAGCTTGAAGTGTGAAGGAGTGTCCGTAGAATTGTGAAGAGTGGACAGGAGTTTTTAGCTGACGGGTGTTAGAGGAGCGTAGGGATAAGGAATGTGAGAGGTGAAGAAACTCAAAGCGTTCTTTGAGATAGACTGGAGTAGAAGGAAGGAAAAGAATGTTATAAAGGAGCGAGAGGATATGTACATTCCGACGAAGACGGATAGGTAGCCACTTGAGTCTGTTACAGTACTCAGAAACATGATCATATTTGCGCAAGCCGAAAATGAATCTTATAGATAGATTCTGAAGACGCTCAAGTTTATTGAGTTGGTCCACAGTTAAGTCCAGGTAGCTAATATCGGCGTAATCTAAAATAGGATGCAACAGAGACTGTGCTAGCGCAATTTTGGTGGAAGTTGGAAGGAAGTTGCGTAACCGTCTGAGAGAGGCAGCTGCAGCAAAAGTCTTTCGGCTTACTGCTGCTATTTGTGGTCCCCACGATAAATTTCTATCAACCAAGACGCCTAGATCCTTCACCACCTCACTGATTTCCAGTACAGTATTGTCAAATATGACTTGTGGGAGAACAGACCAGTTAACTAGTGACAAAATCCGCGAACTTCCGATTACAATAACTTGTGTTTTATTTGGATTGACCTTAAGACCATAAAGTCTACTCCACTCAAGGACACGGTCTAGATCACTGTTCAGGCCGGTGATAGCTTCATCCAACCATTCTACAGGAGCCTGGGTATAAATTTGTAGATCATCTGCATAAAGGTGGTAGGAAGAAGAGATTTGTTTGGAAATTGAGTTAATGAAGATAGCAAAAAGAAGAGGAGAAAGCACGCCGCCCTGAGGTACACCGGCACTCAATTGACACCAAGACGAGTAAGTATCGTCAATACAAATACGTTGCCGGCGTCCAAACAGGTAACTACGAAACCAGTCTATTACTGTTGGAGATATGTTAAGAGAGCGCAAGAGAGCTAATAGAACATCAAAATCGACGTTGCCAAAAGCATTACTAAAATCCAGAAGGGAAAGAACGGTAACTAGCCTACCCTCCATGCCCAGCCTGATATCATCAGTGATTTTGATTAGAGCAGAGACGGTGCTATGGCCAGGCCGAAAGCCAGACTGATAGGGATTGAGGAGGTTGTTGGTATTAAGGAAAAGGTTTAGTTGTTGGTGTACCAGGCGCTCAAGGACTTTCGATAGGAATGACAGAATGGAGATAGGGCGGTACTCTGAAAAACAAGAGGGATTAGGTTTTTTAGGAAGAGGAGTAACTTGAGCCTCCTTCCACAAACTTGGAAAAGTTCCAGTGTCTATGGAGAAGTTAAGTAAGTAGGTAATGACGTGGACAATGTCTTCAAGGATAGGAGTAATCATTTTTTTACTAATGCAGTCACTACCGACAGCATTTGACGAGATAGATGAAATGCTCTTCTTGACATCACAATCAGTAAATGGACGAAACATAAAGGGAGGAATGTCAGGAGTTGGCAAAAGAGAAAGAGTGCTCAAAGTTTGTGCCTTGGCTGGACCATCAAAATTGGAAGAAGTTGAGAAATGACTGTTTAATGAATTTATGTCTAAGTTATGGGGAATAGTATCTTGGCGAGACTTACCAACTCCTAGTGACCTAAGAAACTTCCATACTTTAGAAGGGTTATTATTATTGTTAACAGATTCATGAATGTATCGGCGTTGTGCATCCCTACACACCCTATTGCAGTGATTTCTGATCTCCGCGTACCTTTCTTTGTTGTCATTGGTAGGTTTAAGTTTATATCTGACCTTGGCTGTCAGTTTTTTATGCATTTCAGCACGAATTGGATCAGTAAGCCAAGGTGCAGGGAGATGTTTCATCTTGATCGCTCGAACCGGAGCATGCACATCATACAACTTTGTCAAGATGCTGTTGAAACAGGCAACTTTTTCATCAATAGAACCTACATCCAAAACCTGAGACCAATTGGCATTACGAGCATCAACACGCAAAGCTTCCACATCCATACCACCAAAATTGCGCTGAAGAAGGGTTTTAGGCTTGGCTTTGGGAGGTCGAATCTTATACGAGAGAAAAAGTAAATCATGATAGGAGAAATCATTTGCCGAACACTGACCGTACTTGGCGACATGTACTGTAGAAGAAACTAAAATTAGATCAAGTAAGGAGGGCTGACAGTTTGGAAAATGGTGAGTTGAATTAAGATCTAAAATGGACAGATTACAAGCCTGAACGACAGATTCAAGGTTTGAGGAACGGGAGTCGTGCTTGTTTAGGCAGGTATTAAAGTCGCCCATGATGATTGTTTGATCGTGAATAGGTGTCAGTTCCTCAAGCAACTTTTCAAAGGAAGAGAAATAATTAACTCGCAGTGAAGGCGAATAATACACACCAAGAAGTATTTTACGATGGAACATAGATAGTTGGAGAAAAAGATGCTCTCCAGCACTGGAGGGGGGTGGCTGTGCAGACATACTAACAATGGTAAAAGAAATATGAGAGCGTAAGTATATGGCTACACCACCACCACCAGTCCCAGTACGATCGTTACGGACTAGTTGAAAGCCTGGAATTGAGTAAGGAGCTGAAGGCAAGCAGGGTTTCAACCAGGACTCCGACACTAGGATGGCATCAATTGATTTTAAATCAAATGACGCCAGCATCTGTATGAAATGAGCCGGAATGCTCTGCGCATTAATATGCACTACATTAAAGTTATTAGGGACATCACTAAAAGTTGACTCAAGGGTATCAGAGAGAGTCGGAATGCTACTGAAACTGCAGTCGGAAATGCTACCATTTGAAGAGGAGCATGACAAAAACTCATCATTATCACTATCACTCATAAGATAAATAAAATAAATATATTAAATTCAATAAAATAAATATGAAGCTACAAGAAACTTATAAATTGCAACGCTAGCTAAAAAGGTACTAACAATATTTTTATGTCCACCCGCTAGCTGTACTGTACTTTAGGAGCGCAATTTTATAAACAGACAAACAGAATTAAGTATTTAGATACACTAAAACCGACCAGTGTCTCGTACACTACGTAAAACGGAACGTTAGCAAAATAATTAATTAAAGAAGAAAAAAAAAGATTGTAGCTGTCAGTGTTCATTGACATTTAACCTGACTTCGATGACATGACAAACTAGAACCAGCAATGTGACACTGACAGTAGTGACAGTACGCCCGTCTTTAGAGTGAGTGAGAAGTGAGAGAGAATTGAAACAAAAAATAACAATACTAGAATGAGACACCGACCGCAAAAACTAAAAACTTGAGAGAAAAAACTCTATTTCCTGGTAGCAGCAGCACGCCGAGCCTTTGGAACTGTGATTTCCTTCGCAATCACAGCTACGGACGCCACTGTTGCCGCCACCGTCGTCGTTGGTTTGGAAGCTGAGGCCTCAACGTGCGGGATCTTGTTCAGCTCATCCATGCGTGTCACACGGTGCCGAACTCCATCCTGCCCGAGCACAAAGATGAAGCCCTGTCTCGTCCAGCATTGCGAGACGCCAAAACGCTTACGTGCAGCCATGAAGGTTTCATGACGCGCCTTCGTCAAAAACTCTGACAACGTCACTCCAGTGTCCTTCAGGGCGGTCTTGGACGACCACATCTTGTCTCGAACCTCAATATCACGGAGTTTGCATAGTATTGGTCGTGGCTTGTCCGAGGTATTGCGCCCCATACGATGACAGCGGCCTATGTTTGTTTTTGTGAAATCTGACTGCTTCAACTTCTCCGATACAGTCCTTACCACCACACCTGCAGTGTCTTCTTGGCTCACCTCTGGAACACCATGGAGAAGCAAGATTTTCCTGCGGCCCCGCATCTCCAAATTATCTACTTCACTTCCGATAATTGATATTTGGTCCTGAAGTGTGCGGAGTGATTTCACCCCATATGATTTGAAAATGGCAAATTCGCTAGCCAATGATGGAATGTCTGAGACTGGTGACTTACTTTGAAGTAGCTTCCCTTCAAACTCTTCCATCGTGGTCTGGAACATCTGCCCCATTTCAAATAGTGATTTTTGGAATGCAGTGGGATGCATGTTGAATTCGAGGTTAAGTGCAGTGCAGTGGTATTTAGTGAAAAACTTGATGAAAATTTTGTCTAGCAGCAGGGAAAACAGTAGCTGGCAGGTAGTGTGGGCTAAACTATATTTTAACACATAAATAGTATTTGTTTTTAGACTTTTACTACTATTATTTAATTAAAGAAAAAAGATTCGAAAAAAGGTGTGTTTACTTTGTGGTGCCTACCGCCCAAAAAAGTTTGACTTAGGCATTAATCAACAGAGATAAAAACAATCTTAAATAGACAAACAATACTCCAAAGTGAGAAAAACTGACAAAGATCAAGATTTAAATAGGTAAATAGCAAAAATTAAAAACCGTGAATACCGCAAAATTCTTCGAGGCGTCCTGCGCACGACTACGTCGCTCGCTCGCCGAACGATGCAACGAACGACGCGTCACACACGTAGGTATCATGATTTTCGAGAAATTGAAGTTGTTGCAATCATGACCTGTTTTAATTGTCCCCGGTCTACCCTACCTATGCATGACATTAAAAGAATTAAATTATTCTTCTTCTAAAATTTTCAAAATTTCGTCAGTGTCTATATAACAATTCAGATTCAGACTTCTTTCTTGCTTTGGACGGGTTGAGTTGCTTCTTTGGTTGTTTCGTACTATCTATCTTCTTCAAAGGCAAATGCAATTTCTGTTTGATATCAGATATCCCTTAGCCAGGTTGCGCATAGTTTTACATTTTGAGACTTAATTATGGTAGATTATAGGATTAAAAAAATAGTAATTTCTTGTTTTTTTTTATTATTATTATTTCTATAAAAAAAACACGGTGGTCAATATGCGTCCTCTGCCCAAATAAAAAAAAAAACGACAAATAGAATAGGTATCGGTACCTATATTTCACAATCTGAAACTCTTCTAAACACCATTCATCAATATAAAAAGTTGCACTACATATCTACTTGTGAAAGTCTTCAAAACATGGTGTTGCACAAAGTGTAACTTTGCATACTTTACAAATTATTTTAGATCTTTTGACCTCTTTCTTGGTGCTGCAGAAGCGGCATCGTTTCCTAGTTCTTGCAGTATAAGGCATGTAATGCCCAACATTTCTCAGTCTCACTTCATCTGCCACACCATACCGGCCTCCTCTCTTATTTTTGAAAATTATATGGTCTCTAATACGGGTGGAAAAGTTGTCTATGAGACTTCGAGCCAATCTCGGCCCCCCCTCCATAGACCATCTCCCAACCTTTAAAGCCTAACCTCCCAACTACCTATTAGCTGTTGACTACAATTAACTATGTACCTAGATATCCCCCACTGAATCCTAATACCAAATCTACCTATTAAGAATTTAATCCCAAAATAGAACTTAGCTAATCCAAGATGACTGTAGCTCCTTTTAAGAATGAAGTTACTATTAAGAAAAGCTCAAGAGAGGCTCCGTTAACCTTAATTGTTATCCGGCCGCGATGGGTCGGTTTCTTCAGCTAAGCGAATCCTGATTCTCCTTCACTTATCGGATACATAGAGATCAAAATGACAATACAATGTTAGAACGGTATAAAGCAGCGATTTCACAGGTTACCTGTCCATCCGGAGACAGTCTGTTTATTGATAATCGGTGCCAATTCTATTGCTTCTAGCTTAGATCCAGCTCAGACGCAGACAAGTATTTAGGAGCGGGCCCACTCTCACTTCACGCGACCAATCTAGGTGCGATATAAGTAGATATGTGTGTATGACCTTTCAGGTCACTGTCTTAGTGCAGTCCTTGTGGAGCTTGGACAAAACCAGGAAGAAATAGTTCCCTACAGAATGATGAATAAGCCTGTCGATGGACGGCTTGCAAATGAATGAAGTTTTATTGCATCATCATTGTAATCTGTATGGACTCGAGCTTCGCTATTATAGCAAGTATTACAAATATAGACAGTTATAGAACGATTTGAGCTATTGTCAGTAGGATTCAAGTTCTGTAATTTATGTTGTGCTCTTTAAATAATAATAAGTAAAGACTATGAGTATCCCCACTTGCTAGACTTGCTGGGTGGTTATAATTGAGTGAAAACAATCGTTTAACAGAGACAAGTTTATTGTTTATAGCAAAGCATGACACACAATGACAAGTTTATAATATTATGGAGTAAAGCTAGACATTTATTCTAAGAGTATGACAAAATATATTTTGTCGGTATTGGCCCTCCACTGTCGACTGCCAGGGAAGTTATTTATTGATCGCCGAAGCTCTCGATAAATAACTTACATGTCATAGGTCTCCCACGACACAAGCAATAAAAGTCTTGTTCCTCAGGGAAGTGTAAGTTCAGAAGGATTTCTTTCACTTCCCCTACTGCCAATATCGAGAGATAACAAATAATTACAGTGGTTTCACTGACCACAAGCCTGAAAATAGGCTGTCAAAATTTAAAGGGGATATTCGGCCCTTAGGGAGCGGACATGGAGCTAGAAAGACACACAGTATATATTGGTAATTAGTCTCGAATTATTTAAGGTTGTGAATTAATTTAAATGGGTGAAATATCACCCTTACTTTAAATCCATTCGTATGACCGAATATTTAGAAAACCTTTAATCATTCGAAATTACCACGACAAAGTACAAAAGACTTAACTTTCAGCTGGCAGCTAATAACACTGAAGTTACATTTAATAACAAACAAATCTGCGCAGGATTCAACTGTCTTACAAATTTACTAGAGACAAACACTGGCTCTATAAACTACAGCAACTATCATTATACATGAATACAGAACTACACTGAGTTTGTACGTGAGTTTTAACTAGATTAGGCCAATAATGCCACTCTAAAACTTAGAACAAAGTATTCCCACAAAGGTCTAACTGACAACCCCCGAGCCTGCGTACCCCTGCTAACTCTCAACTACTACCAAGCTCTCCCTGGTTAAATCGCGAACTGCCCTGAACTGCCCCTGTCGTCTCCTTTTACGTCATCATTTTGGGGGTGGTGGCCTTGTCACCCGACAAGGCCATAAGTCACGCCCACTGCATTGTTTCATAAACGCAAGTGAACTCAATCCACTCCCACGTCGTATTGATTTGTCGATCCCAGAAAGCGTCTCGTCAGGATAACCAATCACCGACGTTGGCGCCATTTGGCTAGAAGATGTCTTCTGCCAGTAGATGTCGCTACGCGTTCCGGAACTCGTTGGATATGAAATAAAATAAACTGTGTGTACATAATAGTATTCACATGAAATGAACATTAATCTGTGACATTATGTCTCAGCAGAGTGTTTTATATTAACTCGGTAATATTCTACCAATCTATGCACCATTTTCAAAGCAAAGCTTATTAGGCGTAGTATATATTTATTCATTGTACTCTATGGAGTTCATGCACAATAAAGTACATCTTAATACTGATTGTGTTTATTAGACCTTGTTTTAAAAAGGTACTTAATAATCAACATTTCACATGAAGAAGATTATCACTTCATGAGATGATAGCACGTCTTGGTAAGACTGTAATAGTATACAAATTAATTACTCGTACTTTATTTCAGAATATGGTAGGGCATTATCACACATTTCTTGGCTATTTCATTGTATAATAATGTATCATTCCTTATAGATAAAACCCTGAACTAGCGGTCGTCCGTTAACATCTGGTTACCATTCCAGTGATTTGAAGTTGCCAGCGAATCTCAAACAATGACGTTTTCTTCCCATGAGGGGTAATAATGATGTTGTGTTGAGCGAGGACTTTGCTCAGACACCTTCTACCTTATCTGTGCTATCTAACTGGTAGGTAAAAATTACGTTTCACGTAATTATCAATGGCCGTAGTTCTCAGGCCACCGGGTGCATGGGAGATGAACTTCATGACCCTTATTGCTGGATTATTAACGCCAATGGTAGGGAGGAAAGGCGCTACCATATTGAAGTTTGAGTTTGAAGTGGCGTTCCAGCCATTGGGGATGGCTCCTCCAACTGTAAAACACGCTCCTCTGGCGTGATTGGTACGTTCACGGTGCAGGCAGTGAAGATTAACCTGGCCTGATGTGGCCGATCCGAATGCAGCTGGACCTCTTATCTGGCTCTGACGTCTGCTCAGCCTCTGGTGATCAGGAACATGCTCTGCTACACGTACGTATTGTACATAACCCGGAATGTTCTTCGGGAAAATGTAATTTCGCAGACTCGGGGATGTGCGTCCGATATCGCGCATTTTGAACCTGGTTCTCATCTCAAATAGAACCGTATTCACACGGGCCATTAGCTCTGGGCATATGCGTAGCCGCGCGGCTTCGGAGTCACCCTCCGGAAAGTCGAATCCCTCTATCCTGACAGACGAAACTCCTTGTGGCTGCTACTGTTTGACTTGTGTGTCATACTATACATAATATATGCATTTATGCAGGCCACTTCCAACATAAACCAGAATAATCTCGACCAATTTTTTTTTGTTGATTTTCTCCCTATTGAGTAGGATGACCTAAAATGATCAAGTCTATCCACACCACCCATATTTCTAGTGTATTGTTCAATTGCATATGGGCAAATTATTGGTGCTTTTTGGCCATCCTTTTGGGTTCGATGTATAGTAACCACTTTTTTAGGAT
Organism: Thera britannica; assembly: GCA_939531255.2. Taxonomy (NCBI): domain Eukaryota; kingdom Metazoa; phylum Arthropoda; class Insecta; order Lepidoptera; family Geometridae; genus Thera; species Thera britannica. The sequence continues at coordinate 9,189,577 of OW618042.2, read as the reverse complement.
CATGTGCTGTGGTACATATATAAACATCTTTTGTGTCACGCCACTTTATTATAGACACCGGGTCTGCATACTGGAACATGAATTCCCCAATCTTCAACTTATTTTATTTTTTGTCGCCTTTGTGTGGTAAAAGACGTGGTGGTAATCCTTTCCTGTTCACTCTGACAGTACCAACTGCATAAATTTTCCTCTGATGCAGCATCTCCATCAATGGCAGGCTGGTAAAAAAATTATCAAAAGCTATTAGGGTGTCAACCTGCACTGTTCTGCACAACTCCATGACGACTTTGAAACCAAGTCCTCCATCACCATCTTCATTAGTTTCACATCTGCCACTGTATACATTGAATTGATGCAAATACCCAGTTTCAGAGTCGCATCTTGCCCAGACCTTATAGCCTCTTTTGATTGGTTTTTTGGGCATGTATTGCTTCATGCTACTTCTTCCCTTAAATTTGACCATACTCTCATCGATTGATTGAGTCTGGGACTCAATACAATTATCCTTGAAACTTTTATTCAAAATATCCATTATTTGACGGATTTTACCCAATCTATCATACCCTACTTGAGTTCGCTGTAGTTCTCTGGCTCGGTCACTTAAGTGCAAGTTTTCTGTGATTTTTTTAAAACGTCTGCATGTCATCACTTCACTTATGACTGGGTTGTGGTAGAATGGGTCTGTAGACCAATAAAGTTCTACATCTGGCAGAGGGTGCAAGCCCATCATTATAACTATTCCCAGATAAGCTTTTATTTCTTCTTCTGCAATTGGAGTCCAGTTTAGCGACCAGATGAATCTTGCATATTCATTTGTATTATTTGTTATGATAGTGATTATTTCACTGGGAAACATATTTTCAAAATATTTGGAGTACTTCGGTTTGTGTAAACTTTGTTGGATTTCAATTTGTTTTTGAAGTCTGGAGCTGTAAAATTAGAAGTATCCAGCGACCACACCCTGTTTTTTTCAATTAATTGCTGTAGAGTTTCTAGCTCTGGTGCACTAGATGATGCTTGTTGGACTATATCTTGTGGTAACTGAAAACAAACATTCCATTATAAAAACATCTAAACGGTAAAACCTAATATTATGACCTTACTAGCTGAAGCGGTGATAGGCTATGGATATAGTGGTTACCTCTAATGCAGAATGAGAAGCCAATTGTTCTGTCTCTATCCTTGAGGATGATGTAGGCCCTTGTACCATCATTGGTTGCACATGATCTTGCATTATAGTGGATGCAATGGGCCGATGATTTGCCACATCTTCATTTAGTGAAAATGATGGTGGATGTGGGTCTGGTACTGGTGGTGAACAGACCCTTTCTTCTTCAAGGATGTCTAATAGCTCAGAACGTGTCAGTCCTTGTATATTATCCAATGCTTCATTTATATGAGGCATTGGATAATTTTCATGTGTACATCCATCATCTGAATCGTCCTCTGAAGATGCATGAATATCTATTAGAGCCTTTTCGATTTCAGTCTCTCGAAGATGTGGAGGATAAGGCCTCTGAAATCATAGATTTATAAAATAAATTATTTTGATTTGGAAAAAAAATAGCGGGCAGTGGACGTATATGGACCACTTAGTTTCCGCGTTCATAACTCCATCATAAACAAATCCTATGATATAATAAAACCATTTATACCTTTTATGATCCAATAACTTCCTAAATCAAATGCAACAGGGCACTAACCGTATTTTTTTTCAACATTATCGCATATTTTGCTTCCGCCAACGGTCAAAAACACACAATAATTCGATCGACAATGTTGTGACCATGAAATGTCAAAAATTTGTTTGAATGTCACTGACAGTTGCACATGTTTGAGATTGACAGTTTCATAGACAATGTTCGGATATGCCTATGTGGACTCCAGGAGTACTCTGCCCGTTAGAAAAAAATAAATTATGAAGTGGTTCATATTCGTCCTCAGCCTGGCTAAGGGAATTATAATTTTTGACTTTGGTTTGTTTTCTATTCTTCTAAACTCTTCTCTTTTCTCTTCTAAATTCGATTCGATCGTATTTACGACTTTTCGGCTTTCATTTTCAGTTTCTACTATAACTTCTGGACCTTCAAAATTTTCCGCAAAAATAATTGGCATGTCTTCAATGGAAAGACCTGAAGGTACCTAATTGCAACTAGCCTAAAAGCTGCCAAAAAGTCATAATTTCCCCTCCACACGATTTCAAGGGGCTATTGTAACTCTAGTTTTAAAACATAATACGAGTGTCATACTGACTATTCAAAATTCGCTTTTTGTTAAAACACCCGGTCGTTTTAGACGTATTTAGATATTTTTTCTCCAAAAAACTCACAAGCCGACTCTTCTGTGAACAACAACCAAAATGGCGGATATTCAAATGTAGATGTAGATATAGCAGGTTAAACGAAATCAACTATTGGTGGAGTTACACGCAAACGTGTGTTTTCATGTTCATGTTCTCGTTGCATGTCACCCTGCAATGGCCAAGCATCTTCCAACAAATTGGATTCCTGGATGATTGATGGTGTTGGAGATCGAGTAGGAGATCTTGTCGGTGGTGTTTGCCGAGGGTTTTTGTTAGAGGGATGGGACCTTTACTGACCTTCTTCGCATAGCGTGTCGGATGTCGTGAACATAATTGAAAACGCCAAATCACTTGATACCAGCTTTATATTCAAATAGCTATATATTTCTTCATACAGTGTAATAAACAATGTCAATGAATTACAATGATTAAAAGCGATTAATTAATTTAAATTAGGACGGCACAAAACACAATACATGTCAGGTCTCACAAAAAATTTAATTATATTTATCTATTACGAACAACACTGGTTTATTTTAAACGTCTTACTTCCCTCTAGTCATGGACTTTTACACACTTTGCGATTGCGCTTGCACTTGCTGTATGGTATCTCTCATTTCGTTACGTAACCAAGAACTCACGTGGGAGCGACACTTCCCGCAGCATTTATATATAAAAATTAAACTTATTATTATCACTATTATCACCGTTCCAATGGCGTATAGTTGAATGTGGTTTTCCATGGCCGAATAGTCGGCACCGTTTGCTCCATCCTGAGCAATGATTATTTCCTCCTGTTTGCTGTACGTCTTTCCCATTTTATTTTAATTTTTTATTTTTATTTTATTTTATTTTAGGTATAGACTCGCAAATAATAAAATCGACCAACATTAACGTACTTTCTCGTGAAAGTCTGAATTCTTTGTGTAATTTTTACTCTAAAAATGCGAGTCTATACCTAAAATGGAATCGGCAGAGCCAATTCGGGTCTTGTGGTGTTCTAATCGGTTGACTTTGCGATCTTTGCTGCGACCTACCTCTGTATCCATTGTTGTTCTTCTTCTTCCTGCCCTTATCCCACTTTATGTGGGGACGGCACAACATGTCTTCTTCCTCCATTTCCCTCTGTCAGCCGTCATCTCTGCATTCACTCCTCTCCTTTCCATGTCATTTTTCACACAGTTCATCCATGTTTTCCTTGGTCTACCTCTGCTCACATATCCATCCACATCCATACTCATTACTCTACTAGTCACATGACTTTCATCCCTCCTCATGACATGCCCGTACCACGCCAACCTATTGCTCTTCAGTTTTTCTGTCACTGGCGCTACTTTCAAACTTCCCCTGATATACTCATTCCGTATCCTATCCATTCTTGTCACTCCACACATCCATCTCAACATTCGCATCTCTGCCACATGTACCTTTTTTTCATCCGTCCCTTTTGCTGCCCAACACTCAGATCCATACATTACGACAGGTCTAAAAATGATCGTCTTGTACACTTTACCCTTAAGTTTAAGGGGAAGTCTTGGATCACACGTAGTTCCGGAGACCTGTCGCCATTTCATCCATCCCGCATTTATTCTATTTTTCACGTCTCGGTCAATGTCGCCGTCGTTCTGGATCAATGAGCCGAGGTACCGGAAGTCGGAGCAGACTGGTAGGGATACACCATCTAAGGCAATTGGGATAAAATTGGATGGACCACCGAAGTCACAAAACAGATGCTCTGTTTTGGTTCTGCTGATCTTCAGTCCGACACTCTCCAATTTATCCCGCCATTTTCCCAGCCTGCTCTGGACCTCAAGCGCATCTTCTCCAACAAGAACAATGTCGTCGGCGAACAGCATACACCAGGGTGCCTCTTCCTGTATGTCTGATGTCAACTCTGTATCCATTGTTGTTACGCCCTCTAAATGCGCTCTTCCGATGTTCCTGCTGTCCTTTGACTTCTTCCCGTAGTGCCGCTATCTCCAGGTTCGTTTTATGCATCTGTGTCAATATTTCTCCCATTGGTAGTTTGTCGCTGGATGAACTCACTTCCGTAATCTTTCCTGATCGTAAATTCTCATTAATCTTATCTGTAATTTTTGCTAAATTTCCCAAGTCCTGATCTTGACTTACTGTGAGTACTGCTCTTATTGATGATGGTAACCTGCTTATCCACAGGTTGTGCAGTGTCTTGTCTGATATTTGCGCCTTTCTCCCCAAATCTCTCATTCTCTTTATTTATTAGGTAGAAGGTACATTTATTGACATGGTTACTTAGTATGTTAATAGGTATGATGATAGTAACTCACTTTTCTCCACCCCTGCCACTCTTTGTTTGCCCCGGTCATGCTATTTAATTGTTCACTAATTATATGCCATATCTTCCGGGAATCTTTTCGAGAAAACCCCGTAGAAAACTTCCCTGACTTAAATGCTGGATAACAATCCACCAACTCTCGCAGCCTTATTTTTTGCTGGAGATTTGGGTAGAACCGTAACCGTAGCAAACCGGGTTGCTAGTAGACATGTTAAACATGTTTAACTATAAACCAACGGGATATTTACCATGATTAAATTTTGATGAGTTGACTTCCGTTGGTTCATAATAATAGTGTTAAAAACCATGATAGTTTCAAAAGTTGTATGTTTAACTATGTCTACTAGCAACCCGGTTTGCTGGATAAACTCTTGCTGGGTCAATGTTTGAAGTCGATATTGTATGATTTGTGGAGAAGACATTCCATAAACCTCAACCACATATTATGCTACGAGGATAGACCATATTTGTACATGTCTTCAGCAACTGCTTTTTCGGAAACCAAGTGTAAATTGTTCATCTCTTTTGGTGTTGCATGGCAAATGTTGCAATTTGCATGAGATGATGTCTCTAAAAGAGCTGTGGTGACTTTTCCATCGATCATAGTCATGTGTAGGTCATGTGACACTTCCACATCATCTGCAACAAAAAAAAAGTATTAAGGACATTAAATATTTAGTTATTATTATTAAATATTATAAAAAGTATAGTAGATCTGATGCTAACATTTGAGAAATAAATGTGATGTATTTGTTGATGAAAATATAGTTTAGAGCCAGGTATTTATACCTTGTACTCTTTATAAAGAGATGATGTAACGGTAAAATACAATAAAAAAAAACAAAATCATCCCGCAAGTTTAAAAAAAATTGTGTACTCATTAATATTAAGTGTATTTACCTATTTTAGTTGGTGCCAGGTTAGCTACTTTTTCATTAATGGCTGCTGTATGTTGCTGGATGTATAGCTCTCGTAGAGAGTATAATATTCCTTGATGTATAGCTTAGTCTCCTTGACGAATTCAAACATCACAGGTCTGCAGTAATTCTTTGAAGATGGGCTTGGGTTTTGCCAGATCACTAGTCACTACATCATTACACATAAGGCGTAAAGGCACAAAACTTGTCATGAATACTGAAGAGTTTGTAAATGCTTCACTGGTTTTTTGTTTGTAATAAAAACCATCACACTTGCTAATTAATTTTAAAGATTCAATCAGTTCACTTTTCGTTCTTACAAAGCTATTTATCATTTATAGAGATCAACAGTTACTACACATTTAATCAACGATGTTAAAATAATCATAATTTGAACTAGGAACTAGGATATCTACCCTCTAATCAGTTCACTTTTGGTTCTTATGGCTCCAGTACACAATGGCCCATGCGGGCCCACTACAGGCCATCGCCATTGTGTACAGGGGGTAATGGTATATGATGGCGGACAATTGTCAATCGTGGCGTGCAATCAGGGAGTTGTCGGTTTTTTGGGCACACATCAAAGGATTTGTGGCCTAGCGTGGCCTGTGGTGTTTACACAATCGGCCATTGTTTAGTTCGTCACCGGCCGCTGACCGGGATAGTACACTTTTGTGTTGCGTGCTAGAACTAAATAATTTCCTTTATTTTGCAATTAATAGAAACATGATATATTTTATTACAAATAAATGTTTTAAAAGTTTGGCAAACGAAACGACCGCCAATTTCTAACAGACATTCGTTCGGCCACCTAAAATAACTTTGTGACGGTACACACTTCTGTAATACTTGTAAATAGTATACAAATAAATAGCCGCAGCCGTAATTACTTCGACGTCCATCGCAATTGGTTTGCCAGGCAACAATGAGCCATGCGCCATTGTGTGAACACCAAGTGATCGTGGCCTACAATTGTGCATTGCAAAGCGTGGCCCATCACAGGCCACTGTGTACTGGGGGCTTACAAAGCTATTTATCGAGATCAACAGTTAATGTGCATTCCTTCAGTTTTTGCTAAGTCCAGGGCTTCTAAACTCAAATGAGATTCATGGTTATCCATGATTAAAATACACGGATTTTCTTTAGTAGGATTCGTATGTTTTATGAAGTGTTTTATTACCTCTGCAAAGATAGCTGTATTCATCCATCCATCCACATCCATAGGTGTGGCCAATCCAAGAGTTCCAGGTGGCGTGTTCTTGATCATGTGATCTTTGAAATTCTTCCTAGGAAAGATCATGACTGGAGGCAAAAAATTCCCACTGGAGCTCACGATACAGCATGTTGTTACCAACGTCCCTCTCTCGCCGCTTGTCACTTTTCCTATGGTTTTTCGACCAATCGGTGCGAGAACTTTCTGAGGTTTTTGCACCGTAGTCGTAGATGTCTCATCCAGATTGAATATTCTGGTTCCATCCGCAAAGTTAGGATTCCGAGAAATCAGGTTCTCTAAATTGTCATAAAATTTAGAGACTTTTGTTAAAGGCTGTGGCCCTGGCGAGACTGCAGGCTTCTGATTTTTTTAGGGCGATGTTATGTCTGCGACTGAATGACATTAACCAGTCCTTGCCAGCCATTTCCTTCTCCTCCCATGAGGCAGGCATTTTCACATTATTTATTTTAGCACACTGATAGTCACCCTCCGGCTTTCTTTCGCGGTTAATCCATAAAACAAAAGAGCGCAATGCGTAAAATAGTTTTCAAGGACAGTCTCTTGTTCGGCTGTAAAAATTCTAACTGTCACCCCAGATTCTTTGGCTTTCTTTCATGGTTGTCAAATATTAAAAGCGCTGGATTTTCTCGGCTTGCTGAGGTGTGTTTAATAAAATGTTGCATGACCTGAACAAACTGCTCCGCATTCATCCACCCAGTAGGAGTTGCAAGGCCGAGGGATCCTGGAGGTGCACCATGCAACATTATGTCTTTGTAGTTTTTCCTTGGGAAAACGAGAACCGGAGGTAATGCTTGTCCTCCAGCACATACGAGTACATTGATTTACCTTGTAATTAGGAGTCAATCGTATATTTTGTCCCGCGGCTCGAATGGATTTTTGATGATATCGGTACAATGTAGTGTATGGAATATTTTTGCGTTTGGATGCCGCTCGAACAGACAACTTGTCTTCCTCAATCAGCTTGAGGGCTTGTTTCATAACCTCTGCTGAAACTAGCCCTATTGACGTTTTCCGAACGTTATTTCGTGGCATTGTACCAGTGTACCATTGTTCAAAAATAAAAAAATAACGGCTTGGGGTAGAGTGAATCACAGATCCACTGTTACCCTATGCAAAATTAATCACCCTTCCCCATCGGCCGCTGATTTATATTTATAGAAAAATATGAAATTCTAGCACATATTTATCAGAACGGATATGGTACATACAATATACGATAGTTGCCGATTCCTATTTATCAGTATTTAATTCTTAATAACAAGCAAATACAGTCTAAAAACATATTCCATCATCAAAATTCGTTAATATTTACTGAGGTACTCACTTTTGGCTCAGACCGCAATGACGTGACCGCCTCCTGTTACAGCTGCGAGCCGACTGAATTGACCGAACACGGCACTTTTCTGTCGATTTCGCGTGTGTGTGTGTTAAACACAGACAGAGTTTTTTACGATTAACCTCTGCTCTCCGTTAACCACCGTTACCTTGCTTCCCCTACGTCTGTTTCAATGTTGGACACTCGACCCTACATAAAATAAAATTACTGATTAAATCTTAACTAAGGAATGTAACATCTCTCCATGCTTCGCAGGCGCCTGGAGCACGTACGATTTAAAGGCAGTGTCTCTCATTCCCGATGGCTCTAGCCGCTGCAGGTGTTACTGTATTGGTGGTGGGTCCTTAATCCAGAAACGGATCCTCTCCTTTACATAGCGAAAGACCTCATCACCTGTAGTATTCGGGTCCTATATCTCGAGAGGTAAAGGAGGATGGTCGGGGCCACAGCACGCAGGGTGACTTCTGATGCTTTGACGCTGGCGGTACCACGTTTTTTAACGGTAGCACAGTATTAACGGTACCACGTTTAATGTCTGGATATCGGTCTTAAAAGTTTTTCTCTCATTCCCAGCCTGGCATGTAATTTTTGAATGCTTTTACGGTTCTCCCTTCATCGTCTAAATATTTTTTTTATTATCAAACGCACGTCATGCATTCCCACTGGAATTCCCAAATCAGTCAAAGCAAAGCTGATGCTATGACTGAGAAAAATCTTTTCTTCCGATTCTGAAAGTGCGATTGGCTTTCCAACTGGTTTGTTGTGTTGTCCTTTTAATTTATATTTTATAGTGCTTCTTGGAATCTTGTACAATTTGGTAGCATCTCTCTGAGATATTTTGCAGTTTTTTATTTTATCTAAAGCTTCATCTAAGTCTTTCTGGGAGTAATTGCTCTTAGTCCTATATTTCCTGACACCCACTGCGGATTTTTTCTTTCGACCCATGATGCCTATTTATTAATTATATTTATAAAGGGCGGCCGAAACATTGACGTCCAAAAAAAATGTGGACCCTCGTATTGTGGGGTATCCGAATCACCCCCATGAATGTTCCGCGATTTTGTATAGTTTTCGAGTTATGTTTTTTTTTAATCTGCTAAACTTAATAGCTTCTGCGAGAGACACTTCCAAAGTGGTAAAATGTTGGTCCCCCCCTCTAAATTCTAAAATAAGAGAATGATAAAACTAAAAAATATATATGATGTTCATTACTATGTAAACTTCCAACGATATTTGGTTTGAATGAAATCTAGCTAGTAGTTTTTTTTTAATACGTCATTAATCGTAAACCGCAATGTACCTATCGACGAACTACTAGAACTTCTAAGTAATATTACTCACTGCTACGGAACCCTTCATGGGCGAGTCCGACTCCCACTTGGCCGCTTTTTTTTTTTTTTTCTCAATTGCACACAAAAGTGCAAAACTAGACCATTTTTCAGCTAAATCTGCTGATATTCTTTCTTATTTCTTTCGAGGAATCATCGGTGACACCTAAGAATCCATATTTGTTCGATATAAAATCATATAAACCACGGTTTCGATTATCTTGAGTGTTTTCGCCATTCTTAGAATAACTCAGTTTTTGAAACGGAAATCTTGAACTCTAAAAGAAATTAAAATATTCAAACCTATTCAGCATGTAGGTACTTAGTAGGAATGTGTACTAAGTCGGTCATGAGGGAATTAACTTATGTGTAGGTATACCTTGTCATATTTTGTTGTGAGCTTATACAGTCCTTTTTGAATAAAATACCAGATACTTGAGCTTTCTGCGGGATATTCTGCGTTGGATGTCAATAGAATTTTGAAACAAAAGTTTATGTGTATACAACAGCACGGATTATGGAGGCGGATTCGTAACGAATTCTTGACGTTGATGAGTATTTGACATTATTGATAAATGTGTATCTTATCATAAGATAAGATAAGATTCACATTCACATAAGATCCTTATGTGAATGTCCGCGATTGAAGTACCAATGGTTGTAATGTACCACTGTATCCTAAACTTGCCGTTTTTTTTTTCATATGAGAAGTGTTGGCTTGTAGATCCGACGGCGATTTCCAACTTTGATGGTGTCTTTCAACGACGATCTAAATTGAACGAATGTTTTCTATACAGTGACTATTTCAAAAGGTACGAGATCGTCCCATTCTTATTTACAGAGCCATCGTTTTTGTAACAATATTTTACCTACAATAATAATACAGACCCAGGGGACCCCAGGTTCAACAGACCCAGGGGATCATAGATTTGAGATATACGATTAATAAAATTGAGCGCTTTTTGGCATTAGTTACACAATCTTAATTTATTTCAGCTAGAATATTGTCCAATAAAGCTATAGCTAATACAAAAACATGAAGAGGTTTGAAACCCAACTTAAAAAAAATAGCTAGATCTAGATTCAATTTTTAGCCTAATTCGTCTACACATCTCTTTCTGAGTAACTACATCTTGGTCTATTTTCTTCACGTTAACAAACTTTAGCGCTGGTTTTTTCTGCAGCGTTGCAATACGGCAAGGCTGCGGAATGAAATTATCTTGATCAATTTTACTTCGCAATTCATAGAAATTACGGTGCATTCGAGCAATATCTTGCATCTTTATTGTCGAGCAACGAAATAGTATATTTCATTACAAGTGCGGGAAGGCTGTCATTGCAAAGAGTTCCGACAAATGTCTACCCGAGCCGAAGGCGAGGGTTGACAGTCGGAACAAGTTGCAATGACGGTTCCGCACGTGTACTGAACGACTATTTTTAATACAGTTGCGAAAAAAATAAGCAATTTAATAAAATAATAAAAATACCATTTGCTTTTTTCTCTTCTCTCCACGCAATAAGTTCGTCGTATGTATGCATGTAGCGACTTTTTGACTTTTCCGGTAAAATGTTCTCCGAAGCATTTTGTGCAATTATACTGAGTTCCGGTGGTGTTCATTCAAAAAAACTAGGGTCGAAATTACTCATTTTGCAACAAACAAATAAACTCGCAAAGAAAATTTCTGAAAAATGGCGCCAACCGTAAAATATAAGCAGAGATTTTTTTTTTCTTCACCCATTCTGGAAGGCAAAGGGAACTATACCCATACAGCCAAGTCTTCAGTAGATTTTTTTTATTGATATGAATTGAAAATGAAATTTAATGAGATGAAATGAAATGAAACCTAGCATAACTCATTCAATCAAATCATTAAATCTGTTAATGAAACAAATTAGTAGCTTCTTTTTAGAAATAATACGTATTTGCATGAATCATAAAAACTTCGATGAATTTTTTTAGGAAAAACTTCATGGTTGGTTTTTCTTTTTAGACATTATTTTGACAGTTGGGAAAGAAAAAGCACTAGTGCGGGAATGGTAAAAAAAAACACGCGTGTGTAAGAACCCACATCCCGAACGCTATACGTCCCTGCAATACGCCACTTTTTGAGCAACTGTATTAAAAAGTTCTGTTATGTGTATGATTGCACTGAGGAGGTTGCGGAAAGGATTTCGAAGCATATCTGAAAAAAAAAAAACTATGTATATATTTTAAAGTGTTCACAATTTTATTATGAATGAAATGAAAATGACACTAATCTAACCATTATAATTTTTCAAATTAATTCAACATGTATTTAACTTGCAACAGGCAAATAATAATTTCATTAGATAGATTCAATCTTTATTTTACACATTTATTCATTAAATGAAATCGCTTGTAATTTTTTATAAAATAAAATAATTTGATCTACCGTAAAACGGGGATATTTGGAACACTTTTTGATATAAAAGTCACATTAATACAAGGACTATGACAGTTAATCACATTGTTATAAATTTAATGAACGTACCAGTACAAAGTTAATCTAATCGGTAAGCAATGCATTCAATAACCATAAGGTTTTTTTTTTATATTTTTTCACGTTCACTGTTCCAAATATCCCATTGTTGGGGATTTTCGGAACTGGGTAAAACTGACCTAGTTTTGATAGGTTTTCTGTCACTGTTTTAATTTAGGCCTAGCTAGCGATAATTAGGACGAGTTAAGGGGAAGTTTTTCTTTCAGATATTTTTTTTCAATTCAATAGATTTGTAGAAAAATAATGCAGCATGAATTTTTAAATATTTATTAGGCAAATTTACGATGAAAAAATCGATCTAGCTAGGTGTCATTTTCAGAAAAGACTCGAGTTAAAAGTTATTTTAATAATAAAAAAATTTAGCGCCATCTCTTGCCGAGTAGTCGAAATCACGAATTAGTGTCACGGAGAACGCCATCTATTGAACTTCTACGTAAACACTCGACACAAAAGTTCCGAAGATTTTCATGAAAATTAGTATACAGAAGGTTTCGGGGACGATTAATCGATTAATATAGCTGGGATAATTTTTTAGAAAATCTTTTTTTATTGTTTTTAATAATCAACTTTATCTATTAATCAACTTATACATAAGCTTATTTTAGCTATTTCAGTAGATGGCGCTGTTAGTAAGATCGAAAGATATTATTAAAAAACCGAGCAAAGCTCGGGCATACCAGCTCGTATAATATATATTATAACATACAGACACTGTACAAACATGTTTATCCTCGGCGGGGATGGAACCCATGACCACAGAAGCACATGAAGGCACAGCTACTACCATGCCAACTGAGCCGTGTGGCCGGCCAAAACCATGAAAATAATATTATCATTAGAAACAGAATATTCAATAGGTAGGTAGGAAACTTACTGTGCAAGTTGCTACCAAATACTCGTCTATTTTTTTTTTAGCTCTAAGTATTCTTAGTTCAATCTTTGGGCACAGTTCTTTCAGGATACTGTCATTGATATCTTTTAATTGATCCACAGTTACATCATTTTCTAAAACAAAAATTCCCCTTATCACTATAGACTAAATATTATTTACTTAAATGCTAATTTAATGCTGATGTATCTTAATATACCGGTGGTTAGCAGCCTAAAGCTCATTAACACATTAAAATTGTATTTAAATAAATTTATGACACTAATGTTATAATTTAATACTTTGCACAACATTGAATAGTAAGTACTTAATATGATTAATTCAGTAGATTAATATTCACCTACCATTGAAATTTGTAATTATATCCTGTGGCATATTCCATTTCTCTAGAAGCAACTCCATTGTTAACCTCTACATATAGGTGAGTATAGGTAGGTATGCTGGGAATCAGTAGGCCTAGGCCTGGTAAAGGGTTACTTTACCAGGCCTAGGACAAATCCTGCAGTAATAATGTTTTTTTCGTAGATTTAGATGAGTGATAACGTTTGGTATGAGATTTTATGAATTATATTTAGAAAATAAGCTGAAAACCTGAAAAGAACCATGTGGGAAAACATAATCCCATTGCCTGTCTAGACGACGACTTTTATATCTACATATATATAAAATAATTATAAGTTTAAAAAACTTGAGAAACCGACTTCATTGCCAAACGGCTAAACCGATTTTAATGAAATTTGTTTGGGACAGTCTGGACGTAAAAATAACCTTCTAAATCGGTTCATAAATGACGAAGTCACAAACATTTAAAAAATTATTAAAAAAAAAATGGCAACACCGTTTTTAATCAAATTAAAATGGGACCAATCTGGAAGCAGTACCTTTCAGATAAAAAAATAATTTTTCAAATCGGCTCTTAAATGACGAAGTTATGCGGTAACAAACATTAAAAAAACATACAACCGAATTGAGAACCTCCTCCTTTTTGATTGGAAGTCGGTTAATAAAAAACGATTGTCATTTTGATAGCATTTTTTATTGTTGTTGTTTCACTTATCCCACAAATACACAATTAACAAATGAAAAAGGATTGAGAATGAACTAAAAAGTTTTTTATTATTCTTCTGGATTTTGATTAGAGAAAAGAAAGAAAGAAAGCCAAAATTAATTGAGAATTTCTGTATTTTGATTTTGGTGGTACAATTAAGGATTGAGAATGAACTAAAAAGTTTTTTATTATTCTTCTGGATTTTGATTAGAAAAAATAAACAAAAAGAAAAAAGAAAAGAAAGAAAGAAAGCCAAAATTAATGGAAAAATTTTGATTAGAAGATTTTGATTTTGGTGGTACAATTTCATGCAAGGGGTGATGCATAATAAAAACCTTACAAATTTCGCATTCATATTTTGACGGCTTTTCTTGTTTCCTTGTGCTACAGAACCTGCACCGTTTGTATGTAGACAAATGCCAAAAAATGACTTCCTCTTTGCCCCAATCTTATTTCATCCGGAACTCCAAACACACCTCCTTTTTTGTTTTTGTATACCACCGGATCTTGTTTTTTGTTTGAGATATGGTCCGATTTCAAACTACTAGCTAACCGTAATCGGAAATCGCGGGAATCGGAAGTGCGGGGAACAATGTAGTTATTTCATTAGTCCAATTTTCCCATACTTCCTTTCTAATGGGGTCTGATATTTTATTTAATTTACGAATTTCTGCCTCCACAACTATGGCTGTGATTACCTTCCGATCTTTTGAAGTCAAATATTTTTTGCTCAATATTAGTTTTCCTGCTGATGTGTTTTCTAAAATAGTCTTTAGACTAACAGACTCTGTGTTTGAAAATTCAACAGAAGTGATGATTTCATCTGCAATTTCCCACTCCTGAAACAAAAGAAAATGTTTGAATAAAAATACAAGTCAAAAAAGTATGCACAAGCATTCTATCGGCTATCTGATGCCCCGTTGATATTAGGTCTTTACCTATGAAATTGCCGTTTTGTATGGAATAAGTAAAAGTACTTTTTTTTTAACTTTTTTTATTTCTTTTATTCAAAGTTATCACCCATGCAATCGACGCATTTTTGCCAACGCATTGGCAGTTTATTAATGCCCTTCTTGTAAAATTCAGCTGGACGGGAGGCAACAAACTCTTTAAAGGTACTTTGTACTGCCTCTCGGGAATTGAATTGTTTACCCACTACAAAGTTCTCTAAATTTTGGAAAAGGTAATTAGTCGGTAGGTGCAAGGTCTGGTGAGTATGGCGGATGAGGGAGAGCTTCCAATCCCAGCTCTTGCAGCTTGGAGACTGTCTGATGTGCAGTATGGGGGCGCGCGTTGTCGTGAAGGAGCAGTGGGGACGACCGATTGACCAAAGCTGGTTGCCGATGTGCAAGCTTCTCCATCATTGTCTCCAGTTCTTCACAGTACACATCTGCAGTAATGCTCATGCCGTTTTGTAAAAAGCTGTGGTGAGTCACAATCGCCTTTAATTCCTCATTGTTGACCAAAGTCTCCGGACGACCACGAGCTTCATTTTTCAAGTCAAAATTTCCATAACGGAACCGAGAAAACCAATAACGGGTTGTGCGTTCGTTTGTACAGTTCTCTCTGTAAACGTTTTTGATGTTACGTGCCGTTTGTGTCGCATTGGTGCCACGACGGAACTCATATTCCATAATTACACGAATTTTTAAAGTATCCATTATGACGAAAAATGTTCAAAAGTAATGAAAATACAACGCTAATCAATAAACAAAAGACTGATTTTGTAAAAGGAATGTCATGTTTTTAAAACAAAATTAATTTGAATTTAAAATACAAAGCCATTCCAAACTTTTTTTCTATTTGAAATGACCAGTACTGAAGAACGGCAATTTCATAGGTAAAGACCTATAAGTACAAGCTCCGGTCCTTTCGAAATACGTCGCGTTTCTTATGAGGAGTTGGCATACAGATAGACGGACTTTGTTTACTATGTACGGCTAAACAAAAAAATAAACATTATCGGACATTCACTATCTAGCCCCAAACTAAGCAGAGCTTTTTTTTCAAATTTCACGTCATAATGCGATGTTGTTACTACTTTGCTCAGGCAGAAGAATACACAACTTCCCTTTACTTAAGAGCGCATCGTGCGAAAATTTGAGATTTAAAAAAAAAAAAATCATAACTAAATAACTAAGTGACATTTTAAAAATCGCAAAAGGACTAATTGTAGACTATACATTTGAGATTAATTCGAATTTAAGTGTGTTAAAAAAATATACTATTTAACATGACATTCTATTTAACGCTGACATACGATTTTCATTAGCGTTAGATAATAGGTAGTCTACAATTAGTCCTTTTGCGATTTTTAAAATGTCACTTAGTTATTTAGTTATGAATTTTTTTTTTAAATCTCAAATTTTCGCACGATGCGCTCTTAAAGTAGACTCAAAACATTTTACAAAATCTGATGATAGCGTTACATTTTGGCCAGTTTGGTTCAAAAACTGACAGCAGTAACTTTAAAAAAAAAAAAAAGACGGGTTGCACTCCGGGAGTGCCGGCAGAAGTGAAAACTTGCCGCTCGTATTAAAACTTATAAAGTACTCACTCATTTTCTTTCGCTATTCATAATACCTAAATAAATACAGTAGATCTATAAAATCATGTACCAATGACCACTACTACCTGCCGCGGGCGGCCGCTAGTTCATAAAATCTATAATAGGTATGTACTCGTACCTATACCTACTACAGTCACGAAAAACGCCTTGGTATGCTTGCTACTAACTATTATCTATTCTGTGACGTTACCGTGTCATAGTAACTACTAGCGTATCTGTAGCGTCTTACGCTTTTTCGATCAAGTCACGTGATCCTGACGCCCTGACGCCCTGACGCGAGTTTAAGATTTTATACCCATTACAGAAAAAGTGCTCAACGCCGCTAAAGAAGTTTTCACTTCAAAAATACGGGTTGCACTCCGGGAGTGCCGGCAGAAGTGAAAACTTGATTATTAACGTTGAGCATGTTTGATATTTTGGAATGGTTAGGGGGGGCTTGTTTGTTATTTGGCACGCTGTAACATACACGAACATTCGCGCAAGCGCCCTGCGCTGCCTAAACGAAACTGTCTACTCTCCATCCGTCTTACGCTTTTTCGATCAAGTCACGTGATCCTGACGCGAATCAGGTCACGTGATCCTGAGGCGAATCAGGTCACGTGATCCTGACGCGAGTTTAAGATTTTATACCCATTACGAAAGTGCTCAACGCCGCTAAAGAAGTTTTCACTTCAAAAAAAAAGTTATTAAAAATATGAGCCGTGGAAAGTCGCCGGGCCACGACGGGCTCAGCATCGAGCACCTCCAGCATGCGGGGGCCCATCTGCCGCGGGTATTGTGCTTGTTCTTTAATCTCTGTCTTAGACATACGTACATGCCACCTGATTTTTTACGCACCTTGGTTGTTCCTATAGTTAAAAACAAGACAGGTGACGTGTCCGATAGGAATAACTACAGGCCAATATCTTTGGCTACGGTCTCGGCGAAAGTACTTGATAGTCTCCTTGATAAGCAACTGGGCAAATACCTTAAACTCAATGATGCGCAGTTTAGCTTTAGAGCTGGGCTGTCAACAGAAAGCGCCATCTTTGCCCTCAAGGAGACTGTCAGGTACTATACGAAAAGAAAGACGCCAGTCTATGGGTGCTTTCTTGACCTGTCAAAAGCGTTCGACCGTGTTTCTTATAGGATACTGTGGGAGAAACTAGAGGCCACTGGTATGCCATTTGAGGTTGTAAATCTGTTTAGGCACTGGTACGCGCATCAGGATAACTGTGTGAGGTGGGCGGGTGAGGTATCGGACACGTACAGGCTGGAATGTGGAGTGAGGTAGGGGGGGTTAACATCCCCGAAGCTTTTCTGCCTGTACGTGAACGAGCTCATTGACGAGCTGAGCAGCATGCATGCAGGGTGCTCCGTTGATGGCCAAATGGTTAACAATATTAGGTATGCGGATGACATGGTGCTGCTGAGCCCGTCGGTCTGCGCTCTGGGGAAGCTGCTGCGGGTTTGCGAAAACTATTCTTAAACGCATGGGCTGCAATACAATAGCAAAAAAAGTGAAATGATGGTTTTTTCAGCTCGTGGCTGCTGCCTCAGCCTCATCCCCCCCGTTTATTTTGATGGTTGTGAGCTAGCAAGAGTTTTTGTGTTTAAATATTTAGGTCATATGGTCACTACTGATTTGAAAGATGATGCCGACATAGAAAGGAAGCGCAGGGCGCTGGCGGTAAGGGGCAATAATTATGCTGGCCCGCAGGTTTGCGCATTGTTCAGGTGAGGTCAAAGTAACTTAACTAATCATTCTGACAATCTTTTTACACAAGCGGCCTGTGGTGTAGTTTTAATAAGTCGTCCCTCAGCGCCTTGCGTGTCCTGTACAATAACATGTTTAGGGTATTGTTGGGGCTACCAAGATTCTGCAGTGCGTCGGGCATGTTTGCTGACGCACATGTCAATGACTTTCACGCCATAATGCGTAATAGCTTATATCATAGCTTCCGTCAAGCGCAGAATGTTGGCTAGCTCCAACAGTATACTTAGAGTACTGGCTGGCAGATGGGACAGCCCACTACAAAACTACTGGGTGGCTGCCTTAATCAATCCCAATGCCAGTCAAGTTTATTACATTAACTAGGTAACCATTCGTGTGAACTCCTACTGTAATGTTCTCTGTTTATTTTATTATTTTTTGATTTGCTATTGTATGTGTTGTGCTAGTTTTAAGAATGGATCTTTTGACATCTGAATAAACAAATTTTTAATTTAATTTTTTAATTTAATTTTTTAATTTAATTTAGGCAGTCTGGCTGGAAATTACTCCTAAATAAGAATAATCGCAACTTTAATCCTCAGTTCTGAATAGAACGAATGATTGTTTTGTTAAATGATAGACGTGATACTGCAAAATCGTTTAATTTGTTTCTAAAAGTGAGAGGGACCGCCAAACCTGCTTCACGCACGGTCATCGCTGGATGGGTTAAAAGCCTGTTCAAAGAAGCTGGCATCACAGCTACTCCAGGAAGCGTTCGTGGCTTCCAAAAGTTGGTTTGAAAAATTCCCTGGACGAGATCTTGGCGCGGGGAAACTGGCGCTCAGCAAACACGTTCCAACAGTTTTACAGACGTGAACTGATTGAACCTAATGATTCTGAAAGTGTTACACAATTGTTTCATCCAGTATAGTCATAGGCAACTTTAATTGATAATTGCGTTAGATTAAGTTAAATGAATAATATCATTATCAGTAATATGTTTCTAAACTTAATCAGTTCTTGAAATTAAGATTTATTTAATGTTTAAATGTGTAAATTAAAATTACGTGCTTCTAATGATTAAAAAATGATTTTTGCCATATTCGGTTGTTTATTTTAAAACAGCACCTAGGTACATTACATTGGCGTATTTCCCCAACAGTGGCGTCACCAGGCGATAACAAACATGTTTCAGTATAAAGTTTCCAGTGACAGTCAAGTAGTTAAATAGCAGCCTAATTATCCTGGACTGAAATTTGATAGGCAACCCATATAGAATATATTTATTGGCATGTTTAATTATATATAAAATACGTTTGATTAAATAACCAGCTCGGTGAAGGTCTTTCTATCTATAGGATCTTAGAATAAATGTATTATTTATTTTAACTTTACCTTTGACATGTAACGAATTTGTTATCAATAAATAAACGATGAACTAACTATAACTATGAACTATGCAGCGTTTTACCTGAAATAAAACGCATATTTAAATACTTACCTCACTGGAAGCTTTCACTTCAATTGCTGCCCGGTGAAATTCAAATATAAAGCCAATGATAAAATATGGCACGTCCAGTTTAACGAAACTTAAAAAGGACTTGCGACCGCTGGATGGCGCCACTGGACCGGATAT
Organism: Thera britannica; assembly: GCA_939531255.2. NCBI lineage: Eukaryota > Metazoa > Arthropoda > Insecta > Lepidoptera > Geometridae > Thera > Thera britannica. The sequence goes on along the minus strand of OW618042.2, from coordinate 9,169,789 downwards.
GGGTAGTGATGGGCGACTCGAAAAGTTTCCATCATTCCACCCGGAATATTACAGGGAATATTCCTAAAAGGGGTATTTACCCGGGAAAGTTCCCAAATCGTAAGTAAATTAATTTCTATGACAATTGAATTAGTAAGTACTGAATAAAAACAAAAACACTAACTCCAAAATCCTTTAATCAACAACAGGATGGTTCAAATATGAAAATTGTTGTTTAAATATCAGGTTATGGGTAACAAAAATCACTTCAAGTTTAATACTCTTATAATTACCCAATATGGTAAGTAGTGTTAACCAGTTTTGGGAATAGGACATCTCTATTCGGATCAAGCAAGAAGTTACGTCTCTAGTAGAGAAGAAAAAAAAAAGAGGAAGGAGATTATGGCGTCGTTTAAGAGAGTTGTATTATCTGCAGTGTAATAAAGATTAACAGAGTTGTAGCTATAATCAATGAAGAGTTTTCGTTTTATACGTCGTAGGTAGGTTATTGAGATTAATTTAATCACTGTCTAAATCACTGTCATCGGAGAATGTTTTTGATAAATCGCAAAATTCTAATTTCTCTTGTATTTCTTCCAGAAGTTGATGGTTGAGGTTCAATATTGTTTATGGTCACCTTAAATATGCCGTATGGCTTACCATAAAAGGACTTGAAGTGGGTTCCTCATCTTCTTCATCTACTTCTTCGTCTTTTGGATTGTGTAACAAATTCCAGTTATATGATATTATGTAGGCCAGCTTTGCAGCTCTTTCTGTTGTTAACCTATTCTGTTTAAGGCTGTTATGTGGATATTTCAATGAACGCTGAAGGTACGCTCTGTTGCAGCCGAGGTGCAGGGAGCAGTTAAAAGACAAGCTGCAACTTTGCTCAGAGGTTTGTATTTGCAAATTCCTTTCCACCAAGTTAAGGGATTCATTTTCTGGAGGCTGGTTCAAACAAAAGATTTTCCCCACAAACCTTCTCTTGCTCTATAATAAGCTAAATCTGTCTTTATTTCCAAGTGTAACTGCCTTCCTTTCTCAAGAATGAAATGAGGGGTGTAGTATCAAAACTCACTAAAACATTTTCTCCCGAATTTTCACAGGCTTAATAATACTGTTTAAACTTGACCAATAAAACGAAACTCATAGTTTTTGGTCATAACGTTTGCTCTATGGCATCGCGACACTAATTTGAGCTTGACAAACAGAAAACATAGATAAAAAACTGAATAAGAAGCAAATTAAAATCCAATTAAGAGGAATTTGAAACTAACCTTAAGTAATAGCGGGTTTTGAAAATGAGCAGTCATATTTCGGGGGGTTTTGCAACCAACAAAAACAACAAAAAAATGGTGGGTGGATGGCGTTATGCAACATTAATTGGGGCAGGTAAGTCAATTTATTACGAGGTATATTATCGCAGGTATGTTATAGTATATTTTAAACATTAAACATTATATTTACCTGGGCTGCGTGGGTACTTAAATGAAATAAAAATACAAAGACTATTTTTATACTTAATGTTTATTTAAAGTTGTTCTAAGCATGCTAAGTTTTGCTAGATACCTTTATATTATGTGCCCGTGCGAAACCGGGGCGGACCGCTAGCCTTTTATATATTAAACGGAACTTCTCCAAAGCCTGGCTCACATAAACCGTCACACTCCTGATCTTGATGATTGTCTTCAGGTTCATGATCATTATTTACATTCGCTTCTAAATTTTTGTAATATGCCAAACATTCTAATTTTTTCCACTCCTTACCAAAATGTTTTTGAAGTAGATCAAAAACATCTTTTAGTTTCGTTGCCTTTGGCAAAATTGTGTGAGGCTGAATTATTTGCGGTGAAATATTTGTGATTTTTTTGTTCTTTTTAGTCACAATTTTTTTTAAATTTGTCTCCATTCGATACGCCTCTTCTCCCTGAACTAAAACATTTTCTGTTTTAGTGCGAGTTATAAAAAACCGCTTAGCTTTCATAAATGCGAAGTGCCAGGATGACGTCGGTTTAATAATGGTAGCGTAAGCTGTCTTCCAATCATAAACCGGAATAGATGCAAGGTCTACGCATGATGCATTTTCTTCCAACACAGCTACATATTCTGATGGAGAAGTTACGACTTCTTTTGTCTTCAATGTGTTTTCAATTTTAGCGAAGACACGATCGGGTGGTATGAACGAGTGCCCTACAACTGGAAAAATCAATTCAACTTTCTTTATATGTCTTGGAGCTTCGATATACAGCCATTTTCCTAGCATGCTGATCATGCCCGTATTTTTATTTTGGCCCGAACAACCATCACACACTATACGTAGAACTTTTACATGTTCTGGGATCGAGAAATTCTGAAGAAAGTGGTATACGGCACTTATTATTTCATTGCCCCCTTTGGCGTGAGTCGTCTCATTCCAATAATAAGAATGCACGTTTTCTTTTCCGAGTTTAGCCTTTGAGTTGCCTTCAACTATGGCAAAGTGATAAAAATTAAATTGTCTACTGAAATATGCAGATTGATCCGGCAGTTTTGGAAGTGGCTGATTTTTTTGGCAGTCAAAGCTGATTGTTTTAGTCGTTTCACTCTCTTCCTTTAGTATGCTGTAAAAAGCCTTGTATTTAAGAGAGTGTATTCTTTTCTGTATCATAAGCTCATTTCTTTTTGTCGGATCTTTTTCAACTTTCAGTTGTTCTTGCAACGAGATACAAGTAGAGCAGACATCTGTTCTTGGTGAGCCGAACCCGATGTTGTAGTAGGTATTAAATATCTTTCGAAAAAAACTTTGTTTTACTTTTAGTTCAGCGTCTCTTGCGTTATTGTACATTCGCCACATTTTTCGAATGTTCAATCCGGCTGGCAGGTATAGCCTGTTTGTTTGCGACCTACAGTAATGGCTTTCTTGGCCTTTAAACTTTTCTATGAACCACTGCACTGACAGTCTTTTTGCTTCGAACACAGTAGTTTTCCGATCGCCGCCTCTGTTTTCTTTAAGAGGAGAGCCATCGCTTTTGTAAAATCGGTTCATCACCCCTTGGACCCGATCTTTCTTTATTTGCAACGCATTCAGAAATGTTTTTTGGCATACGGACACTAGTGATCCGTCTCTCGTGCATATAATATACTTTATAGTAAAGTTCCTTTTGCTGTTTTGCTTGGATTTGCGCGCTTGTTTTATATTGCAGTATCTCAGAATAAAATTGTCTTGTTGAAGCTTCGTCGTGCATTTATAAAAAAATTTGTGGAACCTTCTTATGTCTTGGCATGTCAACCTGGTACAGCAAAAAGCTTTCTGGCTGTGCCCACATTGTGGAAATTCTGGCAGTTTCTTGGCTTCGTACCTGAATAAAAAACATTAAAAAAATGGTATAGGTACCTACATACACACATAGATGCGGAACACTCAGGGAACTCTTAACCAAGTATAAAAAATAATTTAAAAAAATCAAAATTCATCAATATCGGTTGAACCGTTTTGTAGTTACGAAGAAACATAGAGACGGACATACATACATAGGTGCATACATTAACACAAAACATAACCCTCCTTTTTTGCTTCGCCGCAGTTTAAGTGTGTACAAGTGATCCCTGTGATTTAATGGAATAAATAAATTTTGAATTTGAATTCTACAAAACAACAAACTAAAATGCTCATCGCACGATTGTTAGCCTTTGGAAATATTTGTTAACAAAACTTATTGAACTTCACTTCGGGTACCTAAGTACACGACTATTAGCTGGATACATCTTGCATAAAACTTTTTTGTTTACTTTCGAAGTGATTTTTGTCAAATTTTCACTCACCGTTTTTTGCGCGCCACTTCACATTTCCATGCAGATTTATCGCGTGGTCGTTTCCTTGCATGTTTAGGGTCAGATTTTTGTACAAATTGGGCTAATTCATCCATTTTTTCGCATTAGATTTGATAAAAAACCAACACTCTTTTTTTGCAGACACTCAACAACCGCCATACTGTTTTCACGATCAGGTGACGCAAATGCGGTGCTGTCATTGGTCGATTGAGTTATAGAGGATTTTGATACTGACATACGATGTTTTAGGGGCTTTTGATCCTGAGATCGTTCTTTACTGTCCGATTTCTCTATGTTTTAGTGGATTTTGCTACAAAACCCGCCAACCATTTTGAAGCAATTTTTAAGATCTTTCTATCGATGGTACTAACCATAATTTGGTAAAAAGCATTATAGCGGGTTATGATACTACACCCCTCAAATCTTGCCTTGAGATTTCGGATCTAGCATATAGGCTGCTAAATGAATAGGCTCTTTCAAACCAAGTGTGGTGAAAGGATTCTAGGTGCGCCTCAAAGAGGCTCCTTTCGTGCACTTGATACATATTTTAAAACTTATTTCACTGGCTTTTCCTTTCGGTTTTCACTGGCAGTGAAAACTAATATGAATGTTACGGGATTATAGCATCAATCTCTAAGGATATTGCTACAAACATGAGTGGTTGGTTATACCAATTTGAGTAATTAAAGTAATTGGAACTTCTATTAGGGATGCCATATTTAATCATTTATTAGTGGGAAAATAGACTGTTCGTTTTGCTTGATTCACAGAACACAGAACAAATTACATCAATATGGAAGAAATATTAATAAAGAGACTCTCCATGTTTGCCGAGGAAATAAAAGTACTAACAAATAGTCTAGAAACTTGTGCGATACATTGAGCAAAGAGGATATAGAACCTGCAAGAATAATAACAGCTAAGTTACAAATGATTCTAAATAGATTCAATACAGAGTTGTACAACTATTTCAATATATCACAAAGTCCTGATTCAGATAACATATCTGAGCTTACAGCAATACAATTAAATGGAGAAGAAGTCATGGCAGAATTAAATGAAAAAATAAAATAATAGGGGATTCATTGTTGACAACTCGGCTAGAAAAAACACATGGTATAGGCAACATGTCAACTAGACTACCAAAATTAGAATTGCCCCAATTCACAGGAGACGTTCGTTTAGAATGGCGCCAATTTTGGGACCAATTTAGTTCAAACATAGATACAAAGGATCTACATGACGTTGATAAACTGCTGTATTTAAAGGCATCGCTACAAGGGGAGGCATAGAAAACTATAGAAGGCCTGGATACAACCAACAAAAACTATAAGCTTGCTGCTCTCGCTTTAAAGGAAATATTCGGAAAGGAATCTCAAATAATTGGTGCTCATTATTCAGCACTGTACAAAATAAAGAGTGCAGAAAATATTACTGATTACCGAAACACATTAGATGACATTGAAAGGCATCTTAGGGTCCTAAATTCTTTGAGAGAAGACATGAACCACAATCATCTTCGTTTCTTAATTATGGAAAAATTTCCAGAAGATAATATTTATGAAATGAAACTAAAACTTCAAAATAGTTCGATTGAAGAGATAAGGAAACAGTTGGACATTATAATATCCGCAAAAGAAGATGCACGTAAAATGAAAATCACTACTAGTGATATGTAACACCCGATTTCTAATAGGTGAACCCCATAGCAACGATCGAATAAACTCATACCTTTATAAACGTTCCCGCCATTCAATTTGAAGCTTCCTTTCAGCGAGATAGTTTTTATAGTATAAGACCGCCACATGAAACGGCTCCGCCTTATTTAGTTTAGTTTAGTTTACCGTATTTAGACGGTAACATAACATCAATCCTTCTGTCACAGTGTCCACAAAACATATTATTTTATTATCACATGAGCTTGGAAGCATAATTTCTGTTCGTATTTACATCAGCTGGTTCGTGGTTGCCCGCTCAGTACGGTCCACACTAAGTGTTAGGTCAGTCGGCTTGACACCCGACGCCGAGAGTCAATTAAATTGTTTAGTTGAGGTGCTCATAGAAGCACCAACACACCGGCTGCGGCCGCTATCTTCGGCGCCCTAAGGCTCGCCGTTGTTCCCTGTTGTCACTTCCACACTGCCCTCCCACGGACCATACCTTTACGACGGACCTGAACCTGTTCAACACCTGTAGGATTAACTAACGCAACTCCTTATTAGTAGCCAAACCGAATTCGAGGCAGGTGGGTCACCAACCCAAGATATTTCTAGTTACGGACAATAAGTTTAGATAGGTAGTAATAAGTTATAAGTAATAAGTTCCTAAGAAGCCTAGGGGCATAGCGGGCCTCTTAGAGCAATTAAAACCTAATATTTTCCTATGTTTGTTAATCGAATAAAGCATAAATAAAAACTTTTGTAATTTAAGTGTTTCTTATATTCCTACCCCGTAGCTAGGAGATTTTCCGCATTTTAAACAAATGCTCGTATTTGTTGAGAAGTGTGCGCAGTTGTGAGATTTCACCATCTTCGGTCAAAAAGAAAAATCGAATCGTTCGAATCGTCGAATCGTCGACCCTAAGTCTAACATCATTATATCCCTTAAATTCGTGACCGTCGCATTGCTTGAAATTATGTCGTTATATTCGTCTGGTTGGATAATTACTTCTTTTTTCTTTAAAACCTTTTCTACATTGCCGAAGACTCTGTCCGGGGGCATAAAGCTATGCCCAGTCACCGGAAATATGATTTCAATACGTTTGACTGACATATTTTCCAATAACCATTTGGATAGCATTCATAGCATTATGCTATTTTTGTTCTGACACCCGTCTGCAAATAAGCGTATGATAGTGATTCCTGTAATATTCGTTTTATTTAGCCTATCGTATACGGCTGATGCAATTTGGTTAGCAGTTTTGCCGTATTCATTTTCTGTCCAGGTGTATGCGAAGGTTGTGTCCTTATTCAGCTTGTCTTTAGAGGATCCTTGTACAATAGTAAAATTATATAGGTAAAATTGGCGACTGTAATAAGCACTTTGGTCTGGAATTCGAGGTAGTGGGCTGTTTTTCTGGCAATCAAAGGAGAAGGTTATCATACCGTCTTGTTGCTCCTGCAGCATTTCGAAGAACGCCTTGGCTCTTAATTTATGCATTCTCAGTGTAGTCATGAGTTCATTTTTCTTGACTCTATCGTTTTCCTTTTTTATTCTCTCATTCAATTCAATGCAAGTTGAGCATGCGTCTGTTTGTGGGTTCGGTACCCTAAATTAAAATCTCTGTTGAAAATATGGCGGAAGTATGATTTTTTGACAGGAGATTGAGGATTTTCGTCTTTAAACATTCTATACAGCTTATTTATGCTCAAGTCACTAGAAAGGTATTTGCGTTCTTGAGAATAAGATCGACAATAATGCGATTCTATACATTTTAGTTTCATAACATATTGTCTTCAATGCAATTGCCAACATGATGCCTTCTGCTCTCTAAATTTGTTAATATAATTAATTATTCATCATCACTGGGTAATTAATCATTCCATCAATACAGGTCTCTCATTTTTTTTTTCTTCTTGAATTACAAGGCCTATCCATTTTTGGTGTTATCAAATCATAGATACTACTTCTAATATAATCTTTAATTCATGCATCTTAAATGTTTTGTTTTTACCTGCAACATAACCTTTGACCTGATATAATTTCTATTGGATTTAATTCACAGTGATATGGGGGCAAACGCAAGACTTCAATATTATTTTCTTTTGCGCATGTGTCTATGGCATATGCCATATAATTAGACGTTTTCCTTTTCCAGAAGGCCCCTTGAGTCCCGTAGAGAGGCCTTCCAAGTGCACTTGCCTTGTAGAGCTAATGGTGGTGTCTTGCCACACCTTTGTCGTTGTATGTATGACCTACACAAATAGGAAACAATAATTTAACTTTGTATATTGCAATAAATCTCTGCATTAAAATGTCAGCGAGCCTCAAAAACCTGTTGTTATCATCACCCCCATTGAACTCCACCGAGTCTTGCAGTCCAGTATGAGCCCGAGTTCTTCGTTTCCTTCTTCTAACAGGACATATGTTTTAAGAATGTCGTACTTACGAAACATTCTCGCCACTTTTCTGACATGCATTGACTTTCTCCAATGCACCATTTTCATCATCACTATCTTCACTATCCTCGGCTTTTTCAGATGTATTCTCTCTAATAATTTGTTCTTCGGTCTCACTTAGCGTTGATTTTTTTGTATAAGACATCAATGATGCCTAATTGTACCCCATGGGCTAGGCAAAGTTGCTGCATTAATCTTGTTAACGTAGTATAAGTGGAAGGGCTATTTTGATCTAGTTATGATGTCAAAAAATACGACAACCTGGCAAGAAAAATATTGTTACATACAATATTTGGCACATACCCTCATTTTGCAGTACTTGGAAGACATGTACATTTACATGGTACATACTTGGTACATTTTGTAGTGCATGCATGCCCATCGCTTCTTAACGATGATTTCATTCACCAAGCTCTGGTTTCGCTCACATGTTCACTAATGAAAGTGCAATTACAGGTTTGCTAATGTTCTACGACCTGCGAGCCGGCAAGTACTTTGAGAGCAACAATCATTCCTCCAAGACGGTCACGCTCAAGGCCTCCAAAGGATATGTGGTGAGTACGTTATCCACGAATCACGTGATTTTCATTTGTTGAAAAATTCAGTAAAAACAAAGATCCGAAATTGAGTAAGTAACCCTGTCTCAAGTAATAAAAATGTCGAGCACCAAAATCGACCCTCTTACAAAAGAAAACTGCGACACATGGGTAATACAAGCGGAAGCTGTGCTTGTACGACAAAAGTTGTGGAAATACATTGAAATTAATGCAACAGCAGCTGATAGCGAAGGTGATAGACTAGCAAGATCAGAACTGATCCTCACCATCGCTCCGTCTGAGCTAAAACAAATTAAAACTGCTCTTCAGCTAAAGCAATATGGGATAAATTGAAAAATACTTACGCCAGTAAGGGACCTGCACGAAAGGCATCCCTTTTAAAACAACTGATGATTACGAAACTGGAAGGGCACGACGTACCTAACCATTTAAATAAGTTCATGGATGTAGTTGACAAATTGGCAGATATGGAAATAGCAATCAATGAGGACTTGTTGACAATCATGATGTTGTACAGTCTATCATCTGATTATGACAACTTATTCTAACTATTCTTGGAAAATACTTGGAATTATCGAGACACGAGACACTGTTCCAAAGCCACATTCAAATTTACATTACGTCAAAAGGCCTACACAAAGAAAGTTTTGGAAGTCGTGACACACATAATTGAATAACCTTGTATAAACCTAAAAACATTTCTTGGGTACGATAACAAGTGATTTAATCGAAGATCCTTTACAGGGTATCAATCATGAAACAAGATACATTACGAGGTAGCGAACAAGGAACAGAAGAATCATTGAAATGCAGTGATCAAGAAACAGAAGAATCTCAGCTTGATGGTAATCCCGTTTTTTTTTAATTTGTTTAGTAGGTACATAAAACCTGATGATTATAACATAGCTGAAATTGAAATTGAAGATCTCAGGGTTGGTCTTGGGCAGACAACTAAATGTAGTAGACGTCACAACAAATCATTACAAACTGAAGAGAAAGGCATACGAAGACGGACCAGCTCATGGTGTGGTCAGGTTGTTATCCCGGTCTGTATTGAAGTACATAATACCTATTATTGATTCTGGAGTTCCTAGTAGCAACTGCTGTAAGTCCGTGTAAGACTAACAAACAAAGCCTCCGGACTCCTTATTAGTAAATCAATCTTGGCCGACACCCCAAAATTATTAAACCTATGTTTGGATGGAGTCATTGTCATTCAATGATCATGTCAGTATCGCTATCTGATGATACCGACCTCTGCGAGCGAATTAATGATACAGATGAACCTGAGAGATACGGCTGTGCACTATAGGGGGCTGTGCACTAACTTCTGTGCACTAACTTCTCGTCCCGTTGTTTTAGTCGCATGGGATGTAATTACCCTTATTGACTCCTCTAGCCTTCCCAGGCTCTTCTCAAATCTTGCTCCCATGTCCAAATTCGTATTCAATAGACATTTTGTTAGTTTGGCAAACTATTTTGTTTCTATTTTTTCTCCTATTGGGTAATAACTATTCATAATAAGGGCTCAGCGTTCAACAAACTCAAAATTTTCAAATTTTGGGGTGCAAACCCCAAAATTTTCAATAAATAGATATTTTACAAAAAAAAATAAAGGCGTAGGAAGCATTTTTCTTGCATAAATAAAATCTTGAGTATTTATTTATACATCACCTTTAAGTGGCAGCGCACACCACACTTTAATGCACAAATCGTACCCGCAAACGACAATGTCACGAAGTAACGGAGAAAAAGGGAGACAGTAATATTCCCCAATTAAAAATACTTAGCATCAAAAGGTACGTTTTTATTTCAATTATTAACCTTAAACTAATTTGCTAGGTACCAACAAAAATACAGTTCTAACATACTTATTTTTTGTTTTACAGGTTACCAAGGGTACTTGTTGGAATACTATCTGTTGGGTTGTACCTAATAATAGAAGAAAATATTTCTTTTAATGTCCAAGAACAAGAACGAAAAAGAAGAACAAGAGAACATAAATTCAAAGGTTATAGAGAGAGCATTCTTGGAAATTGAAAAATACAGTACCTATGCTTGATACACTTAAAATTGTAATCTCAAGCAGCACCAATATAGGAATAGAGGAATGCGATTATAGAGCCAATGGGTATGGTCCCAACAGTTGGGTGCCTCGGATTTCCGAGAGCATCCGCGCGCCCGCCTGCAACGTGACGTCACACGGCGCGGACGGCGGCCAGCCGGCAGCGCGCATGGCGACGCGAGCCGGGTCACGGGATACCTACAATGCGCGCGACGCGCAATGTTTCTGATGTGGCCACAGAAATAAATTAACTTCTTTCTTCAGATATGTCGCAATCAGTTCGCCCGCTAATTAAAAAGAGCCGTTTAAATAATACCGCAGCACGTCGCGAAGCCGTCGATAGATATACAAAAAAAAAACCTGAAATTCACAGAGAAGCAGCTAACAAATATCAGCAGACACACCCTGAAGTTTACAGAACCGCGGTAAGTGACTACCAGTGTGCGCATCCTGAAGTTCACAGAACTGCAGTAAGTGACTACCAGCGTGCACACTCTGAAGTCCACAGGGAAGCAGCAAGAAATTATCAAAATACACACTGAGCAGCACAGAGCGACTCAATCTCGATATGAGCGAAATAATCCTGAACAGTGTGCCGTCTGCCTAGTTATGGAATAAAAGTCTTTTGTTATTTTTACCTTATATTTAAATTACAACAAATAACCAATAACTAGGCAACTAGGTCCGTCGAGCGAGCACACAAATTTGTAGGCGTGGGTAAGGAAAATCTGTTTCCACCTGGAGCGTACGAAGTACTCCCCTCGTATGTAGTGGGCCGTGAGGTGATGGAAGGTCCCCGAACGAGTGCGGTGAGTGTCCTCAGTATGGAACGCAGGCAGCCAGAGTATAGTCAGCCCCAAGCGCACCGTCCGATCTTTCCGTAGTAGGCAGCGGTTTCAAGAATAATTATGGTTGTCCACCGAAGAATACTATTCTCAACGGTGATTCCCAACCGTGTGGACGTTCCCTCTAACGGGAATTCACTAAACACAGTTGAATATTATAAAATTATAAAGTCGCACAGCCGGCTAGAACGCTCGTGCTGGCGAAAAGCTGCGTGGACTAATACTCAATGACGGTTTCAAAAGGGGAAGACGGGTGACGCTCTAACTTATCAGGGACGTTATTCACTATTGCCAAACCACGCGTGTTACGTGAACACGATAAGACATCGGCGTGGAATCGCTTAAAATCGTATTCCCTATGCCAAAGTTGTCATTCCATAGCGCGGCACGGTACGTTTTGGGCACGGTTAGATCTGTCAAATGAACGCGCTCGATTCTTGCGCGATACGCCACAGATTAGCGTGTTCCGGATAAAGTTAGTATGGCTCGTTTCTCTTGAGCATGTTTTGAGGTTATGTTTGAGAATTGTCAACAATAGTAGATAATATTGTGTGCTAAACAATAAATAAAAACATAATAAGTGGTGTGGTAAACAATGTAAGTACTTAATTAAATCATATAACACAATAGACTCGAGGCATTGATTATTCAGTACCTTCAATTCATTGTGCAGGAAACACACAATGTTTTGGCAAAGATGTTGATTGGTTTTATTTTCATGAATTCAGAATGCAAGCAAGTGCTACAAGTACCCGAGCGAAGGCCAGCTCTGACCAACTATCTGCTTTGGCTGAGCACATGCAGGCCAATCCAGATATGGCTGCGGGGATAAGCACCACCCTGCAAGGCCGTGCAAATTTAGAAAATAAATGGAAAAGCCTCGCAGCCAAATTAAATTGCATGGGTGGGCCAATCAAAACGGTAGCCAAATGGAAGCAGGTAGGTACCTAAATATTGCGCCTAAATAGTCCATAATGTAATACGACGGGTACCTACTTACTTTAAAAATACCAAGGTAGGTAGGTAGCCTACTAAATTTAAATCAAAGGTACTTCATTCTAATTTTTGTCTTAATACTTTCAGACATGGCGTGATATGAAAAATAATGTTAAAAAAAAAGCATCACACAACTTAAACGAGCACCGGGGCTATGGCCCCAACAGCACCGGCCATGGCCCATCCACCCTAAAAGATTATTCACAAGTACATGAGCAGGTACTGTCGGTGATGGGTCCTGTGGCTGTGTATGGGATGGAGGATGTGGTCTGCACTGAGCAGCCGGTGCCAGAGCCTGTGCCGGGGCCAGAGCCGGAGCCAGTGCCTGTACCAGTGCCGGAGCCAGAACCACAACCACCTAAGAGGAAGCGTAGGCGTGTCGTCTCTCAAAATAATGAGTTTCTATATCTACTTTATATTATAATATTGATGCTAAAACAAGACAACATGAAAATTTACTCCTTTGAAGAGGTTATAGAAGAAGCTTTGTCTACTTTCAGAGAGCTTTGATGATAAACTTCTGCTCATAGAGGAGCAGAAGGTACGAATTGAGACTGAGAGGAACTCCATTCTTCAGGAGAAAAATGAAATCCTCAATAGGTAATATTGTATTTATTTCACAACATTATTAATCACTTCAAAAACGATTTCCAATGTATAATAAAGTAACTGTTTACTTTTAGGCCTCCAGAGTGAAATATTCATCAACTTCCTTAGCCAAGGAAAAGGCGCGATGGAATTTTTATAAATTCCATCGCGCAGGTAGAGTACACTTTATCTTAGCAGCATTAATGGCATATCGTCGTTTATACTTCAACACCGCGAATGTGCATTTTTGTCGTTATTCAGTTTTAAATGCCATTGGATAAAGAATAAAATCCCGCGCTTAATGCGCCAATCGCGATCAAGAAAACTAGCCAATCAGAGCTCAGAATTCAAAAACTGTATCACCGCGAATGATGGTCATTGGTTAATTTTGACATAAACACCGCGAATCTACATCAGTCACCATACAGTTTTCGCAGAGAAGTTTGGGTAAGCGTATTTTTAATTGTATTTATTAGATTATCAGAAATAACTTAATGAAATAGCACTTTATGTGATGAAAAACACTAGTTTATGTATAATACACATTAAGTTTTCATATTTTTATTCAGTTTGTTGTACAAAATTACTGTAAAGTCGCGCACACGGGTTTGCGGTGTTACATTGCAAATTTTATTCACATTCGCGGTGTTTACCTACAGGTTCGACTTAGAAGACATGGACAGCGACGTCGAAACATCTTCAACAGATTATGAGGATGATTCTGAGGTCGAAGATTTGTGTAAACTGGTAAATGTCAAATACAAGAGGCGTCAGAAAGTCACGAAGCAGTCACCTTTAACAATAATGGTTCCTGAGTACAGCGATATGCAGGCTGAAAACAACGAAGAAAATAGCGTCCTACGTTTGACACAGCAGTCAGAAAGTAGAGCAGAATCGGTGGCGGGTGATACATTGTATAGTGGGATTATCAGTATAGATGACATTGAAGTTACGGGTGATTTTAACGTGGTTGAGCCTGGAAATGAAAATGAATTTGTTTCCAACGCGCAAAACAATATTCTTGATGAACTAACTCCTAGTACGAGCAACAAAATATCAACTCCGACGAAGCAAAAAGTAGTTATACTGGAAAACATCCTGCTACCAAACGAAAAAATATTTCACGGAAACCCTGAAAATAAGAGAAAAAGACAAAACAAAGCAAATAAAAATTCTAAGATGTGGCAAAGAAATATTAATAAAAAATTGAGAGAAGAAGGAAAGTCATATTTAGGCTATAGGCGCGATAGAAAAGTTGACCAATACAATCCGAATTTCAAAGTTTTACATGACACTCTTAAACCAGCTAAAGAAATGGGCCTCCGTTGTGAATCCACTGCTTGCCTTAGATCTAAACTCCGCGGATGTCATGAAGTTACTGAGACAGAACGGCGAAGCATGTTCGATAATTTCTGGGGAATAATGAGCTGGGAACAGAGACGGCAGTTTGTTTGTTCAAATGTTTCAGTAGCGCCATGTAAACGAAAAGTAACAAAGAGTGAAACATCGAGGAAAAATGAGAGTAAGTCTTTTTACCTATTGGTATCTAGAAATTCAAATGTAACAAGAGTACAAGTTTGTCGAGGAATGTTTCTTCGCACATTGGGAATATCCGAGTGGTTCCTAAGGTACTGGCTTGATAAAACTAAAGAATCAAACGGCATAGCGCCTAAGATAGGAATATCACTGCAAAGACGAACCTCTCCAAAAAAAAAGGAAGAGACACAGGTATTGACTGCTTTCTTTGACAAACTAGCTAAGTTGCCATCGCACTATTGCAGACAGACGTCTAGTAGACTCTATCTCGAACCCACGGTTAGAAATATTTCTGAACTTTATGAGGCCTATAAAAAAGATTGCCAAGGACAAGATAAAGGCTTTCTATGTCGTCGCTCTTTTGACAATGAGTTCCTTAAAAGTAATCTGAGCTTATACATGCCAAAAAAGGATCAGTGTGATTTTTGTTGCTCACATAAAGTAGGTAACGTAACAGAAGAGGCCTGGAAGCAACACATAGAACTTAAAAATCGTGCCCGAGCCGAAAAATCTGCTGACAAAAGTTTGGCTGTAGAAGGCGCTTATCATGTTTTGACGCAAGATGTTGAAGCTGTGAAAATGGCACCAAATCTGCAAGCAAGTGCCTTGTACTTCAAGACCAAATTATGCGTCCACAACTTTACTACGTATAACTTAGCTAACCATGACGTAAGATGTTATTGGTTTGACGAAAGTAATGGAGGTCTGGAAGCTTCGGTGTTTGTCTCTTGCATTGTAGATTATATTTTACACCTGTTGAATGAGAAAAATGTGCCTGTGATATTATACTCTGATGGATGTTGCGATCAAAATAGAAACAGCTACCTAAGCAATGCTTTACTTAGAGTAGCAATGGAAAACAACGTCGAGATCACACAGAAGTATTTGGTCAAGGGCCACACACAAATGGAGTGTGACTCGGTGCACAGCTCCATTGAATCGAAACTGAAGGGTCAAGAAATTTACCTGCCAAGCCAATATTCTGCACTAACAAAGATTGCAAGAGTTCACCCAAAACCATACGAAGCCATATACTTGGATTACAAATTTTTCACCGATTTTTCAAAACCCGAAGATCAAATCTACAAGTCTATAAGGCCTGGAAGAAAAGCTGGAGATCCAACAGTAACTGACATCAGTGTACTTATCCACAAACCCGACGGCACCATCTGGTACAAGCTAAATTTCGATGACGACCCAAAGATATTGCCGCAACGTCCTAAGCTTCCCAAAAATAAAATTGATACCTTGCCGAAACTATACAACAGAAGACTACAGATCACCGAACGAAAGTGGCAGCATCTACAAGATCTCAAAAATGTGATACCAAGTGATTGCCATGGTTTTTACGACAGCTTGCCTCATTAACTCTTTTATAGGACTTCATTGTTCACTCAAAGTACTTACAACGGTGTTTTTTCACTGCTGATTTGTTTGAAAGCTTTGATTATTTAAATTGTTTATTTTATTTTAGTGAAATGATGTTTCGTTTTTAATTTTCATAGTTTTGTTTAGCAATAATTGATTATAATTTTATAAATACTGCTAGTTACAGTTTTTAAGTTCCTGTGGTAAACACCGCCTATGTGCTAGAAAGTGCCATATTTATGTAGGCAACAGCGCCTAAGTCTTCTATCTATTTAATATATAAGGATATGACTGATTTTATCTCTTAATAATTCGAAGAATACTAATAAAATGTTAATTAAGAAAAACCTTCTTTTATTTTATGAAATAAATTGAAAATATACAGTTTTTTGTCGCTCCTGTAAAGTTAGGAAAGTGCACATCCGCGGTGTTGTAGTATAAACGACGATATGTATATTGCTGCAGGAGAATGCTTCTTTTTGCATGGATGGGGGGGGTGTGGTGTCAAATTATGTGCTAATATGGATGTTGTGTGGATGTTATGTACTTATCTATTTGCCCAAATAACTGTGTAGTTATTTGCAAGTAGAGTTGCCTGCCATAACATGCATAATTATGTGTGTATATTCATAAATAATTGCTTAGTCGTGGAGGCTAACAGCATGTTACATTTAGGCACTAAATTGAGAAATTAATAAGCTAGATATTTTTTTCGCAGGTTGGTGGGTGCCCTTCAGGATATATCCAATAAGTTAAAATAAATAAAATATTTTTTTCAGATAACAATCATTCTTTTATTTTTTTTTATACAATTAATAAAATAAAATCACATTAATTTCCTCCTACCAAATGACTGACAACATTGTTAGGGTGATGACATTAATTTCTATTATCCCACAAGACCTGAATATATTGCCGTCGTGCATGCTCACCCGCTAATGATTCTATGGGTATGGATACAAGTGGATCATCAGGAATATTATCATCATTTGATGTTGTATCATCCAAAGAATCATCAGGTATATTATGGGTCAGGCATAAATTATGCAATACCACACAGGCATTAAAAATTCTTGCACACTTTGTGGGCTCATAATGTAAAACTCGATGACGCAATAAACATCGCCATCGAGCTTTCAGGAGTCCTATACATCGCTCAACACACACCCGGGTATGCACATGCATATTAGTATAGTGGGCTTCTGGAGTATGATCAGCTGCATGGAGCACAGGCGTCATTAACCATGGTTTTTGGGGATAGCCGGAGTCCCCTAGAAGCCACCCAATTTTTCCACTGTTATGCTCATCTTCAATGAACCGACTTATGGACCATGACCTCCAAACATAACTATCATGAGCGGCCCCTCCAAATTTTGCACAGATTGCTGTTATTTTTAAATCACTGTCACATATCTGAAACAAGGCAGAAATATTTTTTATTGTATCAAATAGGAATAAACAATAGGTAATAACATAAATACATAGGTAGGTACCATCCCCTGCCTTTGAACAATGTTGCAGACATCATTATGAAATGCAGTTCTGCTTAACCATCAAAAAATACGGGCTTGATGAACTAAAATGTCATGAACACTTACAATAGCAGCATTGATGGCATGGTATCCTTTTCGACAGAAAAATGCTGCTTCACTTGGGTGTTTCCGAGGTGCCACTATGGCTACGAGTGTGCCATCAATGCAACCGATTATGCCTGGCATGCCAAATTTGTCATAGAATCTGTAAAACAGTCAATTATATTGTTGAAACAAATCTTTTTTTACAGGATTGTGTGAAAATTTCAAACAAATAATAAATAGTAGAATTAAATTATACCCTTGTTTGATCACATTCCTCTCTTGTTCGGTGGTAGGAAATTTAATGTAGATTGGAAGCAGCTCATTGAGGGCATTCACTACTTCCTCTACACATCGACTTATAGATGGCTGGCTGAGGGGTGCTAGCCAATCCTGCCCCACTGGCTTTTGGTAGCTACCAGTAGCCAGGAAGTTAAGTGTCGCAAGTATCTAAAACAATATACAAGTAACAAAATATAAGTAGGTATTGCAGGTAGGTATACCTATACATCCACTTCACCTCAACAGCATGTAATGGTCCACTGCTGAGGGCAAGCATCTAGGCACCTACTACTAGTACCGTAGTATTCTTATTTTATCGATGAACTTACTTTGACTTCTGGTGTTGTGCTGGTACACCTTTGAGGAGTCACTAGCCTGTTTCCAACGATCCCAACGAGGAATGTATATAGCTCTTTGGTAACCCTGTAGTACCGCACAAACAATTTAGGGTCCAATGATAGAGGGTCCGACGAATCTCTCAGTAACCTCCTGCTTAAATTGGTGTTTTGTTGGAGCCAACGTCTAACGCGTCGTCTTCGCAGAATAATATCCATTTAATTCTATGCTTTCTCAAAGTATAAATTGTTTTCGAGTTGGATTGGATGAGATGAAATAAATTACAAGCAATCAAAACATACGTTCCGAAACTAGTCAAACATGACTGGAATGTCATATAATTTTATCAATATTATTGGGTTCTAAATTTTCAAATCGCTTTAAAATATTGTAAGCTCAACAATAGATGGATTAGCATGCTTATAATTCAAAATATTTATTAATTGAGTTGAAAATACGGAAACAAAAACTTATCCTGCAAATTTATTTAAAAACCGATAATTTTCCGAGTGGATCAGACGCAAGAGTTTGAACGCATCATGTGAAATAAAACGTGGGGCATAGACAACTAGTCTTGTGGCTTAGAGAATACCATTTTTCGATTCCACACCAAGGCACGGTAAGAATCGCGTTGGTGTTTAAATCACGTTGTGACGTCACACGTTTTGGGCACGGAATCTCCAATGTCATAGTGAATAACGTCCCTGGTTCATAAACTTGGACTCCAGTCGATTCGGGCTGGCTCGGCTCGGTACCGAAACTCCCCGACTGTAGCGACAAGGCACACGGATGACAAGGATAGAGTGAGGCGCTAGAGCATTCGTGCGAGCGAATGTCAGACACAAGGCCACAAGGACAGAGGTAGCGCAAAACAATTCAGAAAAATAAAAAGTAATGGTTTCAATTTTACTGGATAATTTTTTTATTGTAAATATTTACATAATCTTTCCGCTGATTTCTGTGTATGTAAATCTAATTACATACTTATAATCAAAACCAAAGTTCTACAAATACATGTTTTTTTTATTGATTTTATAGTGTTTACTACACTCACGGAAATTATTCGCGGGTTCAAATCCCTCTCGGCTTGTACACGGGGACCTTATAAAAATATTTGTGATTTCGTAATAACGTTCTTTATTTACGCCAAACTATATTTAGTCGAAGAAAACTGTAGACCAACTATAATAATAGTAAAAAACTAAAATGTTCATTTGTTTTCTTTTTTTCTGTTTTTTATTATTATTATTGTTAATCTAAAATTTTCTTTAACATAATCTGTATTTGTATTGGTCATTAATTGACTTGTTTTTTATACGCCTTCAAATAATGATAATTTATTTCGTTTTTGTCGTTTAGTTGAAGTTGATGTTGCCGTATCATCTAACGAAAATAATGGATTCTAACATCGCAATGCTCATTGTAACTTTTTGTCTTACAGTTCGTCTAGTTTTATTTAGAACTTTTAAGGAACAAATATAGTCCTTCATTTTATTTAGAAATTGAAAAATAATATCTTTGTTTTCACTGCAAATTGGTTTCTTATAGCCAAAACGTTCGCGTTTTCGTGAGTTCATCACATCAAATAAATTATTGAAATATTCCATAAATTTTACAGTACCTTCTGTGTTAGCAAAACGTTTCGAAGAAAGCAATTGTTCACATAATCGTAATGCCTCTGCTACACTTCGGCTGAGAAGCTGGGTAGCGAGTTTAAGTTTCATGATTTGATTACGAAAATCGATGTGTTTTGGCGTTAACTTATTTGCAAATGTTAACGTTTCACTATTTTGTAGTTTGAGTAAATTTACCAAATATTTCCATTTTATTTCTTGACTTTCATCATCAAAAAGTATTCTTTTTGACTCGAACGTGTTTCGAACAAGTTTTATCACGTGGCATGGATCTAAAAACACTGCGACATCCTTGTCACATGATGGGTGCTTGAATGTAGTTTTTATTTTAGGTTTTCAATATCTCTGAGGTTACAACCCAAGTAACACAAAATCGATATAATGGAAAAAGTGTTGGCCAGAATATTTCTTCTAGCTTCATTAGAGAATTAAAAGGGTTTTAGCAATGTCTTGCTTCTGTATAGCAGCATATTATTAACTTTGCAGTTCCTAAAGCTATATAATCTTCTTGTTCAATCTTTTATGCAGCTATAGGTTTTATTTTAGATATCATTTTTGCGTCTTTACAGCTTCTAATACAGCTGTCAGCATTATACAAAAGTGTAAGCCGCATGTAAGCATTAATTACGGCTTAGGCTATTATAAAGCATTTTAAAATTCTTTAAAACTGCTCCATGTTTTATAACGACCTTTCGCATGGGTCACAACTGTTTAACGGTGTACATTGGTGCTATTTTAATGCCAGCTGTTTAAAAGCATTTCATCGTAATATTTTACAGCCTTTGTCTATACAAACGTACCTATACTGAGAAGAGTTTAACAAGCAATAAGTCGTATATTGGCAACAAATTCAACCAGTAACCAGCTTCTTACAGTGCGTGTTTTTGTGTTTTTATTCATAAATGAACCGAAAACGGTGGAAAAGTATTAAAAGAAGTGGTGGTGTAAAACGAAAAGTGTTAAGAGAGTATTTAAATATTATTAACTATTCAGAAAGTCTAAATGTATCTGATAATCGACATGATAGCATCAATAACGAGCCTTGCGGCTCCACCTTATGTCAAGAACAAGTGCCGAATAATGAAGAGGGTTCTGTAACTTTAAATTTGATAGATAGACAAAATGAACGGGTATTTCAAAAAATCGATTGCCACGCAGAGCAATCCCAATCCCAATGCAGTTCTACAGATAATGAAGAGGAACATTGTAACGATTATATAAAAAATGCATTATTACAAAATAAAATAAGAAAATGGGCGGTTGAAAGAAACATCACACAGATTGCATTAAAAGAGCTTTCAGAAATATTGAATGAAAGATTCCCAAATATTTTACCGAATGACCCTAGAACTATTCTACGAACACCTAGGCAAGTTCACTTAAAATCCACAGAGCAGGGTGAATATTGGCACAATGGCATTACTGATTCGCTTACTAAACTATGTGAAAATTCTGACAATGTTCCTGAAAAATTACAATTAAATATTAATATGGATGGCCTTCCTATTTTTAACAGTTCTAAACATGAGTTTTGGCCGATACTCTGTAACATATTTGGAATGATCCACCAACCATTCGTCGTCGGCATATACTTCGGTATAGGAAAACCAAAGAATCTAACGAGCTATTTGGAAGATTTTATCACTGAAATACAAGTACTGCTGGCTGAGGGTATAAAAGTAAAACAAAAAGAAATTAAGGTTGAGATAAGATGTTTCATTTGCGACTCTCCTGCCCGGGCATATATAAAAGGTAGCGTTTATTTACTGTCTTCGACACTCATCAGCGGCAGTTGCCTATGCCGTTGGTACCGTACTATGCGTGTAAAAAAAAAATCTAGTGTGGTACTGCACTGCGCATGTATTCGATTTGCCATTGTTAATCACTTTATCCTATTTAAATGGCCAAATCATCCTCTTCTCACAAAAAAGTAATAACAATAATAATGTTGGCTATATTTTTTTATTACAGCAGTGTACAATTTCAACGGCAAACACGGTTGTTTAAAATGCACAACTGTGGGTGAATATTCTCACAACTCTCACACCGTGGTTTTTCCTGATGCCAGATGTCCAAATAGAACAGATGACTACTTTCGCAAGAAGTAGTCATCTGTTATGGACTAAATCATAAAGCAGATTCTCCTCTGCTACAATTGCCCATAGATAATGGTTCAAGACTTTCCAGTTGCAGACTCATTACATGTAATAGACTTGGGAGTTATGAAGAGACTTTTGGTTGGATAGCGAGATGGAAACATTGGTACTTACTTATATTTGTCTGACCTACTAACTAACCTATTTTGTAGTGTAAAATAAGTACGTTCCTACCTACTTAAATGAATGTTTTCTTGCATTGCTTGCAGACTGTGGTTGAAGGTGATGATACTCACAATGACAATTTAAAAGCACCCAACTTACTTACGCAGGATGAAGTCGCTAATAGCAGTACTAATAATACTAACAATTCTAACACTGCTGCTGACACTGTGACTTGCTTCTCCGCATCCTCTAGTGGTTTAAATTTAACTGCTTCGCTGCCGCTGCCTGCACCTTTGCATGAAAATTCTGCTTCCACCAGTAAACTTCAAAGTACAAATTCTTTAGCATTCGAAAATGATCCAGCTCTGTGGCTTATAACTGAAGACTTAATGGATATTTTTTCAAGAAATGGCTTTGAACAAAATATTGCAGACGGAGATTTTTCGAAATCTAAACGAAGAGCCGATGACCGATATCGCTTTTTACACAAAGATTTATTTCAAACAAATCTTTTAAATGGAGGAAAGGTTTCTCGAAATTACTTAATATACTCGAAGTCACTAGGGTCTGTATTTTGTGGACCATGTCGCCTTTTTGATAGCGGGAAAAGTCAACTTGCTTCGGATCAAGGCTTCAGTGATTGGAAACATGCACATGAAAGGCTTCATACACATGAAACTAGTATAGGGCACAAAAACTGTTTATTGGAAATGAAGAACCGAGGACAAATCGAAGCCAGAATTGACTCCAAATTACTTATTTGAACAGTTAGAGGATGAAAGAAAATACTGGCGCAATGTGTTGCTTAGAATAGTTGTGGTTGTAAAATCTCTGGCTACGCGTGGTCTTTCGTTCCGTGGCAAGACAGATAAATTTGGATCTACAAATAATGGAAATTTTATGATGGTTTTAGAAGCAATTTCCGAATTTGATCCGTTTTTGGCAAAACATATACAAAATTTTGGTAATCCTGGGAAAGGTAACACGTCATATTTGTCTTTTGCAACATACGAAAAAATTATAAAGATTATGTCAGCGAAAGTTATAGCAACAATAATAGAGCAACTTCAAAGGGCTAAATACTTTTCTTTCAGTGTAGACTCAACCCCTGACATAACACATGTAGATCAGTTATCTTTCATAGTGAGATTTGTTTAAGAAAATGCAGAGCCAGTTGAAAGATTCCTGTGCTTTCTGCCGAATACTGGTCACAAAGCAGAAGACATGTTGCTCGCCGTGATGGAAACCTTTACAACACTCAAAATCGACATTAGCAATTGCAGAGGTCAATCATATGACAACGCTAGCAACATGTCTGGGCAGTATAATGGCCTACAAGCTAAGATCAAAGAAAAATGTCAGTATGCAACATACATACCTTGCGCCGCCCATTCGCTAAACTTAATAGGATCATCTGCAGCTGAATGTTGCCCAGAAGCGACCAAGTTTTTCGGATTGCTGCAAAATCTGTACGTATTTTTTACTGCATCAACAGACCGTGCAAAACTTCTGACATCGTTTTTAACTAAGCCTGAAAATGTAACTGTAAAAAGTTTATCACAAACGCGATGGTCTGCGAGAGACGATGCTTGTGACAGCCTCAATAAAGATTGGGGCCAAATTATAGCAGCTCTTCAAGCAATTAAAAGTGACACTGCCCACCATAAAGCTATGGTTAAAAATGAAGCTGTCGGGCTATTGGCTCAACTAAATTCATTAGAAACTGCCATATTATCGGAGTTTTGGGGATCTGTATTAAAACAATTTAATATCGTTTCCAAAATTCTACAAGGTGTGGACACAGACGTAGAGGTCGTTTCTAGGCTTTACGAGTCACTAATTACCTTTGTTGAAGATAAACGGGTATCTTTTGACAGTTTTGAAGAGGCTGGCAAGAGAAAATCATCAGAAGAATATAGAAATACCAACAAGAGAATTATAAAGAGAAAAAAACGAGACGATGAGTGTCGCGAGGGCGAAATACTATTACAAGGACGTGACCATTTCAGGGTTAATACCTTCTTTCCAATATGCGACCAACTGCTGGGAGAGTTAAGGAGGCGCAAAACATCTTATGATGCCATAACCTCCAATTTTGCATTTTTATGCAAATTGGATGTTATGTCTGAAGAAGAAGTGAGAACGAATGCTATAAAACTTCAAAATGTATACCCGACTGATCTGGCGGAAGACCTGCAAGAAGAATGTGTTCTTCTAAAACGATTTTTGACGTGTAATGACCATAACATGAGTTTAAGGCAACTTAGCTTGTTTATAAAACAAAAAAATTTGAAGGAAGCGTTTCCATATACAGAAATAGCACTTCGTATATTTCTGTGCACTGCAGTGACAAATTGCAGTGCGGAACGCTCTTTTTCCGTACTGAAAAGAATAACAAATTATCTACGTTCCCATATAAGCGAAGAACGTTTAAACAGTTTAGCCATACTTAATATAGAAGCTGATTTAACAAAATCTGTTAATTATGACAGTGTCATTGAAGAATTTGTAAACCAATCTGTCCATCGAAAAAAAATGTAAATTCTTTAGGTAAGAAAATAAAATAAAATAAATAACACGCGCCTTTCGCATCCAGTCCGGTCCGCACCGTGAGGTGAAAATGTCACGCCATCTCTTTCTTGGTCTTTTTTTTCTCTTGCCTTCCATTCGGATCCACTCTGTCACCTTCTTTGTCCACCTGGGGTTTTCGAACTTGCAAACATGTCCAGCCCATTTCCACTTTGATCGTCTTATTCGTGCCTTTACATCTTTAATTTTGTTTCTTTTCCTTATAGTATTATTGGTTATTTTGTCAGACAATTTTATGCCCAGAATCCTTCTCTCCATTTTCCTCTCACAGATAGCAAGTCTTTCTTCATCTTCTTTTCTCAGGGACCATTTCTGGCACCCGTACGTTAAGCATGGTAGTATTTCCACTTCGTAGACGTTTCTTTTTATGTGAGTTTTTATTTCCTTATTTCTTTTAATCCCCAATACTTTTTCCAGGATAGTGCAATTCGTCTTTGTATATCTTTTTCTGTACAGCTCTTGAAAGACACTAACTGTCCAAGATAAACATCAGTCCTTTACATACTCTATCAATTTGCCCTCTGTAGTGACAGGTTGCCTCTCTCCATGCCTTAGTATTTTGGTCTTGGTGGTGTTTAGTGTTAGCTCTACCTTCCTGCTCTCCATAGCGAACTCGCAAACCTTCTAGTTCTGTAGCACTCTCAGCAAACACCACAATGTCGTATGCAAAGCGGAGGTGACTCAGGAGCTCCCCATTAATCTTTATTCCCTTGCTCTCCCATTGTAATGTTCTGAAAATAGATTCGAGCACGGCAGAAAATAATTTTAGTGAGATTGGGTCCCCTTGTCTTACTCCTTTTTGAACCGCGAATTCTGTACCCTCTCTCTCAAGACATACTTTTGCACAACACTTTGAGTAAACACTTTTGAGCAAGTTAGTGTCCTTTGCGTTGGTGCCTTGCTCTGCAAGAGCTGCCCATATGGCATCGTGATATAAAGATTCAAATGCCTTGGTGTAGTCAATAAAGCACATGTACCTACAAGGTAATGTCATTATTCATTTACCTTTTCAATCAGTTGAGTCACAACTTGAATATCGTCCATTGTAGAAAAGTTTTTCCTGAAAACAGCTTGCTCGCGTGGTTGATTTTCTTCTAAAGTGTTTGTGATCCTCCTCAATAGGACTTTGGAGAATACTTTGTACAAGTTTAACATCAAGCTGATTGGTCTATAATTTCCCAAGTCACCACCTATAGTAAGTATAGTAGTAGTAAATGTAAATCGTGTAAATCTTTTTTATTGTTTTTGATTATCTTGTGCTATTAAAATATGTCTTGTAAAATATGTCATCACACTCGTTATCCTGAGCTGAGCTCGGTCGCACAGGTACTTTTATAATAAATGGTGTTTATTTAATTGTTATAACCTGTTTTTTGTATTCCATTCATCACCATATCATTATCAGCCCACATCAACACCCTGCATTTTATAATTATATCTATATCTATAAAAAAATCCTGTCCTAATTTGGAACGCGATAAACTCCGAAACTACTGAACGGATTTCGATAAAATTTTGCAACTGCCTTTAATATGGTCGGACTTCAAAGATAGGATAGTTTATATTCAATATTCAGGTGTTATTAATGTAAAAGGAGCAAAAGTTTCGAAATCTATGTGTATCCTTTTCTAACACCTAGGGACTTCTCTATGTCTATCCTATTCTATCACTTATGGATTTTTCTGAAAATTCTTGGCTTTGACGAGAACAGAATGCACATAGACGCTCTAGAATGATCTGGAATAATCAAATTTAAAGTCGGTTAGCATCCGGAATGCCCACCCAAACGTTAGTAATCCAGA
This sequence comes from Thera britannica, assembly GCA_939531255.2. Taxonomy (NCBI): domain Eukaryota; kingdom Metazoa; phylum Arthropoda; class Insecta; order Lepidoptera; family Geometridae; genus Thera; species Thera britannica. The sequence goes on along the minus strand of OW618042.2, from coordinate 9,143,449 downwards.
ATTATCTAGAATACTCAAATATACCCATGCAAACGGTTCTGAATTCTAGATTTGGACAAAATGTTCTAGAAAATAGTGCTCCTAAACGTTATAGAATGTTCTTTCATCATCATCATCAGTTGATATCAGTCCACTGCTGGACGTAGGTTCACCTTGAGTAACATATACTATATTTATGTGTTTAAAAAATAAATGTCCACCCGTGCGAAGCCGGGACAGGCAGCTAGTATTATATACTTTTCAGGTAGGTACGTAAAAAAAAAACCGAAAATTTATGGGGCGGCATACCTTTTTGGCCCGGGGCGCTAAATCTTTAAATACGCCCCTGAAGAGAATCAGTGAGGAAGCCAAACTAAATAAAACTGTGTGTAGTTATAAAGAAAAGTCTAAATGTGGATATCGTATAACAGGCACCAAAACTACAGAAATACAATTAAGAGGATTTAAGCTATCATTCAAAAACCAGGGATAAATCTATATCTATATCTATTAGAGTTAGCCAGAGAAACTACTGCTCGGTCATTTTGATTTATAATAACGTTTGTCAATGCATCGTCGACTTGCACTGCGAGACCTTATAATCTCTGTAATTAAAAATATTTTCTACTTTCCAGTTCGATTAGCTTTATAAGCGTAGTTTTTTAGTTTTTTTTAACCATAATTTATTTTTAGTTTTTTAGTTTGATTTTTCAATTAAGTAATTATTTGCGAACATGTGATAGTATTGAAATGCCTTAGGAACTATTTCGTAATCTAGTCATTTTGATAGCTGATAATATATTAGGTACTTAAATATAAATGTATTACGCGCGACCCGGTTAACAGGCGAGACTTGTTGCGGCAGCCCTGTGCGTTTCCTACTTGATAAGAGCACCGCCCGCCGCCGGCCGCCGAACGTTCCCGAACTGCGGCCTGACTACTGAATATGCTAGAAGTATAAAATGTAAGTACCGTCAAACACCCTAATTTCGCCTGGTGTACCATAATTCGCCTGATTTTTTTAAATGGTCAGAACATGGACTATAGCATAGATAACGGTTCCTAAACCTACCAATAAGTAGACAATTTTCTTTTATGGCAACATTCTGCAATCGAATTGTAGCAAACTTCAGGTATGAGATGACAGTCACATTTTGAGTAAAGTCGAACAAGGCAAGTTTTATAAGTGGTCTGCAAAACTTCATCTGGAAACCGAAGAAAATAAGAGGTAAGACCAGTAGCACCGTTATTAGTCGAAACTGAATTTTGCCGGCTTTCTAACAATATATTAATTTATAAGCTAAGTTAAGTGGTTGTGACAAAAAATGCATTTGAATAATTAGAGGTAAAATTTCTGACATGTTAGTTCCAAAATTCGCCTGGGTTTAGGGTTGTCACTTGGTTTCCTTACCCGACTGCAAAATTAGAGGGTTATGATTTTGTTGCATGTTGTGATCTAATGACTGAAAAATATTTTTAATTAAAATGGTAGGTGGGTACTAGGTACGCCTTTTTGTTTGCTTGAATGGTGATGGAAAGCTTTTATTTATACCTATTTCAGATAGCGATGCCTAAAAAACACAAAATTACAAAACGGCGGAGCAGACGACCGTATAAAAATAAGTATACCGAAAAACAGTTAGAATTGGCTTTGGAGCAACTGCGTAATAAATCTATGAGTTCCTATGACGCGGAGAAGAAATTCGGAATCCCTCGCAGGACTCTTCTTGATAAGCTTAATAAAAAACATCCAAAAAATCACGGCTGCCCAACCCGCTTATCTGAAGAGGAAGAAGATAGAATAGTCAAGGTAATGATTACCGCTGCCGAGTACGGCAGTCCATTGACTCCTTTAGACTTAAGAATTGTGGTTGGGAAATATGTTGAAGCGAATGGAAAATATGAATTATTCAATAACACGTTGCCAGGTAGAAAATGGATCACGGGATTTTTAAGAAGAAATAAAGAAAAAATAACTATTCGAGCTGCTCAAAATATTAAAAGAAATCGTGCTGAAAAGAGCCCGGAAGAAATGACAGAATATTTTAAAAATTTAGAAGTGTCTTTAGATGGTGTAGCAAATGAAAACATTTTAAATTATGATGAAACGAACCTCACAGATAACCCTGGTTCACAAAAATGTTTTTTTCGGCGAGGTGTTAAATATCCAGAGAGGGTCTTAAATTATACAAAAGGCGCCATTTCGATAATGTTTGCCATAACCGCAGCCGGGGAATGCCTTCCACCTTATGTGGTCTACAAAGCGGAGCACCTATATGAACAATGGCGAATTAATGGACCACCTGGTGCTCGATATAATAGATCGAAGTCTGGGTGGTTTGATTCTACCATATTTGAAGATTGGTTTGCATCAATAATTTTACCTTGGGCTAAAAAGAAGACGGGAACAAAGGTTCTCATAGGAGATAACCTGGCATCCCACATAAACCACAATATAGTGGAACTTTGCGAAACAAACGACATACGTTTTGTATTTTTACCTCCGAACTCAACACATATTACTCAGCCACTAGACGTATGCTACTTTGGCCCGCTTAAAAAACTTTGGAGGGATATTCTTCTCAGATATAAAACGACAAATCCGCGAGAGGCCACCATAAACAAGTCGCACTTCCCCGAATTATTAAAACAACTGATGATACGGCTAAATGACAAGAAATCAAATATCCACAGTGCATTCAAAAGTACTGGGATATACCCAGTAGATAGCTATCAAGTCATAAAAAGATTGCCCGATGCGAAATTACCAGTGAATTATGACATTGACCAAGCTCTCTTAGAATATTTAAGGGAAAGCCGTGCACCGAACCCCCTGAGAAAAGTGCGCAACAAGAAGATCAATGTGATTCCAGGAAAATCAGTAACTAGTGAAGATTTTAAAGAAAACGTCAAGGAAATTAACAAGAAAAATGAAAAGAAAAGCGACAAAAGACCCGCCGTTAAAAAATCACCTCCGATTATATTGATAAGAAAAGTCCCAACACTATTGACCATTTCTCTGAAAACAATAAAGAATGTAATATATCAGCAGAAAGAAAAGAAAACCGAAAAAAGGAAACTGATTATTCTACAGGATGAAATATTACCTCCAAACAAAAAGTACCGAATTTTCCAAAAAGATACAAAAACATTGAATACCATTAAAATTGAGCTACCAACCAAAAAAGAAACAGTACAAAAAATTAAAACTGCTGCACGTGAGGCAAAAGTTGTAAAGAAAAATCCTGGTAAAATAACAAAAAAAACAAAGAAACCTAAGAAAATTAAGATAGAAAGTGATTCAGACTCCAACTCTAACAACGATGAGTTGATCTGCTGTTCAGAGTCAGAAGACGAATCATGGGAAGAATATTGCACACGGCTTAAACGTGAAACAGATGATGCAAATAAAAAAAATGAAAGCTTTGAACAAATTGTGGACGATAATTTTATAACACAAAAAGCGTTAGTAATGGGCAGTTACGTACTGGTTAAATTTCCAACTAAAAAAACTGTTACTTACTATGCGGGATTGGTCATAAATTGTTGTTCATTATCGGGTTGGAAAGTCCGCTTTTTGAGGAAGGACCGAAACACTTTTGTCTGGCCACAGGTCAGTGACGAAGCATATGTTCCTAATGAGGACATATGTGAAGTTCTTCCCACACCAAGTGATATACGTAGAGGAAGACTCGCATTTAAATATGATTTTAAAAATTATAAAGTTATGTGAAACATAACCTACCTACTATTTTAAGATTTTTAAAAGACATTATTGTTTAATTTTGATTTAAAACTTACGTGCCAAAATACTAAAATACTATTATATAACTTATTATAGCTAACTGTGATTCTAAGTTATAAGATTTTTGATACCTTTAAGATTTTTTAGAACATTTAATTGTGATTTTAAAACTTACGCGCTCATTGATGACTTATTAATTTTATAACTAATTGTGATTATAAAAGTTATAAGATTTTTAGAAGACTTAATTGTGATTTTGAACCTTGTCTATGTGAAGACTTATTGTAGGTAACTAATTGTGATTCTAAAAGTTATAAGATTATTTATACCTTTAAGATTTTTAGAAGTAATTATTGTTTAATTGTGATGTTAAACCTTACGTAGGTACTATTTGACAACTGATTTTAAATAACTGTGATTCCAAAAGCTATATAGATAGATAGATTTTTGATGAGGTACCGTTACATTTTTAGAAGACATTATTTTTCATTTGTGATTTTTAAATTTACGTCCAATACCTATTAAGATTTTTAAAAGACTTATATTATAACTAAATGTGATTCTAAAAGTAATAAGATATTTGATAGATACCGTTAAGATTTTTTGAAGACTTTTATTAGAACGTTTTATGTTATAATTATAAAACTACCTATATTTGTTAGATTTATTGAAGAATCTAAATGTGTTTTATAAGCTAAAAAACTAAAGTGACACATAATTGAACAACTTTACTTTTAAAGATAAGGTACTACTTTTATGAATAAAATTTCTTAATTTTTTTTTAATATTTTCAACCATCGTTTCATTTTAAAGACACACTTCAGTAGGATAGGTATACATACTAGGTTTGCTTTACATTCGCGCCAGCGACCGACTACGACGACGTTAGTAGGTGCATATTACAACAAAAAATATTTTTGGCAGCCCTAACCACTACTCGCTTAATGTATGGAGCTAATGTGCGCATTGTTCAAAAGCGTGCCTAAATTCGCCTACCCCATTTTTTGTGAATTAGACTTTGTTTATGAAACATTAGAGTTTAAATTCGTTTAAAGCAAAACTTTTATACTAAACTTCTTTAACAACGCAATTTCCACGTCTTACAGGGACCGAAAAAATGAGGGTAGGCGAATTTAGACACAAGTGCCTAAATTCGCCTGGCATCTTTGCGACCCATTTTAGTATGGAAATAATTAACATTTTATGTCTTTGTTTCTCTTTTTAGATAACCTGATGTAAAAGAAAGTGACTGGTATATTTGATTTTGTTCTAAACTACATATATCTAGAATAGCAAACGAAAATGTGTCAAAAGTAGGCGAATTTAGGGTGATTGACGGTACTTATTCATTTCGGGAAAAGCAAGAAACGAAAATCGAACCGTTTGCACGGGTATATTTAAGAATTCTAAATAATTCTGCGGATGCTAACCGACTACCCATTCTAAATAAATTCAAAGTCTTCGAATTAAATTTGATAATTCCAGATCATTACGGAAGCAGAACATTCTTGAGCGTTTAGGAGCATTCTATTCTTGTCAAAGTCGAGAATTTACAGAAAAATCCAAAAGTCTCTACGTGTTAGAAAAGAATATAAATAGATTTCAAAAGAATTAATTAATCCTGGCGGTCCTAATAAGGGAAACTTATCAAATTAATACATTGTCATCGGTCCTTGAAAGGTGTGCAAAGTTTCAAAATAATCAAACTTCTGGAAGTTGGTGAAAATACCTACATACAACCCAAGCTAATAAGCGAAGCATTATCCGATGTCGTGCTACTATGCAAATATAAATAAATGAAATGTTTCTAAATTTTAACTAAGTACTCAGTTTTATGAATGAACGCGTACCTAATAATATGAAATGACTGCCATTAGAACCATCTAGCGGGTAAAAATAAAAGCTATAAGTATAGAACTTCCGTCGCTAGTGGTCGCCTGCATGTTAATTACGATTTCTGCTGCTGCACTGACTTAGCTTAAAAATTGTGGACTATTTTTGGGTATGAATAGGAATACCTACACAATCATGCAATGTGGAATAGTAATTGCGCGCCATCTAGCGGTAAATATTTGAATTCTAATAGGTGATCTAGGTACCGGATAGCCAGCGTTCACTAGCACGCGTCTTTCGCGAATACTTCGTAATATTTATCTCCGGCAACGCATCTCAAGCCACTTTTATGCAAATCAATGGCGTTAAAAACGAATGCCGCCCGCATGCTTGATTTGAGCGTACACCCAGGCAACATTTGGAGAGATAGGTAGGTAGGTAGGTACTTACCAAATCATCTGCCATTCTATTATAATCTGGAAAACCAGCTGGAAGTGGAGTTACTTCTTGGTCGGTGTCGCTGTGCCCCGACATACTGGCAAGTTCTTCTTCTGCATCTTTATAAGTTGTCAGTGCTGTTCGTTTTACTTTGCACGACAGGACGGGCCATTCAGGCCGAGGTTTTGAGCATTCGTCCCTTGCCATCTTAAAATCGGCTATTTTTCTTGGGTACCGACCTTTCCATTCCCAATGGCTTGGTATGACGAATAGCTTTAATTGTCCCTTCTCTGTTGTCTCAACAATTTTAAAAAGCATTTTGATACTGAAAAGAAACATAATAAAGAGTTACCTACTTACTTACATGTAAGCACAGGAATATAAAATAAATGACGTAAATGGACAATAAGACCTTAAATATACAGAGATAAATCGAATACGAACGCACGCTTCGCAGTTGACGGTCAAGTTTAGACTGAATGCGTGGCGCCACCACCACCGGGCGCCGGCCGCGCCGCGTTGCAACGCTCGCCGGGCGCCCGGCAAGAGATACCAGAGTCAAGTGGTTCAAAGCAGGTAGAAGTTTAACAAAATACAATATACCTTCTTAATTTAATATTGCGACCTTACCCCGTGAAACTTCTATGTTTTGTCAAACTAGTACCTAATACCTATGTTGGTAGGTAGGAGGTACAGAGGTTTTACCAACGTCTATACCGAACCCTAAAATTACATTTAAAAACTCTATGAACGCTGCTCTAATCCAACCCAATTACAGCTAGAACATATTTTTAAACCCTTTTTAATGCTTTTACCAAGCCAAAAGAATTACAAGGAATGTAGCAAATGCCTAAAGTTTTGAATTATGCTCACGCCATTTTGCGTTCTATTATAATAATATTTATAATTTAATTTTATGGTAAATAATGCTTTTAAAACAACTTCAACCTATGGTATTGACTGGCCGGTACAAGATAGGCATCATAATAACGTTAAACTAAAGATTACTTCGTAAGATCATATTTTTTTTAGAATTCCGCATCGTTTTATAGTATTTTTGTAATAAATAGCTCTTTAATTCGAAGGCGCGTGAAATATTTGATGTAAATATACACATACTTTTACTTTCACAGTAAAGTAATGCTCGCCACCTTATTTCACTCATACAGAACAATAAACAAGAGTTTAATTACTTACCCCGCACTTATAATGTTTTGTTGAAAGTTTCACACGCAAAGTCGTCCTTTTTTACACAAGATTCTATAAAATACTAACATAAATTCAAAATAACATCAAAAAATGTTTTTATTTTGCCTTTATAATGGTACAAGCTGTATAAGAGGCGCATTTAAGATACGCGCACTGCTTTAACCTGTTTTCACAGCCCATTAAAATGCGTTTATCATTCCGGTAAACAACCAATATATTGCTGCTAAAGTGCCATTCTAATGCTTAAGTCTGTATAATTTGGGGCCCAAACTAGCATTACAAGAGCTGTACAGCAGTTTATAATGCCAAATTATAGACTTATTATAGCTTTAAGAATATGCAAAAGCTGTTATCCATCCATTATAAAGCTATTTTGTGCTACTTGGGAACCTAATAGAATAGCGGCATTAATATTTGTTGAACAGCCGTCAAAAGTTAATGCAACTACAATTACACCTACTTCCCAGCATTTTTTCAAACAAATATTAATCAAATTTGATTTTCTCTCAGATGTGAGACCATCGACTAAAAAATACCCGACAGGTATTTTCCAATTCTCATTAACACAAACAAGCATCATTACAAATGCTTGTGTAGCAATCTTGTCTTCGTTTAAGTCTCCAGTACCGTAGTTTACTAAACCCAAAGTTTTTTACTGTTCCAAACAGTTTGTTGCCGGATAGCCATTTCATCCACGACTAGTGTACATTATATTTTTTTTCTGAATTATTTTTTTTTATTTTAAGAACCTGGAATGCTTCTGCGGTAAATCCAGGCTCTGCATCTAAGTTTTCGTACCATTTAGTAAGTGTCCGAGGATGTGGCAAGGCGTCTTCAAAAACTTTTCTCACGTATTTGTATCCCGCCGGGGAGTAAAAATTTAGCGATAAAGCAAATTTTCTTATAGCTGGGCTAAATTTTATTCTAATGTTCTTGTGCAATACAAAAAAAGCACTTTTCTTTCCGTGCAAAAAACATTTGCAGTTGTATTTGTGCATTATATTTTTGTACCACAACTCCATCTTTAACGTATTTTTCAATATTTCTATTATATACTGGACACTTTATTTCTAATATGCATTCTTCGGCAATGCCGTCTGGAGAAGCGCCTAGAACTGGGTAATCTTTAGAAAGAATAAGACCAACTCTTCTGAATTTAATATTTTTGATCTTAGATACTTCTTTCATGACAGATTCTTCCAACAGTTTACCTGCAAGTTAAAAGATAAATTAATCGAAAGCTATTAACTTAACGCATGTATGAAATGAAATGTTTTTTTTTTTTATATTATAATTTTATTCACATAAAATGTAGGTACTACAAACCTCTTTTGAACGTCTCTTTAAACTTATAGGCACCTAAGATTGTTTCGACTAAAACCCCATCGGGTGTACTACATTTAGCGGATTCGTACGCTTTTGATGCCGTAATACGAGCATATCTCATTTCATGCCACAATTTGGAGTCTGCTTGTGTTCTTGTAGCATTTTCGATCGCATCGCATTGCTGGGAACGTATATTTTCTTTGCAAAAAAAAATAAATCTGTCTGCATCCTTAACACTGCTTTCTTTTCTAAATTGAATCACAAGATAGTGTATTGAAACTTTATTCTACATCTGCAGTTGGACGAAAGTAGGTCATAATCTGAAAATCTATACCCAGCTCCATTGATTTTTTTATTACTGACTGTAGAAAAAGTTCGTTGGGTGTGTCATTAGGCGTCAAAGGAACGGGTTCGGTCTGTTGAGGAACGGGGCTGCCTCGTATTTCTCATATCTTTGGCTTTAATAAATTTTAGCTGCGATCCAACCTGCGACAGTTTTGGTTTCATCCAATAACACGCTACTTATGTACAAGCGGGCTCCTCACTACGTCTATGTAACCACATAACCAACGCCATTGTATGCTTGCATCCTCCTTTGCTTGCTGCACAACCTTCACATTCCAGATTTTCAATTTTATTCGTAACTTCATCACAAACAAATGTACAATGATATGCTGTAGCTCGAACTTTGTGTTCAGGTGTTACCCTTGCTTTTACCGTGCACTGCGGGTGTAGTCTTTTCACCTGAACATACCCTACTGCATTATATCCATAACTATCGCGTCCAGCTCTGTAAAAAGAAAACTTCAGTAAAACGCTTCAGGAGCCGTGTTTTTGAAAATTCGAATCGGAGTCGAGCGTTACAAATATAGAGCCCCAGATTTATGATGGGTATTATTTTTTATCGATAACCCACATTAATCGGACAGCACTAATAGACAAGTAGTAACTGACACTGACTAAACTATGACTGTGCCTATGCATTAAATATCAATAGGTATAACCTTATCCCAGACTAAACCAGGATTTATGATGTCCTACTTACGTGAATTTCATTGCCATAAGTCAATTATATATTATTAGAAACTCCAGTATTATAAAACCAAAACTTATACTTTTTAAATCTCAAACATGCATTAAGTATCATTGGTCTCAAATGATATAAAGGCCCTAAGGTAGGTCCCTACTTTACCTAGATCCCTTCTTACTTTTATAATATTATTAACCGTATACAAACAACGTACTGCAGAGGTAACTACTTAGGTGAATATCTAGTTATATAGGTAATATATATGTAGGTACACTTACCTTACAAGTTTTTGCCCTTGGATTTCTGCACTAATAATTATACTTAGCATGGTTTGTGAAATAATCCGCAACCATAAGTAAATCGACTTTCGGAAGATTATTTGATTGGCCACGTAAAAATTCTGGTTCCATGTTGGGAGGTTGGTTGGTATACCAAATAAAAAAAAAAACAAATGTATCTAAATGAACGAAAATAAGATAACAGAGCGCGTGTCAATAACATACTGTCGCTACGCTAAGCTAAAGTCCGTGCGCCCCGCCACCGCGCCGGCCGGCCGCCCGTCTCACAATCACAATACAACCGGCGACGTGACGTCACAGCCATTACTCGGCGGGCGCAATCAGTTTTCGCGCGTTCCCATATTGATTTGCTTAAAAATAATTCAATTTTTGAGATATCAACACAATTTTTTCACAGTTTGTCTTATTATTGCTTTAAGTTTATGTTACGGCTAAAAAAAGGAGATAAATTTGGATTTACATCTTCCTCATTACCACAAGTTAAGAGAAAATAAAAAATAAAATGTTTTTTTTGAAACGGGAGCAATCAATGCAGCTACGGTGGTTTTTCATGGTGTTGAAGTCAATGAATGCAATATACATTTTCAAAAGAATGTCGTTAAAAAAGCAACATCATTGAATCTTATGGATCATGAAGACACCGCAAAACATATCAAGCTGTGTCTGAGCTTGGTGTTTCTGCCAAAAAAAGGTATTGAAGATGGATGTCTTTATATAATGGAAAATAGGTATGTTTTCCTCATCTCTTTAGTGCAGGTAACATAATAATATGAAAGAAGCTAACATAATGATATTTTTTTAGTTTTGATGAAGAAGCCGTGACACAGTTTAATGACTATTTTGTTACCAGTTTCCGAATACAGTATATTTTCTTAGTAATAAATTGTCGATTTAATATTTTATACTACTGGCAACACAGTAACAGTTCTTTTCTAAAGATGGCGTCGCAAGAATAACGTCTTTGTCGTGTTCTGACTTGAAATAAAAAAAGCAGCCAAGTGCGAGTCGGACTCGCCCATGAAGGGTTCCGTAGCACGACGAACTACAAAAACCTTTATATTATGTTACTTAATGTAACATAATAAGGTTCTTGTAGTTCGTCGAAAGGTAAATTGCGGTTTACGGTTTATGACGTATAAAAAAAAAACTACTGACTAGATTTCGTTCAAACCAAAAATCGTTGGAAGTTTGCATAGTAATGTACAACATATATTTTTTTTAGTTTTATCATTCTCTTACTTTAGAAGTTAGAGGGGGGGGACCAACTTTTTTCCACTTTGGAAGTGTCTCTCGCGCAAACTATTCAGTTTAGAAAAAAACGATATTAGAAACCTCAACATCATTTTTGAAGACCTATTCATAGATACCCCACACGTATGGGTTCAATGAAAAAAAAATTTTTGAGTTTCAGTTTCAAGTATGGGGACCCCCGAAATTTATAGTTTTTTTTTTATTTTTATGTAAAAAACTTAATGCGGTTCACAGAATACATCTACTCGCCAAGTTTCATCAGTCTAGCTCTTACGGTTTCGGAGAAAAATGGCTGTGACATACGGACGGACGGACAGACAGACAGACAGACAGACAGACAGACAGACAGACAGACATGACGAATCTATAAGGGTTCCGTTTTTGCCATTTGGCTACGGAACCCTAAAAACGAACGATATTCAGTGTTTTTGCTAAGGTAAGAGCTTTACTAATCTCAATATATTTTGTAAATCCTTTGAATACTGTTTAATTCGATTATTTAGTCATTAAGCTTTCTTTTTTAATCATGATTATTGATATTTAGGGCCATTATCTATATATTTTTTCGGTGCCAACTAATGGTACACATAATATTAATCAAACCTTTTTATTGGCATATGTGCCAATATTAGGTTACTAAGATAAATTTATTCTGAAGACAAAATATACCTTATGTCTATGTGTTTTCGATTGAGATTTAAAATAAATGCAAGTCGTAAGCTAAAAACATATTTTTCCAAATGTTGGCCCAGTGCCAATTGTACGAAAAACCATTTATTAGCAGCAGTGTCAATAATTAATGTTTGCGGTGTCAATAACAATTTAGCCGCCAACTATTTTTAACGGATTTAGAGCGACAGGGTATATAAAGGATAATATTAAGTGACTTTATCCATGGAATGAAGATTCAGTAGACTACAGTAAATGTATCGGACAAAAAGACAAGACAACTAGCAAGCCATCTCACGTCATTCGAGAAAAAGAGAGATTACTCAGTAAAGAAGACTTTGTTAAATTGGCAGGCAAAAATAATATCGATTGCTTAGAAAAAAGAAAAGAATTAACATCAGAAGAGTCCATTGAATTAATAAAAAGAATCTGGCATTTCTTCGCCACACCATCAAATTATTGTAAACAGGATAATCAAAACATAGAACCAGAAATTATAAACGAAGCTGAAGACTTCAATCATGTTGATATCGAAAATATGCAAATATTAATTGTTGATGGTCCAAGTAATATAATCGAACCAGAAAAAGAAATCGTTTTTGAATAACTCGTAGAATGCTCAAATGAACAGAACTTGACAAATGATGATTTATCCCAGGAACCTCATTTTGAAGTAATAAACCACAGTTTTCAAATACATAGCATTCCTGAAGACCAAAATAAAGATATACAAGTTATTTCAGATCAGTATATTCCATCTCACACAGCTCCAATTACCATTAATCATCTTACACCCGTTAAGCTTGATGACATATTAATACTACCTAAAACACCAATAAGAAAAGGAGTTAAAAACTGCGTTAAAAACCCTTTTGTACTAACTTCAGCACAATGGAAAGCACAAGAAAGTGAAAAAATTTGAATAAAAGAAGAGAAAGCAGAAGGAATAAAGAAAAGAAAGGGAGCGAAAGAAAAAAGAAAAACGACCGGCGCCAAAGAATCAAACCAAAAACAAAAGAAGCCTAATGACGAAATAGCAAAGATCTTTATTTACCGAGAAATTTTATAAATTTAATGATGAAGATAAAAAAAATCTTTCAGAAAATAAAGAAAATGACCAGGAAATAATTGATATAGACAGAATCCATACAGCAGGTAGTAGTCGTAATAGAACATACACCACTGCTGAAATAGAAAGAATGCTGACTGATTTAGAACCTGACCTTATAAATAAATTACCGCTAGAAATCAAAAATAAAATAACTCCAAAAAATATAAGATATACTTTAAAAAAATATTTCTTGAGCTCTAAACTCCCGTCGTAAAATGGAGCATCCTCTGTAGTGCAGGCGCACGCACACTCTCACAAAAACTAGTCGCTGCGCTGCACATTGTGCAGCGCAGCGACGCGAGCCTCTTGACTAAATATTATTGCGAAGTGCAATCATGTGTAAAAGAAGATATCTTAAAGGCACAAGCAGTGTGTATTACAACAGATGGATGGACTTCTATGAATAATGATTCATTTATTGCGGTCACAGCCCATTTTATTGATGACTAAACAATTTTGAAAAAATATCTTTTAGACTGTGTGCAATATTCAGGTAATCACACGGCCAGTAATTTGACTTCTTTTTTGAAATCTGTTTTCCAAGAATGGAATATAGAAGATAAAATTGTAGCTATCGTCAGCGACCACGCCGCGAACATATTAGCAGCTGTAAGAAATGGAAATTGGCAATCAATTGGCTGTTTTGCCCATAAGATAAATCTTATATTGCAGGATGCCCTGGGCACTAAATCTTCAGAGCCTATTCCCAACACAATTGGCCAAACTATATCTAAAGTGAAAAGTATAGTGCAATATTTTAAGAAAAGTGCTCAAGCAAAGGCCAAATATATAGAAATGGCAAAAAATATGGGTACACCAGAACTTAAATTAAAACAAGACACACCTACCAGGTGGAATAGTACGTATGAAATGCTAGATAGAGTTCTCAAAGTAAAGGAATGCCTAATTTCTACTTTGGCAATAATTAGACCTGACTTATCACTATCTCTGCACGATTGGGCAATAATAGAATGCGCAGTACCTATTTTAAAAAAATTCTATGAGGTGACCACAGAGGTATGTGGGGAAAAATATGTCACTCTGTCCAAAGCGCCATTATACTACAGAATAATGATAGACCATACTAATAAACAAGAGGCAACGTTACTAGAAAATACTCGTACTATACCCATAGAAATTGTACAATTAATCGATAATTTAAAAGAAGGGCTTATTGGACGATTCCAAGGTCTGGAAACAGATATGATAATATCCGAGGCAACGGTTTTGGATCCACGATTCAAAAAGAAGGGGTTTAAGTTCCCACTTATATCAGTTTTCATTAGTACCTAAAACTGTTTTCACAGGAGACGAGCCAGATCCATTTCAATTCAACACATTGTCACATCGAACCGGCTTCTAGGACAAAATCTTCCAATTCATCACAATTTTTTTTTTGTCATCGATGTACGTAGTTACTTATTAAATTTTTATGTTATTTCTACGACATTGTGATTGATTGTGACGTGTTTCACTTTACATTTTTTATAATTTCAGATTAACTGATAAAAATAATGGGAACAGACAAGCAAGATTATCAACACATTTTGAAAGTGAGACTCATACAGCAACTGACAATGTATTGGAACATGATGGATCAGTGGTTTCACCAATTCACAATATTCAATGTTTAAATTTGTAAGTAAAACATAAAAAGTTATTTCTACGCCTGCTATTCAGATTCAAGTTTGTAAAAAATAACTATCGTCTTAATTTTTAGGGATATCACATCATATCATCCCAGAAAACTGGAAAAAACAACTAATCTTTAAACTAAAATATACAACCCAGAATCTGCTCTAGGACAAATTGTGAAATCTGAAATGCTATTTACATCGACATCTGGCCCATTTCGAAGTTGGATTAGTCAAACCAAAACGACGAATTGTAATAGCTTATATATTTTTTAACATTGTATATACCTAGCTGTTTACAACCTGCATGATTAGACCATATCGCTCCGCTTCTACTGTATTGCAACACCCTTACAGGGTAAATTATGTATTGATTCAAAAACTAGTCTTAAGAGCTGACACTGTTAAATTTACATACATAATAAGGCAATAAATATATACTGAATATACTGAATACTGAATCCTAGAGTAATATTCATGGATTTAGAAGAAAATTATGACCCTGTATTTGACGTATTTGAAAATTCAGCGCCAATAAATTCTGGAATCAATATAGGAGAACATGCTGAAAAGTCTAAAATAGAAGAGAAAGAGAATGTGATGCCTTATTCTTCTAAACTGTCAACAAGAGACGCTGATACTTCTCAGCAGTCTATTCATTATCAAAGCAGACCACGCGGACGTGTAAGAACACGTGGTGGTAGTCTCTTTCTGCTTCTACTTCTAATATAAAAACTTCAAACGTTCAAGAAACATTGATTCGAAATATCGACACTTCAGAGGATTGAAAACCACGAAATTACCAGAAAATACCACGCGGACGTATAAAAACACGTGGTGGTAAGTCTCTATTACTGCGGCTACACATACCGCGATAACACGAAGATTTGCGTTGTCGCGACACGTCTGGCCAAGAATTCGTCCTATCGCGAATCATCTTCGCGAATACGAAAGCCCTTCGCGCCGCTGTCGGTAAAATGCGGCACATCAAAGGGTTTTGTCGCGACAAAGTTCGTGCGGTTGGCTACACTTCGGCGAAGTGTAGCCAACCGCACTTCGTCAGATGAAGTGAGTCCGATGACTACTTCTCCGTCAAGTCAACGAAGCGACACCGCGCGCGAAAGTTGTCTGCGAGACGCCAAGCGGTTTACACGTGCGTGGTGTTCAACAAACTTTTTAACATGAACTGGAGTAACGAAAGAACTTTGGAGTTTATTAAAAATTACGAATCGAAATCAGTTTAATGGAACCCGCATGATCCAAACCATAAGAAAAAACATCTGATTTACGACGCTTGGGTGAGGATAAAAGCTAATTTAAGCTGGCCTGTTACGGTTGAGGAATTGAAATCCAAAATGAAATCGCTAATGGCTTACTACAGATCCCACTTAAATAAATATAAAAAATATTTAAAGTCTGGAGCTGGAAAGGAAGATGTTTATCAAACTAGCTGGTTCGCCTTTTCGGCAATGAATGCTTTTCTTGCTCCTGTGTATGAGTGTCAGGCTACTATATCCACTGCGCAGGTAAGTAAATAAAACATGCTTTTGCTTATTTATATGTTTATTATGAATTGTAACGAGTTGCGAAATATTCAGCAAATTGGTCCCTTATTTGCATTGGCATAAGAGCACTTCGCCTAGCGACTGCCGAGAGTGATCGCAAAGCACCATCTGCTTGTTGTTCCTGTCTCCACGTGCCTAGAACTACTTCTCCGTTTGAAAATGAGTCCATAAAGCCAGGTGGTGTGTAGAAATTGTTTGATGTTCTACTATTCCTCAAGAAATTGTGCAGTAATATGCATGCCATCACAACATTCGATGCACGATGTGGTTGAAGGGAGATTGGTTTCCGTAGTAGGTACACGAAATACAGTTGTCATTACACCAAATACGTTTTCAACTATAATCCGAGCTCTTGATAATTGCCTGTTAAAATTTATTTTAACACTTCCTTCTTGGTGATCACCAGGATATGGTTTCATAATATTTGTGTGCAGTGGGAAGGCATTATCTGCCACAAACACATAGGGCATGGCATGGTTACTAAAATCGGGGAGTGTTGAATGATTTGGTAAATTAAGAGTATTATTTGCAAGAGCCCGGAATAATGAACTATTTCGGAAGAAGCCTCCGTCACTAATTCTGCCTCGGCAACCGACATCTGCAAACATGAAGCGATAATTTCTGTCTACTAAAGCCAAGAGGACAATACTATAAGTATGTTTGTAGTTAAAGTATTCACTGCCGCTGTTTATTGGTGATAAAGTAACTACATGTTTCCCATCCATAGCACTTAAGCAATGCGGAAATGTGTCATGGAACTCTGTTTCTTTTTCCAACCACTCTTGGTCATTAGCAGGCATCTGTAATGTAATTTCTTTTTTCTTTTCTTTTTCTTTTTTTCAGATAAGTGAAACGGAGACACAGGACACTATAGATGAGAATAGTGCAACAGAGGAAAGGACATCGTCAACGTCAAGCATGGGAAAAAAACCAAAGAGGGACAGTTTACCTCCCGAAATCATAGAAGCGAAACAACAAATGCAAGCAGCTTTCGAAAACATTAAAACTAGCTTGAATGATGAATATAAAATATTCGGAAAATTAATTGCAAATAAAATAAGAAAACTAAATGTATCCACCTCGTAGTCAAAAATAAGTACATATTTTTAGACGTGACTGTACTAGGTGGGCTCTAGCAATATTGCGTTTCTAGAGGAAACAAACCTACACTACAATACTATACAGGTGTCCATTAAATAATGGATAACCTCCTAAACACAGATAGGTCACCTTAAGCTGGTCCAGAAAATCGATATTAAGGATAAGTAAAAGTTTCTTGCTTTTCGAGATTTCACATTTTTATACTACGGCACCGAAAAATTTAAACGTTGAAGTGTGAAAATCTCGAAAGCCAAGAAACTTTTACTAACCCTTAATGTTGATTTTCTGGACCAGTCTAAGGTGACCTATCTGTTTTTAGGAGGTTATCCATTATGTAATGGACACCCTGTATAAGTTATATAGATGCATTAATATTATAGTGTTAAAGATGATTTTAAACCATTTTCTTTTATTGTGCTTTGTTATTCTGCCATGAAACACTCCCTTCTTCAAAGGTAACATAATTCATTGCGCCAGGAACCTTCTACTAGAGTATTCTCAGCATTAACATCTTCATAATCCATCATTCCAGGTGGGTTATATCTAGTACGCGAATGCGAATAACGACGTAAAAACTTGTGGAGATATGCACAGGAGCCCAATCGCGCTAAAAAATATGAGTTGGATTGTAATTGAACTACGGTTGAACTACAATTTTTTCGACACATCGTATCGCGATAATGATTTGACAGACGATTGAGACGCAACCCGATTGAAGTCGGAACGCAACCGCTGTCAAAATGCAAAGTTGATGCGGCGGTACTTTTTTTGGATTGTTGTTTAACTTTTCGTGGTATTTTAAGTGTTTTTGTGTGTAAAATTGCACCCATTTTGAAGAAAAATGATCTACTTAGATTTTTTGGATAGAGCTCATGAAGTGGACGTCGCGTCAGCACGGACTCGAGCAAAACGACAAAATTTAACAGACCGCCGCTTGTGGGCTGATAGGGCTCCTAATATTTGATAAATTTAAAAAGACTAAGTATCTTTATTATTATGCTAATAAAACCATTATTAAAATTTAATGTTTACGTTTATTCTTTTTTATTTACTTACTAATTAAATTTAAATTAATAAAAATCGTTCTTCAGTCTCCCATCTGTTGTCTGCAAAACTGAAACCAAAAAAGCAATTTATTTAATCATGATCATACATCGCTCATTTATTTAGTACAACACTAACATTGTATTTTAGGAATATATTGTATTTTAAAAAAATATTTACACATTTTTTTAAATGCTTGGCATAGTCATGCACCTGAAAGATACCTTGTATAACCTAAAAACAACATCCAACCAAAGTAAAATAGGGCATAGTATATTTAAAAACACTTGCAATTTAACTCAGCAACAAAATACATCATTTTACTACTTAGTAACTTAATTTTAATAAATATATGTTTTATTAGAAAGAAAATACAATCGTGTTCAAAGGTAACCTTGGTGGATTGGATAAATAATTGCCTTTTGACTAAATCTGTCAATACTCTCAGCAACCAGCTTGGCTGCTTCAGCCACTTTTAGCGATGCCTCTGCCCGCATTTCTTCTAGGTATTCTTAGCAGCATTGTGCGAGACTCATCCAACCAATTTAGAGCGGACCTTACATTTATGATCATTCCACACCTGAAAATATAATAATTTAACAAAATATTTGCATTGTACCTATTATACTCTAACTGTCCCAATACTTCTTTTTGACACTATAAGGTTGACTGGGAAAGATCTATTTTTAAGTGCGGTTTTGTAAACAATATTGTTTCCTTGAACAGTTTTTTTGTTTATGAATAATATGAATAATGCATGTGCATAATACATATAATAAAGTTTATACAACTTCATGAACTAAAACTGAGTTTATCCATACTTTTCAATTTATTAGTGTAGAAAGTAGTAAGAATAAATACAAACCTTTGACCATTTTTTGCCAGTTCTTGCTGGCCCCTCTGCGTATAAAATCTCGGCGCACTCATTCCAAAGTCGCTCAGCGACACTACGAGCTTTTTTGGACCTTACTCATCCTAGAGCAAGGTCCCGATGACTTTCCAGGAACTCGACCATCAGCTCGAGCTGTCGTACTGTTATTGTTTTGCGACGTTCTTCCATTTTCTGTAAGTTATTTAGCAGTCACGGACACAATAATCCAAAATGAAATTGCAAGTCAAAACGTAATAGGAGTTTATGAGTTTAGCACTCACCAAAGGCACAACACAACTATTTCGACACAAGGGTTTCAATCCACTTGATGCAACCAGCAACCACTTCAACATTTTAAACTCGCAGGGACAGGGAATGTTTGTTTTTATCATGGTTTTAGCTTCACTATACAGGGTTATTCATTATTAGCTGCAAATACTCAGGAATTAGGTTCAACAAATAAAATAAAAAATATTTATGAAATGATTTTTTTTAAGTTTTGTTATGAAAATCCCGAGAAAATCGATATAGGAATCATTAGCGCCTGACCTATTTTGACCTTTGATCCGCGCCCGCGCGCCGTGAGTGACACTCTGCGTTTAGTCACCACCTGGGTGGGTCATCGTCCTGTTCTCCGTGGCAATCATTATGCAATAGCCGTAAAGAAATGAATAAAAATAAAATTTTGATACAAAAACTTGAAAAAATTTTTGATCAAATTTAAAAAAAATAATTTCATACATATTTTTTATTCTATTTGTTGAACCTAATTCCTGAGTATTTGCAGTTAATAATGAATAACCCTGTATAACAAGACGTGCTGTCATTGAAAAAAGTTCACGAGAAACGAGAAATAACAACAAAGCAAACAAGCTGCCCTGTCTCTTTCACTCTTCTTTAAATTCTCATATTGGCATCCTGCTCGTAGATCAATCATTCAATCTTTAGTGTTTCCGAACGGAATTCCTAGAACGTTTGCAATCCAACTTCGTTTGCGGTTCAACTGTCGTCTAAAAATTAGCGCGATACCAATTTCGTCCAAAGTTGGATTGTAATTAGAATAAGATTTGAATTGAACCTCAGCTGTCCGTTCAAGTTTTGTGCCCTGACTGCCTATCACGGATATGTCGCTTCGGTTCTGAGGTATGGCCTGGTACTGTGGGGCAATTCCACGGATATCAATACCCACTTAATGACAATAAAAGTTTTTAACAAAATCCCTAAAGCTATCAGGGAACTGCCTTACAATAAGTTTAGAGCAAAACTGTATTCATGGTTAGTGGATAAGTGTTTTTATAGGGTAAATGATTTATTTATTAATTGAATTCAATACAATCTCTTATTATTTATGTTAATTTGACATTTAATTTTAGTTGTTATTATAATATACCTATCATATTGTATTAAATAGTTTAGTTTATTTTTTTATGTACTTTTTTGGGGAGCGGCGGGACATTCCGTACAGCGGACGATACCGTACATTGTATTTGACAGGGACCGAATCATGATAAATTAGGTCTATCCTTGTCTAACGGTCGCCACGCGGCACTGCTGCATTCTCCCCTCCCGCCCGCTCCAGTGACTCGTCAGGTTCCGCGTGTGAATCATGTGTCACGTCACGTTTTCGCGCCAATTTTTATAAAAACTGCCGTAAAAGATTTACGCTGTAAGTACTATATTTTTTTATTGAATTGTGTTATTTGTTTATGTAAGTTGTACGATATTGATTTTGGATTCGATTGATTGTAATTTTTCATTGAAATCACTAATAATTTTCGTTTGTCAAAACATTTCTCCCAAAATGGCGACTTCGGGTGAGTTCGTACATTTTGTACGGTATCACCCGCAAGTACGGTATCACCCGCAGGTCTTGATTCGATTTAGTTATTTACTGTTCTATCTTTATTTTCAGATGCCTCGAGGAAAGAAGCTTACCTGGTCTCCCCGCAAAATGAGACTCGCTATAGAAGAGGTAAAGGCAGGCTCCAAATTACGTATAACAGCAGATAAATTTGGAGTACCAGTAATGACCCTCCACGATCACGTAAAAAAAAGTCCTGAATATAAGCCCAGACTAGGGGGCAAGCCTGTTTTTACTACCGAGCAAGAAGTAGAGATCCGGGATGAGCTGATCAAGTTGTCTAAAATGTTTTAATGGGTTAACACCGCAAGCATTACGAAGAGGTGTTTATGAGTATGCTGAAAGAAATAAAATTAAGCACCCATTTAACAGAGAAAAGGAAGAAGCCGGAAAGGATTGGTTTTATGGTTTCCTAAAACGCAACCCAGAAATCAGCGTCCGAGTACCTGAAGCTACCAGCGTAAGCAGGATCACTGCTTTCAATCAAACGGAAATGGAGTTATTTTTCAAGAACTAAATTCACTTACTTGAAAATCATACCATACTCTACTTTTTTTCAATTGAAAACGAAGAAGAATCTTTATGTTAATATTTGTTTAATTTTTTTTGTAGGATATTTATTTTAATTGTGTTTTTTAGTGGACATAATATTCGCCTTTTGTGTTTTATGATAATCACTTGATAAGTAGATCTTTATTCATTTAATTTATGTTTGTGTTTTTTAGATGGTCTTACACATGCTTAGGCTGAGTTAAAAAGTTATTGGGCGCAATGGGTTAGCCTGGTTATTCAAGATGGAGTATTGTGCCGCAAATGGGAAAATAATCGAGGAGACCACTGTCATCTACAAATAGTTGTTCCTAAATCAAAGGTGCCTGACGTTCTGCAACTTTATCATGCAGGAAGTTCAGGGGGTCATATGGGAGTGAAAAGAACTTTGCTTAAAATACGAGAACGATTTTATTGGATCTATTGCAGAGATGACGTAGAAGACTGGTGTCGGAAATGCACGAGTTGTGCAGCTGTGAAAGGACCTCACACACGCAGTAGAGGAGCGCTCAAATTATACAACGTTGGAGCACCCTGGGAGCGCATAGCACTGGACGTCGCTGGGCCATTCCCTGTGAGCGAGAATGGGAACAAGTAGTTCCTAGTCGTCATGGATTATTTCACCAAATGGCCAGAAGTTTTCGCTATTCCAAACCAAGAAGCAACGACAGTAGCAGATAAATTAGTCCATGAGGTCTTTTGTCGGTTTGGAGTACCTTTGGAAATCCACAGCGATCAAGGAAGAAATTTCGAGTCTCAAGTTTTCCAAGAGACATGCCGAGTAATGGGTACTCATAAAACGAGAACTACTGCATATCACCCACAGTCTGACGGAATGGTCGAAAGATTCAATCAAACGTTGGAAAGATATCTGGCAAAAGTGTGGTGGCGAACCGACAGAATGATTGGGATAAGCATATCCAGCCATTTTTGTTGTCATATCGAAGTGCGGTGCATGAGAGCACAACAGTCACTCCCGCCTTTGCGAACTTCGGATGGGAACTACGATTGCCTGCAGATTTGATCACTGGCATTCCACCAGACTCTCCGCGCGCCATAAAGGCCGGGTGACACGAGGCTAGTAAATCAAGCTAGTGAGCCAAGCTAGTGCTGCCAAGCTAGTAAGCTAGTGACTAGCTTCGTGTAGACGGAACTAGCTTCGTTTACAAGCTAGTAAGCTAGTGTGGAAGCTAGCAAGCTAGTGCCTCAAGCCAGGATAGTTTAATAGCTTGGGGTTCTATTTTTCAAGCTAGTTTTACTATCCTGGCTTCGTTACTAGCTTCGTGTCAACCGCGAAGCTAGCGAACCTAAGCTAGTGTGCAGTCGGAGAGCGTGGTGAGAGTGCGTGCAATTTGTTAAAATGCCGAAATTAGCGGACGAAATTAATTTAAAATTCGTTCAATTGTACAGAGAAGAGGAATGTTTGTGGAATGCAAGTATTCCATCTTACAAGGACAAGCAAATGCGAGACTCGTCACTAGAAAAAATACGCGACATACTAAATAAAGATGGAATAGAAATGTCGATAAAAGAGATTAAAAATAAAATTAAAAATCTAAGAGCTACATATTGTCAAGAATTAACAAAGATAGAAAAATCTGAGAGGTCTGGAGCAGGAACTGCAGAAGTCTATAAGCCAAAAATTATTTGGTTTGAGGAAATGCATAATTTCATAAAAAAGGTGCCAATGATGAGAAAAACTTCGGTAAGTTATTTTAATATTATTTACTCTTTACAATTCGTCGGCATTTTTAATTTTTCTTGTAGTTTTGTCTGAATTAACGAATTATTCTTGCTTGCCATGGTACTGCTCCATCATTGTTGAAATATCTCTTAAATTTCTCCCTTTTTTCGATAGCTGACAGAGAAGAGTGGTTACTTCCCTGTCGACTGATACTGGGTAAACATAAATTTTCCATTCTCCATGAACCGGGAATAATGTTTCCCGCTTCAATGTCTTCTTGGTCGACATCACTACTAATGCAATAAGTGCTTTTTTGCTCTTTTCGTAACCAATTATGCAGAGCACATGATGCTAGTACAATTTTGTCTACTGTTTTTACGTCAACTGCGATTGGTCTTTGATAAACACGAAATCGGCTTGCCAATATGCCAAAGGCATTTTCTACAGTTCTTCTGGCTCTACTTAGCCGGTAGTTGTATACTTTTTCTTCATGTGTTAAATTGTCACCTGGGTACGGTTTCATAATATACGATTTTAATGGGAATGCAGCATCCGCCAAAATTACTCCGCCTTGTGGTAAAAGGTTATTTTCTAGTTGATTACATATGGAGCAATTCCTAAAAACACTTCCATCAGATGCCATTCCACAGGCGCCGACGTCAATATAAATGAAATTATAATCGTAATCAACAATAGCCATAAGAACAATACTGAATGTTTTTTTGTAATTATAAAACAAACTTCCACTGTTAAAGATAAAACTTCTAAATTTATTTCCCCCGGAAGTAACATTCCGCAATTTAAGAAACGGAAGGTTTCGCAAGTGAGTTCATTGATAAATGAAATTAAGGTGATTAAGGAGGATTTAAACAGTTCACGAGATTTTCAGGAACCAGAGCTGGATGAACATGAGATATTTGCAAAATATGTAGCAAGTCAGTTGAAAAAGCTTTCACCCGGACAGGCCATTTTAGCTAGGGATCAGATCAACGCAACACTATCCCGCTGTCGGATGTATGATTTAAACTTCGGAAATACTACATTTTCGTACCAGTCACCTATCAATTCTTCAGACTCCAATATGTCAACCACATTTTCTTACAATAGTTCTGCAGCAAGTCCACTCTACACTAATCCACCATCACAACTACAACAGACTGAGCAACGTGATGAACCCATCATCCATCCGCCACCACAGCAAGAGTTGGAGCAAGATGAAGATCCCATCTATCAAGCATTTCAAAATGCTTGATACATTTCTCGCCATTTATGTAGCGTAAACGTACATTTTGTCGTCATTTATGATTTCTCATTTATGATTTCTCATTTTGTAATTTAGAATTTAATCTCGCCATTTATGTAAGCGTAAAAGTACCTACTTTAATTTGAAATAAATAAAATTCTACATACCTGTATATCTTTCTTTAATGCCTTATAAATTTCACTGCAAACTTCTGGTATGAATCTAGATATAGTAGATCTTGAAACACGATACATGTGACTTAACTTCCTGTAATTGACACCAGATGATAGAAAATCTAGAGTTATTTCCAATTTTATTTTAGCCGGTATGGCTTCTCTCATATTAGTATTTAATTTTTGTATTTGTGGTCCCACTAGATTCAGTAAATTGACAAAAATATTAGGTGTCATTCGCAAAATACTCTTGAATTCGCCGGAATCCTCAGATCGCAGTTCTTTTAAAAGTAATGCAGATGCTCCATGACTATGTCTTCTTAAGATCCAGGGTCTTGTCCAAGTACGCTTTTCTTCTAGCAGAGCTAATATTTCATCTAGCGCATGTTGACACAACTTCCGAATTAACTTTCTTAGTAGAATTGCTTTTCTCTTACGCACACTGTTCATTTTTACGTATACGTGTTATCAGGTTAAGCACAACTCACTACTGACTTGACTAGCTTGAAATTTCCTAGCTTCGTGTAGACAGCACTAGCTTGGTTACAATCCAGGCTAGTAGGTAAGCTAGAAACCAAGCTAGTGACCCCTTACTAGCTTACTATCCTAGCTTCAAAATACTAGCCTCGTGTCACCCGGCCTTAACGGATTATGCAAGTGATCTACGCCATAAAATGAACGACATATATGAAAATGTCAGTCAATCCAGCCAGCAAATGTCTGAAAGAATGAAAACCCGCTATGACCGAAACTTGAACAATCAGGGATTTGATGAGGGTTCATTGGTGTGGCTGCACAATCCAGTCCCCAGTAAGGGGAAGTCTCCCAAATTACAAGCAAAATGGGACGGACCATACCGTGTGGTAACCAGGATGAACGATGTCACGTACAGAATCAAGAAGGGTTTGCGAGGCAAATGTAAAATTGTTCATGTTGATCGATTGGCGCGATATTATGGGTCCAATGATGCCCGGGACGAGCATGTTTTAGGAGGGGATAGTGTTGCGTAGTGGCCTAACGCCTAGCGCCATCTGTTACCGAGAGGAGGAATTACTCACGAGTTGGGTGGCAGAGAGCGCCATCTATTGACAAATGGCGGAACTAAATTACGTGAACAATCCAGAATCAAGTTCCGGGTGTTTCTAGAGAGTTCGACGAACATGCTCGAATAATGAGACGAGCTATAAATAGAGAATCGCTCGGATCGTGGGACAGTTTTTATTAAGCTATAGAAGTGAACGTTTCGAGTGCGAAGAGTGAACTAGTGTCTTGTATTGTGTTTTATTGTGTGCTGTGTTTTATTGTGGTTTAATAAAGTGTTGGCTTTGAGTGATAATATAAGTGTTCGTTGTGTAAAAATCGACTTTCATTGTTCAATAGACCCCCCGCTCGTAACAATATGTAATACAAGGTGTATCTAAATATGTGTACTATGCGAAGGTGGGGGGTTTCAGACCACAATGGTGATCAGTTGTGGGGGGGAGAAAATTAAAAATTCCTATTTTCAGTTTCCCATACAAAAATATTTAATTTCATAATGCCTAAATAAATTGACAACCCTATCCTTGTAACCCCTTGACCCCTTGACCTACTACCTCTGTAGGTCTACTACTACTACCTACTACCTCTGTAGCTGAGTTTAGGGTTGTCACTTTGTATAAAGTCAGCTGTTCATGTTGAAACTTCGTTGCAGTTTTTTTCAGAGATACCAATCGAAGTTCGAAAAGTCGTTGAACAAAAGTTGTTCCCCGGGGGGTGGAAATTCACCCCCCTTCGGGATAGTACACATATTTTGATACACGTTGTATAGGGCAGACATCCGTTTTACAAAAATCGGTATTTTTATACTGGTTTTACTAAAATTAGTGTTTTTTTATTTAGGCATAGGTACTAGATAAAATAAAACAGATATTTTTATTTAGACACCGGTTTCACTACGATTACCAAGACATTATTTGTATTTTTTGTTAAATAAATAAAAAAATGATATACTTATTTGAAATATAGTTCTAGCATACTTACTGGTTTTATTGAAATTAGATAGTATTTATATATACTCCGGATTTATAATTTCATAATAGCTAAGATAAACAATTTTTTTGAGTAGGATTTTTAGCTAGTTACCAATATCATTAGTAAGTTTGAAAAATAAATGGGTATCATTGTTGGTTGCTTACCTACTCTCAGACGATACATATTTTTTTGATGGTAATTACTAATTTATCCAATGTTTTCAGCATTCCAGCAAAAATTCCTGAAGCTGACAAAATAACAGACCCAGCTTTATCACAAGTGCCGAATATTACAGAATTTACAACCACTACACAGGGAGAGACAGCATCGCCAGCACTGGATATTGCAGAGTAAGTTTACTTTGTAATCAGCTTATAAAGTTTTTATGTTATACTAGCTGTGCCCGCGACTTCGTCCGCCTAGAATAGTGTTTGGGTAGCATTTTAATTTCTAACGAAAAATTCCGTATTCTTGTGCATGTGGCACAGTCAGTGTTGGGCAGACCCATCCGGGTAAGCACACTTTGGCATATTTCCCCACCTACACCCTCCCCCCTCCCATTTTTTTCTTGTTGCAAGCTTAAATAAAACATTTACATAAACCTTACAAATTTCCATACAAACTTTCAAGAATAGTCTTATTGATATTTTACACCCTTTGTAATAAGTACAATAATTTGTGGGGAAGTAGAAGAGAAGATAAAGAAAAAGTTAATAATAGTTTTTCAAAGAAATAATATTTATTTAATAATTATGTCGGCCAAGATTTTACAAAGTTTTAGATCAGATGTGGTCGTACCAACTGACTCATTGTTATTCAAGTAGTTTTTTTTGGTTATAGTCATAAATTAAAACTTAAAACTTGGTCTCGCTCAGTTTTACCAACACACTTGATTCAACCAAAGTTTACCGCTGTTGCTTCTAGGAACTCTAGGATCAATGATAGGTATTTATGTACTTGAATACAGGATAACCGGTATAACAGATTGACCACACCAAAACTGGTCCGTCTTGGTACCCAATCGGAAAAGATGTGGTAAAACTCCACCAGGTTAAACAATGGACTGATGTAGTATTTTTTTTCACTGGAGACACCTTTCTTCACACCTTCTTTTTATCTTCTTTCATGTTCTGACACTTAGGTACTTCTGCAAATACAATAAAATAAAATATGTAAGTAAGATAGTGATTGACAAAATTTAACATTGGACATGCAACATGTAGTTACACTTATAGCTTAGTGAAAACTTACCAGTCCATAGATATTTTAGTTCCAAATCAGATCATTATTTCGATAACTCCTGCTACGTCCTTCAGATTCGCTGTAAAAGAACAGCGCGGCACTCATGGTCATGTTCATACAATGCATGGGCTAACCATGTTTTAATTAGCACAGATTATGAGTTTATTCTATCTATCGTCTTGCGTATAGGATTAATTTGTCTGCACATTACACAACTACTCATGTATCACGTATGTATGTATTTCAAGCGTAATTTTATTTCTATCGAAACGATCAGTGAAAGAAAACAAAACAAAATTCGTTGTATAATTTTATGTCAAAGTCTTGACCAAAGATTAATAATACATACTACCGAATTCCAGTGTTGCCAGTGAGAGTTAGTCAAATATAGCTTATGACGGCTCAAAAACTAACATTTTCACGTGAAAAGTAACATACCATTAATTATGTGGAAAACGATTTACTCCTTTATAATGGTACTTTATTACCAAAAAAAACAAAAACATTCTTAGATGCCTTCCGTTTCACGATATTTGCTTGTTTTTGCTGGAAAACATTTTGAAAGTTTTATTGAGTAATTAATTTTTATTATATAATTAATTAAGAATTAAGAATTGCTACACGCCTCAATATAAATTCTTCTTCGTTACATGCAGGTAACATGAGAGGGTCAAAAGTAACGTAGAATGTTAAAAAAGTAACATTCTGGCAATGCTGTTAATATTACTGTTAACTGTTACTTGTCAACTGTTACTCGCAAATGTTGGCAACATTTGTGAGTGAGTTACAGTTGACACAAATGTTGACACGTGACAGTGCGGTTGGCACTGTCAGCTGTCAGTCAGTCACACGTAAACAAAACAAACAGAAAGTTCTCGATCTCGAAAAAAGCAAAGCGAAATTAACATGAAAAATAGTGTTTACAAAAAGTATTTTGCATTGATAAGTTGCCTAAATGACCTTTCTAATGCTTTAGCCTATCTGTGTACCGAATTTCGGTGATCGGCATGTAATCGGCGAAGTGGTTTAGTGTTAGAAGGAGACAAAAACATCAAAGAATTGCTCTTTAGGACGTGATTTATAAGGTTTGTAAAACCTTTTTCACAATAAAAAGTAGCCTATGTCCTTCCTCAGGCCCTGAACTATCTGTGTACCAAATTTCATTTCAATAGGTTTAGTAGTTTTGGCGTGAAAGCCAGACAGGAAGACAGACAGACAGACAGAGTTACAAACGCATTTATAATATTAGTATGGATGACGGCTCAAAAACTAACATTTTCACGTGAAAAGTAACATACCATTAATTATGTGGAAAACGATTTACTCCTTTATAATGGTACTTTATTACCAAAAAAAACAAAAACATTCTTAGATGCCTTCCGTTTCACGATATTTGCTTGTTTTTGCTGGAAAACATTTTGAAAGTTTTATTGAGTAATTAATTTTTATTATATAATTAATTAAGAATTAAGAATTGCTACACGCCTCAATATAAATTCTTCTTCGTTACATGCAGGTAACATGAGAGGGTCAAAAGTAACGTAGAATGTTAAAAAAGTAACATTCTGGCAATGCTGTTAATATTACTGTTAACTGTTACTTGTCAACTGTTACTCGCAAATGTTGGCAACATTTGTGAGTGAGTTACAGTTGACACAAATGTTGACACGTGACAGTGCGGTTGGCACTGTCAGCTGTCAGTCAGTCACACGTAAACAAAACAAACAGAAAGTTCTCGATCTCGAAAAAAGCAAAGCGAAATTAACATGAAAAATAGTGTTTACAAAAAGTATTTTGCATTGATAAGTTGCCTAAATGACCTTTCTAATGCTTTAGCCTATCTGTGTACCGAATTTCGGTGATCGGCATGTAATCGGCGAAGTGGTTTAGTGTTAGAAGGAGACAAAAACATCAAAGAATTGCTCTTTAGGACGTGATTTATAAGGTTTGTAAAACCTTTTTCACAATAAAAAGTAGCCTATGTCCTTCCTCAGGCCCTGAACTATCTGTGTACCAAATTTCATTTCAATAGGTTTAGTAGTTTTGGCGTGAAAGCCAGACAGGAAGACAGACAGACAGACAGAGTTACAAACGCATTTATAATATTAGTATGGATAATTAATAAAAATATTAGTTTTTACTTCAGTTATTTGTTTATTTTTATTATATTATGAAAAAAATTAAACAAATTACTTATCAGCAACGGTCATATTTTACTGGCTTCGTTACTTTAGTAAACTCTTGATAAAAATATTCAACATGATTTTTTTTAATTGTTTCAGTGAAGACATGCCTCTTTTAATAGAACCAGAGTTTGAAAAAAGCACAAAAGAAATCACAGGTCGCAGAATAGTTGACATTATTTATTTTGTAAAGCAGCTACAAGAACAAAAGCACGACCCTCTCTTTGAGTGTGATTTCAGCTGCTTGAATTTGCTGACAGAAAAACGATGTGGTCTTATTTCACATTTTAGTTTTGAGTGTAAAATGTGTCACAAAATATTCAAAGTCTGTTCAGAAAATATGACGAATGATAGTGGCATCAACGTGAACACTGCAGCAGTTTCTGGAATAGTAGCCTCTGGTATCGGTTACTCTCAATTCGAGGAAACTATGGCAGCCATGGACATTCCTATTTTTCGGGAAAGGTATTATGCAAAAATACAAGACCTGATATAATATATCAGGTCTTGTATTTTTTTCTTGCATATTTTCTTGCATAATACCTTTCCCGAAAAATAGGAATGTCCATGGCTGCCATAATGAATGGGAAGCTACATCAGTGGAGGTAATGGAACCGGCTGTTGCAAGGGAACGTGAAGCAGCAATCAAAGAAGGCAATGTAATAAATGGTCAATCTGAGAAACGTCAGGAAAACCCCAAAGATCACATTTGCTACAAAAATTATGAAGGCTCATCGAGCGGTATGGAAGCGACAATAATATGCGAGGGTTTTAGAGAATCTATAAACATGTATGGGCTCATATACGGCAACATAGTGGCTGATGGTGATTCTGCAACGTATGCTAAAATACTGGCATCTGATCCGTATCCAGGCCACGTTGTTTGCAAAATCGAATGCCGAAACCACGTTCTGCGAAATATGTGTAACAAGCTGCGTATGCTGGGAAAAGACACAAAATACCCGAAAGCACATAGAAAGCATATCACCGATGAAAAAGTTATGGGTATTCGAAAGGTGATCACAAATTCGATCAAACATAACAAAAATATTTCAAAGGATATTGCCGTAAATAAAATTTACGAAGATATCACTAACTCCTTGCACCACTCATATGGAGACCACACACACTGCAAAGATTATTGCTGCAATAAAGATAAAAGCATATTAGCTTCCACTGTGGCAGAACTTGAACACTCAACATTTTGGTTTAGGCTCAAAGTTATTTTAAGTTCTGTGGCCGCCAAATCTCGGAGTTTATTAGAAGACGTTGACACTAATGCTGTTGAAAGATTAAACAGCATAGTTGCCAAATTCGTTGGAGGCAAGCGAATCAATTTTGCAACACCCGTCGTGTTGCAAAATTGATTCGCTTGCCTCCAACGCTTGCCTCATAACAGGCGAGATGTTCTGCTGCTGTTGTTAGCTATAACACTAAAAGACCCCTTTACACTTTACATAAAAAAATCTTGGGAAAGAGCCCCAAAGGCAATATAAAAAGACTTGAAAGCAAAAGAGAGCAGAAGAGAAGACAATCTAACGCAGTGAAAAGGAAAAAAAATAGAGTTAAAATTTTTGGAACTCAAAACGACTGTGGTAAACGAGTGGCAGCACCAGATATGTCTGATGAAGATTATAAGGTAGCATCTTCAGAATTTGTGAAAAACCTGAAGAATATTATGAATGACAGAGACGGAGTTCAAAAACGAACAACACACCAACGGGAGAGGCTCCGAATGGCTGCAAATTCGGAAATTATTGCTAACTGCGTCCAACTTTGGAGCAGTTATAAAAAGAAAAAAAAATATGGCTGCTCTAGTGAAGAACATTATATACACTAAAACTATTTCATCGGTTGCATCAGTGGCACATGGCCTCAAAAATGAAAAATTTGCTCTGCAACAACTGAGTCGCCAGGAAAATTTGAATATAGAAGAGTGTGGACTTTTCATAGACGAAGAATTGCCATTCATCGGTGCTACACCAGATGGAGTTGTAGGAGACGACACCATAGTAGAAATAAAATGTCCTGTAGCAGCATTCAAAATTGGAACTGAAAAAGCCATTCAGCTCAATAAAGTCCAAATTTTGAAATACAACAAAAAGAATGGTCAAACAGTCATAAATACAAATAGTAACTGGTATTATCAGGTCCAAGGGCAGTTACGAGTTACTGGCAAACAAAGGTGTGTTTTCGGGGTTTGGGGAGGAGAAAATGAGAAAATGGGCGTTTTGTACATCAAAAGGATGACAACTTTTGGAAAGACCAAATGGAGGCCAAGCTTGTCAATTTCTACAAAACGCATATGCTCCCAGAGTTAGTAGATTCACGAAGAAACCGTGGCATGCAATTGGAGAAGTAAAAAATCCCATCCCATTCCCAAACATAAGCGTATTTATGTTTGGGAATGGGATGGGATGGGTTATTTTTTTTTTTGATGGGATGAGTTGTGTAACTCTGCTCAGGGTTATAGATTACCCTCAGTGTATGTTACCAGTTTCTCGTATAAAATTAGTAACGATTTTTTTATGACAATAAATATTACATATTAGAATATTATCGGTATTTTATTATCATACCGGTATTTGATGGAATTCCGGTCGGACGTTTTGGGTTGATGATTTGATCACAACTGAGCTTGTATCAAATACCGGTTTTACTGTGTTCCATCCATCCCTAGTTTTATTGATAGTACGGCCAAAGAATATTTGAGGTAAGTAGGTGTGTCAAAAAGTTTCTTCTGTAAGTAGCAAAACCGTTATTTTTGTTGTTCCTTTTGGCATATCTGTACTATAATTATTTGTTGAAAATTGTATTTTTTTTCATATTACTGAGTAACGAGACGAGAAAGTTGTAAAAAATATAGGTAAACATAAAACAAACAAGAAAACAGAAAACATAAATATATTATATACATATATGTATATAGAGTAATAAACATTCAGCCGCATAAGCTCTCGTGCCAAACTACAAAAAAGATTGGTACCTACACTTACTACCTATAATTATTATGTAAACTAAAAAAAATATAGGGGGATTATAAAGGGGGGAGGGAGGCCTTTGCCCTGCAGTGGGATGACCCAGGCTAAAAATAAAATAAATAAATAAATGGTATTGGTCCTACCTATCACTTATAAATCTTGTTTATTAGAACACATTATTGCAAAACATAATAATATTACGAGTAATATACATAATAGGAATACTATGGAATAGGCAGCCGTATATAGCACGCGCGCGCCGCACGCAGCGAGCGCGCGGTGGCTAAGCTGGCTAGACCCATTGCACCGCCTGGCAATCTGCGTCTGTTTCACCCCCTCAAAACCTGCGCAACGTCGGGCCCACTTCACCTAGCAGGGAATGTAGTTGCTGAACAGCCAGAAATGAACACAATTACCGCATCAGGAACGGAATCTCTATTACCAGGTTACCAAAACCGTAAGCGTAAACGTAAGGGACAGGCTAATCCAAAAAAGTGGAAAAAAAATGAGAGAAAAATAAAAAGAAGAAAGGAGAACCATACTTAACTGCTAAAGGGGTTTTAAAGCCGGGAAAATCTGTTGGTGAGAAGGTTTGCACTGGATTCTGCAAGGAAAAATGTCCGGAGAAAATAAGTGAAGAGGACCGACTGACAATGTTTTCTTCTTTCTGGAATATTGAAAATGTGGAACAGAAACGGCAATACATTGCGAGTCTCATTAAACAGGACCAACAACTCGAAAAACTGCAAATCCAGAGAGCCGTAGGAAGCTTACCAATAAGTATTTCCTCAAAAAACCTACTGAATCTGAGCCAGTTAAAGTGTGTCAAAAATTTTTTCTGTTAACTTTCAATGTTTCAGAAATGTTTGTAAGCTTCAAAAAACTGTCAGAGACAAACGTGGTTGTATCCGACGCTAGGAGAGTGTTTAGTCCACACAATAGAATTCCAGAAAGTGCAAGACAGTTCGTCAAAGACCACATTAACTCTTTTCCGCGCATGCCAGCTCACTATGTCAGAAAAGATACCAAAAAAGAGTATCTAGACCAAGAACTAAATGACACAAAGATGTATGAACTATAAGTTGATAAGTGCAAGGAAGATAACGTGGTACCTCTCAAAATAAACATGTACCTCGATATTTAAAAAAAAAAGATTTTAATATTGGCTTCCATAAGCCACGAAATGATATGTGCGATGAATGCTTTGCGTATGATAATATGAATGATGAAGAGGAAGAAGCTAAAAAAGACGGACATGAAGCACATTTACAGAGAAAAGTTTAAGCGAGAAGACACAGAGATGAAGCCAAGAAACTTGCACTGGATGATGAAATTCATTTTGCCGAATATGACATGGAAGCTATTTGTCATATACCTACCTCATCTTCCAAAAAATTTTTTTATAAACGAAGGCTGCCTGTGTATAACTGTACCTTACTGGATTTTGGCAAGGAAAAGAGGGAAGTTACGTGTTATTGCTGGAATGAAGGTGTTGGTAATAAAGGTGCTAACGAGGTTGGATCATCTTTGCGAGAAAAAAAAGTCCAATATGGAAGCATTTTTCTATAGTAAATAAGGACAAGGCAAAATGCGAGTACTGTGCGAAAACCATCAGCTATAGTGGAGGTGGTACTGGAAATTTGACTCGACACATGAAAAAACTACATGGAACAGTGCCAATAGAACAACCAATACGTGTAAATCTACAACTTGAAACAACCCCACAACCATGCACTGAGCTAAACATTGCTGAATCAGCTGGTGGTCAAAATATTGTTCCTTCTACATCAAGAGAATCAGTAATCATTTCTTGTGATGCAACTGCTACCGTTACTCCACGGCAAACAACGCAACCACGTGTGCAATCAAGAATTGATAGTTTTGCCAAGTCTACGAGGCCGTTACCAATAAATAAATCGAAACAGCTAGATGAACTAATAGTAAAATTTATAGTCAAGGGTTATCACTCGTTTGCAATTGTAGAAGAAGAAGAATTTAAAAACATGTACAAAATGATATTGCCTACATACACATTACCTACTCGCAAAACAATATCTTCTAGTTTGGTACCTAAACTGTACCAATCTACCAAAGAGAAAGTGTTGCAGTTGATTTCGGAAGCTGATGCGCTATGCCTGACTACTGATGGCTGGACATCGATCAATAATGTAAGCTTTATAGCTATAACAGCTCATTTCGTTAATCATAACACTAAGCTTAAATCGGTTCTGTTAGGCTGCACTCAATTTGATGAGCGACATACTGCGGACAACTTGTCAAACTTCTTGCTAAATGAAGTATCAAATTGGGATATTGCACACAAAATTACCGGAATTGTAACGGATAATGCGGCCAATATTGTGGCGGCCGTCCACTTCCCTTGACACTCGACTTGACTTCGACATTTCCCTTGTTTCGCTCATACAGTGAACCTTGTGGTTCAACACAGTTTGGAAAAAATCAAAGGAGAGTTAGATCAGGTGAAAGCGATAGTGCAGTATTTCAAACATAGCTCTTCAGCTCACAACAGACTGCATGCGATGCAAGCGCAAATGAATTTGCGCTTGCACTTGACTATGCGTACCAGCAACATCTGTGCCTTGCGAAATAATTTTTTCGAAGTCTGGCATGACAATCACCGCAAAAAGGAGTTCATTGAAACCTAACAAGGCATCTCAAATTTTATTTTTAAATCACAATTTGGGTGAATGAGCAAATATTATTACTTATTGTTTTGAACTTTCTATTTATTTTATAAAATTATTGTAGACGGAACGTCTATGATAAAGTTTATAAATAAATATGTACTTACTAGATATCTTCCTAGTTTAGTCGTTTTTTTCCTAGTTATTTCGATCTATTGCGGTAAATCAATCAATATCTCATCATGAAACGTAGTCAAGTAAGTAGGATAACCTACATACCTTAGTAGTTACGTTAATAATCACGCACTGATAAAAAGAACTGGAAATCGTCTACAAAATGACAAAAGTTCTGAAAAAAATCCTGGCTCCATCATCAGATTGACTTTAACGATAACTATTACAATCTCATCAAATTTACTTAGGTAGGTAGACACAAGTGAGTACGTATTCAATCATCCGTAGTTAGGTTCATAATCTGTACCTACTTATCACAAAACTTGATGAAAATTAGGTGCCCACCTACTACCTACATAGATTCTTAGTCAATTAAAAGCTTGTAGTCACAACTGACTATTGGTAGATACACAAACAGCTTCGATGGTATGCTAAACGACACACAAAACATGAGACCAATAGGCTCGCCTCGGCGGCGGCGGCGCGG
Organism: Thera britannica; assembly: GCA_939531255.2. Classification (NCBI taxonomy): domain Eukaryota; kingdom Metazoa; phylum Arthropoda; class Insecta; order Lepidoptera; family Geometridae; genus Thera; species Thera britannica. Next base: position 9,107,109 of record OW618042.2, on the reverse strand, counting down.
CGATGGACGAAGGAGTCGGCGCGGCGCGGCAACCCGCAACAGGAAAAGGATCGAATTATTTCGATTCGATCACTTCACCATTGGGTGGTAGGTTATGATCGACCCGGGTCACAAGAAATGATCGATCGACACAGGTCTAATTAATATAGTTATATTACTGCCAAATTAGCGGAAGTCAACCATTTTTCAAACAATAAACATTCTTACTATAAAAATTTTGTTTGATTACCCAAAAAGTCATAATTATAATTCGGTAGTAGATAAATAAAGCTATATTATTAGTAAGAATCAGATGTTTAACTATTATAGTTTTTTACGTAGAGGAGCTATAAGCTAAGGGTACGTAAATTCGAATCGTTTTTCGGGTCTTCTGTAAAGTTGTGCTTTTGCCCTTACGCTACTATAGTTCTTAAGCCACGCGATAAAGTGTGAGTTTCTCTGTGCAGTGTAACCTGGTGGGCACCTAACCGCTCGGTAACCTCACCAAGAGAATTTGACTGAAAATACTATAAACCGCCCAGTATTTTCAGTCACCGCGTTCCGCACAAGCAGGAGTTGGGTTCGTAAGATTCCGTGCCAAAGCTACTCGTAGACCGACAGAGTATTTGGGCCACGGAACCGACCGCGTGTATTGTGTGCTAGCACGGGATGACGACAAAATCACAGGGCTTCGGAATTATACAAATCCGCGCTCGAGAAGGACCAATGTTTGATCTAGCTGATCAACCATACCGCACCGCTGGCTCCGAAGCTTTCTGTGATTCTGTTCGCCGGTTCCTGTGCCCTAGTTACGTTAGAACGACCAGGAAACCAGCAAAAAAAATTGCTTTCTCCACTGCCCATGCTCAAGCTAGAGTTAGCTTTGCTTTGGAGTATTACAACTTTGACTGGCAAAACAACGTCGTCGTATTCGTCGACGAGAAGACTTTTAAGTCAGATAAAGATGGGCGCAAAATTTTAAAACGGCGAAAAAATGAACGTTACCTTGCCGAAAACGTTTTACCAAACCGGGCCAGTGGTCGGCTGAGCCTTGGGTTCTGGGGATGGATGAGTGCGGCGGGTCCTGGCGAACTCGTCGAAATATCTGGACGTTTGAATTCCGAGCAATATGTTGATATTTTGAAAGACGTGATGGTGCCGACTGTGCGGCTGCACCATCCGACGGGCACTATATACCTTTGCCAGGACAACAGCTCTATCCACAGTGCTGGCGTTGTTAGAACGTGGCTCCAAGCTCAGCCAGACATCCAAGTTATACCTTGGCCTGCGAAGAGCCCAGACCTCAACCCAATTGAGAACCTGAGGCCTGGGGGCAGATGGTTCTGAATTAGGATGTATCTGAAGTGCGCAACGTGGAAAACTTACGACAATCAGCCATCCAAACTTGGGAAATGATGCGTGGCGACCCACGTGATATGTGCTTAAACATGGTTGCGGGAATGAAAGCACGGTTGGATGCAGTGCTAGATGCTAATGGTGGTCCCACCAGATATTAGCTATCTAGCATTGGATCTCCTCTAAGTGCAACATTCTCTTAATCATTTTATAGCGCGTATTAGATCAGGGTAACTTTATATTAAAAAGAAAATATGAAATAGTAAGTAAATGGTTTAATTACATCAATGTCTTTACAATTTACACTTTATTTAACTAAATTATAGCTTTAATCACGTTATTCAACACAAAACTACCTTACAGTAAAAATATAGCGAACTAGGTACTTATCTTAACAATCAAGGGGTGTACTCAGAGCCGAATAACATCGACAGTACACAGAACGAAACGATATCCTCCTTGTTCGAGTCCCCAGCCCATAATAATCCACCGCCTCGCCTAGCCTCAGTCAGGCGACCCACATGACAATTGATAGACAGCGCCCCCTATCGGCAATATCGTCCTCCGTTCTGCGTAGCTTCTGACTAGACTACCATTAACAATTTATTGATATAATAAATTGTTAATAATTTCGAACAAATAATAATAAAATATAACATTATTTATCAAATTGTTTTAAAGCAACTACGTTGTTCTTAAATTAAATAAACTCAATCATTTCAAAACTTATAAAGATTATTACCTACTCATTTCTGTAAACACAATAAAATAAAATAAATCTATTGTTTTGAATAAATTTTAACCCCTATTATCTACTAGATACGACACGCGCAGGTATTTTCCAGCTACCATGCCACCGAATACCAACGTCGTTTAAAGAGCTGACAACCGTCAAACAACTTCTCGCTCGCATTGCATTTTGAATATTTCTAAAGTAAAATAATCAGTGAAATTATGTATAAAAATAGCAACCAATTAATTTGGGAGCAATAACATTACACAAGGTTCAGCTAAAAATATAAATTTGATCCAAGCAAGCTTTCCTAATAAGAATATTTGATATAGCAGTTTTCATAGTTAAGCAAACAATTTGGTAGAAGAACTTGTTGGATCGAATCATATTTTTGTTGAACCTTGTGCTTTGCAATGTCATTGCTCACAACTTTGTTAATTGTTAAGCAAAGTTAAATAATTAAGCAAAAGCGTTATAAAAAAACCTCAGGCTGTCGAATACGCCAGGAAAAAAGCCTGTGACCCATTTATTATTCAAGAATATTTTAATATTCTTGAAAAAACCATCAAAGACTTCGGCCTGGAAGATAGGCCAGACAGGATATGGAATATAGATGAGACATCCTTTTCCAACGACCCACATAAAACGAAAGTGGTTGGTTTAAAAGGACATGCATCCACAAGGATCTGGAAAAAATAACACCACCGTACTTTTTGCGAGCAGTGCTGCAGGAGAAAAGGGACCGCCCTTTATTATATTTAAAGGTAAATACTTGTGGAGTGAGTGGACATCGCAGGAAAGCTTTCCTGGTACTTCATATACTGCTACGAAGAACGGTTGGATTGAGGCAGAAGCCTTCGAACAGTTTATGACAAAAACCTTCATTCCTTTGGTCAAAAACGAGCCAACACTGTTAATTTACGATTGGCACAGCACACATGTTCAATTGTTCAAATGCCAATTATAGAAAAGGCCAAAGAACATAATATAACAATAATAAAACTACCGCCCCACTCGAGCCACTTATTACAACCTTTAGATTTGGCCGTTTTTAAACCCTTCAAAGATAAGTGGGATAAATATATAGTGAAGTGGCAACGAACACATGTGGGCCAGCATTTACCAAAAAAAGAGTTTTCAGTCCTTGTTGGAGAAGTATGGCAAAGCTTAGATTGCCAATTCTCAAAAATGGATTTAAAAGGGAGGCATATATCCATTCGACCGAAATGTTGTACCGGAAAAAGAATACGATCCTGATGCGTTAAGAAGATGGAAAATTAATAAAGAAAACGCATCTTCGAACCAAAATCATGAAAAAATGGTTGATGAAAAGTATCCATCGACGCTGATTTCATTATGCCTCCAAAAAATAAATTCGCTTCAAGGTTTGGTGGATGATCTAAGTTGCAAGTTGCAACTTAGCAAATCTTCTGACATAAAGCCATTATCATCCAGTCATCTACATGTCGCTGAGGCTACTTCATTTGAAGCTTTACTTTTAAAGACAATGAAACCAAATGAAAATGAAGTAGTTAAAAGAAAGAAAGTGAGGGTTTCGGGAGGCGCAGAAGTACTTACTCATGAAGATGTGATAGAGAAACTTAAAGAAAAAGAAGAGGAAAAGCAAAACAAAACCAATAGAATAAATAAAATTGAAAAAAATAAAAGTAATGGTAAAAAAATGTTAGGGAAAAAAGGAAGTGTTTCCAGTTACTGCAATAATTTAGATGCATTACAGGCCTGTTCAAGTTCTGATTTCCACCAGCCAAAGTTGGCGGCAATGCCGACCATAGATCCTAAAAAACAAATACCATTATAGACGATCAATACGTACAAAAAGAGTCATCTATATATATAAAACTCAAAGGTGACTGACTGACATAGTGATCTATCAACGCACAGCCCAAACCACTGGACGGATCGGGCTAAAATTTGACATGCAGGTAGATGTTATGACGTAGGCATCCGCTAAGAAAGGAAAATGGAAAATTATTTTCCAAAGAGGAGAAAAACGGGGAAAAATGGTTTAAAGAAAAATCAACGCACAGCCTAAACCGTTAGCCCCAGAAGCATGAAACTTAGAAGGTGTGTTCCTCTAATAGAGCAGAGGTGCACTAAGAAAGAAAATAGGAAAATTCTTTCCCAAAAAGAAGAAAAAACGGAAAATGATTTTAAGAAAAATCACAAAAAATAGCTTTATACGCAAAAAAAACTCATTAAAAATGTTCAGCTACCGCAGCATCTGGCACCAAGTTCAATTACACACAAAGGTTCACAAACAAACCGATGATAACCACTACGACAAAATCGCGGGAAACATCTATCATACTTAAACTAAACACTGCTGAAAAAAATCGGCTCCAACAGCACTCACCTTAAAATTCAAATACACTCTAAAGTACAAGCTCAAATCTATGGTAACTAGCAGTTGGTCATGTCAAATTAAAAAAATCTGATACGATTATACACCAACACGCATACGAAACCTCAAATTAGCCACTAATATAACATAAAATCACAAAAAATAGCTTTACAAAATACGAAAAAAAAAACATTAAAAAATTTTCAGCTACCGCAGCATTTGTCACCAGGTTTTAATACACACAAATGTTTACAAAAAAACCAATGATAACCACTAAGACAAAATCGCGGGAAACATCTATCATACTTAAACTAAACACTGCTGAAAAAAATCGGCTCCAACAGCACTCGCCTTCAAATTCAAATACACTCTAAAGTACAAGCTCAAAACTATAGTAAACAGCAGTTGGTCATGTCAAATTAAAAATCTGATTCGATTATACACCAACACCCATACGAAACCCCAAATTAGCCACTAATATAACATAAAATCACAAAAAATGGCTTTACAAAATACGAAAAAAAACATTTAAAAAAATTCAGCTACCGCAGCATTTGTCACCAGGTTTTAATACTTACACATAAATGTTTACAAAAAAACCGATGAACACCAATAAGATAAAATCGCGGGAAACATCTATCATACTTAAACTAAACACTGCTGAAAAAAATAGGCTCCAACAGCACTCGCCTTCAAATTCAAATACATTCTAAAGTACAAGCTCAAAACTATAGTAAACAGCAGTTGGTCATGTTAAATTAAAAATCTGATTCGATTATACACCAACACCCATACGAAACCCCAAATTAGCCACTAATATAACATAAAATCACAAAAAATGCCTTTACAAAATACGAAAAAATAAACATTAAAAAATTTTCAGCTACCGCAGCATTTGTCACCAGGTTTTAATACACACAAATGTTAACAAAAAAACCGATGATAACCACTAAGACAAAAACACGGAAAACATCTATCATACTTAAACTAAACACTGCTGAAAAAAATCGGCTCCAACAGCACTCGCCTTCAAATTCAAATACACTCTAAAGTACAAGCTCAAAACTATAGTAACCAGCAATTGGTCATGTCAAATAAAAAAAATCTGATTCGATTATACACCAACACGCATACGAAACCCCAAATTAGCCACTAATATAACATAAAATCACAAAATATGGCTTTACAAAATACGAAAAAATAAACATTAAAAAAAATTCAGCTACCGCAGCATTTGTCACCAGGTTTTAATACACACAAATGTTAACAAAAAAACCGATGATAACCACTAAGACAAAATCGCGGAAAATATCTATCATACTTAAACTAAACACTGCTGAAGTCCATGTCAAATAAAAAAAACAGATTCGATTATACACCAACGACGAATACGATAGCCCAAATTAGCCACTTCAACAAAATCACGAAAAAGAGCTTTACAAAATACGCAAAAAAAACATTAAAAAAATTTCAACTACCACAGCATCTGGCACCAGGTTCGATTACACACAAAGGTTCACAAAAAAACTGATGATAACCACTAAGACAAAATCGCGGGAAACATCTATAATACTTAAACTAAACACTGCTGAAAAAAATCAGCTACAACAGCACTCACCTTCAAATTCAAATACACTCTTAATTACAAGCTCAAAACAATGGTAACTAGCAGTTGGTCATAAAACTAAAAAAAACGAACTCAAATATCCACGCGGACGAAGTCGCGGGTATCAGCTAGTATAGAATAAAACTGTCATGCAAAGATTATCAAAAGTTACATTCAAGAACAAATTCAACTTCTGAGCAAAAAAATCTCAAGATAAAAACAGGAAGCAAAGTGGAAAATGGTATAAACTTTATACCATTTTCCACTTTAGTATTTCACTGTCGCGCAACACAGTAATGAGGCGAGTAGAAGATATGTCAACAGACATTAACAGTCAAATTGCAGAGTTTGTAACTAAATGTAGATATTATTCACTTGCATTGGACGAAACCTGCGATTTAACTGGTATGGCGCAATTAGCTGTTTTTGTACGCTGTATTGATGACAATTTCAATATATTTCAAGATATATTGGACCTCTGTCAACTGGAAACTACAACCACAGGAAAAGATATATTCATGAAACTGAAAGATTGCATTGAGGGTAAGAGCCTAAACTGGGATAAATGCAATTCAGTTTGCACTGATGGAGCACCTGCGATGATGGGGAAAACCAATGGCGCTGTAGCTTTGCTGCAAAATTACATAGGTCGACAATTGTTTTCTTATCATTGTATTATACATCAAGAAGCTTTGTGCGCTAAAGACATGACGTTCGAGGACGTGATTGACCCAGTAGTACGCTGCATTAATTTCATACGTGCCAGAGCACTTAACCGACGAGAATTCAGAACGTTGTTTGAAGAAGAAATAAAAGAATATGGCGAATTACATCTTTATTGCGCTGTTCGCTGGTTATCTAAAGGCGAAATGTTGAAACATTTTTATGATTTGAGGGAACATGTTCTGGAATTTCTGAAAGAAAAACAAGCATTGCCAGCAGAGAGAGCTCTGCTTGAAAATTCATTATGGCTGTGCGATCTTGCATTTTTAGTTGATACATTGAAGCACCTTAATGTCCTGAACCTTAAATTGCAAGGAAAAAATTGTTCTCTTCCAACAATGTTCAACTTGATCAATGGTTTCAAAGGGAAGTTGGACTTGTTCGCAGCAAACTTAGAGAGAAATAAAGTCGACCATTTTTCCACACTTGCAAGTTTAAAAGAAGAATTAGAGATCACTGCCCTTGATATTCCTAAATACCTATCAAAAATAAAATGTTTAAAAGAGTCTTTTGAAAACAGATTCCAGGATTTTGAATCGGACAAGAGAAATATTCAGCTGTTTATAAATCCATTTGCTATCAGTTCTACTGACTTGGTTGATTATCCAGCAAACATACAGCTCGAAGTAACAGATCTTCAAAACCACACTGCCCTGAAACAAATTTTCTATGAAAATGTATCTTCAGAGCAGCTAACAGAAAGTTTTGCAAGTTTTTGGAAAAACGTTTCCAGTGAAGATTTCCCAACATTGCGCGACCTTGCTATGCAAATTTTAAGCAGGTTTGGTTCCACCTATGTGTGTGAGAAAACATTTTCAACTCTATCATACATCAAAAATAAATATCGCACATCTCTCACTGCAAAACACATTTCGGATTTGATTGTACTATCAACATCAGACTTAAAACCAAATATCGACAAATTACTATCACAAAAACCTCTTCACAGCTCTCATTAAATAGAAATAATGTTGTTATTATGTATGTTACTTAATTTCATTTACAAATAAAGTAAATTAAACCAAATTTTTAATGTACGTTTTGTGTATATTAATACCTTATGAATATGGTATTTGGCCCGGCGGCACCACAGTCTATGAAATTTTGCCCACCTGGAAAAACTATTGGCCAGCCTTGGTATAAAGAATACGAAAATTGAAAAATGCAAAACATTGGTGAAAAAAGAAAAGAAAGCCAGGACGAAAAAAATTAAAAACTTTGAATACTCATCTTCAGAAGACGGTAACTTGAGCACTCGCGATTCAGATATGTCAGAGCCCGAAAACTTAGAGGAATACCTTTTTAAGTATTTATTACCAGATAATGATGATGATCAAGAAAATGGCGATCCAAAGAATGATAAATCTTTCGGGCTAACAGATTTTAATTTTGATGAAAGTGATTCCTGTAATAAGTTAAAAGAAAACGACTGGGTGCTTGTAAAGTTTTGCACAAAAAAAATGTGTTAAACACTATATTGGTAACATTGTATCAATTGAAAATGACTGTCCCACCATCAAATTTGTAAGGAAAGTCCATAATACCCAAAGAGAATCAGTATTTGCTTATCCTAACGTTGATGACATATATGAACTCAAACATATTGATGACATTGTAACAGTCCTTCCTGACCCAAAAATAACAAGGCGGGGCCAACTTGAGTTTAAAATTCGTTTTGAGAGCTACAATGTGCAATAAGTGTGTTGTTCAAAACAGAGTAGGGCGTACAACGTACTTTTACGATAATTTTTAAGAGTTATAGTTTTTGTATTTCAAAATTGCGACATTACCTAACTCATTGTTTGTAACTAGTTTAAGTTGTTTAGTTTAAGGTTGTTCGATTCCGATACAAACTGAATTTACACAACTATGGGCAAACAAAGTATAAATGTACACTGAAATAGCTGTAATAGAATTTTACAGTGGTCTTTATTGCCGGCCAGTTATATAAAGTTGGAGAAAACTGTAGGATAACAGAAATATTAATAAAAAACCAAAAAAGTAATTATTTCGTCATTCTTTCTAACGGGTACTCGGCATTGAATACGTGAATGAGCTTAAAACATATGTCTCAAAATAGTCGTAAAAGTCTGTTAGTTTTTTTTCTGAAGCCCTGACTGCCACGACCAACGGCTAACACTCCAACTTTATATAACTGGCCGGTAATAAGGACCACTGTAAAAGCCTATTACAGCTATTCCAGTGTACATTAATACTTTATTCGCCCATAGTTGTGTAAATTAAGTTTGTATGGAAATCGTACCCCCTTAAGATTTCAAGTTCCTAATAATTAATTCCAAAGAAAAATTAATAAATTTTACTACTGATACCATTTTTGTTTTTAAATCCCGTATAAGAAAAAAAAACTTGTATAATTGATTCTAAACTAGTATTTTGGGTACCTGTTGCTTCTTATTTCTTGTTAACCTATCCTAAGAAAATAAATTAAGTACAGTGGGATACAGCTCAAGTTACCTAAAAACAAAGAAAAATGACGCTTACTGCAAGGACATAAGAGCTAGCAGTGTATAGTCTGATGCGTATCCTTGTGTACATACACTGATCGAAAAAAGGTTTTTACCCCTGACAAGAAAAAGTATGGCGCACTTGCCCCTTATTTATTTTTTAAGTTCTACTGGACCCAATATTGATAGCAATAAAGATCAGAATGCATAATCTTTTAGAACTCAAATTCGGCTGTTTTAACAATTTGTTCAAAATGTTAAAATGAACATTCTAGAAGTATTTTATCCAACTGACGCACTTACCTCATTGGTTGGGTAAGTGCGTCTAGTGAAGTCACTTACTTTAAACAAGCGTTTATCTTACAAAAGTTGGTCTAAATTCCACAAGCAATACATATATTCGTTGCGTAGGAAACAAATTATTATATGATACTATAATTTGACAGCCAACTTCTATAGAAACCTAAATATTTGTAGTTAAATGCAACTTTGATAAAAGTATAACGCACTTACCCCGCCCGACTGACCTTGCCGTATTTTCTTGGTGAAAGCGTGCGTTGGGATTAGAAAAAGATATGCGCTCAGTGATCCTGTTCTGACTGCGATTTCAAAACTGGACCCTAATAGTTGTTTTGATGAATCTAGTCGAGAGGAGTCTCTTCAAAATCTGCTGATCTTGTTGCCTAGATTGGCCCCTACTTCTTTAACCGATCAACAACAACTGGACGACCAATGGCGCAAACTGCCAAAATTAAAAAGAGACTGAGATCGATACCAGTCAACGGCCTGACGAATTTTGGCACAATGTGAGTAAAATAGTTGTAGTTAAGGTTTTCTTATTTTTGACATTTTGGTATAAAAACCTAATACGTACCTACCTATTTTAATTTCAGGTAAAGCAGATAAAAGAGTTCAGCTCGATTGCTCAGTTTATGCTGAACGTTTTGGCTCTTCCCAATTCTAATGCCGAATGTGAAAGAATGTTCAGTCAAATCAATGACACTAACCCCCGAATACTGAAACGCAACTCAGATTTAAGCATGTCTCAAGCGACGAATATTTGACAGATTTTCATTGAATACTGTCAAATATTCGTCGCTTGAGACGTGCTTAAATCTGAGTTGCGTTTCAGTATTCGGGGGTAAGACCAAGAAACGTAATCGATTGATTACTGAAACAATCAAAGGCAATATGTTGGCGAAACAAGCTATTTCACGCCACGGTGGTAACTGCGTGAGTTTTATCCCAACGGACAAAATGCTCAAGGCTTTTGACTCGGGAATTTATAAGACAGTGAGAGGAGTTGGATTAAACGACAGTGATAGTGAATAATCGAATGTTTAGTTGGTAAGATAATAGAAATAAATTAACATTGTATGTTATTTTCACTGTAAAAAGCACTGTGTTTTTATTTAGACAAACACTGTATTTTTGTTGTAAGCACTGTATTTTCGAGCCTCTTACGCTGTAATTTTGGTTATTCTATCTGGCAACACTGGTCACAACTCACCTCTGTCACAACTCTCCTAGGTCTCCCCTACGCAATGCAACGACGCCATTCGAAGCCTGGACCAATCTTCAGAGTGCATACGAAGACAAAGGATTATGCAGGAGACTCGGATTATTGAGATCGCTATTCGGTTAAAGCTGTGTGACACAGAAAGCATGCAGAGCTACCTATCTAAAATTACAGAGCTCGGGCAACAACTTGTCTGATATTGGATCCTGTTTGGATGATGAGTTTTTGGCTGTTAGTTTTTATGCCGGCTGTACACTCGCGGCGAGAGAGTCTCCCCGAGAGCCTCGGCCGGTGAGGCTCTCGACGAGAGCATACCTGTAGGGGAGGGGGGCCTAAGGTGGGCACCGGGCCTAAAGCAGGCACCCTTCATTAAAGCTCAAATTTCTAAACCTAATTCGGCGCGACTGCATGGCAACATGCCCCCCCGCCATGCCCCTTCCACGGCAGTCTCCCAGTCCGCCAGCACCCGACGAGCACACGCGTTGCGTCGCGGAAAAATAAAACAGTGCTTTTTGAAAAAAATATCACGGTAAGTTGATTGTGTTTTCATTATCTGTGTGTCAGTTGTCTTAATATCAGAATGTAGGTAGTGTTTTGTATGTATCTGGAAGTATTTTGGTTATTTTTTCTTGTCTCTTTCTAATTCGTTAGAGGTTAGAATTTGGTTATAAGAAAAAATCGTTGAAAAAGGCAAAGTGAACCGGGCATAGTGGGCATGCCCACTTTGCCCATTGCTCTTTGCTCCGCTCTGAATCGAAAAGGTTTATCAGGCATTTGTATTTTTTGTTGTAGATGGTAAACAAGTTTATAAGAAAAACCTCACAAGCGACTTGGGATGAGACGTCAAAGAGCCCATAAAGACGTCAAAAAACTGAAAAAATATGGTATTCCAAGGTCTACATTCCAAAGACACCTTCAATCAGGATCTGCCAAAAAGAAACTAGGACGGCACACTACAGTCTTCACCCCTGAGCAAGAAGAATTAAGAGTATTTACCTAATTAAAAAGTTCCTGCATTAAATTTGATGAAAAACGTTACCAAATTATTAAATAAATATAGATAAGACGAAAATCAGACAAATTCTGATTTTCGACACGTTTATATATAAACGATGAATAGAACATATTACCCTCTTTTATTTTTAGCTTTGTTTAAGATTATAATAGAAAATACTAGATATATTTTCATGCTTTATGCAAACACTATTTACATGCCCGTTTTGCCCAAAGCATATGCCCACTTTAGGCTTACTGCTTGGGCAAAGTGGTCATCAGTAAGGGGTTCGTTTTAACTGTACTCGCATTTTCATTTTAAGAGTTTTTTACAATTTGACCAAGCTATATTAAAGCTTATAAAATACAGCCCAAGCTACAAAGAAATATTAACAGTAAATCTTTTTTTAACGTTTTATAACTTTAATTTTTACTAAAGGTGCCTGCTTTAGGCCCCCCTCCCCTACACTCTCGTTTTTCATTTACTGTAGATTCTCGCAGTAATGGACGTAGAAATTGCTGCTGCTGTTTGTCTTTGTGCTGCGAGCTATTATAATTTGATAAGCCTCTGTTGTCTGTTGAACCGTAACACAAAGTTCTTCAAACGTCCTTCCACTAAAATCTTACTCTTTAATACGCTAGTGAGAAGCATTCTTGAATACTGTCCTCAAGTGTGGTCTCCATTCTATGAAGTGCATAAGAAAAGAGTGGAGAGAGTGCAGAAAAAGTTTGTTATAAGTCTGTCTTATAGTTCCGGAAATTCACGCTCACTAAGGTCGTATGAGGAACGACTAAAACACTTCAATATCATGACACTTGAAAGCAGGCGGAATTATCATGACTTAGTGTTCCTTTATAAACTCATGAATGGTATGGTGGACTGTCCCGACCTTCTTGCAAAAGCCAATATTTGGGCTCCTAGTCGCATTCCTCGTTTGTGTACTTACAAACTGTTTAGGGAACCTGCTCATAAAACTAACCTTAGTTGTAACTCGCCTCTCACTAGGATGTTCAGGAGCTACAATTATCTTCCCAAATCCATTGATGCGGACATATTCAATGATAAATTGCACAATTATAAAGCGAAAATTAAACAACAACTCACAAATTAGATTTAATCGGGTTATAAATTTACAGCTGAACTTTGAATACAATCAGCGCGCGTTAGGGTCCATATTGTCAATATTTTTTTATTTTTTTTTGTATTTGGAGCCAAGTGGATTTCTTTTATTTACATGACAGTGATTTATTGTATTGATACTATTTTTTTTGACCAAATGTTGCCATAATGTGATTGACATAATTATAATTACCATGTGCATGTGTGCTATTTCTATTTAACTTTGATGACGATTCCTGTGTTGATATTTTGTTTGTTAGTTCTTTATCTAAGTGTCCTGTTTTATTTTAGTTTTGATTATGGTTTCTGTGCTTTTATTTGATTTTGCTAAGTTCTATACCTATGTGTCCTATTTTGTTGCTGTCATTATTTCAATCATTTACAATGTTGTTCCTACCTTATTATCTTAGATACATTTATATTATTATCATTAATTCAATTTGATCATTATTATTAACTATTTATAATACCTGTGTTAGCTGTGTTTGCCTTCAGTGGATAAGCACGGGGAAGGATATTTTTTTGCTCGATCTAATTTTAATTTTTGTGTATTATTTCTTGGTGATCCTAATAAATAAACAAATGATAAACATTTACCACAAAAAGAAAATTAAAAAGCCATGGCGAAGAAGAAGATGGTGGATGGTTACTATGCACCGCAATAGAAACAGGTACCTACTTCAAATTGAACAACAGTCAGTTGATTATGTATTGTGTAAGGAAGGGGGGGGGGGGGGGGGTTGCAGTAAATCAAGGGGCACAGTGGATAGATACCTTTACCTCATTTACTATAACTCGCACACATACGCAAACACAAGCCAAGCGACGGCTTAAGCGCCCTACTCACACATCTGCCGCAGGGGCAATCTAGGGTGTAGGAGTGGGGATGACCCTTAATTGCATCCTTAATTGTGATGTGTGTAGGCATGCAGGGGCAATTTGGAGGATTGGCCCTGCGCCAGGGCGGCAGGAGCGCGAGACCATCTTTGATCCCTAAGTCGTCCCTGCCGTCGCTGCGTGTGTAGCGCGATTGGGGCAATTTCTCAGTCAGTTAAACTAACAAACTGACTCAGTTTGTCAGTATCTGTCACACGGAGTGCACGTATACATAGCGTACAATCAAAATGGCGGCCGACAACGAACGCGAAGTTTGGACGCGAATTATAGAAGTTTATAAAGACTGACCTCACATGTGGGATAAAAATCATAAACATTATTTTAACCGCGACTCAAGGCAGCAAACATTCATACTAATGTTTGAAATTTTTGGGGAACTCAAAACCATGGATCTGCCGGCTTTCAAAAAAAAAATTGAAAATATGCTAACATCCTTTTTTCGAGAGTTAAAAAAGGTAGGTACGTATTTTTAATTAAGTAGGTACCTATTCTAAAGAATATGAAAATTTGGAGTCTGTTGAATTTGGAAACATGTAACACTTCAAAGACATTTATTATTGTACAACGTTCAAATCAATATGCATAAAAAAATTACTTACCTTAATGTTACGGCTAATCTAATGTATGGAGGAATACTTTCTCGCATTTTGGTATTTTCATGTCGTATATTATTTTCTATACTTGTCAAAAGCTTGTCAAACGTAAACATTTTCATGCGAAAATAATCCACAAATTTTTCCTCATGTTGTCGCATGACACGGTAAAGGGTAATGAACCCACCAAACTCATTTTTATAACGCTTTTATTAGCTTCACCTGTATGTATGTATGTATGTATGTAACCAACCTCTTTGAGCTCGATTTTGTCCTACTTTGAACGATCAGATTTGGTTCAAACTTTGCACACCTGTCAAAGGTCGATGACAATGCTATGAAAAAAAAATGAAAAAAAAACTAAAAAGTAAAAAATAAATTATAGTTTAAAAAACTAAAAAAAACGCTTTTATAACTAATTGAACTAAAAAGTTAAAAATAAAACTGTAATAATCAATTGAAAAAATTATATTATTGTACAAAAAAAGCGTGGGGTGCTTGATTTTGATTGTTGTAAATATTTTATCAATAGTTTATTATATCTGAAGTTATTATAAAAAGCACCCCACGCTTTTTTGTACAATAATATAAATTTTTCAATTGATTATTACAGTTTTATTTTTAACTTTTTAGTTCAATTAGTTATTTGTTAATTTAGTTAGTTTTTTATTAGTTCCTTTTTTATTTTGTTATAATAATAATATGCAATTATCATTCTTTTTTGCTTTGTAGTTAACATTTATATAAATTTACGAAACTCACACTAATTATCACACTTGTTATTACTTGCGCGCCCTACGCCCGACTGACGACTGCACGAAAAAAATCGTGTCGTGTACACATTTCGATTGGTCTTGTCAGCGGAAGACACGAAAAGTTTTCGTGTGTGGAACAGACAAAATTCTTGTCGTCTACACGAAGAATTTGTCTTGTCTGCCGCAGGAACGGCAAAGCGGCTTAGCGTGTACAAGCGCCCTAACACATCGATTGAACATCAACAAGCAGTCTTTGTAAGTCCCTTTGAATTTCGAGGACTACCAAAAAGCGGTCCCAGAAAAAATAATAGAAAGCCACGCCGTAAGAGAAAATCGATGATAGCTACTGATACACCCAATAAAACAGAAATAGAAGAACGCGAAGAAGTGTTTATTCAGAAGAAGGTGAATATGAAATAGAACAAGATGAATCAGTTTTGGAACCAGATTTTCCAGACAAGCTTGATGCAATGCCCCAAATTTTGTCTTAGTACAGTTTGATAGCCACAATAAAAGGTATTTTATATTGGAAAAGTGATTGATGAAGGACAAGGGAGAGAAATAGTAGTGAGCTATCTCAGGAGATCTACTAAAGTAAAAAATGGGTTTCGTTTGCCAGATGTGGCAGATGTTGCTACAGTTGATCTAAATGACGTAAAGATGATATTGCCGCAGCCATCATTTACAGGCACCAAGAGGCAGCAGGGAGTATACAAATTTGAACTTGACTTTTCGAATAAATAAGTAGATTTACGTTAAGAAGAGGCATTATGTCAAATCTACTAGCAAATGTTTATTATTATGTAGAATTATTAAAGTAGCATACAACTTAAGTGTGATGAGTACAAGAGTCTTGTAATTAAAGGTCGAAGATCGATCGAGTGATACAACTGCCCCCATGAAGGGGCACAGTGGATAATTTTCCGTTTTTTTTCAAATGCTTGTAAGTTACAACTATTTTGTTTTATTGACGATATTATCACACAATATTGTACTTAGTTAAAACAACAACCTACAATTGACTTTAAGCATGTCAAAGCCAACCTTAACCCATATATGCCCAAAAGCACGAAAACGACCCAAACTTTCTAATCGCGCATGAATGCCTCTAAAATTAAAATTAGTTATAATAAATAGTTTTTAATGCCATCTATCTATTTAGTGATGAAATATCTAATCGCCTAATGTAGTTCACATGTCAACACAGCTCAATTTCGGTTGAATAATTGCAGTGCAAGTCGTGGCTTGATTTCTATAGTGAAATTTATGCACCGGCTTCGACAAAAATGTAAGTATTTATTTATTTACAAGAGTTTTGGTTTGTGTTTTTGAATTATTAGCTAAGTAAATATATAATATAGGTAAAAATAGTAATAAGTTTTGTGTAAAATATGGTTTTCACTACGTTATTTGAACGAATATTTGGATGGGTCACTACCGACCCTCTGGGCAGATATGATACAGAATCTTCACATTTTTCTCAGGTCACGTCCAGTACTATCTATCAATGATATACCAATATCAATGATATAAATGTCTCGGAGAGTTTGGGTGACGACGAAGGTCTTCAAAATGTTGAAGTCTATTTAGACCCGCTTTGTGATGGAGCGTTATCAGATGGTGATTCGGGAGATGAAAACTGCGGTGATATTGAAAGGTTGAACCAACATCAGCTACTTGCCCCTGCCGAGTTAATTTTACAACATAGGTACCCAAGATATCCAAGAGTGCTGAGGCTATTTCAACTGCTGTACTCCCACCAGGTCAGTCATCAACAAGACTAACACGGATTCAATCAGCAACTCAAGAAGTACCTACTGATCCAGTCATCCCATCCACATCGAGGCAACCACGAAGTTCTGGATCTCAACCACAACCAAGAGAATGGATCAAGCGGGATTTACATCAGTCAGTGGACAGTTCCTCTACCACGAGCAGAACATACATTACAGGCATACATTCGAGGCAAGAAGTGGTACACGTCAATCCTGACATGGCTGGTTGATGTTATGGTGAACAACTCTGCTCTGCTGGCTAGATCAATAGGAGCCAATGTCGATACCCTGGAGTTTCTAGGAAACACGCGGCTAATCATATGATTATGGTTACCCAGAACAGAACATGGTGTGCTGTTGTAAGAATAAAACGGTAAAAATTTGCAGCGAAATTCCATGCATAACCTGATGTTACGTGGTTTTTTATGTGATGATACTTTGGTGCCTTAGCTGCCTAAGTTCCTAATTGTTTAACTTGCTAGTACATTAGTAAAAATATACAATTTTGTCGTTTAATAATAACATACTGCGTTTAATTTACCCATACATTTTTCACTCTTGTCAAACTGTTATTTGCCCACGGGGTCGATAACGACCCTTACAAAAAAAAATACTTTCAGTTACTGAAACTCAAAATAAAAAAATATGGGTCTAATTATATTTCATTAGGAACAACATATGCAAAAATCACGAAAATCGGAGACCCAAATCTTTCTGGGCATATATGGGTTAATATTAATGGAGTTAGAGCTCTTGGAAAAACAAGTGATTCACTGTGCCCCCCTCTCCCTTACCTAGCTAGAGTATTATTAATTCTGTGTAGGTATTTAAAAACGCGTCTCCACACAAACACAGTCAACGAACAACTAAATGACGAGTGTGAACATGCAAGCTCTCGTTTTTCTCGCGAGACCCAACGAGATCCTTTGACTCGGGCACAAAAAACCGACAAGCGACCGAGACCGACCGAGGCGAGGCGCGAGAGAGCGAGATACGACGAGAGCCCCATGTACATTCTCGTTCTCGGCCTGTCTCGTCGAGAGTGTACAGCCGGCATTAAACTGCCCACTGCTGAGGAGCTTCAATAGAGTTGAAAGTTATCTTTCAACGGCCGGGAATATGTTCAGGCCAAGCAACGCCTTCTCAATGTGCGAGAGCCTCAATGCGGCGGTATTATACGTAGGAACTAGTTTTTGATCAATGCAAATATGTCACTTGCACAGAAAACATGGATCGACACACTAAGTCTTTTTATAATTATACCAAAATTACTGTAATCAACGTATTTGATTTGTCTCCATAATATCCTCCAAAGATATTACACCGGGCGAAAGCCAGCTCAGACCAATTATCTGGTCTGCACTGGAGAGCCGGTGCCAGAGCCGGAACCACTGCCTGTACCAGAGCCGGAGCCAGTGCCTATGCCGGTGCCGGGAAATCAGAGAGCACAACCACCTAGGAGGAAGTCACTTTATATTATAATATTGATGCTAAAATCATGGAACATAAAAATATACTCCTTTGAAGAGGTTTAAGAAGAAGCTTTGTCTACTTTCAGATAGCTTTGATGATAAACTTCTGCTCATAGAGGAGCAGAAGGTACAAAACGAAAGAGAGAGTAACTCCATTTTTTGGGAGAAAAATTAAATGGGTTGGTGGGTGCCCCCCTTCAAGGATATTTCCAATAAGCTATCTAAGATAAAATAAAAAAAGCTAAGATAAAATAAATAAGTCAAATAATAATCTTTATACAATTAATATAATAAAATCACATTAATTTCCTCCTATTAGATCCATTTTCAAAAAAGAGATTGTTTTACCTCCTTGGTGAAACAATCTCTTTTAAATATGATAAGAAAACATTTTACTGAAAAAATATAGTAGCAACACGTGTGCATTAATGTGCGTCTGCGAATAGAACAAAAACTGAAGAGACACCTATCATTCTCATAAACGAGTTCATATTCATAGGTACCTTAAAACATTTAGATTAGGTACTTAGCGTCGACGAAGGCTTCATCAGCTACATATGCATTATTTATCTATTTATCTATCTAATGGCAACAAAGCGTAGGTTCACACTAAGTTTTATTTAATACTTACTTATTGTTTGTTACCCAGAACTCTGACCATATCTTTTTTTACTAACATGGATACCTATACTTTCATGTTGGACCAATAGACATTCCATTAAAACGATTCAAGTTTGGTTTACAAACAAACATTTCTGAAAAAAAGAAAATCTTCAAGCCTATCAATATCGGACAGATAGAGTTAAGTACTCAAGACTTTTACTGAACATCAAAAAAAACGACGGCGTTCGACGAATTTATATTTTGTAGCAACAAGTATCTCATGTTTAATTTTAACTTTGTAAAACTTTTTTTTTTTAAGTAAATAAATATTTTTATTACTATTATTATCTCCGGAAATCATTGAAAGACGAGCCAAAAGGTACATTAGTTACGAGACGCTGTTAGTTCTGCCACTCGAGCATCACCAAAAAGTTGAAATATTGAAGACGAACTTTTAGACCAGTTCTAGTTTGAGGACATGTCATCAGTGATGATGAAGAGAAAATCGAGCGGCAAGTTATTACGTAAATTGCAGCTATGGATAAACAATAAGCGTCGCAATGTACTCACAGAAGCCAATCATTGGAAGCATTACAACCACCAGAAAGACCAGCACCACATAATCTAGTGGTGCTGTATTTGAATATTTTTCTTTTGCTTTAACTCAGTTGCTTTAGCTTAGTGAGACCTTCATTATGCGAACCTCCAGGGAATGGAACTCATTGCCGACGGCTGTTTTTCCTGACCACTACAATCTGGGCCTCTTCATGGCAAGAGTGAATAGGTGTCTTCTAAGACCATCCTGCTTCATCGTCACTTACCATCAGGTATTTTATTATTATTAATAAGCAACACAAAATAAAGATTCTAAAACTCTCTCCTAGTGCGGTCACGCTAACTAACTGTAATAATTATTCGTTTTATGTTTAATTAAAAGAACACATTCAAAAATAAATCTTATTATTTAGCAAACATCTTCCACTAAATATAGGGAGATTAAAAAGCTAAACCTAGTTTTCTAAAGAATTTATTTTCAGCTTTTGTAAAAATCAACAAAAGTTGAATATCCCTAGACAATGTTGATATGTGTAAATGGCTTATTATTATTACGAGCCGGTATGACCGAGCTTCGCTCGGGATTTTATTTTGTTGTAAGTCCATTTCTCGTCATTTTCTAAAAATGAATCCTAGCTAGATCGTTTAATCGTCCCCGAAAACCCCTGTATACTTAATTTCATGAAAATCGTTGGTTCAGTTTCCGAGATCCTAAATATATATATATATATATATACAAGATTTTCTCGTTTAAAGGTATAAGATACAGGGTTATTCATTATTAGCTGCAAATACTCAGGAGTTAGGTTCAACAAATAAAATAAAATTATTTATGAAATGATATTTTTAAGTTGTGTTATGAAAATCCCGAGAAAATCGATAAAGGAATCATTGGCGCCTGACCTATTTTGACCTTTGATCCGCGCCCGCGCGCCGTGAGTGACACTCTGCGTTCAGTCACCGCCTGGGTGGGTCATCGTCCTGTTCTCCGTGGCAATCATTATGCAATAGCCGTAAAGAAATTAATAAAAATAAAATTTTGATACAAAAACTTGAAAAATTTTTTGATTAAATTGAAAAAAAAATTCACAAAAAGCTTTAATACTGCAAAAAACTATTATTTTCTTATGTCTCCGACACAGGTTTTTAACTTCAGCAGATGTCATCGTTTTTCCATACCTAGATAAATGATGTACAGACTGGTTTTCTAATAAAGCTTATCTTATTGGTAAACAACTAAATCTGAAATTCGGAGGATGATGGCTGCGCTATCGTATTAGGGTTCACCTGTAAAGGTAGGGCAATGTGTATAATTAAATCAATAAACTTCTCTTATCTTTATTAATTAAAATACAGTACACCAACATCACATTTATTAAATTTACAATCAATATAATACACATTTTTACAAACTAAAATAAATACAGAATAACAATAGTTCAAAAACTTTTTCAATACTTTAATGGTCTGTAGTACTTCTGTAGGTTATCTGTTCAATAACATTCTTGTAATGAGAAACATTCTCAAAAAAATAGTCTAAAAGTAATAAAACGCATTTCCTGTCATCTTACGTACGGCTCAATACCACCACCTACCTATAGGATGTCTGAGCAAATCAATTATTTTCAGGTCGGCACAAACGTTTTCCGTATTCGACTTCCGTATTCGGACATCCGAATGCATGGAATCAATGTAAAATACATGAACTGTCGCACGCGTTCGTTCGTTTATAAAACGGAACGAACACATTGATTCCGTACATTTGGATGTCCGAATACGGTAAACGAATTCGGAAACCGTGTGTTGCGGCCGACTTTAGAATTATCAGCCCTCTTTTAACGGAAAGAGGGCTATTAAATTTTTATAGAAAGATTTGGAACCCGTACATTTATCTTATTTTTAATGTTTTTAACTGAACATTCCTTACTTCCAATATTTTACTTACAGATATAACACAAATAAAATAAATTGGAAGAGTACTACACCATGTAAATAAAGATATTTGAGAAATCTTAGTAGTTTAACCAACTTTTCTTTATAACCATTTTTTTACGATTAAAGCCCGTCACATACGTAGCTTTAGTATACACCACTATTTTGTAACTACCAAAAAAATAGGGTAATGTAGTAGGGGTAGAACATTATGAATGTTCAATCAGAATTTTTAGTTTCCATAAAATGTTAAAATTTTCAGAAATCCTGTATAAAATTATGGACATATTAGTTACGTAGTACTAGAGAAAAATAATTACGCTGTTCGGTTCCGCTTGGTATTTGGCGTTTATGAATGAAATGATTTTTGCTTGTTGAATCATTTCTCAATATTTGACTAAAAATTGTGGTTATTTAAAAATATTTTTTTATGACTTAATTTTTTTTTGTGGATGTGTTCAGTATCAGCAGCCAATATCGGCATTTTTTTTTTTGGTAATTTCAAAATAGTGGTGTATATTATAGCTACGTGTATGACGGGCTTAAAGATAGAAAGTTATCGTTATTTTGTTAGTTTTTTTATCGGTCACGAGAGTTGTCAGCACGCTTAAGGGGCCGGCGGAGGGTGAATTTTCATACAAACGTAATACCAAAATGATTACTAGTTTAGGCAGATTTTCACTATACTATTGTAATACGAGGGCCGCTTTTTAAGTTCTGTCGTTTGAAATAAGTATAAACAATCTAATAGATTATTGCCATTTATTGTTTTTCAAAGTATTCTCCGCGATATTTAAAACACTTTTGCATGCGTTCGAATCAGTTTTTTAAACATCTATTCCACTCCGAAGTGGGGGTAGTCAAAATGGCCAATGGGGTATCCAACGAGAGATCAACTTTTTTGCGCCAAGTTCTTCGTGCAAGATTTTCAGGATAGTATTCCCTGAAAAGCCCACAGCGTGTCACGGTATGCCACATGACTATCTTCGACGATTAGCTGCCGCACGGCATCGATATTCTCTTGCGTAATGGCGGTTTTTGGACGACCTTCACGTGGCTTGTCACTGAAGCTAGAATGCCCAGGTTGAAATTCTAAATACCAGCGTTTTACAGTCCTATGACATGGTGCTGCATCACTAAACACAGAAGTAATCTCCTCAAAGCACTGAAGTCGCGTGAATCCCCTTTGAAAGTTGTAGAAAATTATCGCCTGCATATTTTCCTTTGATATTTCCATTTTTACAACTGACTTGTCAGTTTTGAATAAACGCTACAAAAAAACTATTCGACCGATCCAAAAGATTTTTTTTGTTTTCGAATTATACGTTCAAAAAGATGAAAATACCATATGTTTTTTTTTTTAAATAATTGCGGGAAGTTTGCAAACGACAGAACTTAAAAGGCAGACTATGTAATTGTAATTGTATAGTATTTATCTAGGTTCCTGAACAATTTTTATTTTAAATTACTTACCTACCTCAAATGAAATTAACGCCAATCGCATTTTACAATTTTTTTTCATTGCAAAATGTGAATGGTGTTAATTTCATTTGAATTTAGAATAAAAACTAATCAGGAACCTAGATAAATACTATACAAGTACAATTATTACAATAATATAGTGAAAATCGGCTTAAATTAGTAATCATTTTGGTATTGCGTTTGTATGAAAATTCGCCCTCCGCTGGCCCCTTAATGCGTGAATTTTAACATGAATGAATTTTAACATTTTTAATACAAAATTAATCGAGTTATTTATGAAATGCTCAAAATGAGAAAATAAATCTATGAAAGTAATTTAAATTGTTTTTTAAATTGAAATAATGTATTCTTTCAGTAAAATGTTCTATCTACAATATTCAAGGTACTTTCTCTCCATGTGGCATATTCGTGGGACGCTCTGTATAAAAAAACTGTAGGTACATCCACGGTCCTTCGGAAGACAAAGACAGACGTCAAATCTATAAGATCTAACCAGTAAAGGCCTGCGCACACCTAGGTGAGCTCAGGGCTTTTTATACAGACCGTACATGGCAGCATTTCACACACACACCCACCAGTACCCGAAGTCCCAGTGCATTTACAACATTTCGTTACCAAATGTTGTTTTCGTTTCGCCTATTTGTCTCTATCTATTGTATGGAGAAAAGATGAGACAACAACTCTAACTACGTAACGTATTTTTGCCGTCTCATATTTACTCCATGTAATAGAGAGAGACAAATAATGGAAACGAAAACAACATTTGGTAACGAAATGTGGTAGCAAAACTCCGACTTCGGGTTCTGAACTCTGCGTATTGTGTTATTAACACTGTATTTTTTTACTTTTTTTATTGTTAGTTTTGTCTTGTCGTGTACAGTTTTAATAAATAAACGATTTTCTTTCTTTCTAGGTCGGTGGTGATAGCGATCAATGAAACGCTGTCAAATTTTACAGCGTTTCACTGATCGCCGACGCGAGCGACGTAGGTGTGCGCAAGCCTTTAAGATCTAACTAGTTAAGAAACATGTGCCCACCTCTCCGTAAATGCTTAGTAACAGATGTGTCATAAGTAGCTCAGCATCCAGGCATGTTAGTGTTGAGGTGCATTTGTTCGCCGAGCTCGGTGGTCCCCGTGAGACGATGGCGCAGAGCGAACGCTGCTATCACTCGGGCAACCTGCGACAAATAAATTCATTTTCATTGCTCATACTCGGAAAGTAGGTCTGAAGTTGCCTGAGGGGCCTAATTCAAAGTAATACTTTCAGCCCTAGGGAGAATCGCTTTCTACTGACAGCTGTCAAATTATAAAAAAAACAAGTTCCAACTATCTAAAGTCTTTCTAACTGCAAGGAGGTTATTGAACCAAATTCCAACTTTTTATTCAGCAAGCAGTTTGGAAACCCTGCTGATTACAACGGTAAGAAGTTTAAAAAGTCTAATTAGAGCGCGATGTAAATTTTAAATTTTAATAATATACAGATAGTATTAAATAAATAATATATTTTCTAATGACTTTATTATTATTCAGCTTAAACTATTTCTTAAAAATAACATAGATTTGAGCAATAAATTAACCATTTTTTAAATTATGAAAATGAAAATAATAGCTGAATAATACTGGCCAGGCGAAGGCCCGCCAGAGAAACAAAAAAAAAAGCGGAAGGGCGGCAATTCAATCTTCATTTTCACTCATTTTTCTATCATGTTTTTATTTTTACTTTCCTTGTATTCGTAATGAAAAGCACAGTGTTTACCTCGGATTTCGAAACCCGTCTCGGGGCTCAAAAACGTAACTTTCTATCCTCAGAGCCCGAAGTCCCAGTGCATCTACAACATTTCGTTACCAAATGTTGTTTTCGTTTTGCCTATTTATCTCTGTCTATTGTATGGAGAAAAGATGAGACAACAACTCTAACTACGTAACGTATTTTTGCCGTCTCATATTTTCTCCATAGAATAGAGAGAGACAAATAGGCGAAACGAAAACAACATTTGGTAACGGAATGTGGTAGCAAAACTCCGACTTCGGGTACAGGTAACAATGTACTATTTCAGTTCACCGGGTGGAAAGTGGCAACTTTCGGCCCGCTGCACGAACCTAAGTAAACCACGAAACCTGCCCCTTTCCGCCGTCGTCGAGCAGAAAAATTGTATACACACCACGGGAAGTAATATACTATTTCACTCTTGCTCAAAAACATCATTTTGGCGTACCAGAGCGAGCGTAGAAAATATAGCATTTCTTTCTCTAGGAGAAAGTCTCTAATTTTTTTAACAAAAATTAAATCTTTAGTCTTTAGTCACAAGTAGAATGACTGGATTTGAGCCCACGGTAGGGCCGATACCACTAGGCCACCAGCGCTCTTCTGGCCGCCCGCCTTCTGACAAATCTTATCTTGTATCATCATCATCATCATCAACCTATATTAGTCCACTGCTGGACGTAGGTCTCTCCCAAGACGCGCCACTGAGCCCGGTCCTCGGCTCTTCTCCTCCAGTGCTTGCCAGCTACATTTCGCAGATCGTCGCCCCACCTTGCCGGAGGGCGTCCTACACTACGCTTACCTAAACGCGGTCTCCACTCTAGTATTCGTTTGCTCCAACGATTGTCTGTTCTACGGCAAACATGACCGGCCCACTGCCACTTCAGCTTACTAATCCTTTGAGCTATGTCGACCACCTTGGTTCTCTGTCGGATAACCTCGTTCCGGATTTTATCCTTCAGAGAGACTCCGAGCATAGCCCTTTCCATAGCTCGCTGAGCGACTTTCAGTTTGTGGACCGACCCTACTGTTAGTGTCCACGTTTCGGCAGCATAGGTCATTACAGGTAGGACGCACTGGTTGAAGACTTTTGTCTTCAGACATTGTGGGATCGGCGACGAGAAAACCTGACGGAGCCCAGCCCAGCTGTATTCTCCGGTTTAACTCTCTCTCGAAGTTGTGTCTACCTAACCGCAAGGTTTGCTTATCTTGTATATATATATATATTTAGGATCTCGGAAACTGCGCCAACGATTTTCACGAAATTTTGTATATAGGGGTTTTCGAGGGCGATAAATCGATCTAGCTAGGATTCATTTTTAAAAAATTACGAGAAGTTGGTGTTGCAATAATCAAACATATACTCAATATACGACTGTTCCTGCCATCTATTGGCGATTGTGAGCAACTAACTGCAAGCTATTCCCGCAGATGGCGTTGTTAATTAAAAATAAGCCAATAAAGATACGACTCTTCCTGACATCTATTGGCGAATAATATTACTATTTTTTTTAACCCCGAGCGAAGCTCGGTCATACCAGCTCGTGCCAAAATAATGAGAGGAGAGTTACCTCGCCTGGTGTGTCCTCGTGGACTGCATGGCCGCATCTTGCTAATACTTGCATTTGGAACTTCCCTGCAACAAATAAACAACATCTAATCTAAGGCCTGTATTCAGAAACAGTTGAGTCTGAGTCGAGCCTTCGAGAGGCACTGTCGAAAATGTATGTGCACTATGCCAGTACTCTCAAAACGGTGAAGGAAAACATCGTGAGGAAACCGGCGTGTCGTAGAACCTAAAAAAGTTTGAGCAACACGTATCAAGGGTCACGCAAAAAGGGCCCACCATCGGCCTACTTGCGGAAAAACCTTGGGCTCAATTCTAGACCAGTGACTTTTTTGTCACGGTAGATATCTCAAAAACTGTCAGTTTCTTTAGTGAATTTGACAGTTCTTGTGATAAACATACAGTTGAATTGAGAACCTCGTCTTGTATTTGAAGTTGGTTAAAAATGTAAATGGTTACCTTGCATTTGTCCAACAGTGAGCTCTCTATCCAGGCCGTCGATGGAGGCCAACAGTAGCAGCCTGGGCGCGGCCACCGACAGGAACAGTGAAGACAGGCCTTTGAACCAGCCCGACCAGTGCCGTTCCGTCTTAGACAGGTCTATCCGCCATTTGTATCTGACAACAAAACATCACTTATCATGGTGCCATTGGTTCTAAGAGAATAGGCCTTCCCTAAACATTTCCTGGAAGAACTGTTTTTAGGGTTCCGTAGCCAAATGGCAAAAACGGAACCCTTATAGATTCGTCCTCACGATGTGTTTTCCTTCACCGTTTTGAGAGTACTGACATAGTGCACATAAATATTCGACAAAAAACACGACTGGATTTGAACCCACGACATTCGGATCGGAAAGCGGGGCCGCTACCACTAGACCACCAGTGCTCACACCCGACGGAAAGCGAAAATGCAGCCTAAAAATATTAGCTTTGAGTTTGAGAATTTCTGCGCACACTCACCAAAATGTATTCAGTAGAAAATAGACAAGCAGGCGATTCGTCTCCAGCTTAGATCCAGGAGACGGACATAG
Organism: Thera britannica; assembly: GCA_939531255.2. Taxonomy (NCBI): domain Eukaryota; kingdom Metazoa; phylum Arthropoda; class Insecta; order Lepidoptera; family Geometridae; genus Thera; species Thera britannica. The sequence continues at coordinate 9,079,826 of OW618042.2, read as the reverse complement.
GATTTTTCATACCCCGAAAAAGTAACGAGAATTGGGCGAGCGAAGCGCGGGCGCCCGCTAGTAGAAATAGACAAGCAGGCGATTCGTCTCCAGCTTAGATCCAGGAGACGGACATAGGATTTTTTATACCCCGAAAAAGTAACGAGAATTGGGCGAGCGAAGCGCGGGCGCCCGCTAGTAGAGTAAAAATACATCATAACAATAGGACTTACTTCATAGCTCCACAGTTGTCACCGGCCGGTTTGAGGAATGTGTCCGTTTCCTCTCCTTCCTCCGCGATGGAGTCAGCTCGGGCCAGAGGGAGGGGGGATTCCTCACACACATAGTCATCTACCTCGTTGATGGCTAGGGCTCCGGACTCGCAACTGCAACAAGCATAGGGAATTTACTCCTAGAGCATGTCAGGGCATAAATAAATAAATATTGTGCGCAATCAACACAACACTATCTGGCCTCAAACTAAGCAGACCTTTACTATGGGAACCATATAGCTGATAACTATAATACCTAATGTTACGGCGAAAACTCTTCACTGAATATAGCTAGAACTCCAGTCTTCAGTGTACTGAAGACTGGAGCAACAGACAGCGACCTATGTCGCGGCTGACTGCAGGAAAAAAAAACTGTGGTGCACTGCTCCGCAACGAAAGAAGCGAGGTGCAAGACAGGAATCAGGGAACTGATTGAGTCTTGTCCTTCCACATCCACAGTGAGTCTGACTGAGTCACCATTGGGTCAACTAGAACATTGCTGCCACCAACCCAAAGTCCTACTCCGCTATTTTAAGGAGTTGGGCTGGCGGGGGTAAGGTTTAGCAGGGGGACAATGCACAATACACCCCATCGCGGGACGTCAGTGCAGATCTTATTCCCCCACAATTAGAATAGCGTTTTTAGGCAATTTTCGTATGGCTTCAATACAAATCTGGCACTGTCTTTTTGTGCCATGCTAGAATGTCGTTGTTTTATTCGTAGGTACAAAATAGAGCGCTCTCCATTTTCAAGCAATATTTCGACTTTGCTGTATATATTTAAAATCTATAACAACAACTATTATTATAACTGACTTAGCACTTACTTGAGTATCTGGCTTGGCATTGAAACTTTTGCAGAGTCCACATTCCTCACTTGTCCACTTCTAACACTGAAACCAAATAAGAATAAAATCTAATAATAACAAATACTGTGGACAATCCACACAACACTATCTAGCTCCAAATTAAGCAGAGCTTGTGCTATGGGAACCAGATAGCTGATATAATACACATATACAATTTTTTTAATTTTTTTTGTAAATACATACTTAGAATACAATTTAACAACCAGACAGAGAACAAACATCTGCATTCACCACACAAATATTTGTTTTCGGTGGGGATCGAACCCACGACCTACGGCGCAGAAGGCAGAGCTACTACCAACTGAGCTGAGAGGCCAGTCGAAGAAAAATAATAAATCTTACCACCACTCTATGGCATGCTCCATGCTTTTGAAATGTGTTGGTCTGCCTCGGAGGAAACTCTGCATGCTTGTTAAGGCCTCCATTGCAGTACCTGAAAGAATCAAGATTTTTGAAATACTTTTTATTCTGCAACAAAATAAAAATCCTTTGTAACAAATTGATAGAGCAGAAGCATAAACTTTTAGAGAACAAACATTGATGTTTACCGAATAAACCCAAAACATTGAACCCACACTCTTTATCACAGAAAGCCGAGCTGCGACCAGCTGAGCTGTGAGCGCTGTCAATGTGTGATTCAACAGTAAATTTAGCTAATTACCTTCGGCAATTTTCGGCAAATTTTCATCATCCGCACTTGATGTGCGGCTGGTTTTTCCGCAAGTAGGCCGCTGGCGGGCCCTTTTTGCGTGACCCTTGACACGTGTTGCTCGAACTTTATTAGGTTCTACGACACGTCGGTTCCTTCACGATGTTTTCCTTCACCATTTGAGAGTACTGGCATAGTGCACATAAATTTTTCGACAGAAAAACTCATTGGTACACGACTGGATTTGAACCCACGACCTTCGGATCAGAAGGCGAGGACGCTACCAGTAGACCACCAGTGCTAGCTAATTACCTTCAACTACATCAATAACAGCAATCCCTTGCAAGCAGTGCTCAAGAGAAGGCAAGTGGGCCGTCCGCACCGCGATGGCTCCACCCATAGAATGTCCTACCAGGATAAGTGGTGGGATTTCTTCTCCATATAGCTTGTGAATCACTTGTTCCACATCTCTATGAAAAAAAGTTGTCATCAATTTGGTAGTCATAAAATTGACATAAATTTTACTTTAATCTTAGGCCCATATTCCGAAGCAGTGCTTAAGTCTGCCACGCCGACTCGACTCAAGCACTGTTAGCAATATGGGCCTTAGTGTAGTAGGCAGTAGTCTAAGTCCAAACAGTGAGGGAAAACATCATGAGGAAACCAGCATGTCGGAGAACCTAAAAAAGTTCAGAAACATCTGACACATACACAAAAAGGAGCTTCTTCAAGGCACACTCAAAATCCTTTCACCACACTGAACCAGTGACACAATAAGAAGTAGTAGTTATTTGGTATTCTCACTCATTTCCATCATGATTGAATACTTACCGAACAAGTGTATCAGCCCCTAAATCATCATCATCATTGGTTTTTGTTTCCCCATGTCCTCTGACATCTATTGATACAACTTGACAATGGATCATGCTCGTTATTTCTTCCTGGAAAAGATTAGTTGCTTAAGATTTATAGGTTATAACTTTTATAGAAAATAAATTAGATACATGCACAAATTAGTACACTTTTAGTTCTAGAACTTTAAAGACCAACACAAGGTCAAACCTTAGCTAAAAGTAGGTCAACTTTTTGGAAATCTTTGCTTAGTTCAAAAACAAAATACTTTTTTTGTTATTTGTTATTGCTTCAACTTACTGCAAATAAAGCCCAGCTCAACCCGGAGTACCCTCCGCCGTGCAATGTGATGACTCGTGGCCGCTCCGGAATGTCGGGCTCCGGAGACAGATACACTCTGAAGGTCCCGCCATCGGTTTCCACGTCCACACTCTTCTCAAAATACTGCTTCCATGGAACTGGCGAGTAGTCTTTGCGTCGGCTGCCTCCAAACGGGGCTAATCTACGAGGGAAAATACTTTAGTCGGCGGCAGTCGAGCGCGATAGTTGATAATGTAAACACTCACCTCTCTGTCTTGTAAAGCCGATAAAAAATATTGTTTGCGAGTAAAAGCCAAAGTGTCATCACATTCCATAACTTACTTGGATATGCCGGACGTCTTAGGACATCGAGGTGGTAGTTTATTATTCATAATACTTTTCTGAAGAGCAGACATATTTATCTGATTGCAAATTAAATCTTGGAGAAAGATAAAGCGATTACAAAAGCAGAATTATGCTGATAGGCAAACGCCGCGGCGACATCTTGTTTTCTTTTTGTTTTGTTTTGTTTGGTTGCATGCAGCAGTCAAGTCCACAGATAATGAATCTCTACGATACAACAAGTTCAATCAAATTCTTCTATTCATCGATCGTTCCGTGTGGACGAGAGGTTTTTTCTCCACCAACTCGATACAAACTTCGATTTTATTCCGTTACAGCACTAGTGTTTTGTTCCCGTACAGTCAAAAAATGGAATATAATTTTAGCATGGAAATCAGTGCTGCCAATTATACAGATTTATATTCTGTATCTATACAGAATTTTGGCTAGTATTACAGATTTTACTTTACTTTTATGCAGATTTTTGAATTTGATTTAGTCTATGAAAAAGTAGTTACATATAAAAGTAAATTCAATATTTGTGTATAATTAGGGTAAAAACGGGAAACATTACTAAGGCTTCGTGGTCTGTCTGTCACCAGGCTGTCTAACATGAACCGTGCTATTTTAGAAATTTGAAATTTTCACAGAATGATGATATATTTATATTGCCGTTCTAAAAGCAAATACAAAAGATAACAAATGTTTTTAGAACGAGAGCCTTCGTGCGCGAGTCTGACTCGCACTGGGCCGGTTATTTTTGTATGTTTTCTGTTCTATTCTGTGTTGTTTATGTTTCGTTTTATGTTCTGTGGGTGTGTTTTTCGATCCAATACAGATTTATACAGATTTATAGACTAATTTGAAATCCAGATATTTTGGTTTGGCACGTGGCAACACTTTCCATGATGGAAATAGTTTGTTTGGGGAGTTTGGAATCCGTTGCGTGTAATGCTAAATATCCACAAGAGGTTTTAGACAAAACTGTCAAAACTACCAACAACAACAAAATGAAAGTCAAACATTTCTATTTTTTCGTAAATATCTAATTCAATTAAACAAAACAGATACGGAACATGTAGGTAAAGAAAAACTATTCGCAATCACTTGCATATGCATGCAAGAAGACAACTACACTGCACAGCTATGGATTTTCGGGTAATATGCCGAATATGCTTGGAAGCCAACAAGCAATCATCCGATCTCTTCAGTAGCTACTATCTGAAAAGAAACACTTTGTTCTCTGAAATGCTATCTAGTTGCACGAAACTTAAGGTAAACTACTAAATATATCTTATATTTTTATTTGAAAACCCAAGTCTAGTAGAAAGCGCATGATAAAAAAAATCCTTTGCAACTTTTCAATCAAAGCTATTATTTTAGCCTAAACCAGAAGACGGTCTTCCAAGGCTGATCTGCAAAGAGTGCACCAAGCAGCTTAAACGCACATTCACCTTCAACCAGCTATGTGAAGAGAGTGACAAAACTCTTAACAGTTACCTGAGAAACACACACAATGTGCATGACACAAACACAAGTAGCGAGTTGGTGAAAAATGAAGATGTTTTGAAAAATGAAGATGTAAAAAATGAAGAAACTATCAAAAATGGATGTTTTGATGTAGATCGAATGCTGGTGAATGATGCTGATGTTATTGAAACTGTTGAAAGTGATATTAAACTTGGTGATTGCAAATCCTTTTATTATCTATTTAAAACAAGATCAATTTTATACAATTTATTTATAATATCATCATATCATGCAATGGGTTCTTTAGAACCAATTATGGTGAAAGGACCTTAAATATTACTGTCTTTATTTAAATAATTTGAAGATTTTTCTTTTTAGAACCTGGTTACACCGATGTCAGCTTCTGGGATTCTGATGACAATATACTTCCCAGCGATATCCCCAGTGATATCAAAGTTAATCCTGAAGGTATAATATGGTACACTCAACTTACTATGTTGCAGAAATGTTCAACTCAACTCAATTTTATTAATTTCAATTTTGGAATTGATAATTTTGGAATTTTGGAGCACAATCTGAAAAATATCCATACCTTAAATTGATCTAATGACAGAAATAGTAAGGGGTTGAAATATGGGGTTGCACAGGATAATTAGTATGATAAAACCACATTTGTTATCAGCCAAAGCTATAGTTAAACTATCTACAAGCCACAATTGGTCACCTACTTAGATTTGTTTACATTAACTACCGACTGGCCTCTAGCTCAGTTGGTAGTAGCTCTGCCTTCTGCGCCGTAGGTCGTGGGTTCGATCCCCACCGAGAACAAATATTTGTGTGGTGAACATAAATGTTTGTTCTCTGTCTGGGTGTTATATTGTATTCTAAGTATGTATTTACAAAAAAAAAATGTATTCAAGTATTATATCAGCTATCTGGTTCCCATATTACAAGCTCTGCTTAGTTTGGGGCTGGGTAGTGTTGTGTGAATTGTCCACAATATTTATATTTATATTTATTTATTTATTTATTTATTAACCATTCCGCCATAGTTATATGCATAGTATTTTTCAAATGATGGCTGCCATGGCCATCCTGCAAAGGTGTTGGTCTCGGAACCCAAATTTTATCTCATTGGATTACTTAACTCACTAGAAGTTGAAACATTAAAGTCTTGTCCCTCCACATCCACATCTGAGTCACCATTGGGTCAACTAGAACATTGCTGCCACCAACCCAAAGTCCTACTCCGCTATTTTAAGGAGTTGGGCTGGCTGGGGTAAGGTTTAGCAGGGGGACAATGCACAATACATCCCATCGCGGGACGTCAGTGCAGAACTTATTCCCCCTACACAATTAGAATTAGAAGTGTTTTAAAATTTTCATATTACAGATGCAGACGATCAGGGGGCAGAGTTAGATCTTTTAAAACCATTGAAGAAGAAAAGGGGGAGAAAGAAAAGAGGTAAAATAGTGTAAATACTCCTAGTAAAAGCACCTACTAAGAGACTGTAGTCCTTGAATTGTAAAAAAGTGATCCCTCTGATACTATTCAATAAATTGTCAGATCTTTTGGGATATTTATCATCTTATCATCATCATCAGACTAACGATTTCCACAGCTGGACATAGGCCTCCTATAAATTGGCAAATTTTATCATCCGCACTTGATGTGTGGGTTTTTCCGCAAGTAGGCCGCTGGCGGGCCCTTTTTGCGAGACCATTGACACGTGTTGCTCGAACTTTTTTAGGTTCTACGACACGCCAGTTTCCTCACGATGTTTTCCTGCACCGTTTTTGAGAGTACTGGCATAGTGCACATACATTTTTTGACAGAAAAACTCATTGGTAGGTTAACACACGACTGGATTTAAACCCATGACCTTCGGGTCGGAAGGCGGGGCCGCTACCACTAGACCACCAGTGCTCTCATAGGTCTCCTATAACATTTATAGGAAGAGTGATTGTGAGTGTACCTACCGGTCCCGCCTTCCGATCCTAGGTTGTGGATTAAAATCCAGTTGTGTACCAATGTATTTTTCTGTCGAAAAATTTATGTACACTATGCCAGTACTTTCAAACGGTGAAGGGAAACATCGTGAGGAAACCGGCGTGTCGTAGAACCTAAAAAAGTTCGAACAGCACGTGCCAAGCCTGCACGCAGAAAGGGCCCGCTAGAGGTCTATTTGTGGAAGCCAGTCCGCACACCAAGTGTGGATGATGAATTTTGGCCAATTTTGCCCTCTTTTTAAACTCAATTTTTTTTTAATCAAACCCATACGTGTGGGGTGGGTATCTATGAATAGGTCTTCAAAAATGATGTTGTCTAAGTCATAAATCGTAAACAGCAATTTACCTTTCGACGAACTACAAGAACTTTTATATTATGTTACTTGTTGCCACGGAACCTTTCATGGGCGAGTCCGACTCGCACTTGGCCGCTTTTTTATAATTATTTGTTTTCAGTTTTCCCCAACAAGTCAGCACCAGTGCCTATCAGTAAATCCCCGCACCAATGCGATGTTTGCGGCAAGGTGCTTAGTACCAAGAGTAATCTGAAGGCTCATAAGGTGTGTCATACTGATCTTCGGCCGTTCATCTGTTCCCTTTGCCCGGCTACCTTTAGGTGAGTGGATCTTGTATAAGTATAAACTAGCAGTTGGTGACCGAGCTTCGCTCGGTATTTTTTTTTGGTAAACAGTACCCGAAGTCGGAGTTTTGCTACCACATTTCGTTACCAAAAATGTTGTTTTCGTTTCGCCTATTTGTCTCTCTCTATTGTATGGAGAAAATATGAGACGGCGAAAATACGTTACGTAGTTAGAGTTGTTGTATCATCTTTTCTCCATACGATAGACAGAGACAAATAGGCAAAACGAAAACAACATTTGGTAACGAAATGTTGTAAATGCACTGGGACTTCGGGCTCTGTTGTTGTGAATTATATTTAAATACCAATTACTTACATACTGATGAAATATTAATAATATTTTTCGATCTTACCGACATAATAATAAACTCCACTACTCGTCAATAGATGGCGTTCTCTGTCCCACTAACTAATGACTTAAGCAACAGATGGCGCTAGGAGTTATGATTTTAGTATAAAGTTGATTATTTACTACACAAATAACCCGATATTAAGTATAAATAAATATTTTGGGCAATCTACACAACACTATGTAGCCCCAAAATTAAGCAGAGCTTGTTATTTGGGAACCAGATAGACTGCCCTCTCAGATCAGTTGGTAGTAGCTCTGCCTTCTGAGCCGTAGGTCGTGGGTTTGATCCCGACCGAGAACAAATATTTGTGTGGTGAACACAGATGTTTTTTCTCTGTCTGGGTGTTATATTGTATTCTAAGTATGTATTTACAAAAAAAATGTATATAAGGATTATATCAGCTATATGGTTCCCATAGTACAAGCTCTGCTTAGTTTGGGGCTAGATAGTGTTGTGTGAATTGTCTATAATATTTATATTTTTATACGTTTATCGTTTCAGAGGACACAGCGCGTTGTTTCAGCATCGTAAGCTCCATTCAGGAGAGAAGTCGTACCATTGCGAGTATTGTCCTAAGCAGTTCGGCAGGCGATCTGGACTCGTCAACCATATACGGATACACACAGGTAAAGAAAGAAAGAAAAGAAAAGAAAGAAAATACATTTATTTTGGACACACAACACACATAAACACATCACAAACAAAGTACATAACACAAAAAGAAAGAAAACAGAATAGTAAACAGAAAAAAGAGTAAATACAAATATGTAATTCTTCCAGAACATTCAAGAACGTTTAGCATTGTATTGAGAATTTATAGAAAGTGTAGTAGTCTTACGCGATAGAAAAGTGCCTATGTGTAAAAAGGATAGACATCGATTTTTGCAACATCTTGTATTGATACTGCTCCTATAAGTCATAGCGTGATGTTATATAGCCTATTGTTATAAGGCCTTCATCGATAAATGAACTATCAAACACAAAAATATTTTTTCAATTCGGACCAGTAGTTTCCGAGATTAGCGCGTTCAACCAAACAAACAATCAAACTCTAGGACTCTAGGACTCTAGGAACTCGAGGTAACGCCGCATTGCTCGTGGTTTTCGTGCGTGCAGCCGTCTCCATCGAATTATAAGACGTTATCACGTCAAAAAAATCAATAAAACATTGAAATACACAGTCATCAATTAAAATAAATACGCTTATACAAACAAAATCAAATGTCAGAATAAATTACAATATCAATAATAAATCAGATTGTCACGTCTGGGAGTCAACGAATTCATCAATTGAATAACAGACGAAACAAGAGCTTTTTTAGGTGTGTGGTGTGTGTTAAATTTACATTCGCCTCACGTGCCAGTAATTTCACACCCTTTAAACCAATTTTTCTTTTAGCTGCTTTTTTATGTTTATTTGTTTTATTTTCAGGAGATAAACAATTCAGCTGCGAAATTTGCTTCAAGGCGTTTGTTCAGAGTGCACAGCTCTCCATACATTTGAAGCGGCATAAAGGGGAAAAGCCGTACTTGTGTCAGGAATGCGGGAAAGGTAATAGAAGTAAAGGTATATGTAAAATAGGTCCACTGCTGGGCATAAGTCTCCCCTACACATTTACAGGGAGAACGTTTCAAGTAAAAGTTTTTTTTTTAATAAATATTGTGGACATTTCACACAACACTATCTAGCCCCAAATGAAGCAGAGCTTGTACTATGGGAACCAGATAGCTTATATGATACTTAAATACTTTTTTTTGTAAATACATACATAGCATACAATAATAACACCCAGACAGAGAACAAACATCTATGTTCACCACACAAATATTTGTTCTCGAACAAACGCAATCGAACCCACGCCCCCCAGCTCAGAAGGCAGAGTTACTACCAATTGAGCTGTGAAGGCAGACCAAGTGTATTTATTTAGTAGGGTCGCAAGAATCACTTTGAAACGTCTTAAGGCTAGGTCAGTCTAGGTGCCAGTTCCAAATCAAAATTTTGAAAGTGGTCTATAAGAAAAACAAGGTTGGGAACCTCTGAACTAGAAGATAGATATACTATAAAGAAAGGGTAGGTACTGCGCAAGACTAGTTTGCAAAATTCTAGAGTTATGAAGGCTGGAAATAACATTGTTCCAGGATTCCCGATAAAGGCAGATCTGCGCGTGCACCAGAGGAGCCATAACGGCGAGAAACCATATTCCTGCCACCTCTGCACCAAAACCTTCGCCACCGCGGGGAACCTCTCTCTGCATATCAGGATACATAACAAGGAAATAAGGTAAATCATCATTATTAACATATAATAAAATCTAAAATGGACATCCACATAAAAAAAATGTATACAAGTATCATGTCAGCTATATGGTTCCCATTGGATTTTGAACCCATAGTCTCCCGAACTAGTTTAAAAACTGTGTTTCAGGTGCCAGTGGTTTCTATGTAAATTCACAAGTCATTATGCCTGCATAAAAAGCTACAACACATGCAATAAACATAAAAAAAATAATGAATATACTTAGGAGTACCTACATCAAACCTCAAAACAACACTGAAAAAGCTACAATATTTTTTTTAATTAACCTTTTTTGTCCCACTGCTGGGCAAAGGTCTCCCCCTAAGACTTCCACTTATCTCTCTCTCGAACCTCCTCCCACCATCTCGTCTCAAAGGTGTCGATATCGTCCCGCCAACGTTTTCTTGGGCGGCCCCGTGACCGGCGCCCGTCAGGGACCCAAGGTGTACTGATGGTCGCCCACCTATCGGGAGGAATCCGGCTGACATGCCCTGCCCTATATTATCTACTAATATTTATTATCTTCAGGTACAAGTGCAAAGAGTGCCAACGAGGCTTCGTAACTCCCAGCTCATACAGCGTGCATCTCAAACGCCACAAAGGCCAGCGTGACTACCTCTGCGAATGTGGAAAAACATTCTACACATCATCAGCTTTAAAACAACACAAGGTCGTTCACACCGGAGAGAAAAAGTACCAGTGTAAGATATGCGATAGGAAATTCACACAGGCAAGTCATCTTAGCAGGCATTTTAAGAGAGATCACGCCAAATCTATGACCTTTTCGGAGTATAAGCAGTTGTTACCTGAAGGAAAGTCTGATAATTTTGTGCTGATAGAGAATAATATAACGATGAATTCTATAACCGGCGCGGTCAAGTGTGAAGAATCACTTGCGTAGTTATAATCATGTATGAAAAAATGAGGTGTTTTATCTGTTATCCGGTTCTCGTCTTCCATCTCGTCCGCTAGGGGCGCTTATCGTGACTCAATAAAAATAGTAAAACTCAGATTCGAGTTACAGTTGACCCAGTCGATGAGTTAAGGCTTGAACACACCTAGTTCGCTGGCGGTAGCGATCAGTGAAACGCTGTCAAATATCGCTGTCAGATTTGAGATTTGACAGCGATATTTGACAGCGTTTCACTGTTCGCTACCGCCAGCGAACTAGGTGTGCGCAGGCCATTAGCCAAAAATAAACTAATTGAATCTCGCGATACCACTTGAAAAAGGAATTCAAGATGGCGGTGCTTATTCATTCTATCATGGCCTCTCTCACTGATGCTATTTTTTTTTACTTTGATATACACACAGCAAAACAAAAACATCTTCATCTTTAATAAAATCATTTTTTCAGTGATTTTTTTCAGAGTTTTTTTCACTGACACCGTCAGCAAAGCAAAAATATTTCTTTAATACATGTATATCGATTTTTCGGCGTGCGAGTATAGACGGAAATATGATCTGAGCAAGACAACATCAAAGACCGCCATTTCAAATACAATAGAATATTAAATAAGTATTTATTTGCAACAAAATCTTATTCTTTTAATAGGGGTTTTTATTGGCGCCAGTTTAACTAGCAGATGGAAATGGAACGCATTTGTATCATAAAACAATACTCAGTAGTCATAATTTTAAATCATCGTTTTAAGTTTTTAATTTATTATAATAAGGGCTAATTTATCCATCTACAGATAATTTATCCGTCATATAAAAATATGTCCATCTTTGTTTTAGGCTTGTCAAAACCAAGGACTGTTATTTTTTTATTTGACGAATAATATTCAGTAGGATAGAAAAATCTGCCCTTAAGAGCGTTTATCCCGAGCGTCGTGACTCAAGTTTGGGTAAATATACTCACCTAGCTATACAGTTACACCTAGCACGCACACAGCCGTCTGTGTTGGAGCGCGTATCATGCGCCGCATTGAATGAATCACCTTGATACTTTACCAGCTCTTAGTAGGGAATGTATTCATTTTTCGTAAATATGTACAACATTTTGTTGAATGAGTACCTACTTACGCAAAAAGGGGCAGGTATGTTAAAATAAATCAAAATCATTTCGTGTAAAATACAATTTTAATATTTATCGTCTCTAAGTTTCATGGACTTAGCTTTTCGGGGATCAACAACTTCGGGTAATAGAAATTTATTATAAAAACTGACTAGCCGATGCTCCATGTTCTCGCTCCAAAATGTATCGTCCCTAATTATTTTTTCTGTCTTTAATTTAAAATTTTTGCCTGTCCACACAGAAAATAAACAGTAATTTCTATTCGTTACGTGCAGCTGCCCTTGTATTTGATAAAACCAGTCATGGCGTCGATTCACGGATACATCTATTTACCAGAATAACATTTTTTTGGTTAATAGCGATATCTGCCTCTAATCCGAATGCCGGACTAGGACATTTTATTTCGGTGATACCATCATCTTCAATTAGTCCATCCGGCGAAGCACCTGTAACCATAATAAATTGAAAGAAAACAATGATAAACAAGGAATAGGTCAGAAATCGAAACCATAATGCAAACTCAGAAGAAACTACATAAAATCATTAAAAAAATAATATAATGCATGCAATAGGTCCCAATAAAATATGCAGTAGGTAGGTAGGTACTGATGTACGTATTTCGAACAATAGTACATTATGATATAAGTGCGGTAGGTTGAAAATTACAGCCGAGGCGTTATTGAAGCCCGAGCCGTAGGCGAGGGCTACAAGAAAGCAGAGGCGTTTTATAACACATTTGCGAGGAAATAAATAAAAATTAAATGAATAAATTGTTTATCACTTGTTAAAGCAGTTAGAGAATTTGAAATTAAATGAAATGACATAGCAGATTGTAAATGTCATTTCATTTAATTTCATTCCAATTCATCCCGTTTCATTCAGTTTCATTCGGTTTCATTTATTTTAATTCAGTTTCATTCAGTTTTATTCAGTTTCATTCAGCTTCATTCAGTTTCATTCAGTTTCATTCGGTTTCATGCAGTTTCATTCGGTTTTATTCAGTTTCATTCATTTTCATTCGGTATCATTCGGTATCATTCAGTTTCATTCGGTTTCATTCGGTTTCATTCGGTTTCATTCGGTTTCATTCAGTTTCATTCGGTTTCATGCAGTTTCATTCGGTTTTATTCAGTTTCATTCATTTTCATTCAGTATCATTCGGTTTCATTCAGTTTCATTCGGTTTCATGCAGTTTCATACGGTTTCATTCAGTTTCATTCGGTTTCATGCAGTTTCATTCGGTTTTATTCAGTTTCATTCGGTTCCATGCAGTTTCATTCGGTTTCATTCAGTTTCATTTCATACATTTAGCATCTGGATAAACCGTACGTTATACCTTATTAAAAAGCAACCCGTGCGTTACATTACATTACCGCACTAGTGCGTAATGACATACATTACGATATTGAAATCGGTGAAATTAGAGACCTTTTACGAGCAAATGTGTTATAAAATTAATTGATTACTTTACAATCATAGATAGCTCATCAACTCGGTGCAAGTGGCTCCGTGCTTCGAACACTAGCTTTGGTATCGTGCGGACTTGCGGACTGGATGACTATTTGAAAGTACCCGCTAATTTCGACCTTTTTTTCGGCGTGTTATGTTTTATGATAAGTTAGCAATAATGCAAATATATAAATAATTTTCATAATGCAAATTATTACTACTTCTATCTCCGTGTACGTTTAATAAAAATGGGAATTGACTATAACATGTTACGTTGTAAAAAGTAACCCCTGGGTAACATACCTTTTAGCTTCATTAGCCTTGACCAAATTTTCGCAATTGGTGACGTACTCGTTACTTTTTTTACGTGATGTAGCCTGTAAGCGGCTTTTTTATGCCATATCTGAAATAAAAGTAAAGAATGAAACCTGAATTAAAAAGAAATACAAATTAAAAATAATTAACTATTTTTTGCGTACCAGAAACCGGGGGTAATTAAAGTTAATAAGTTAATGCAACACCATTACTTTAAAATACAAAAAAAACTCACCAAAGTTTTGTTAAACCATAAAAAGTATCAAAACGTCCCAGTAGCGCTATAAACTCGTGAAGCTACAATACATTTTTTTGAGGCTTGCTGCTTGCTTGCAGCGACCGGGAGCGACGCACGTCCTACCTCTGAAAGGCCTCGGCCGGCACTGAGCGTTGACTTGATTCCGCGCCGATTATATAGTAATACGAAATAATTCATAGTAAAATAAATATTCATGTTATAAAAAAAAAAATCAAACATGTTTTAAAACGAACACTTCTTCATTTACTAGGCAAAAAAAATAACAAAAATACCTCGGATTTCATCATAAACTAACACGTCTAATATCTCCAAAAGTGGCTAAATATTACTCCTTTGATTATTTTTTTCATGAATGAAAACTTACAGTAATCGTGTTTATTCTTCCACTAAGCACTAATAAATGTTATTAGCTTTTTTATACGAAAATTTTATAAGTTTGTCGTTTATAGTTTTATCATTGAATCGCATCTGCGTGGACCATCAACCGAAAGTTTAGGAAAAACAGATGAATCTTATGAAAAAACTATACAACCATTTGAAAATGTTTTTCCCATATGATTAAGTTTTGGTCATTCCCAATAATATGAGGTCAAATAATCTTCTGTGCAAGTTACACATATTGTTTTATTGGCCGTCTGAAATCATCAATTTACGGATGAACGTTCTTAAGTGTATTTTAAACCATTTATCAGGTATCCGGGTTCTCATAGTACAAGTCGTTTCTCAAGATGTCTCTGGTCGTGTGTGAAAAATATCCACAATTTTTTTATTGATTTTATAGTGTTTACTACACTTAAGGAAATCACAAAGATTTTTATAATGTCCCAAAAGTTAAGAGCCGAGCGGGATTTGAACCCGCGACCTTCCCCTTGGTACGGGGCTGCGCTGACCAATGCGCCATTGGATCCTAATCACACTCGACGAATAACTTTCTGTTCGGCACTAACGCGACCGTGGCTCCATCTACAGGTTTGACGTTACAGTCAACTACTTACCAGCTCGATAACTGACGTTACATTCAGTTGAATCGACGAGAGATGTCACCTTGCTTTTTCATAACTTTTTATAGATTTTTTAGCGGGTTCAAATCCCGCTTGGCTCTTAACTTTTGGGATATTATAAAAATATCTACAATTATTTATTTGTATGATCTCATAATAATACTTTAAATTATTATTATGAGATCTAATGTTTTTTGTGAGTTACCATGGGTATATTATTGTATTGATCAGTGCCTGAATTATATTGTACTTTAATAATATCTGAAGGATTTAATATAAATATTTATGTAAAAGATTCGTTTTATTTATGTACCTTGCAAATTAGTTTCACTAAGTTCCAAAGTGCAGCTATTTTTATTAACACTACCACACCGAATACATAAATTTTCTTTAAAATTCTGTGTAGGTAAGCAATAAAGACTGGAATATTGGCATTTTCATCATCCGCACTTGGTGTGCGGCCTGGTTTTCCGCAAGTAGGCCCTTATAACGTGACGCTTGACACGTATTGTTCGAACTTTTTTAGGTTCTACGACACGCCGTTTGAGAGTATTGGCATAATGCACATACATTTATCAACAGAAAAACTCATGGGTACACGATTGGATTTGATCCCACGACCTTAGGATCGGAAGGCGGGGCCGTTACCACTAGACCACCAGTGCTGACCATCAGTACAAAAGCAAATAGGTAGAAAGAAAATAACCAGATAAGTTTCTGTAAGAAAATTATTATTTCACTTACATAGTGGAATTATAAATACTTTTACACCTAAACACATTTATATAACTAGGAGTCATGAAATATTTGAAGGTAAAGGTGTTAAATATTTTTATTTTAAATTACCTATACAGTAACATAAATGGTAACAAAAACAACATAAGAAGCTTACATAAAGAAACAAAATAAAATTTATGTGAATTTTAAACTAAAATTATCCTAAATAATACATTTTTCTATAATTCTTTTAAAGATTAACTTAAATATTTCCTTAAATCATGAAAGAAATGAAGATATATTCTTTAATTGTTGTCTCCCAAAGAACCGTATTATAAAATTAATTTGATTCCATCAAATCTAGACACCAAAGTCTAACAACTAGTTACTTTAAATACCTTAACTATATGTTATGAGATGTAGCATACGAAATCGGCTTAACAAACGTCTATGAAACACACAGATTGACTTATAAAATGACATGCACAAGAGCATTATGGTAACAATTAAATAAAACTTGACTTAAGATTTTTGACCATTTGATCTAGATTCTAGACATTTTCAAGAAAACTGAGAGGTTATGAAGTATTGCAGACTAAATTATCAATTTTGAAATGCCTGAGTGGTCCCTGCTAAGGAACGGTGGGTATGATAGATAAGGCTCTGAGTTCAGATATCTAGATATCTATCTTAGGTCTATACTGCAATCTAAGGGGCGGATCGCGGAACCTCCAACGAGTGACGTACACGAATTTGAGCGTATGGTCTTTGCCCAGCAGCTCATCGTTGCATAAAATATCAATCTGGAAATAAAAATGTCACATTATTTTTTGTGAATGATGCGAATGAGGTGTGTCAGGATCGTAGCAAGTGGAAATCCGTGATGGGAATAAGGCGTGATTTTATGTATGTATGTATGTATTTTTTGTGTGTCACTTTAATGTAAAAGGATCATATAAAAAACGGTAGGAACCGAGCCGTAGTTTTTTGCCTGTTCTTCTTGGCTTGGTCGCGTGGAACTGGCACCTAGATTCACCTAGCTTTAAGACGTTTCGTAAATATTATATTTCCAAATTAGTCCCATATAAATTTAATCGAAATCGACTTAGCAGTTTAGTCTTTTTAAATTATTACTTGTTTATACAACAAATCTACGTAATACACACAGATTTTCAGGACCCACTTCTGATCTGACATAATGCCGCTTGAATCGAGAAAGAGCTCTGGAAAAAAAGCTGTCCTAAGTATTCATGGCTTTACTATAGCTACAAAACCTCAGAGAAGCAAGGAAACACCATGAAAATGCCGTTAGCAGTCACATTTGAATGGGGGACATGCAGAGTTTAACTATTTTCTTACTGATCACTGTTTTTTCCTTTGTTCCACCAGTTGTTTGTCTTGCCTTGGGAAACGAACCCGCGCCTTAAGCTCCAGACGGCTAGGCGTGCTAAGCATTTAAAGTTCTTAGAAAGAGAACCTATATGAAGCTATATGAAGCAGCATCGCTGTTTCGGTTTGAAGAGTGTGGGTGCCGGTAAAATTATTGGCATGTGAGGCTGAACAATGCCTCAAGTTGATGGACGCAGGGCAGTGCATCGTAGGGCACGTTCCTGACGTTCGGTACCTACGGGGCAATGCTATGTTATAGGCGATGGTTACCAATTACACCTAAAACTCACTTCTCTATATTTGTCCATGCCGCCGTTCAGCACTTTCTTGGCGACAAACTTCTTGAGGTGCGTGATGGTAGCCTGGGCAGAGCATCGGATGAAGCTTCTCTTCAGGGTACGTAAAGAACTTGATATGCACTCCAGGCAGACGTTAACCTGCAATGGGACAGATAGGATAAGATACGATGGCACAGAACATAATAATAATTACTACAACGGCGGTTCATACACAAATATGAGTCGTACAAAATACAAAACAGCAATCTGCACTTGGGGCGAATTTTGGCAATTCAATATAAGCCGTTTTATTATGTAGGGCGGGAACTATCAAAGATTGCCGTATTTGAAACTAATGTTGCTTTTCATAGTCGATTTTGAACGAAATATTGCCTTATTTGATACAGTTTATGAAGGCCGGTAACTACCAAAGATTGCCGAATTTGAAACTCATGTTGATTTTTAATGTTGACATATTGGCATATGAAATATGAACCCCGAAAGATGGGCAAAAGCCAGCACAGAGTGGGTCCCTGCAGACGGAAATCGCCGCCGAGGCAGACCCAGGAAGCGTTGGCGGGATGACCTGGACGCGTTTTGCAGGGAGTGGCCGAGTTTGGGTCAAGAGCGAGATGAGTGGAAGGAACGGGGGGAGGCCTTTGCCCAGCAGTGGGACAGACCGGGCTGAATAAAAAAAAAAATATTGGCATATTATACAGTTTGAGGAAAACTCGTTGCGTTGTTATAAACGTCGCTAAAAAAAAGCGCCAGGATGCAATATAAGAGTACGAAATACTCACCTGTTCATCTTTCCGATGGCAGTCGGTGTTATCAGGCTGCTCGGGCTCGTCGCCTCCGCCTGGCTTGTCACCCGCCAGCACCGCATCCTTGGGACAGGGGAGCCCGCGGGCGCGGTAGAAGTCACGTTCACGTTTCAACTCATCTACGAAAATAATCGTATTTTAACTTCAAACCGAGAGAGGAGTGTTATAGTGTGTGTATGTTTACTTAGTATTATGTTTGTTTGTCCTGATAGCTCTGATCTGCGGTTTCTTTTTTAGAAAGGCTATGGTTTTTCGCCATTATTGGTTGAAATCCTTGCAGCCATGTTCATGACTTCAGTAGGCCTACCACAAGCTCTACCTGGCTCTGTTTCTGGCTTTGACTCAGAGTCTGTGTGAGTATTGACTAAATAAATCCTATGTCGAAACGTCACACACAGTATATATTGGTGAGCACTCGCACAGACTCAATACCAACCAACAACAAAACCCAACTCATTCCCACATACTATCTAGTAGTAGTAAACGATTTTTGTGGGTTCCACTCCCACTCCGCTTTAAGCCTTTTAAGGTATTATAAGCATTGGTTGAGATAAGAGATCATTTATTTTTTGCCTTTTTTGGCAAGATAGATAATTTTAGGCCTGTATTCAGAAACAGTGCTTGAGCCTGAGTCGAGCCTCAAGCATAGATTTTTGTCATTTTTCAATGGAGAACTGACAATAAAATTATGCTCGAGGCTAGACTCAAGCACTATTTTTAAAATACGGGCCTTAGTGTGATTAGGAAAGTTGGTTCTACAGTATAATCTTAATATAAAAAAATGAATTGCTGTTCGTTAGTCTCGCTAAAACTCAAGAACGGCTGGACCGATGTGGCTGATTTTGGTCTTGAATGATTTGTGGAGGTCTAGAGAAGGTTTAAAAGGTTTTTTTTTGTTTTTTTTCCAACGGGAGCGGTAACAGGGCGAGCGAAGCCGCGGGCGGCCGCTAGTGTCTCATAAAAAAGACTTTTAGACTTCCTCTCTTCCTGGCTACAGACGAGACAGGATTATAAAACAGTAGGCAAGCAATACTCACTATCCTGTAGATCTGGAACTAGTTTGTACACAATATCCTGCATGGTCCGGTCGAAGCTGATATACTGTAGTGGATGCGACTGGTGTATGACTATATTGCATGTTGGACAGTTTGTATTGTTCTCTTCTAGATGCTTCACGAGGCAACTTTTGCAGACTGAAATAGTTTAGGTTATGTTATTGATTTGGTTTATACTAGGCTTATTTTTTAGCATGAGTTTGCTTTCGAAATATTTATTGATTTTCTATGAATTCTGAAAACGCAAGCTTTTTATGTCCTCAAAATTCATAGCCTAACACATCATATTTAGCTAGTCTGAAGGGGAGGGGACAAAGGTGAAAGAATACTAGTTTATTAGAATCTGAATCTTCCAGGTAGGCTAAGTAAATACGTTAAAATGTAATTAGGAGTAATCTAAGCTGAGAGAAGCGGAATACTTACACGTATGAAGGCATTCAGTGACCGTGGTAGCATCAATGAAATATCCACGGCATATTTTACATGTTATGTGGCTGTTGAGTGTTTTTAACTTAATCCTCCTTTCCATTGTCATCCTAAATCTAAAGGTTTTCGAAAAACATTAGCTATAAATAATTAAACCAACAGAAACAAAAACTGGAACAGAAAATGCAAAACACTACGCTACACACAGACAGACAGACAGACAAAACGCAGTGTCAGTCAGTCAGACGTCACCGAGCGTCACGTACGTCAGTCACTCAAAACTGTCAAAACACAGTAGTGATGGTAGTTTTCGAAGATCAACCGGTTTTTTGTTTCACAATCGACTAAAATTTTGGACTAAAATGTGGATGGTTATTTAGGAAGTAGAGTTATGCCACAGAAAAGATGGCTAAATTGTTTAAAGAATGACATGTTGTGCCGTTGTTGTGCCAACCCCACATGAAGTGGGATCAGGACAAGAAAATAATGAAACGACTAAAACCATGGTCATGTACTAACTGTAGCTTGATAAAACTTTATCTGTGGTACTGCAAAAAAACGTACGTCTATCTGTGGCGTAGACAGAATTTTCTGTCTACGATCTGTGGACTCCAGCAATCTGTGCCGTGCCGTGCATGAAATAAAAAAAGAAAAGAAAACTGAAAATGGACGGCCGCTAGTTTTCCCGTTTGGCATGTGAAGATATTTATTTTATTTATTTCATAGTACTAGTCCACCGCCAAACTGGGTACCAAAACGGTCGAAAGGTTCCTGAGCCTTGCCGACGACAATTTTGTTGAAGATGTTAACGACGACTTGAGATGTTTTTTGAGCGAGGAAAGAGCTAACAGGTAAACAGTTTTATTTTTGTATTTTCTGATTGTAATTGTGTTAAAATCTTTCACAATTGATGCTTACCTGGAGGTTAAGGTTGTGAACTATCGATGGCCTTCAGTTTTGACTCGGTAATAGTTGTTTCGGCGGAGGTTTTTGTTTCAAGGTTACAGTGTCGAAGCGCATGTTTGAGATGCTAAATGGGATGACACCTTGAGTGCTATGCGTGTGGGTGGCAGAAACCCGGACATTTACTTCTCCGTGGACCTAGTATGTTTTCCTATCGAGCACGTTAGAATTTAACAATATTAATTGAATGAAGCTCTAGATAGTCAGGATATTTAATACTTTATCATACCTATTCTAAATTTAGTCGTGGATAACAATTATTAAATTAAAGGTATTAACTTACGAAAAGTATATTGTTCATACTTAATATTCTATATTTAAACCGCTAAAAATAATTTTTTATTGTCTTCTGGAGACCCCACCAGACCTGTTTACCAGAAAAATGTTGGTTATCTGGTAATGTAAAATATACATAAAAATGAATCCATATTTCCCTTGGTCAAGCATGGTGGGTAGGTAACTAAGAACCAAGAGACGGACATAAGATGCCTTTTATCCCGAAAAAGTAATGGGAACGGGGTGTAGCGGGAACAGGGTGGGTGAAGCTTGGGCGGCTGCTAGTAAAATAACTAGTGTATTTGTTCCCTCTGTTAGTCAAAATGGGTGTTATTTTATATTTTATGTATTTACAAAAAAGTATTATATCAGCTATCTGGTTCCCATAGTACAAGCACTGCTTAGTTTGGGGCTAATTGCATTGTGTGGATTGTAAAAATAAAGACTTCGTCCGGCTTCCTCCAACCATCTCCTTGCGAAAGGAGTTAGGAGAATTACTATTTTTTAAATTAATCTGTTGTCCAGGGTACTGATTTTTCCTCCGGTGAGCAACTACCGCCGGTTCCTGATACACAAGTGCGTGGAACAGTTCCAAAGGGGTGATCTCGCCACATTCTCTATTGGACTCTGCTCCGAGCGCCGGACTGTAGTCTGCTACCAGCATCAGTTATTGAGGTAAATATTATTAAACATATCTATTACACATGAAACAGTGGGTGCATTTAACAAATTGAAGTTGCATGTACAAACTTGTAAAAGAAGTTTTTGCCTTTTATATTAGGCAATTGTATGAAAAACATTGATATTTTTTTTTATTATTACTATAATTTAGTTCATAAAGTCTGTTTTAAAGTCTAAAATCTAGTCTAAATAAAAAAATTGACTCAACTTTAGACCTCAAACCAGCACAGAAATAAAATTAAGGTATTAAACTTATCAAAAATCTACGTAATTTATAGAATCTATTTTGACTACTATTTCTGTTGTCAGTGATGAGGCTTGCGCCAAACCGACCATGGGACTGACGCAGCCAGAACGTGAAGATGCCACCATCACACACACAAGTAAGTTAAATAAAAAAGTATTTTGGACATTCCACATTACACTATCCAGCCCCAAACTAAGAACAAGCCTCACAGCTCAGTTGGTAGTAACTCCACCTTCTTTGTTGTGAGTTCCCCATGATGCATAAACTATTAAAAACAGAGTTGTTAAGAATTTTTAAGAAGAACATTATTATGAGGCATGTTTTCGCACTCAAACCTGCACATATTGAAATTACTACACGGGTATTTATCGCGTATAAATTAATAAAATAAAGCATACGCGATAATAGCGAGTAATAGTTTCAATAGTGTTATGATCGCGCAAGTTTAAAAAGCACTATTTTCAAACCGGCACCTCCATTAACATAAAATAAGGTATGTAGAGTGATAGGTGTACCTACATTACAGTTAAATTGTATTACATAATTGTATTGGGTTAACGTGCACAAAGCTGCAGTAACTTGTGTGTACATAGAAGCCTACTTGAACGCGAAAGTTGATTTGAGAGGTCGGTAGACTGTGTCATTGCCTGTAGGGCTATTTATAAATATTGTGAACAACCCAGCCCAAATTAAACAGAGTGACATTAAGGAAGTCAAGGAGGCCGCATTCGTAACACTTAGTTGGAGAAAACTGCATCAAACCCCGACAAGAGCTAAGCTCTTAAATTTAAGAAGAAGAAGACATAAAAATATTCGTCTCTCTAAGTCACTCGACCAAACAGCGTTTTTTTCAAATCATGGGCTACCTACTTTTGCCACACTAGGTGTAAACGGCGTCAAACGAAGCTATCATTGTGTGCGTGAGTACACACACAACTAGCGAGCTGCAGTAAATACCTATATTCCGTCCGCCTTGTTTGCTCGACGCCCTCTTAAATTCTGTCACCACACTGTGACACGATAAAAA
Organism: Thera britannica; assembly: GCA_939531255.2. Lineage (NCBI taxonomy): Eukaryota > Metazoa > Arthropoda > Insecta > Lepidoptera > Geometridae > Thera > Thera britannica. Next base: position 9,056,868 of record OW618042.2, on the reverse strand, counting down.
GATTATAAAAGTAACTCGTCCATCAACCGGCCGGTTAAGTCGTCCTTCACGTCATCACAACAAAAGTATCGCCGGTCTAAAATTCCAATGACATAACGCTGATGCAAGCACCGCGCTCGGAGTCTCGGACCGCGAGGCCGCGAATGTAGAACGCCGGTGAAAGTAGAACGCAACTGCTCGCTAGAGCTTTGAGCTTGCAATCGGGATTGCCCAGCCCGAAGGCCTTATTAAGAAGGCCTTAGGTTTTTGAACGGTACCGGCGCAGCGTAAGAGTGTTGGGCTATCAACCCAAAGAGAGGCTAAGATGACCAGGGTCGGAAGGACCCGAGTGGCTGACTACAAGCCCGGGGACCGACGGAACCATTTTTCGTTTTTTTTTCTCTAATTGTGTGAACGAATTATCAGCGGGGGGATCACGTATCTTCTGTTGCAATGAAATCCTTGTTTCAATCGTCAAATTTTACATGTTTTTGAGCTTCGATTGCATTATAAAACGAATATGAATTGCAATCCTTGCTTGTCAGACACAAGGCTATGTTTGTATTCGTTTTTATTGCAATCGAAGCTCACAATCATGTAAAAAATGAGAATTGCAACAAGCATTTGATTGCAACAAAGATACGTGATCATCCCACTGATCTAGTTTACATTTTGGTCGCTGACCTAGCCTGCGCGGGCCTCTTATCCTACGGGTGCCGCAAGCCTCGCAAGCCAAGCCCGTGGGTGGCTCGCACTGGCTGAGGCCCGGGCGGCAAATGCCATTTCGACTGGCCAGTCCGATGCTGAAAAAGGCTGGTGAAAGAAGAGTGCATGCCGCGGAAATGCGAATGTTGAGATGAATGTGTAGAGAAAAAATAGATGGACTGTGTGGTCCTCCACACAGTTCATCTATCCATCTTTCCATGTCATCCTTGACATGGGCATAGACTAAGGAAAACAAGTAGACTGCTAATAGAGAACAAAATTTTGTGACTCAAAAAATGGTAAAATTCCGGGCTATTTCTAGATGGCGCTGGCAAATAGCCTGGAAAGAGCAATATTTTCAATGTTCATATACCTATTGATAGATGGCGTGGCGTAGTGGTATTTTGTAAGGTACATACTAAGTGGTGCTTTTTTAAAATAGATGGCGCTAATGAAAAATTATTTTTTTATTGCAAGTAGACTAACTGCCGCCCTCGACTTTGGTTAGTTTCTTTATTCTAGTAGGATTAAACCTTAAAGCACTTTAGAAGACCTCTATAACTATATTTTTCTTAAACATGCGCGGAAATATTGTCATTACTTTTGAATATAGAATACACGAAGGATCATATTTACGTAGACTGAAAAACCAAAATCACTTCAAAAAAGATACAACAAAAATTACTTTCAATTTAAAAAGTTTTTACTCGGCCAAAAGTTAGCCGCGAACATACCTAGCAGCCTTAGAAAAAAGCGCACGCAAAAGACATAGACCAACGCAGTTATTTATACCAGCCTACAATAACGAGATCAATCGTAAAAATGTAACGAAGAATCGACAAAAATCTGTAGCTGATAAAAAGTGCAAAGTTACAAACATAAACAATAATTCTGCGAGAACTAAGTGCGAGAAAAAGTGATGAACTAAATTTACATATGAACTGTCTCATTTCGTGTAGTGATAATGTAAAAACAAAGTTATTAATTACCATTGCATCGCGCCAATAAAGACAATAATGCTCTGCAAAAATGAACCTTGTGCCACCGTAACACCGCTAGGTTCGTGTGTTCACGGATTCTGTCTTTCGAAGCATCAATGTTCTGAGTGTGCAGTGTGCACTGGAACAGCTGAGCTGCTCCCCCGCCCCTGCCTCCAGCTACCTGCCCCGCCACGCCTGCTCCCGCGCCGTCACTACCACCTCCCCACTGGTGGCCGCGCGCACAGGTGCCTGCGAGACCACAGCTGATGCGTCGCCCTCACGCACACTCATAAACATTCATAAGAAGATACCAGCATACGAACAAATACCTACGAAATATGGCAAGATTTTTACTGATTGGATTCTACAACTTCAACAGATGAAATATCGGACTAGCATACCAAGATGGTTCCCTTGTTTACAAAAGCAAGTTTTAGGATGCAAAAGTTATAAAATACAAATCACTTCAAGTTCAAGCGAGAAAAATGAGCTGCATTATTTGTTGTTATGTAACACATCGCCCGCCACTTACGCCGGCGCCGCCTGTGTCGTCTACTGGCGCGTATACATACCTACAAATCCTGATTCGATTCCTGAGCTACGAGTACATCTACAGGGTGCAGTACGCGCATACTGCCTCAGCGATGGTGTCATACAAAAGAAACACAGATTACAAATAAATATAATTTATTTTTCGATGAATCATAAGAGTGGTATGTACTGGACTACAAATTATTTAGACAAGTTGTGTTACACACATTCAGAAAGAAAATATATGAATTTGAAATTACACAAAGATTGTCAATGGTCCCGAGATGCTGGTTTCCTGTGCGAAAAAGATGATCCCGGATGGCCCTGGATGACAGCCGCACCTGAAAAAGAAAAAAGAAAAATAAATAAAGAAACCTTAGAAATGGTACACGCAACTGAGAGCGTCGACTTAGCTGTTCTGCATTTAGAGAAGTTGTCGTCGCTGCTGCACTGCTGTACTTCTGCTGTTCAAATAGGCGAGTGGGGCATTCTTCGCATTGGCCGAGTAGCACCTACCAAAACCACTTGGCCGAGAGGTACCGCGGATTTACTATTGTCCGGACCCGACAAGTGTATGACGCACTGTGGAAATAAACGCCGAGACTGGAGTTCCGACCTGTTACTCGCTTGGTGCTGCTTCCTGTTGCTAATCAGTGTCCCTGACGTGACACTGGGCGGAGAATGTAGACAGACGCACCTCACGAACCTGTAATAATATTAAAAAGCAATTTTTAGATTATAAAGTGTAGGTAGATTTAAAAAAATATTAAATGTACTTACTTTGTTCGTTGAATAAAACTGGAGACTACCCCCGCTTGCGCGCGGACAGCTACAAAAATAGTTGGATTTGAACCTCGGTACTGAGCACTAGCTTGTCCGCGCGTACCTGGCCGGTTTTCTTTTAACTTCCTCAAAAAAGTGTTTTAAATTCCACCTATCCGTAACAGTAATGTTAATGCAGTCTTTTTCAAAACTTTGGTTTTAGGACTATCATGAACTTTTCCTTCAAAGATACATTTTCGTGACAGTCAGACAGTGTTCTTTGGGCAATCGAAGTCCGTTTAATAAGCACAGGTTACAGGTAGGCGTAGTCAATCAAGTCCGGTAGGCAAGCAAAGGTAAGTTATTTAAGAGGGTATCGAGCAAACAAGGCGGACGGAAAATAGGTATTTACTGCGGCTCGCTAGTTGTATGCGTACTCACGCACACAATGATAGGTTCGCTCGACTCCGTTTACACCTAGAATGGTAAAAGTAGGTAACCCATGATGATCGTGATGTGTTTCATAATTATGTTTTTAATGGACTTTTTGGTGGGGGGCTCTGCAACCGAGAGGTCCTGCATATTTTTTTTATGGGGACAAAGACGGGATAAAGACGGTCACGAGTGATTTCGATTGCACAAAAAATTTTGCCCCCCTTGCCCCCCAGGACCCCCCCTTTTTAGAGTGCTACCAGATGCCATCGAGATAGAGGGGTTTCGATTGGGGTTTCGTAAAACTTCCCCCCTCCTACCCCTTTTTTTCCCCCCCTTTCGTATCTTCCAAGCGGAGTGACTTGCGAGACTTTTTTTTTTGGGTCATGTAGGGAAGGTGTGATTATTTTGAAAGCAAAATAAATTTTTCCCCCCTTTTCCCTCTAGACCCTTTTATTATTTAAAAAACCTAAAAATGCCCTATTTTTGACCTTTTATTTTCGTGTGGAGCATTGCGGCGAGCGAAGCGAGCCGTGCTGTGACCTTCCTACGCCCCCCAGAACCCTTTCCTCCTATGTTTGCCGTTTTACTTCATTTTGGACCTGCTTGTAGGTCGCGTACCTGCTTGTAAAATGTTTGTACCCTTTAATTTAAATTATGAACTTAAAATGCCTACGCTGTGTTTTTAAGCCGCTCACAATTTACAGGTAAAAGTAAATACCATTTTGACATTGCAAGTAAACAGATAGAGCCACCATCTTGTCGAAAGAGTAATAAACATGGGTGTTCAAGTAATTTGTTAGTTTTAAGTGAAAGTTTGAAATAAAATAAAATCATAGGATTTCTTCAATCGTGATTTTAATTTAACTACATCAAGGATTTACAGCAAATGTTCAAACTGTTGGCCTTCAGCAGTAATGCAAGCTGTACATTTCCTTAAAAAAATCAGCTGTCTGTAAAGTCAGTTAACTGACGACAGTTGAACGTGACAACGTCATACAGCTGTCCACGCGGACGCATCGCTCACTCAAATAGGAGAGAGACAGATGTCGAACGCTGCCGAACGCGGAGGCCGATTGTTCCTCTTTGTCGCTCGTTTGACATTGTTACGATATGTGTAAACGATACTCATATTCATTTTTTCAGAAAAAAAATGCAGCCGTCAACTTGTGTTCAAAAAATAATGTCAAATTCACAATCAGAGCCCCCAAAAACCTATTAAACGACACCCATATCCATTTTTTAAGAAAAAAAATGAAGCCATCATTTTGGATTAAAAAAATTATGTCAAATTCACAATCAGAGCCCCCGAAAACCTATTAAACGATACCCATATCCATTTTTTAAGAAAAAAAATGAAGTCAACATATTGATTTAAAAATAATGTTGAATTCATAAACAGAGTCCCCAAAAACCTATTAAACGATACCCATATCCATTTTATAAGAAAAAATAAAAGGCGCCATCTTGGATTCAAAAAAATTGTGTCGAATTCACAATCAGAGCCCCAAAAAACCTAAAAAACGATACCAATATCCATTTTTTAAGAAAAAAAATTATGTCACCATCTTGGATTAAAAAAATAATGTCAAATTCACAATCAGAGCCCCCGAAAACCTATTAAACGATACCCATATCCATTTTTTAAGAAAAAAAATGAAGTCACCATATTGATTTAAAAATAATGTCGAATTCATAATCAGAGTCCCCAAAAACCTATTAAACGATACCCATATCTATTTTTCAAGAAAAAAAATAAAGCTGCCATCTTGGATTAAAAAAAATTGTGTCGAATTCACAATCAGAGCCCCCAAAAACCTATAAACAATATCTACGTTAACAACTATTTAAGAAAAAAAAATTAAACCTTATCCGGAATAGAGCCCCACTTTTCTTCATATTATAATCATCCCACATCTCATATCCCATTTTTCACTGAAAACCGATTTTTTCTCTGAAAAATTTGTTCCAAAAAAAAAACTTTGTTTTGACGGTAAAAAGCACAAATAATAATAAAATTGAGTTATCATAATTATTTCACCTGTTCGCAGCTCAATGCGCATACACAAAAGATCGCGTTTTCTGCTCGGCTTGTGTCACTCCGCAACGAGACGTGCTCTCTCTCTCTCTGAGCTTCCGTGGTCGACTGAATTTCCACTGAGTGTGCGTTGCGTATACAGGGTGGAATTTTGTAATGCCACCTTGAGGGATAGTACTCTTAATACTGCAGATAGAAAATTTTACTCAATGGATACATTCCTTTATTTTTGAATAGAAAGCAAACTGCATTCAAAGATTTTCGAAAATTCTCTTCTTCCACACCCGGGAATCGAACCAGATAAAATCTGAAAAAAATATACCCTGTACTTTTATTGCATCGATCGTTAGGGTCAATTATAAGGATGAAATCTCTCTAACAAACATGATAAATTAAATGAAAGGAAAATCAGGATTTTAGTCATTTTTTGTAAATAATTAAATTAATTTAAGATTTCCTGGTTTTTCTTTCATTTAATTTATCATGTTTGTTAGAGAGATTTCATCCTTATAATTGTTCCTAACGATCGATGCAATAAAAGTACAGGATATAATTTTTTCAGATTTTATCCGGTTCGATTCCCGGGTGTGGGAGAAGATAATTTTCGAAAATCTTTGAATGCAGTTTGCTTTCTATTCAAAAATAAATCTATCTGCAGTATTATGAGTACTTTCCCTCCAGGTGGCATTACAAAATTCCACCCTGTATATTCAACTTCGCACGTCCATAGTAAAAATGTATAGCGGATTTGAGATGCTTTTAAAAAAAACTAAATAACCAAGTGACATTTTAAAAATAGAAAACGGACTAATTGTAGACTAAATAAACATTTAAGATTATTTCGAATTAAAGTGTGTTAAAAAAAAATGACTATTTAATATGACATTTCTATTTAACGCTGACATACTATTTTGGCCAATTTTACTTAACTTCGTTTATTTAACTAGACATCAATTAATATTTATGACGATAATTTTATGACGGAATAATTGTAAATACGTTCAGTCTGGTACTTTATAGATTGTTTTAGATTCATTATCGCAAGTTTATTCATTTTATCGATTTAACCGTGACTATCGTTTTGAACTATTTTGCTCGGTACCCTCTTAAGAAAAACGGAAAAAACTAAAAACAATAAACACGAGGAAAACACGCTAACAACGAAACTCAATTTTCGGGCAATTTAAAAAGCAGCCAAGTGCGAGTCGGACTCGCCCATGAAGGGTTCCGTAGCATCAAGTAACATAATAATATAAAGGTTTTTGTAGTTCGTCGAAAGGTAAATTGCGGTTTACGATTTATGACGTATAAAAAAAAAACTACTGACTAGATCTCGTTCAAACCAAATATCGTTGAAAGTTTGCATAGTAATGTACAACATATATTTTTTTTTGTATTATCATTCTCTTATTTTAGAAGTTAGAGGGGGGGAGACCAACTTTTTTCCACTTTGGAAGTGTCTCTCGCGCAAACTATTCAGTTTAGAAAAAAACTATATTAGAAACCTCAACATCATTTTTAAAGACCTATTCATAAATACCCCACACGTATGGGACCGATGAAAATCATTTTTTTGAGTTTCAGTTTCAAGTATGGGGACCCCCAAAATTTATAGTTTTTTTTTTGTGTCAAAATCTTAATGCGGTTCACAGAATACATCTACTCGCCAAGTTTCATCACCCTAGCTCTTACGGTTTTGGAGAAAAATGGCTGTGACATACGGACGGACTGACAGACAGACAGACAGACAGACAAACATGACGAATCTATAAGGGTTCTGTTTTTGCCATTTGGCTACGGAACCCTAAAAATGGGTGTGTAAATCATTCAGTTTGTATTGTGTACCTACAATCTACAATGTAGGTATGTAGACGGTAGGTTGTTTGTTACTAAATGTCATAGTCATCACTCAACTAAAACTCCATGCTAAATCTTTAAACTAATTTGCATACACAACAAAATAAATAACACGTTATTGTGGTGTGCCTTTTTACTTTGCATAACAACTTACGCATAAGATTTTACAAATAAGTAACAAGTTATTACATAACCCAATGTTTTTAAAAATCCAGGTTGGTCCTGCCTGTCCTGCCCGAGTGTCACTTTGACGCTTCAGCGCAACTTGTTAGCAATTAAGCAATGACCTTAATCCTTGGAACAAACTAAAAACATCAAAATAAAATCTCCGTACACTAGCTGACAACGTCGCGTCACACTCTACCCTGTTTTTGCTCCATCGAAAGCTGGCAACGCCGCAAGTTTAAGTAACGCCACTCAGATTAACGCCATCTCTCTATTTGTTGTCGTACTACAATATCAATTAGTTAGCTAACATAGTGTTGCGAATACTGTAAAAACCATTTCACTCGTTTTTATCAGATTCAAAACGATCAGCGACATCTAGCGTCATTGTAGGCAATCATTTATCGATGCACGTTTTCTTGGATGAGATTGGCAGTCTACTTGTTTTCCTTAGTCTATGACATGGGCAAGAAAGGATGAAAGGAGTGACTGCTGAAATGACTAGAGGAAGAGAGCTAATAGAGAGTTAGCTTAGCTTATCCCACTTCATATGGGGTGGGAACAACAGGTTTTCGAGGCAGACTTAACGTAGAATGCGTCCCATACCTCCTCCAGCAAACAGTTAAAAAAATAGTAAGTACATAAAAATACAGGGCCCATATTTTATGTATTATATTATATGTATTATTTATTTATTTAATATATTTAACTAACACGTAGTGACTGCGACGTGGGCGCGACAGGGCTCGGCAACCGACCCCGGAAACCGAAGTTATGGTGGCACCAACATTTTTTTTGAGATCAGTTACCCTGGCTATATCAGTAAGCCCTCGCGGAAGTTTCTAAACGGCCCTAAAACTCTGTGACCCATAGGAATATGAGCCTACTCTTAGTTGAGTAATGTCCATCGGATGGCTGTTTCCTGTTTACGTACTAGAAGCAACAGTTATTGACAAACTCATCTTTAACTGGAAATACTGGTTTTACATTTTATTGCCTGATATCTATCGGTCCGTATATGAAGAAGTAATCTTTCTGTGGTCGATCTGTGGTTGGTTTTACAAAGTTTCCTAACAATATTTTCAGAGTCCCCTTAAAATATCTGGTATCGCCACCTGCGTAATAAAAATTGTAACAATTTTCAAACAGTCTTAAGATTTTTTGTTAACTGAAATAATTGATTTCCATTGACATATGCAGCTATTGTTTTCTTATAAATCGAAGGCATCTCTCTTTTCACGAACTTACCTAACTCTCGCGGTTTCGGACTTATCCATCACCGCCTTTCTCAAAAAACCACCCTGATAACCAACGTGATACTTTATTTTGAAGTCCTAAAAATTACAGTAGCTCTTTCTGTTTTATAAGGTCTTTTATATTCAGTTGTCATAGTTTTTTTATTCTGTTTTCAAAACGCGATGGATGCGATGGAAGTGAGTTTTTTTCTATCCATTGACATGCAAAAGTGAGCATTGGAAAATTAAAAAAAAAGGCCAAGTGCGAGTCGGTTCACAGAATACATCTACTTACCAAGTTTCAACAGTATAGCTTTTACTATTTCGGAAAAAAGTGGCTGTAACATACGGACGGACAGACATGACGAATCTACGAGTATAAGGGTTCCGTTTTTGCCATTTGGCTACGGAACCCTAAAAATACATATTCACGTCCATTATACAAACTTATGATTTATGGCATTGAAAGCATTGAAAGGAGTTAGGCATGCAGTATTGCCTAACTCCTTTCAATGCTGAGTCTCTGAGGTTTTGTAACCAGTTGTGACAAGTACCATAACTATACAGGGTTATTCATAATTAGCTGCAAATACTCAGGAATTAGGTTCAACAAATAAAATAAAAAATATATACAAGGTGCAGTTTTGGATCTGCAAAACATTTTAGAAGGTAATTATGTTAGTGATTCTCGACCCGAATCAACAATAAAATGGGCAGGTATTTTTTTTTCATTTTATTCTTATTTACGTAAATCGGTAAGTGTGAACTCCCCTTTTTAAAACGCGACCAATCTGTACGTGTCCTTAAACTGCGCTTTCACACACACAAACAAACGCAACCGACATTTCTTTCATAAATCCAAACCAAAGCACCAACCACCGGCCGCTCCCTCCCCCCCGCCACCCCGCCACGCCCCCGCGGCCATCGCAAACGCATCGATCGGCTCAATTTATTAGTGTATTTGATGACGCCGGTATGTGCATACGCTTGCAAATTCCGCCCCTCAAGTGCGCCTTCGATTAACGGTCGGGATAGGTACCTACTACCTAATTGTAAAGATGACGGACCAATACTCCAATGTAGAGTTGGTGGAGATGGTCCGCTTGTAGGTATGCCATCAGTGGAGACAATGTATCTCGAGCCATCGAAATGTTCGCGGAGTTATTCCCCAATCGGCAACGTCATCATTGAAATCCCGTGTTTCGGTAAGCACTTTATTAAAGCCTTTGGTTCGAACTGATTTGTAGCTCTCGGACAGTCGTTAGGTACCACACGGGTCGGTACGGGTCAACGACCTTACAGCCCTGCCGTACGGTCGTTGCTTCCGGGTAGTCAAAAGCCAGAAAGTCAGACAATTAGCAAATAACAAATGGATATCGTGTTATCAAGTAACTGGTTTGTTGAGGTCTGATACGCAGTCGCCCTGCGTGATTCACTGGCACTCCATGCAGTGAGCTGCATACAGTTAAAAATTTGAACTACATCTAAGGTAAAATTATTTGCTATAAGTTGCTGACAACTTGTACAGATCGCGGCACGTTGGTTGAACCTTCGATGCGCAGTAACAGATTTTCGAGTCTAAATCGAAATGCGGTATGACGAGAATCGCGGGGTTCCCCGTAACCATAGCAACGACCTTCATTTTAGTTTAACGTATGTGCCGCGTTTGTTTCATAGAAATGTGGACGGAGACTCGTACAGGCTGACGTCACTGGTCATCGCATTCACGCACACAGTGACATGACACGCGATACATCGCAATGGGTGATTCTGTTTTTTTGAAGAGGGTTATTCTGAAAATCAATAAAATTGAAAAATCGAAAAGAAAAAGTATTATTGATTATTGACTTGGTATCGTATTGTTATATGATTATTTACGAGTCTCATAACAACCTCCTGAAATGTTTTGCAGGTTCAAAACTGCACCTTGTATGTAATTATTTTTTTTTTAATTTTGATTTAAGTTTTTGTATCAAAATTTTATTTTTATTAATTTTTTTACGGCTATTGCATAATGATTGCCATGGAGAACAGGACGATGACCCACCCAGGCGGTGACTGAACGCAGAGTGTCGCTCTCGGCACGCGGGCGCGGATCAAAGGTTAAAATAGGTCAGGCGCTAATGATTCCAAAGGATATTCTTTGTCGATTTTCTCGGGATTTTCATAACAAAACTTAAAAAAAATCATTTCATAAATATTTTTTATTTTATTTGTTGAACCTAATTCCTGAGTATTTGCAGCTAATTATGAATAACCCTGTATACTGGCTTCTCAGCTCAGTTGGTAGGAGCCTTCTGCGACATATGCCGTGGGTTTGATCCCCACGGAGAACAAAATATTTGTCTGGTGAACACAGATGTTTGTTCTCTGTCTGGGTGTTATATTGTATGCTAAGTGTGTATTTACAATGAAAATGAATTTAATTTATAATTACCTACCTATTGATTCGATATAATATTAAGCTTGCTTCGCCTTAGTCTCACTATAAGTCAACTGTAATTTGTTCTGTATGAGAATACTCTTTAAACCGAATGTCAGTTATAAATGTCGGATTGTGTTAATCGTCGGTTAATCGGTTATCCATTTTGGCTACGGTATTCTCATGACATGAGTTTAAGTATTATTTTTTTGTTATATAATTCCGTTAACAAGATAAGTAGTGAATGTATGCCATTCATAACCAATTCTATTGTTTTGTCAGTTTATGAGAAATTGTTAGGTTTTTATAGTCTTCTATTAAAACGAAGTTTTGCAATATCTGTTTTATTCGATCAGTTTAAAAGATTCCTGTCCCAAAGATTTTTATAATGTCCCAAAAGTTATGAGCCGAGCGGGATTTCAACCCGCGACCTTGGTACGGGCCTGCGCTGACCGCTGCGCCATCGGATCCTAATCACACTCGACGAATAACTCTTATGGACAGTTGAGACGGCACGAACATTGTGTTGCTGTTGTGTAAACACTATAAAATCAATAAAAATAATTCAGGATTTTTTTTTGGTCTCTCTCTTTTGTATGGAGAAAAGATGAGACAAAAACAATACGTTACGTAGAAACGATCGAATCTAGTTGTTGTCTCATCATTTCTCCATACAACAAGAGGGACAAGTAAGTGAAACGTTAAAACTGATCGATTAAAGCTCAGACTAGGGGTACAGATTTTTTAAGTTTAACCGATGAAAAACAAATTCCTTCTGCTTATTAATAATATTGAGTTTTCCGTTATTTATAATAAACAACATCTTAGGTATCCTTACAGACCAACTTCGAGTATTATTGGTGTGGATAAGTTGAACAATCACCATGTTCTTAATAAAAACCTACTATAAATAAATATTTTCTATATCTATATTTTTATTTTAAACTATAGTTGTATTTTAATCCAGGTTATGAACTATATTTTACGAAATTACGAACTATTTTTGCAGGACACTGGCATCTTTTTCTAATTTTTTACCCCCTTATTCATATTTCCTGACACTTTTAAGGATTCGCTAAAAGTCTCTTGTCACTGTAATTTTTTGTCAACAAATAGAGATGGCAACATACTAACGACCTTCTAAGCTAAATAATTGCTATATGACCATGTTGAATATCAGCCTTAGATGTAAGTCTCTCTGTGGACTACTTGAAATCATTTCACCACACTCGTATAGAAGAACCAATGACACTATAATAAGAGAACAGTAAATTAAGTATCTCCAAGTTTGTTCGTAATTAAGTTTTTATTTTTTTATTTTATTTATTCAAACTACAGTTTCAGAGTCACGACAAAATGCAACACAAATGCAGCTAAATCCATGTTTGTAACATAAACATGGCGACTTTATGTAACACTGTTTCGCAGGCGCGGCGGTGGGAGGCAGCAAGGCTGCGCCGGCGCAGCGCCGAACGCAGCCTCAGGAAAAGATCAGGTACCAAAACACTTCCTAGTTCCTATGCCATTTGTTGTTTGAACGTCGACGCGAGCAGACGTGTTTGCCGCGCCCTTATCTCGTGATTGCTTTGTTATTGTGAATTGTGAGTGCAACACCCGTTACCCTTGAAAGGATTGATATTGACTAAGTTGTTTTTTTTAAACTGAAACTGAAAGGTAAAAATACTGAATAAGTCCTTGATAAGTTTGATATGTCGATACCATTACTAATTCTATAATAGAGTATTGATAGTAGCTTAGTTCTTTTGTGACAAACTGAAAAATAAAAGCACTATGAATAAGTAATTGATACCATTGCTTATTTGATAACAGGTGTTTTGTTTTCCTTGTTGTTTTGAAACAGCTGATTAAATAAGCTATTTGCTTTCAAAACAATCGTTTAGAATCATTAACACTTGTACAATTTACAACGTCACTATGCTCTCAGCTCAGTTAGTAGTAGCTCTGTCTTGTGCACCGTAGGTAGTGGGTTCGATTTCCACCGATAATAGATACCTATTTGTGTGGTGAACACAGATTTTTGTTCTCTGGGTGTTATATTGTGTTCTAAGTATGAATTTACAAACAAAATATGTTTATTATGTCAGCTGTCTAGTTCCCATAGTACAAGCTCTGCTTAATTTGGGGCTACATGATGTTGTGTGGGTTGTCCACAATATTTTACATATTTATATTTATTTAATAGTGTTTTGTTTTCCTTGTTAGAAACAGCTGCTTAAATGAGCTGTTAAACAAATGTTTGCACTCAAAACAATCGTTGTTTGAGTTAGAACCATTTACACTTGTACAATTTACATAGTCACTATGCTAAATGTAATCATGTGTCGAATGTTATGTTTGGATTTGCCCTTGCCGCTGACTAACCCAAGAAATCCGATTATACCGGATGCTAGATTATAGAGCTAATTTCATTTATTTGTATATTCTTCTTCTTCTTCTTCCTGCCCTTATCCCACTAGGTGGGGTCGGCACAACATGTCTTTTTCTTCCATTCTCCTCTATCTCTCGCCATTTCAGTACTCACTCCTTTCTTGGACATATCATCTCTCACACAATCCATCCTTATTTTCTTGGGCCACCTCTACTTTTATATCACCCCATATATTCATTTATTTGTATATTCATTGGTTCTACATATATTTATATCGATATAAAGGGTATTTTAGACGGGCCATGAATTTGGGGCGTCCGAAAGCGCGATGGGTCGACGACATCGTAAGGGTCTCAGGAAACACCTGGACAAGAGTCGCACAGGACAGAGGAGGCTGGCAGAAAATGAAGGAGGCCTATACCCAGCAGTGGGTGATACCGGGCTGAAATGATGATGATGTGATGATGTTTTACTGCAATTTGTTGCTGCACTAAATGTCCGGCCATCACAAAAATATTGATGTATGGCCGACCAATGTATGGCTGGGTCATGTGTTGCAATGTGACTGTAATAATAATAAAGAAACGGTAGGAACCGAGCCGTAGTTTGTTGCCTGTTCCTCTAGGCTTGGTCGCGTGGAACTGGCACCTAGACTCACCTAGCTTTATGACGTTACAAAGTGATTCTTGTAATCCTACTGAATAAATCTTTTGATTTCGATTTTTTGATTTTGAATAGTAATGGGTCATGATGCAGACTCCTAAACGGGCTACACACATCGGCAACAATGGCTGACGAAATAACACGCAGCGGGTTATTATTATCTTAAAAGAAAAAAGAAAAAAAAAGACGTTGATGGACGCAGGGAAGTGCATCGTAGGGCACGTTAATGATGTGCGTGACCTACGAGGCAATGCTTTGTTATAGGCGATGGTTACCATTTGATATCAGGTGGGCCATAAGCTTGTTCCATCGGCAAGCTGTATAAAAAAAATCTGTGGGAATTTAGTTTAGAAGCACTTTTATATTTTATCACGCACGCCCTTTTATCAAAAGCACCTGTCATCATGACGTTTGCATGATAACAGTGTGTCCTATCAATAATTATGATTAGTATTATACTGATAACGATGTGTACTTAGGGGGTACGATTTCCATACAAACTTAATTTACACAACTATGGGCGAATAAAGTATTAATGTACACTGAAATAGCTGTAATAGGCATTTACAGTGGTCCTTATTACCGGCCAGTTATATAAAGTTGGAGTGTCAGCCGTTGGTAGTGGCAGTCGGGGCTTCAGAAAAAGAATGACGAAAAAATTACTTTTTTGGTTTTTTATTAATATTTCTGTTATCCTACAGTTTTCTCCAACTTTATATTACTGGCCGGCAATAAAGACCACTGTAAAATTCTATTACAGCTATTTCAGTGTACATTTATACTTTGTTTGCCCATAGTTGTGTAAATTCAGTTTGTATCGGAATCGTTCAACCTTATTATTTATACAATTAAAACTTACAACAATTAAACAAATGTTTACAAAATACACAAGAAACAGTTGAGTTATCTGCAGATCGTTACAAACGATCTAGAGATAGCTCAACTGATCCAAATTATTATCAGACGAAAGCGTCCTAAAGACGCTGGGGGTATAGTAACGTAGTTATAGTTGTTTACATAATTATATTCACTTATAGGAAACCAATACGTTCTATCATAAAGTAACCTTTACACATCATTTACAGATAACCCGATAAATTGCGTCTCTAACAAATGTAACCTAATCATAAGCTGGTCGCTATCATGCCTATTGCTTGACCGCAATCCCACCTGATGTTAAATGATGATCGACTGTGTAGCGCTCACCTAGAAGATGCCTATTCACTCTTTTTTTTAAATATCCTTATTAAAAATCCAATAGAGCACACAAATGTGCCTTCGATTAGTCCTAAAACTCCATCACTTAGCATTTGTTTCAATCTAATCATCAGGCATGCGCATAGCTATCTTGCGCGGACTCTAGTTCATATCAATTTAAACTGACATTTGGAGTAAATGTCAATTGCATTGGTTGGAGTAGTCAAGTAATGCATATAAAAGGTGCTTTGAATTGTGTGATGTAAGCGATTGTTCAACTTTTTGACCTTTGCTGACCTTTTGCCCGCAATCGCCAAATACCAATTGGTCTGCTAGACCCTTTGCAAGTAGATTTTTTATTTTTTTTTGCCAACAAAGCTAAGCAGCGTTCGACCACCAAATTTAAATTAAAAATATATTTTATTCATGGTGACCGCTGCGCTGGTAGTCACTTCATAGAACGTGTGCTATTTATCTTAGTAATAAATCAACCAATTATCAAAGAGAAAAGAATCCGGCTGTAAACTCCGAGCAATGTCTAACTAGGATCCCTAACTCACCCTTATAAAACCACCCTGTATCTACAGATATATAATATGCAAATATGCCAATTAAATAGTGTTAAACTATTTAACCGGCATATTTGCAATTAAACCAAAACAATGTGCCAACAATAACAAGTCTAATCTCTTTGGATGTTACAAAATGATTACCAAATTGTTACTGGCGACTATCATCGGTAATTACACAAACTGGTCGTGAGCCGCTGCCGAAATGGTCGAAAGTGTGTCATCCGACGGCCAACTGTTATGGCCTGGCCTTGCTCTACTCAGCTGTTACGTGACCACGACCAGCAATTTTGGGAGTTTTAACTGTTGCACTGTGCCTCAATACTTTGTGAATGGACGAATTTTTCAATTAGACAATTAATTTTGCTATTATTGACGTTGAGTAAATTTTGTTTGTTTTAAGATTATAGTTTAGCTTATCTTTGTGACGCGTGGTTTTGTAATGGTTCGTAACAAGTTGGTAATGTGGGTGGTTATTTCAAAATGTAACTGCATGACAAAACCGGTAAATCGTTTCAGCAATAAGTGGCACAAGTAATAGTGTGTCACTAAGCGTTGCACGTGGGCGTGTTTATAAGCATTTGTTTTATTTTGTCAACAGAACGGGCTCAACCAAACCTCGACGTCCAGATCGCGCGGTCTACGTTCCGCGGGCGCTGCGTGGATCAGAAACGAATGCCACAGAAGATATCAAAACGGACACAAGCAAACGATCGAACCAAAGCACAGAGGCAACAAAGTGCCCCAAGTCACCCCTCTCTAAAGACAAATCAGCCCATAGTACCCCCAGGAAATCCATAGACAAAGCCTTCTGCAACGTGTACACCCCACCACACCTCAGGAATCAAAGATCTCACACCGCGCCCAGCATAGAAGACAAAACTACATCGACCGATGCAAACGAATCTGTGCCTTCAGGCTTCCTAGTGCCAAATAGTGATAGTGCGTTTAATGGTGATAGTTATAACGAAATTGAAACCGAGAGTTTTTATATAGGAGATTATTTTGGTAACGGTCATTTAGGATTCTATACTCCCAATTATTATAGTGAATACGCGGAAGCATTAGACCGCGCTGATTGGAGGACAGATGAGTCCGAAGAAAACATGGCCGTGAACGAATCGAATCAAAGCAATATCATCGACAATGACTATTTATACACCAAGGATGAGGACGACGTTGAGGCAAATGAGTTGAAACGAGCGTCTCAAGAGATCAATAGGAGTAGTAAGAGACTTATAAAACAGAGCTTTCATTCAGATGTGCTAGTCATTTCCGATCCTGCGGTGACGAAAACAGAACTAGAAGAAAACACCGCATCACTTCCCGAGCTAGTCGTTGATGAAATCGAATCTGAACCTATGCCAAAGGTCAGTAAACCGAAGCTAGAAGCAAAACTCTCCCTAAAACGCGAAGAAAACGACTGGGATGCGGTGTTCGATGAAAGTGGGGAATGTCTGGATCCCTCATTGCTGGAAGAGCTGACGTCTACCGTAGGAAAAGTGTACATAAGCAAAGCTAAGAATAACTACGACCAGTACCAAACTCGCGGTCAGCAGTTACTCAGTGGGTCGTATGATGAGGCGTTTGGCCATGTCGTTGAAGTATATGACTTTCCTAGTGAGTTTAAAACGAATGATTTGCTCGCGTTGTTCAGTGAATATAAGGACACGGGCTTTGAAATCAAGTGGGTGGATGATACGCACGCTTTGATTGTCTTCAGCAGCGCCAAAATTGGTAAGTTTTCTTCTCTTTTGTTTTGGTATCTCCTTGTCTGTTTTGACATCTTCTTGTGCTGGTTTTACTTTGTGTAATGTAGCTCGAAGAACCGACCGTTGGGGAATAAAGGTTCTCGAATGACGACAACGAACCGGAAGACAAAACGTAGGGCGCCCACCCACCAGATGGACCGAGGATTGTTAAGATCGCGGGAAGTCGGTGAGCCCTCCAGCTCAGAATCGTTCTTCCTGGAAATGTGTAGAGGAGGCATATGTACAGCAGTGGACCTCCTCAGGCTGATGATGATGAATGTAGGTCTGCAAACACGCCTAGTGTGGCGGCCGGTCAGTGACAGCACATTTCTCGTTGTCGCCCGAGGTTGTTGCTATCATGACCTTGGAAGCTAATATGAATTTTAGTCATTTTCGAATATATTACGACAGTGCATACTTTTAAAGAATTTGCATAAACTTATTTATGCAAATAAATATATTTTATCTTACTGCATACATCACAATGCCGTCAAATAAAACTAAAGAATTTATCATTTATACGTCAATCAAATAGAGTTAAACAATTTTATTTATACAACTAGTTGTTGGAACAAGTATATGGCCGATCTGATGTTAATTGGTAACAAAGCATTGTTTAGTAGGTCACACACGTCAGGAACGTGCCCTACGATGCACTGCCCTGCGTCTATCAGCTTGAGGTATACAGATGTTTAGCCTCACGTGCCAGAAATTTCACCGGCACCCACACCCTTCAAACCGATACAGCAATGCTGCTTCACGGCAGAAAAAGGCATGGTGGTAGTACTTCCCCGGGCGATCCCTTCACAAAGTGCTCTAGTACTTCTATGCAACTTGTTCATTTACGTTAGACGTGTTTGTGTTGTAACACAAACGAGCTACGTACATGTGATTTCATGTAACATTACATAAGGAAAGCGTAATGCCTTAATTGGTAAACAACATGGTAGTGGTATCGGTTCATTATTTTCGATAATTGACCGATCACGAGAATGGTGTAATTTGGTCCACCTCATTGCCGATTTGCACCATACCACTAGCTCCGTTCTGGTCTGCCGCGTCGCCTCACTGAAAAATAACAAGCAATTAATTTAAAAACTGAAAACCCAACTTCATAACCAAACTGGCCTCACAGCTCAGTTGGTATTAACCTCTGCCTTCTGCGTCGTAGTCGTAGGTTCGGTCCCCACCGAAAATTAATATTTGTGTCTTGAACATAGGTGTTTGTTATGTTCTAACAAAATCAACACATAGATAAAGGTATAGATAAGGTATAATAAATAAAAACCAAATTATATTTTGGTATAAATAAAAAATCAACAAATTAAAACTTATAATTGTATAACAAATTCTAGATAAAAAAGGTTTGATAGGTGTCTTGAACATAGGTGTTTGTTATGTTCTAAGCATGTATACGTAATCAAATAAAAAAGTATTATATCAGCTAACTGGTTCACATACCTACGTATTTTGAGGTCAGATAGTGATGTGTGAATGGTCCATAATATTAAATATCAAACTGCCCGATTTTGATGTCAATGACATCAAATTTTTTATTAAATTTATATGGGAACAAGCTAGACCTGTTAGATAAAAAAATATATTTCAATGATATTTTATTTATTGATAAAACGAACAAAAAAATACATCTTAATTGAGAACCTCCTCTTATTTTTTTTAAGTCTGTTGTTAATGTTAATCCGCTAAAGAGCATTTCATTGTAGATAATTAACCTAATAAATAAATAAATAAGTATTGTGGACAATCCACACAAGACTATCGGGCCCCAAACTAAGCAGAGCTTGTACTATGGAAACCAGATAGCTGAATGATACTAATACACGTATAATTTTTTTTTGTAATGACACACTTAGAATACAATAAAACACCCAGAAGGAGAACAAATATCTATGTTCACCACACAAATATTTGTTCTCGGTGGGGATCGAACCCACGACCTACGGCACAGAAGGCAGAGCTACTACCAACTAAACTGAGAGGCCAGTCATACAAAGCCAGTACCTAACAAAAGGTTCAAAAATATGTGTCAAGTGCACGAAAAGAGCCTCTTTGAGGCGCACTTAAAATCCTTTCACCACACTTGGTTCGAAAGAATCGGTGACAAGATCAGAAGAAGAAGTACCTTATACAAAGCTTGTCCCGCTATAGTGAGTGATGCAAGCGCAATAAGTTTATTATAACGCGGTACATAATACCGTCGTAATTCCGATTAGCACGCTCAGTTTATTGCTGCTATAAAATATTTAAAATTTGATATGCTTATGAAATGCTATTTAACAGTAGCGATTGAATGATATTCTTAGTCAAAAACTGTGTCAATAAACTCACGTTTGATAGCTTTTTTAAACTTACATACTTATAAACGTAATTAAATTTTAGGCATTGCTTAAAGTTAAATCTGTGCTACATTGTTTAATCTGTTCTACCAAACTTATTAATTTAAAATAAAGTTACAAATTATCTAAATTATAATGCAATTCTCAATCTATTATTATATAATACGTAATGTTACCACGAAAACTCTTCATTGATTATAGCTACAATTCTGTTTAACTTTATTACACCGCAAATAATACAACTATATGTAACGACGCCATATCTCCTTCCTCTTCTTCTTTTTCTCTACTAGAGACGTAACTTCTTGCTTGATGCGAATAAAGATGTCCTATTCCTAAAACTGGTTAACAGTACCAACTAGTGTCTATAAACCTCGGCCTACCTCCATGTTGCTTTACCCTATACACAGGGTCCATGTGATACTGACTTACACCTAAGAACGATGTAGTACCTATACTAAACCATGTGTATGCAATAAATGTATTGAGTATTAAGTTAGTGGTAAGAGTTGGAAATAGTTTTAGCACTGTTTATCATTTGACATCTACTGAGTTACCAATGTCCCCATTTCCTATGCTATTATAAAAACTTCAAGAAATATCGCATGTCGAACACCATCGAGGAACTAATTATTTATTTTTTTACACACGAAAGTTGATATTTCGCTTTTTACATGATTTAAATAATAACAAGCGTTATGTATTTTTTATTAATAATTTATATGAATTTAAATAAATTTGCATTGCTGTACTCCATTTTAGCATAAACACAATGGATAGTAACAAAAAAAGCAGCCAAGTGCGAGTCGGACTCGCCCATGAAGGGTTCCGTAGCACGACGAACTACAAGAACCTTTAAGGTTCTTGTAGTTCGTCGAAAGGTAAATTGCGGTTTACGGTTTATGACGTATAAAAAAAAAACTACTGACTAGATCTCGTTCAAACCAAATATCGTTGGAAGTTTGCATAGTAATGCACAACATACAACGTGAGTTTGAATTCGTATGTTATCCCGAAAGGTGGTGATAGGGACCATGGTTTTGCACAAGCTATGAAAACATTTCTGTGAAATACGAAATCTAAATCTTCCATACAAAAAAAATAATCAATTGACAAAATATTTTGTGTGAAAGTGAAAACCCTACATCTTGGGCGGGGCCGGCGCTAATTTGGTAAATAGGTAAGTAGTAATAAAACTTACAAACTAGGTACATATCAATTTACTGGCTTTCCATGGTATAAGCACTCTGTTCTGAAGACGGGTAGCTACATAGGTAGGTACTACTACGAGTACTAGGTACAGGTAGGTTTTGCACACATTATTCACAAGCACTTAGGTAGGCCATACCTACGACAATTAAATGATTTTTGTACACTGAGTTTAACTTTTCAACATGCGCTCGCAACGAAATAGTCCACGAAATACTGAAAATAACTGAAATGCCTAAGTTTATTTTTAGATTTTCGAGTTCGGTTTCCTTTGACAGCTTAGACAATTTAACCAAATTGTCTAAGTTTGACAGTGCCGAATAATTTTAGGGTCCCGTCCCGTTTTCATTGAAATAAAAAACGGCGAAACAAACATTATGAAATACTTACTTAACCCAATATTGGGTTAAGTAAGTCGTGTGTATGATGACTTCGTAAGCTCTCGATTCGAATTAAATTAAAGTGAATAGGTACCTACTCTGTACGTACTTTATTTAAGTTTCTCGTATCATATCTTAAAGCAATGCCAAAGTCGGAGATTTTCATAAAGTAGGTAGTCGCAAAATGCACTTGTTGTTTATCACTCAATCACACAAATAAAACTTGTCTTACATATGTTTTGGTACGAAAGTACCTACCACTAGTTTTTTTACAATGTGTAAATAAAATAATTTTTAATGAGTGTAGGCATTGCATCACATCCTCTTCGTTCTGAATCATACAACAAATAAACAAAATAAATACTTGAACATAAATTCCATGAAAAATATTATACGGAACCCAACAGACCCCATTTTTATAAAATTAGGATGACGATTCAAAGGAGGCGGTAATACATTTTTATTGCTTTTTGACTTGCCAATGGCAGATTTTGGGTGTCAAATAAGACATAGTTCAACAGAGGTCAAGTACCTAATCAGCTGGTTATAGGGTTGCCTAACATGCTTTTAAGCAAAATCATGGCGTAAACTTTACACACCATTTGTTGAATGAAAAAGTCCTGATTCAGAAAAGTCATAGAACTAATGCTGTTGGCATTCAGGAGTAGCTTATCCCCCTTTCGGGATAACATATGAATTCAAACTCACGTTGTATATTTTTTTTAGTATTATCATTCTCTTACTTTAGAAGTTAGAGGGGGGGGGGCCAACTTTTTTCCACTTTGGAAGTGTCTCTCGCGCAAACTATTCAGTTTAGAAAAAAACGATATTAGAAACCTCAACATCATTTTTGAAGACCTATTCATAGATATCCCACACGTATGGGTTCGAAGAAAAAAAAATTTTTGAGTTTCAGTTTCAAGTATGGGGACCCCCGAAATTTATAGTTTTTTTTTATTTTTATGTAAAAATCTTAATGCGGTTCACAGAATACATCTACTCGCCAAGTTTCATCAGTCTAGCTTTTACGGTTTCGGAGAAAAATGGCTGTGACATACGGACGGACAGACAGACAGACAGACAGACATGACGAATCTATAAGGGTTCCGTTTTTGCCATTTGGCTACGGAACCCTAAAAATCAGATTATAGGGAGACGAAACCACAGACCACAAACAAAGAAAATAACACACACTAAGGCCTCAAAATTGATGACACCCTTCTTTTCGGCAAGGGTTTAAAAAAGTAAATAGGTCATCAAGATGATTTTTGTAGTACAACTTCGGACCTATGCCTCTGTTTACAGAACGCAATAGTGCATGGGACATTATTAGTGGAAAAAGCTTTCCTAGCGCTTATTGTTATATTATAACCCTCAATTGTTATGCATTCTGGATAGAAACCGGCATGTCGTAGAAGGTAACGAGTTTGAAAACATTTGTCAAGTGCACGAAAGGAGCCTCTTTGAGGCGGACTTAAAATCCTTTCACCACGATTAGAATAAGATAGAATAATGGTAGAATAGAAAAACGCTATATAACATTCGTCCTATTTTCAAGGAGTGATCGTAACTTCAAGTTTGTTTTTACGACACAGCACAATCGATTCAGCCTTCGTAACTTTGCGCAACTTAAATGGAGACTTGAACTGCACTGCTTTGTGTGGCAATTGCATCTTGCGAAGTCTCAAGACGAAATTGCGAAAACTAGTTTTGCTTTGTATTTAAATCTATAGACGAAACATCTCTCTAGATAGAATCGTCTCTAGAATTAAACGTCTATTTATTTTTCAAAGAAACTTTTTTACAGTTTGTTTTTAGTAGTAGGCTAGACTACTCTTTGTGTGTGGCTCGTCCGGGGAAGTACTAAGGCCATGCCTATTTCCGCCGTGAAGAAGCATTGCTGTGTTTCGGTTTGTAGGGTGTGGGTGCCGGTGATATTACTGGCACGTGAGGCTGAACATCTGTATGCCTCAAGTTGATGGACGCAGGGCGGTGCATCGTAGAGCACGTTATTGACGTGAGTGACCTATACAACGCTTTGTTATAGGTAATGGTTACCATTTAACACTAAGTGGGCCATAAATATGCTTGTTCCATCAGCTATAGTTGTATAAAATAAACCGTCGTCAATTTTTCTGGTAAAACCTTTTTGCGAATTGAGCTTTTGCCAACTTCAAATAAAAGAGGAGGAGGAGGTTCTCAATTCGGTTGTATTTTTTTTATGTCTGTTATCGCATTTGTGAACCGATTTGTTTTTTTTTGTCCTGTGGGTCTTCCAGATTAGTCCCATAGAAGTTTCATCAAAACCTGTTCAGAAGTTTTGCTATGAAGTCGATTTCTCAAGTTTTTTTGAACTTTACTTGCTTCTTAAAAATTATGTAATTGAAATAACCTTATGACACTAATCCTGTATTATTTTATTACGCATATAACTAAATCGACTGCAATACTGTGGCCTTGGACGAAACACTTTCAATTTCGTTCTGCGTTCCACATTTCAACAAAACTGTTTATTCATTCAGGACGCGATCCATTGCTGCCTTGAACTTGAGTCCATTGCCGCCGCTGTTTACAAAACTTTACATGTGTTGCAAAATGCGAAAGAAGTCGAACGACCGGTTATGTAGGCTAACGCGTGGCGGTGGACGGCTAATGCGTAATGTTTTATATTAAAATTCACGACATTTCTATAGATTTTAATTCTCGTTTCCTTACAAAGTTGTCAATTTGATAAATTACGATGCTTATCAAAATGTTATTATGATAGTAAATAAGACTTATAATGCTGTGTTTACAAAATCCTTGAAAGAGGCACCTAACCAGTATGTGAAAGTAATGACATATATTTATTTAGAGTCCAATTATCAAAGTGATGGTCCAATAAGAACCAAGTTCCATAATTATATTCACGCATCTTTTGATGTGGTTGTGGAATGCAAACACGGTGCTCCATTCACAATACTTGAATACATTTTAATAATAGTAAGAATACAATATAACACCCAGACAGAGAACAAACATCTGTGTTCACCACACAAATATTTGTTCTCCTTTTTGGCGCAGAAGGCAGACCTACTGAGCTGAGAGGCCAGTGAAAAAATAGGTACGTCTGGTTACACTATACAATCTACACGTCCAGATTTTTTTTATATTGCAATAATTTGAAGCGTTGGGGTTGAATGAAATTATTTTACTGCCCATACGCGTGCTTTGGCAACAGTTCTTGAACCAACAAAAAACGCCAATTTCTTGAAGACTGTACTTTCTAGGAAGCAATGGTGCAGCCAATTGTTGCATGAATTCCTTAAACGTGCAATTATGGAACTAAATGTTTCTTGTTCGAACCTCTGTGAGACTGAGAATCGCGCTTCCTGTTCGCAATCTTTCATTGAATGTATTATTAAGGTATGCGACAAGAAACAGGTCTGAAACCTCCCGGAAAATACTCTCGCCTCTAGGTTTTTTCCATTGCTTATTTTATTGACACACCAGTCTCTTCGATTTCCTGTTTGATGTGTTCCTTTACTTCGCTTCCTACTTGTTTTAACTATTTGAGAGAATATTTTCATGAATTTGGTAAGGAGTTGACTCCAACAAATGATCACTTCAAAGCTGATCAATCATCGAAACGTAACCAGGATATTCCCCTTTTTGCTTTCACTGAGGCTTCATCATCTTCCTTCCTGCCCATATCCCACTCTATATGAGGTCGTCACAACATGTTTTCCTTTTTCTTACACCAGTCAGCCGTCATCTCTGTCACTGCCATGACGTCTTGTCTTTCACACAGTTTATGAATTTACTTTGCTTCCTACTTGTTTTAACTGTGTGAAAGAATAGTTTCATGAATTTAGTAAGGAGTCGACTCCCAACGAATTACCATTTCAAAGCTTATCAGTCTCCAAAACGTAACTATACGATATTCGCCTTTTTGCTTTAACTGAGGCTTCATCATCTTCCTTTCTGTCTATATCCCACTTTATGTGGGGTCGCGACAACATGTTTTCCTCTTCCATTCCCCTGTCAGCCGTCATCTCTGTCACTCCTTTCTTATGCTGCCTTCCTACGGTGCGTGGTTCTGCAGATCATCTCGCACAGCACACGACGACGCACGACAACGCACACTGAAAGGGCTCCTGTGCTACCGCGCACCTCGGCGCACGAGACCGTTCCCATGGTGTGTCGTGCGAGCTCATCCGCCTCCGTGAGCGAGATCACACACCGCACCGGTGGGAAGGGGCTATTAGCCATGGCGTCTTTCACATTGTTTATTTTTCCATTGTCTAGGAGGCTTCTAAAGTGATAAATTATATGTTTAGTTTTATGCATTGGTACTGTTTATTGACCGTGTTTCTTGTCTCGGACAGTCGGACTCTAGCAATTCCGTTGTGCCACTTGCTCAGCCATTGCGTCATTGCCGGTCATTGACTTGCGGCCACGAGGTTCCGCAGTAAATCTAAACTGCTCATCCTTTCAACTGGTTTTTTTTTTTAGTTTTTTACAGTCAGTGGCAAATTTTTGTCGGTCATTGACTTCTCGCAACCTGTTTATTTTGCTACTTTAACTGTCTTCATTTACGCGACTGCTTTGAGACCCTTATTTTATTATATTCTAAAAGCCTTCATTTGTTCGGTTAGTCCGAAACGCCTTCATTTATTCTTCAAGTCCGAACTACTTCGTTTACTCATCTATTCCGCAACGCTTTTACGTGTTTTACTACTCAGAAAAACCTTCGTCTGTTAGACTACTCCGAAACGCCTTCATTTGACTGGCCTCTCAGCTCGGTTGGTAGTACCTCTGCCTTCTGCGCCGTAGGTCGTGGGTTCGATCCCAACCGAAAACCAATATTTGTGAGTAGCTGACGTTTCGGACAAATTTTGCTGGGACACATTGTCCCAAATGACACTTTTGATTTTAATATTATTTTTACTGACGTTTCGGACACCATTCAAAATAACTGCATTGTCAGGTAAAAAAACAGGTTTAACCGAGACGCGGCGGTGCCGGTGGCGGCATAGCAAGGTGACGAAATAGATTTATTTATTTATTTATCTATTTATTTATTTATTTATTTATTTATTTATTTATTTATTTATGTATTTATTTATTTTTTTATTTATGAATTTGAGCAAGGACAAATAAATATTGAATTATGCATAGAACGCCTTGTTATATTAAAATAGAAAATAAACCAACGATAAAAAAGTTTTATTTAAAAAGACAATACAAGGTGTATCTAAATATGTGTACTATGCGAAGGTGGGGGGTTTCGGACAATAGATGATTTTAAAGTGTTTATTTGGTAAAATATTAGAAGAATATAAGAAAATTGAAAATTTTAAAGTTTTTATTAGGTAAAATACTGTGCCAAATGCTGTGAAAATTACTGTGATTGTTCTAGGTTAATGTTTTTTCATTGGATAATAGGTCTTGGAGATGATTAATACTAATAAATAATTAGCGGTAATCTTAAGTCTATGACTGAATTAACGATTATCTGTGATTCTAAGTTGATTTCATCGACGTGCTTAAAATAATTTAGTACTTTTTATTATAATAAATAGCGCTAAATCTGTAAATATGGTCGGTATATTTTGCTCAGTTAACTATAAATTGTCTGTGATTTTTATACATTATTAAACTAATGACTTTTTTGAAACGTAATGAAAGAGAGATAAATGTTTTAAGATCTCTATTTATAGTATGTATCTTTCATAGTTGACATTTTATAAAATTTTTAATTTAAATTTTATATTTTTTATAAGCAAAGCAATTTGATTAGCTTTATCACATTACATTATATTTTGCTTAAACATATTTTACCTGACTGTACTCAAAAGTATTAATAATTTGATGGTGTCCGAAACGTCAGTAAAAATAATATTAAAATCAAAAGTGACATTTGGGACACTTTGTCCCAGCGAAATTTGTCCGAGACGTCAGCTACTCATATTTGTGTGGTGAACGCAGATGTTTGTTTTCTGTCTGGGTGTTATATTGTATTCTAATTATGTATTTAAAAAAAATGTATTATTAGTATTATATCAGCTATCTGGTTCCCATAACACAAGCTCTGCTTAATTTGGGGCTAGATAGTGTTGTGTGAATTGTCCAAAATATTTATATTTATTTATTTATTCGCCTTTATGTATTCGAGTACTCCGAAAAGCCCTAGTTTATTGTCGAACGTCGTCGTGCCACTTATTCTTGCGTCACAGCCTCACAGCGGTTATTGACTCCGCTGTTTATACGCCAAAACGGGGTTATGTTCTTCGTTCTCTGTACTACATCGAGCATGCCAATTACATGCTTGTTAGACGGCTCTTGGCAGGTAATAGGATCAGCAGAGCTCTACTTATGTTATGGACTAGATTTCGTATAAGAAAGCTACAGAAAAGGATAAAGGAGCAGAAAAAAAAATATGCTATTCTTAGGCTACTTTTTAAGACCAAGACTCTCAGAATCGACCTATTTTAGATTCAACATTAAACAATCAAATATTATTTGTTTTGATCTGATAAAAATATATGTTGTAGTTTAATAAATAATCTTGATTATTCTATGGTTCAAAACACGATATTGTCAACTTTGCTCGATCAAAAAAAATCGCGAAAACTCCCAATTTCGCGAATTTTTGATCGTTTTTTTAAGTCGTACTTGAAGTAGACCCAACGTTTACTCCCGAAAAACATGTCAAAAAATAGGCAATGAAATTACGAAGAATATTCTACGGTTCATTTTTCTCAAAACAGTTTTTAGGGTTCCGTAGCCAAATGGCAAAAACGGAACCCTTATAGATTCGTCATGTCTGTCTGTCTGTCTGTCTGTCTGTCTGTCTGTCTGTCTGTCTGTCTGTCCGACCGTGTCACAGCCATTTTTCTCCGAAACCATAAAAGCTACACTGATGAAACTTGGCGAGTAGATGTATTTTGTAAACCGCATTAAGATTTTTACACAAAAATAGAAAAAAAACTATAAGTTTTGGGGGTCCCCATACTTCAAACTGAAACTCAAAAAAATTTTTTTTATTAAACCCATACGTGTGGGGTATCTATGAATAGGTCTTCAAAAATGATGTTGAGGTTTCTAATATCGTTTTTTTCTAAACTGAATAGTTTGCGCGAGAGACACTTCCAAAGTTAAAAAAAGTTGGTCCCCCCCCCTCTAACTTCTAAAATAAGGGAATGATAAAACTAAAAAAAATATATGTTGTACATTACTATGCAAACTTTCAACGATATTTGGTTTGAACGAGATCTAGTCAGTAGTTTTTTTTTTATACGTCATAAATCGTAAACCGCAATTTACCTTTCGACTAACTACAAGAACCTTTATATTATGTTACTTGATGCTACGGAACCCTTCATGGGCGAGTCCAACTCGCACTTGGCTGCTTTTTTTTATTGTTTTATCAAGATATTATATAATAATGCGGCCCGCGCGCTTCGTTTCAGTAGCCGGCCAGGCGTCTTTGAGGTAGGACCTGTGTCGCTGTTGCTAGCTCGCTACGTTCCCCGCAAAATATACGATAAATTATTATTGTTGTTTGCCGTCACAGTATAAAATTGTAACAGTAAGTACAATTAACTTTGTTTTACGGAAATATAAGTAAGCAACACAATTTATTTTATTATTTTTCTTTTTTTTTTGGGTCATGTAGGGAAGGTGAGATTATTTTGAAAGCAAAATAATTTTTTCCCCCCTCCCCCCTTTAGACCCCTTTATTATTTAAAAAACCTAAAAATGGCCTATTTTTGACCTTTTATTTTCGTGTGGAGCATTGCGGCGAGCGAAGCGAGCCGCCATGCGACCACGGGGAACAACGCGGCGAGCGAAGCGAGCCGTGCTGTGAACCCTCCGAAATTTGCCCCCCCGGAACTCCCCCCCTCAGGGTGGCTCTGCAACGGAGAGGTCCTGCATAATTTTTTAATGGGCAACGTAAAGAGGGTCTAGAGTGATTTTGATTGTACAAAAAAATTTGCCCCTCTTGCCCCCCAGGACCCCCCCTTTTGAGAGTGCTACCGGATGCCGTCGAGATAGGAAGGTTTCGATTAGGGTTTCGTATAGAGGGTTTCTTCCTGAATTGAAAGAACAAAAAAAACTTCCCCCCTCCTACCCCTTTTTTTTCCCACCCTTTCGTATCTTCCAAGCGGAGTGACTTGCGAGACTTTTTTTTTTTGGGTCATGTAGGGAAGTTGAGATTGTTTTGAAAGCAAAATAAATTTTGCCCCCCTCCCCCCTTTAGACCCCTTTATTATTTAAAAACCTAAAAATGGCCTATTTTTGACCTTTTATTTTCGTGTGGAGCATTGCGGCGAGCGAAGCGAGCCGCCATGCGACCATGGGGAACAGCGTGGCGAGCGAAGCGAGCCGTGCTGTAACCCATCCGGAATTTGCCCCCCCGGAACTCCCCCCCTCAGGGGAGCTCTGCAACGGAGAGGGCCTGCATAATTTTTAATGGGCAACGTAAAGAGGGTCTAAAGTGATTTTGATTGTACAAAAAATTTTGCCCCCCTTGCCCCCCAGGACCCCCCCTTTTGAGAGTGCTACCGGATACCGTCGAGATAGGAGGGTTTCGATTGGGGTTCGTATAGAGGGTTTCTTCCTGAATTGAAAGAACAAAATAACTTCCCCCCTCCTACCCCTTTTTTTCCCCCCCTTTCGTATCTTCCAAGCGGAGTGACTTTTAAGACTTTTTTTTTTTGGGTCATGTAGGGAAGTTGAGATTATTTTGAAAGCAAAATAAATTTTGCCCCCCTCCCCCCTTTAGACCCCTTTATTATTAAAAAAACCTAAAAATGCCCTTTTTTGACCCTATTTTTTCGAGTGGAACAGCGCGGCGAGCGAAGCGAGCCGTGCTGTGACCCCCCCCAAGCCCCCCAGAACCCCCTCCTCCTGAACCCGGGGGAAGAGTCGCAGCGAGCGAAGCGAGCTGCCACGCGACCACGGGGAACAGCGCGGCGAGCGAAGCGAGCCGTGCTGTGACCTTCCTACGCCCCCCAGAATTAGTGTTACAAAGGGAAAAAACTGATAATTAGTGTTACAAAGGGATTGCAGTGAGTGGATGGAAATTAGAAAAAGCCTTATAACGGCCTCAAATTTTGGCGCAATCTGTAAAAGGAAATTGTCCAAAAGCACAGCGAATACAGTAAAAAATTTACTGTATAAAAAAAATATAGGCCACGTAATGTCAGTAGCTCATGGTGTAGAAAATGAAAAGCAAGCGCTACAACAAATGGAGAGACAAGAAAACATTGTCATCGAACCATGTGGACTTTTCATAGATAAACAATACCCATTTATTGGGGCTACACCCGACGGTTTAGTTGACCACGATAAAATTATAGAAGTAAAGTGTCCAATAACGGCATTTAAGACCGGAATAGAAACTGCTATAAAAGAAAACAAAATACAAATATATAAATATGACAAAAAAAACAGTACGCGAATCATTAATAAAAGAAGCAATTGGTATTACCAAGTGCAGGGTCAACTCCATGTTACCGAGAGAAACCAATGCATTTTTGGAATTTGGTCCGGCGAAAATCATCCACTCATAATCGAATACATTCCTAGAGATGACGAATTTTGGAAGGTGGAAATAGAAAAAAAAGTTATTGATTTTTACATGAAATGCCTTTTGCCAGAGATTGTAGACCCGCGACAAATTCGCGGTATGCCAATACGTGATATAATTTTAAAAGAAAATGACGAAAATAATGACGTACCTATGCAGCCAGGTCCAAGTAAGCAATTGGATATAATTCAAAGTCCAATCCAACCTCGTGGTCAGTTTGGTCCATGCAAACCTAGGCAGCTACAATTTGATGAATTTTAGTAGGTAGGTATACCTACCTACCTACTAAAATTCATCAAATTGTAGAAATGTACAATTTCGTAAACTCATCAAAACGATGCACAAAGATTACGAAATTGTATATTATTCACGTTGCTGAATAAAATAGTACATTGTTACCTGAGGATAGAAAGTCACATTTTTGAGTCCCGAGACTTCTGGCGGGCCTTCGCTGGCCAGCATTATTCAACCATTATTTTAATTTTCATAATTAAAAAAATGGTTATTTTTTTTCGCAAATCTATGTTATTTAAATAAAGAAATAGTTGAAGCTAAATAATAATAAAGTCATTTAGAAAATATATTCTTTATTTAATACCCACTATCTTTATGTTATTTAAATTTAAATTTTACATCGCGGACTAATTAGACTTTTTAAACTTCTAATCGTTGTAATGGGTTTCCAACCTCCTTGCTGAATAAAACGTTAGAATTTAGTTCAATAACCTCCTTGCAGTTAGAAATAGCTTTAGAAAGTTGGAACATGGTTGAATAAAATAGAACTTGTTTTTTTATAATTTGACAGCTGTCAGTAGAAAGCGATTCTCTCTAGGGCTGAAAGTATTACTTTCAATTAGGCCCCTCAGGCAACTTCAGACCTACTTTCCGAGTATGTGCAATGAAAAAGTGATATGTGCCATACGAAATAAAAATATTTTTTATATAATATAGTATAAAAATAACATTTTCAAAATTTACGTATTGTAGGCAGAAGTATGTGTCGTTTTACAAAATAAATATAATTGTTACTTGTACTAGTTGTATTTTTTACCTGTATGTTCTCGTTGCTGGATCGAATAGTTGTATGTGCCACACGAAACCAAAGTACTTTTTAGTTGGACTAATTCTAATTTTTTTTATTACTTAGCTTTGTGACTGTACCTATATCTACACACAATATGTAACAAAAATACTGGTAATATGTTATCAATACTATCTACAATACTACCTAACTGAAGTTAGTAAGTAAATATCATACCTAACTACTGCTTGGTTTTCTATACTGTGGCACTAAGTTATCGTACGCGGTCAGTGGCGCACGGCCTGCCAGGCGCGTAAATAATTACGTCGCGCGCTTATCATGGCGGGGGCTGAGGTAGCGCTAAATGCCTACTGCGCTCGAATATCCTGGCCTTAAATTACTGGCACGTGAGGCTGACCATCTGTATGCCTCAAGTTGATGGACGCAGGGAAGTGCATCGTAGGGCCCTGACGTGCGTTACCTATGAGGCAATGCTTTTTTATAGGCGATGATTATCACTTAACATCAGGTGGGCCATATACTTGAAAACGCACAAACTGTAAATATTTCCAACTGTTTTCCAAATCGGTTCACAGTTATGTCGTAAAAAGTCGTCTTTAAACTTAAGTAAATCGTTTTTTGTAATGACTTTTTAGTTTATAAGGCTTAAAAACTCCCTCGCCAGAGTTTCACACTACGCTCATACGAATTATTTAATTACTCGGTTTCGTTTCGTTGATTATTGTATTAACATTAGTATCTTACTAGATATCATGTTCTAAAATTAGTTGAATGCTAAAAATATAAGCTTTGCTATTTTAACTCGAATCAACTTTCATTTAAAACGAATTACCTTGATCGATCGATTGGAATCATGCCAGTAGGTAATTTAAGAAAATTATAAAAATGTGAAGCATTTATTTGCATGCGATCATGTTTATTTGTTCCACTTTTAACATCCGATGTAAAGACACGCGACTGACTTTGTAGACTAATATGACACGCATTAGAAGGAAGTAGGATAGGAAGAGAAATAAGCATGCTTGCTTCCGATACAGGAAGTATTTAAATTTAAGCTTAGAACGCTGAAAAGCGTGAAACAACTCCTCGCTGACACACTTTGAAAGATGAAGTATAATTTTGAAAGTAGGAAAACGCTTATAAAACTTTTGCAAGCTTTATCTATGTTTGTCCTCGGTGGGGATCGAACCTATAGGCCTACGTCCTGTTCTTTGTTGCCTGTTCTTCTTCGCGTGGAACTGGCACATAAGACCTATTAGCTATAAGACGTTTCAAAGTGATCCTAGAAACTTTGAATTTGATACCAAGGCCTACGGTGTAGAAGCTAAAGTTTCGGCCAAATGCTTTGTCTAATTAAGAGACTGTTGTTGAATTTTGAAGTATAGTAAAACTGCAATAACTTCTTTAAATTACTTGAGACATAGTCAAAATATAGCCTTGTATATAACTGGATATTAATATCCGAATTACCAGTCTGACGTAACGTTTTTAATACAGACTCGTTTTCGCGAGCCCCACACGGCTAATTGACCTCAATCACCTTATGTTCTTAGCAAGGTCGCTTTACTTCAACAGTATTGGATACAAGCATATGCGATCTTCATTTAACTGGTTTGGGGTTCTTTAGCTCAGGGTACCAAGGGGTTATATCCTGGGTTGACAATTTGACATTATCCCATCTTACTTACCAGCGATTTTCAATAGATAATCAGTGTTCAAGGAACTCAAAATCAAATTAAAAAGTTATCTTTTCAGTTGTTTCTCAAGGATCTCTTTAAAGCGTTTTAAAGTTATTCAGCACTGGACGGAACTGGTTGGGACCCAGTTTTCATGAGTATAGTGTGTTCTGTGCCCAGTTCTGTTGTATTATTACCTTCTTGGGTAGCCTGCCTGCTTTCAGTTGTCCGTTCTATGTGTTTTATTTGTCTTAATTATGTCAAATAAATGTAATTTCTTTCTTTTTCTTTCTTTCTGATCCATTTACAAATAAAACTGTCATCTCTTTAGGTATAATATTAAGCCCGGTTTCCACTGCGAGCGGAACGGACCCATTAATGACTCCGTTGAACTCGCAAACGCAAACTGCATAGTTGTATTTCCACCAACAAATAGTCGGACGGAAAGAGCCGAGCGTGTAGAAAGAGTAGAAATGAGAAATGAGTCAATAATGGGTCCGTTCCGCTCGCAGTGGAAACCAGGCTTTACTATGGTGAGCTGAAGAGCTCGATCATGGCAAATAACGAATGTTATATTGTTTGTATTTCATATTCCAGCTACCGAAGTGCTTGCGACGCCGCGCTCTATTGCCAAATGCCGACCTCTTCATGCCGCCACTCTGGAGTCCAGGAACAAAGCTAAGAAGAGTGCGGAGTTTCTTCAGCCCTACAGGTAATGTGTAAAACGGTTTCTAATGTTTCTCCTTGCATTAATAGGAGTAGCATCACCTTAGCTTTGTTAGAAAGGCATTATAATGCCTGGAAATTCTCTATCTATAATAATATATACGTACCAACTACTGTGTATAAGCCTCGGCCTACCTCCTTGTTGCTTTACCCTATACACAGGGTCCATGTGATACTGACTTACACCTAAGAACTATGTATGTACCTAAACTAAACCATGTTTATGCAATAAATGTATTGAGTATTGAGAAAGCCGTATTTGGTTGATCATATAAATTATTAAATTCAATTATACCAGTTCGCTTTTGGGGCTCGAAACGCTAAACTTACCTGACTAAAAAAAATCACAAAGTTTGCTCATAATCGCGTTTTTTGTGTGTCTTAAAAAAATACTGTGACGGTAAAGTGATTTGAAAATGGAAGGCTTCTTACACAACATCTTTTTACAGCAGTAAATCCTATTTATTGATCAGGTATAGGCAGGTAGGTAGGTGAAGGAAAACATCGTAAGGAAACCGGTATATCGTAGAACCTAAAAAGTTTGAAAATATATGTCAAGTTTGAAAATGCACGAAAGGAGCCTCTTTGAGGCGCATTTAAAGTTCTTTCACCGCACTTGGTTCGAAAGAATAGGTGACAAGATAAGATGAAGAAGAAGAAGAAGCAGGTAGAGTCTGTTCAGAAAGAGAGCCGTCGTAGCCAAATTGTGAACTAACGTTTCGATTTTTATATGGCAGCTCATCCCTTTCTTTCCGTCAGCATTTTGCATCATAAAAATTAAATAAAGGAATAGTCAAGGATTTTTTAACCAATGGATACGAAACGCTCGAAAAGCTAATGAAATCACGGTCAACCAATTTTTGCGGGACGCGGGAGGGAGGGTTTATTTCTGCTTCATTTTGGCATATAGCGTTGTCACTGTCTAAAAGTCACTGCTGATTTACTCTAGTGCTTGATGCAGTCGATGAAATTGTATCGATAAAAATGAATGAATGACGGAAAATATCAGAGCACTAATTTTAATTTTTATGCTTGATTTGGTTTTATTTAGTGCCACTGAAGGGGATGGGTTGGGTAGCTATCGACTTTTCTGTTTTACCTTATCGTACCTACTAGTACTAGTGCCCACTCGTGGCTAGTAAGTTCTTACCTGCATACTTTTACTTACCTTATCGTAGTTCTAAGTACGTAAAGTGGATACATACTTTACCAAATGTTGTCAAAGGTAAAATAGTTAATCCATCAGGTGCGGGGCTCAAATTTGATTGAGCACCGGACCGTATATAGGTATAATTATGTCTAGATATACAGAGGTATCCAATGAGTGCTATCATTACACTGATAAACCTAAGTCATATTTATTTATTTATTTCTTATTTTTTACGGTGGACGTGACAGTTTCGATGCTAAGAGAGGTCTTCTGCCTGGCGGCGTGGCGCTCCAAAGGAAAGTGAAAGCGCTCGTTTTGCTAGCAACGATGCGAGTCTTGCTAGCAAAACGAGCGCTTCTTTTTTCGAGTGAGTGGAGTCGACACGCGACACTAGCGCCGCCACTCACACTCACTCACTAGCGTTCACTGTACATTGCAATCATCAATCCACAGACCAACAAAACTTAATATTACTAAGTACGCATAGGTACATTATAACGAAACGTGGTAAAGAGCGGTTCTTCAGGAAGTTCAGACATGGCCAAAATTCAAGCTTCACAATATAGTTTAGACCTTTATATATGGACTACAATAATGATTTTATAAAAATAAAACAGGATTACTCGGATAATTTCAGATTAAGGTTAGAAACGAGATGATTTCGATTCAAAGTGGGTTGAACGACAGCTCCGCTCAAAAGTAAAAGTGAAGCTTACCCATTTGTTCCACTCTGGACGAACGAACTGACCCAATAGCAAAACAATAGCGTCCTGTGCTTATTCTGTATCGATTTCACCCTAGTGATTGACACTTGGCGTTTCCAAATCAAACTGACAGCTAATAGATGACGTTCAATTAAAAATGAGAATTATCACTTCTTTGACACATGCATATGCATATATTGCAAGTTATAAAAACTTATAAACTTAACTTTATTAAAGCTAGATGATTTACTATTTATTTATTATTTAGTATCGATGACAATTTCTAATATATTATTCTTGACGAGCCGGTATGACCGAGCTTCGCTCGGGTTTAAAAAAAATAGTATTATTATTTGCCAATAGATGTCAGGAAGAGTCGTATCTTTATTGGCATATTTTTAATTAACAACGCCTTCTAGCTTGCAGTTAGTTGCTCACAATCGCCAATAGATGGCAGGAACAGTCGTATATTGAGTTTATGTTTGATTATTGCAAAACACCAACTTCTCGTCATTTTCTAAAAATGAATCCTACCTAGATCGATTTATCGCCCCCGAAAACCCTTGTAAAGTAAATTTCGTGAAAATTGTTGGCTCAGTTTCCAAGATATATATATATATATATCTTCAAGCTTTTCTCGTTTAAAGGTATAAGATACGTAAATTATTAAAATACAATAGTAAGCATTTTTCTTCTATCATAAATCTACTACTTACTGGTTTTACTGCAAGTCTACTAAGTATTTAATCTATTACTGCAATAACAATATACAATACTATTTATGATTGCTGGATTAAGTACTTACGCCTAAGTTATTTTCCGGTACTTTGTGACTTTGTGATGTTTTCATCTCATAATCTTTCGTTTCATGTGTCTAAAAGTATATTTACACGATAAAGTTTATAACAAGAAGATACCGATCACTCTAAAGATCCTCGCCAAGTAGAAAAGAGATACTGCGAGA
This sequence comes from Thera britannica, assembly GCA_939531255.2. Taxonomy (NCBI): domain Eukaryota; kingdom Metazoa; phylum Arthropoda; class Insecta; order Lepidoptera; family Geometridae; genus Thera; species Thera britannica. The sequence continues at coordinate 9,019,408 of OW618042.2, read as the reverse complement.
ATGGTCACATTGTATGGGACCATCCTCGCAGTATCTCCTTTCCAACAAAAGAATCAATATAATCGGTTCATAAACAAAGAATTTATGCCCAGACATAAAAATATACATAATTTTACATTATATAAAGTGGATTTGCCCTAAGGCACAGTTGGGCAGTAGATATTAGGGGTGGCAAATCGTGACAAAAAAACCACCGATGATAGCAAAAAATATATCAAATGCAAAGTACCTAAATATTTAAAAGGCTGCACATATTATGGCGCCGGCCGGAGCGGACCAAACCGCAACGCAACGTACCTGTAGTATCTTCCTAAATAACTTTTGTAAAATTTACGGTATAGAGTGTGCTTAGTTTTATATATTTAGGAAAAGAAAAAATAATTAATTTATCATTAGATTTAGATAAAAGTTGGCAATAAAGTAAATTCATTATGTATCTAGTCTATATGATGGGTGCTGAGAAGGGGCGGCACATGGCTTGGGGCCTAGGACGGCCAACACTGCAAATCTGCCACTAATTATACAGGGTTATTCATTATTAGCTGCAAATACTCAGGAATTAGGTTCAACAAATAAAATAAAAAATATTTATGAAATGATTTTTTTCAAGTTTTGTTATGAAAATCCCGAGAAAATCGATAAAGGAATCATTGGCGCCTGACCTATTTTGACCTTTGATCCGCGCCCGCGCGCCGTGAGTGACACTCTGCGTTCAGTCACCACCTGAGTGGGTCATCGTCCCAAAGTTAGAAATTAATAAAAATAAAATTTTGATACAAAAACTTGAAAAAATTTTTGATCAAATTTTAAAAAATAATTTCATAAATATTTTTTATTCTATTTGTTGAACCTAATTCCTGAGTATTTGCAGTTAATAATGAATAACCCTGTATACAACCAAATTGAGTAACCTATTCCTTTGTTTGAAGTCGGTCAGTCGGTAATAAATTGTGATCATTTACCATGCTCAGCCGATTGTCACTCTTTGAGCAAGGACGATTTTAAGCAGTAGCTTCCACAAGCTACTGCATTAAGATGATGATGATTATTATAAGAGTTGTGTGTGGCATTTCAAGCTCTAACTTACAAACTCAGACAAATGTAGTGTATGAACAGCATCTTTGTATAGTCTTCTTATTGTTTTAATCTTTGGATCGAAGAACTCCGGCTCAAAATGTAAACTACATAATTATTCTGTTAGGTTTTTGTGGGATCCATGCCCGCTGTCTACGGATTGCTTTCACCCACTCTCTCTTCCTAGCCAGATCAGTTGGGAATCTGAAAGTGTGTTAGTTTGTTCATTCATTTACATCGATATCTTTTCATCGATAGTTTCAAGCCCTATTTGGAAGCATGAAAGAAGAACGAATGAAAAATGAACGGTATAATCCGAATTGTTTCAGTATACCACTTTTTTGGTTACATTGCACTGAAAAAATAGTACCTACTTAAAATAGTGTAATAATAGAAGTAAACAAACCACATTTAATTGATTTTATGAAAAAATAGCCGCTTTTATGGGATAAAATTGTACCCACGCGTGATAAGAAAATGTATCTGTTCGGCCACTGTAGTTTTTACAAAATAGTACGGCGCATTTCGTCATATTTCTCGTTGTGTTTTCTTCGAGAGCAAAGGGCACACTGACAACGTCATTTGGATAAGTACACTAAAATGGGACACTACTTGGCAAGAGGGGTAAAGGCGAAAACAGTTTAATGACGTATCCCTTGGTTAAAAAATCCTTGGGAATAGTACACTAGTTGTGATAGGATCAAAACGCAACAGACGCGCTATTGTATTGCCCACTAAACAAAAAAGGTAATTAAGCACAGCAGCACCCTCAAATCCCACGACTCTTTCTGAACAGACTATAGAGTCTGTTCAGAAAGATTTATTTATTGTTTAATAAATAAATAGTACTAATCCGCTAATCTAATCAAGTTAATTTAATGTAGACTTGTGTGTGCACCCCACGTAACACCCGCAAATCCTGCAAAGCGCAAACAATAATACCACAAGAAATAAAAGACTTAAGCCTCCGCTATACGCTGGTCTAAAAACAAAACACGACCGGAAAGTTGGAAAAATTTAAAATAAAGATGGCGTTGCCTGACCTGAGCTGTGAATTCATGTATTTGATACCAACTATTACTTATTCTGTGCTTGGGTCTGACATTTGTCACGACATTACAATGTGTTGACTAGAATACGCTTCGTTAGACAAAAACACAGACAGATATTCAGTAAATAAATATAACCCAATTGTTATGTTAGCTGATTCCCGTCGCAGAGTTTCCATTGCATATTTTTCATCCAGGATTGGTGATAACAATGGCAAGCTGTGCGGTATTTTTTAAACTACCACGAACGCTACATTTTAAATCTAACTTATATAGTAGTGTAGTAGTAGTAGTCTAATTTATATAGTATAACAAGCAAATAGCCCCAGATTTAATAAAAGAAACCTTCCACCAAGAGAGATTTTCCTCATATTATGCAAAACCAGAGTGAGTTGCAAGTTCATAAATGTCGGTAGTCGGTGAATGAACACTTGTATTTTTTAAAGGTAAAAAACGGAACCCTTATAAATTCGTCATGTCTGTCTGTCTGTCCATCCGTATGTCACAGTCACTTTTTTTCAAAAAAATGAAATGAAATGAAAAGAAATAATTTATTTGCTTGAAGTATGGTACTTACAAAACTGTAAAAGCTATATGTACTGATGAAACTTGGTAAATAGATGTATTCTGTAAACCGCATTATGATTTTTATACTTAGAACTGACACTCAAAAAATATTTTTTCATAAAACTTATGAGTTTTCTTAACATTAAGTAAAAGATTATTAAACCAGTTAAGTATTTACGACAGAGATGCGTTAACGTCATCGTAATTAGCCTTCTATCTATCGACTTTAAAAATTAATGAGGTATCGTCAGCAAATAGTACTGTTTCACATAGTTTTTTAACCAAAAAAGGAAGGTCATTTACGTACACTAGAAACAAGAAAGGACCTAATATCGAACCTTGTGGCACCCCTATGTCAATAACTGACCCAAAAGATCTCTCACCGCCCACATCAACTTTAAGGATTCTATCAGTCAAGTACGATTGTAATAAGTCAATGGAGCGATTTAGAATACCGTAATGTTTAAGTTTAGATATTAAGAGGGTGACGGACGCAGCTCGCAACTTCAATTCGAGGCGCGGGCAAAAATTGCTCCGAATATAGCTATCTCTATTCATTTGATGCGGGCGCCACGGAATATATAATAGTAGTATACACACACAGGCGCTCGTGTGACGCGCTACTTCTATACGTGAATCCAACCATAGTGCCGCGCTTGTGCGTGTGCGTCAGCCACTGATAACGATTTTTATGCATTGCCTAATTTCGTCAACGTTACTAACACCCGTTTTCACTAAACCTAGGCGACGCCTAAATCGGATGCCTAAATATTAACGGGCCGACGTACACAGCTCGCAACTTCAATTCGAGGCGTGAGCAAAAACTGCTCCGAATATAGCTATCTCTATTCATTTGATGCGGGCGCCACGGAATATATAATAGTAGTATACACACACAGGCGCTCGTGTGACGCGCTACTTCTATACGTGAATCCAACCATAGTGCCGCGCTTGTGCGTGTGCGTCAGCCACTGCTAACGATTTTTATGCATTGCCTAATTTCGTCAACGTTACTAAGCGTCAGATAGGCTAGTGGCTAGGGCGTGCGGATTCACACTGAGAGGACGAGGTGGGCGGGAGTTCAAATCTGGTCAAAGAGAGTTGACTTTTTGCACCCTACAATTTTATGTTTTTATTTTTTGTGGCTGCATTACCTGACTAACCCTCTAAGCTTATTGCTTGCTTGTTTCGCTTTTCTAGTATTCAATAAGCAAGGATTGGTCATGCTCTGAATGCAAGAATAAAGTGAAAAAAAAACCAACATTCCTGAACCGATAAAGAACCTTCAGAGTAGCTATTTACGCACTTAGAAAAGACACCAGGAAATTCTCTAACATGATACGAGTGAGTTTATTCATCAGGTAGGGTTTGTGCGGGTTCTGGACCAAATTGAAGAAGAGTAAAGAGAACCATTGACTCCGAGTTGAGTTGAGAGAGCCATTGACCCCGGCGCGGAGCGCTGGAGTTGTGGTTGATGACGTTCCAGTAGAGGATGATGGGTGGGAGTCCGCTCAACATCAGGTGTGGTGTGGTTTGCTTGACCTCATTGGCCTAGTGGTTGGAGGGTGCGGGTTCAAAATCAGTGATAACGTTACAGTAATAGATGATGGGTGGGTATCCGCTCTACGTCAGGTGGGGTGTGGTTCGCCAGACCTCATCGGCCTAGCGGTTGGGGGGCGTGGGTTCAAAACCAGTCATGACGTTACAGTTGAAGATCATGGGTGGAGGTCCGCTCAACATCAGGTGGGGTGTGGTTCGCCAGACCTCATCGATCACACACACACAGCAATAAAAAACACGCAAAGCGGCTCACTTACCAAAGTACAGAAAGTCTAATAATGTGACTGCATTTAAAAATATACTTTATTCGTTGAGCAATTAGGTTGCTTTTATTCTGCTTATTTACATTCGCAAAACCAACGATTGCGAACATCGACCTACAATTACATGGACCTCGGCTTTCGCACAAAACTCGCGAAAAAAGTGTACCAAGCTAACCTACTATAGGTGGATACTTATATAATGATTATAAACAAACTGAAAAAAAATTTATTTATGTCTTATCACAATTACTATAAAGAACTCAATTTTGATTGCATGAAGCAACTTCTAGTGAACGTTACAGAAATTTTTCCAAGTCTTTTTATCAATATTTCCACCAGACGTTGAGCAGTACTCTGTTTATTGAGCTCCAGTTATATAAAGAAAAACTATTTTGTTAAAGTATTTCTCAGTCTTTTTATCAATATTTCCACCGGACGTTGAGTGGTAGCAGTTTTTTGAGCTCAAAATAAATAAAGTTTTTTTTTTAATTTCTTAGTCGTTTTATCAATATTTCCACCTGACGTTGAGCTGTAGTTTATTTCTTGAGCTCCAGAAAAATAAAACAGAAATATGTTGTTCAAATTTTTACAAGTCTTTTTATCAATATTTCTACCTGACGTTGAGTGGTATCAGTTTTTTTAAGCCCCAGATAAATAAAGAATAAAAATATTTTGTAGCCATTTTTCTAAGTCCTTTTTTCAATATTATAACCTGACGTTGAGCGGTAGTCGGTTGTTTGAGATTCAGATAAATAAAGAAAAAAAATATTTTGCTGAAATTTTTCCAAGTCTTTTTATCAATATTTCCACCTGACGTTGAGTGGTAGCAGTTTTTTTAAGCCCCAGATAAATAAAGACTAAAAATATTTTGTGCCAATTTTTCTTAGTCCTTTCATCAATCTTTCCACCTGACGTTGAGCGGTAGTCGGTTTTTTGAGATCCAGATAAATAAAGAAAAAAAATATTTTGCTGAAATTTTTCCAAGTCTTTTTATGAATATTTCCACCAGACGTTGAGCGGTACTCTGTTTATTGAGCTCCAGTTATATAAAAAAAAAACTATTTTGTTCAAGTATTTCTCAGTCCTTTTATCAATATTTCCACCGGACGTTGAGTGGTAGCAGTTTTTAGGGTTCCGTAGCCAAATGGCAAAAACGGAACCCTTATAGATTCGTCATGTCTGTCTGTCTGTCTGTCTGTCTGTCTGTCTGTCTGTCTGTCTGTCTGTCCGGCCGTGTCACAGCCATTTTTCTTCGAAACCATAAAAGCTAGACTGATGAAACTTGGTGAGTAGATGTATTCTGTGAACCGCATTAAGGTTTTTACACAAAAATAGAAAAAAATCTATAAATTTTGGGGGTCCCCATACTTGAAACTGAAACTCAAAAAATTTTTTTTCATCAAACCCATATGTGTGGGGTATCTATGGATAGGTCTTTAAAAATTATGTTGAGGTTTCTAATATCGTTTTTTTTCTAAAACTATAAATTTGGGGGTCCCCATACTTGAAACTGAAACTCAAAATTTTTTTTTTCATCAAACCCATACGTGTGGGGTATCTATGGATAGGTCTTCAAAAATGATGTTGAGGTTTCTAATATCGTTTTTTTCTAAACTGAATAGTTTGCGCGAGAGACACTTCCAAAGTAGAAAAAAGTTGGTCCCCCCCCTCTAACTTCTAAAATAAGAGAATGATAAATCCAAAAAAAATATATGTTGTACATTACTATGTAAACTTCCAACGATATTTAGTTTGAACGAGATCAAGTCAGTAGTTTTTTTTTATACGTCATAAATCGTAAACCGCAATTTACCTTTCGACGAACTACAAAAACCTTTATATTATGTTAATTGATGCTACGGAACCCTTCATGGGCGAGTCCGACTCGCACTTGGCTGCTTTGTTTGAACTACAAATAAATAAAGAAAAAAAATAATTTGTTGTAATTTTTCTTAGACCTTTTATCAATACTTCATATACAGGGTGGAATTTTGTAATGCCACCTGGAGGGAAAGTACTCTTAATACTCCAGATAGAAAATTTTACTCACAGGAAACATTCCTTTATTTTTGAATAGAAAGCAAACTGCATTCAAAGTTTTTCGAAAATTCTCTCACACCCGGGAATTGAACCGGCTAAAATCAGAAAAATTATACCTTGTACTTTTATTGCATCGATCGTTAGTCAATTATAAGGATGAAATCTCTCTAACAAACATGATAAATTAAATGAAAGAAAAACCAGGAAATCTTAAATTAATTTAATTATTTACAAAAAATGGATAACTAACTAGTTACTTGAAATTAGTTGCTTGAAATGGGCTCCATTCTCTTGGATACACAAATTTATTCTTTTAACGAATTCATTTCTTTAAAAGAATAAATTTATTCCTTTCAAAAAAAAAAATTAATTTAAAAATTATTTTATTTTTAATTTTAGAAATTGCTTTCTATCCAAAAATAAAGGAATGTTTCCTTTGAGTAAAATTTTCTATCTGCAGTATTAAGAGTACTTTCCCTCCAGGTGGCATTACAAAATTCCACCCTGTATAGAAATTAATGGGTCATAATTTGTTTTAGTCGAATTGTTGGCTTTTTTCGAAATTTCGGCAGACTTTTTGACCTAGTGCTGCACCTTGATTTCGTTTACCCAACCTACACTACTACCTAGGTACTTAGTATTTCCCATCTTCACTTAGTACCCTTCCTAAACTAACAATTATCAAATATCTAAGCATTATGTTTTATGCCAGTGTAGGTATTTAACTAGTCCGAAGTCCGAGCGATTCACACACACAACCGAAGTGTCCCGTGTGCTTCAAGCGTTTCCTCCCCCTGCACCCCGCCACCCGCACCGTGCGTGCGCGATAGCAATAGTAGCCGTTCGAAAATGCCATGAATTTGATCGTGTTCCGTAATACCAAAAATGATGACTGAAAACTTTTTGTATTCTTTACATAGTATTGTTATTCTGTAACTAGACAATATAAACTAGGTTCCTTAACAAAAAACACGTAAGATATTGTTGTTTTTAGTACGAAACCAATAGGTAGAAAACTTGATAAGTTTAGCATAAAAATGTGCAAAATGCGATTGGTGTTTATTTCATTTTAGGTAAGTAATTTGAAATAAAAACTGTTGAGGAACCTAGATAAATACTATGCAAATACAATTATTACAATAATATAGTGTAAATCTGTCTAAATTAGAAATCATTTTGGTATTCCGTTTGTATGAAAATTTTCCATACGTCAGCCCCTTAACTAGTTTTTTCGTGTGCGCGAGCTGCAAGCAGCTCGCGTGTCGGTGTGCTACTCCCAGTTTTACATTACACTTGCACTTGTAAAACCCCAAAAAGTAGTAAAGAAAGTCCTAAGTAACCCTAAAAGTCGATCAGTGAATCAAGTTCCTCAGTGTAGTAAAACCCCAATCAAAGTCCTAAAGAACCCTAAAATTGTTTACATAATCAAGGTCCTAAGTGAAGTAAAATTCCAATTAAAGGCCTAAGGAACCCTAAAAGTTGTTTAGTTTATCAAGTTCCTCAATGTAGTAAAACCCCAATCAAAGTCCTAAGGAACCCTAAAAATGTTAACATTATCAAGCTCCTAAGTGTAGTTGAAACTCCAATCAAAGTCCTAAGGAACCCTAAAAGTCGAACACTTAATCAAATTGCTCAATGTAGTAAAACCCCAATCAAAACCTTATACGGAACCCTAAATTGTACGTCAAGCCAAAACCCTTAACGGGTCGAAACCGCTGGAAGGAACCCAAACGTTGACTACCGGGTCGCGTGCATCGCGAGCTGCAAGCAGCTCGCGTCCTCAATGCGTTCCCACAGGGGCGGAACCCTAAACCAAGTGAAGATCCAATCAAACACCTTAAAAAACCTAAAATTCAATCTCCAATCATAGTCCTCAGTCGAATGAACCGTTTCACAGCACAGTCACAGCACGGCTCGCTTTGCTCGCCGCACTGTTCCCCATTCGCTCACCGCAATGCTCCACTCGAAAAAAAGGGTCAAAAATAATAAAGGGGTCTAGAGGGGGGAGGGGGGCAAAATTTATTTTGCTTTCAAAATAATCTCACCTTCCCTACATGACCCAAAAAAAAAGTCTTGCAAGTCACTCCGCTTGGAAGATACGAAAGGGGGGGGGGTGAAAAAAGGGGCAAGAGGGGGGTGTTTTTTTTGTTTTTTCAATTCAGGAAGAAACCCTCTATACGAAACCCTAATCGAAAACCCCCTATCTCGACGGCATCCGGTAGCACTCACAAAAGGGGGGGTCCTGGGGGGCAAGGGGGGCAATTTTTTTTGTACAATAATATTCTTATCTTTTTTCTTCTCTTTCGTCTTCTCCCTTTTAATCTTTTTTTTTCTGAAAAGTAATATTTCATCAAAATCGGCTAAGCCGTTTTGTTTTATTGTTTGTTACTGCATACCTTCGTCATTTAATTTTATGATCCAATTTAGTAAATTTTTCTTTTATCTAAAAGGTTATACTTCCAGATCTGTATGTAAATCTAGTAAGTATAACTTAGTGCATAGAATTCATGCCTATGGAAATAAATAATAATAATAATAATAATAATGCTGGACAATTCACACAACATTATCTAGCCCCAAGCTAAGCAAAGCTTGTGTTATGGGTGCTAGATAACTGATATACATAATACAATACATTACATGCATAGATAATTTTCATTTCAATTCATAAATGAATTGAAATGGAAATTATTTATGGGTGGCTTTAAGCTTTGCACTCATTTAGGCCTTCGGTGCTCATTGCGGTGGAGATCAGTGAAGCATTGTGAAATAACACTGTCTATTCGACTTATATTATTGTATTTTATCGGCATTTAAAAATATTAGGTATACCAAAGAGTTTCGACAACCCCAACTGACTCTTCAAAGTTCTGTCAAACGCAAAATCTTGGGAAACTCCTTGCTGCGTGTATAGAAATAGGCACATGTATTTTGGTATTTGGGTATTTGAGCGCACCGTGCATGAAGCCTTTGACAGAAAGTTCCAGAATTCGGGACATTACAGGCACCTCCAGATTTAAAAGACGGCAATCAAAAATACTCAAAACCCATGATATTATTGTTATGACTGGGCTCTCAGCTCATTTATTAGTAGCTCTGCCTTCTGCGCCATAGGTCGTGGGTTCGATCCCCACCGAGAACAAATATTTGTGTGGTGATCATAGATATTTGTTCTCCATCTGGATGTTATATTGTTTTCCAAGTACCTATGTATTTACAAACAAAATGTATTTAAGTATTACATCAGCTATCTGGTTCCCATAATACTAACTCTGCTTAGTTTAGGGCTAGATAGTGTAGTGTAGATTGTCCATAATATATATATATATATATACTTCCTTTTCATTGTAATGGGCTCCCAAACTCTTTGCAAAATCGACACTATTTTTATAAAGGCCTAAAATCGGCTACTAGTTTTTGAGTCTTCTTCTTGTCATGTCAATAGAAAATTAAAGCTGGTGTGGTGGATTATGAATGTGCCTCAAAAGTTTTGCTACTTCACGTTGGTTTCATTTATTGTTTTCCTTCACCGTTAGAGTGTACTGACATAGTGCACATAGGTTTTTTGGCAGATAAACTAATTTGTGCATGACGGGGTTTGAACACACGCCTTTAGAATTTTTTTTTTTTTTTTTTTTTTTTATAATTATTAGCACTTATTTATTTACACAAAGAAACTTACAATTAAACAAATATTTACAAAATGTACAAAATACACAAGAAACAGTTGAGCTATCTGCAGATCGTTACAAACGATCTAGAGATAGCTCAACTGATCCAAATCAGTGCCAGACGGAAGCGTCCCCAAGACGCTGGCGGCATTGCCACGCTGAATAGCAATGCTTATACGCTGCGCCAGATACCCACCAGCTCTTGGGTCACGCGTCGCCTCGATCAGTCGCCTAGACAAAATTTTGAAGACCCGCGAGGCCTCGGTTCCCCACGGACCCAGAGTCTCAACCCCAAGAGGAGCAAATAAGTAGGCTCTGTCGAGACCTGCATATTTGCGCCTCTTGAGATCCTCGGCCAGATCTGCCGCCGCGCCCGCCACAACGGATGTCCTTGGCAGATGAGAAGGCGCAAGTGTGTCGACACACGTAGCATCCCACACAAGTGGCCTCCCCAACTCCCAAGGAACAAGCGTCATACCGTCAGGCCGCTTACCATCGTCACGCAACAGACCATTCGGTTCGAGAATGGCTGGTACGTTGACGGTTGTAAAGGCCCGTCGAATGACGTCGTTAAGGCTGGCGTGACGAGATATCCGACCGGCGGCCCTAGAACACGATAATCCGTGGTGCCCAAGCTGATCGACTGCAGTACCGCACTGGCACCGATGAGGTGCGCAGCACGGCGCACCCAACCGTAAGCAGGTTGCAATACGGAACGTGACGGGATCCATTAAAGTACCAGTGTTACATGAAGGAAGAGCTTGTAACCAATAACCTGACTCCAATTTGGAAACAGCAAGAAGACGGGCACAATCTGCAGAGCTGGAACACGTTTGTAACAGACAATTCCGTGTCAACTCACACAGAGGCCCGTCCCATTGCCGTTGAGACGAAAGAGATTTGGGGGGAGCAGTATTGGGACATGCACTATGCCAAGCATTTCGAGCTTCGTCTAGATACGAAATTTGGAGAGTAATACCAGATGTAACCGAAAAAGACTGAGATAGAATTTGTTTAACCAAAGAGCTAGTGCTATAGACAGAAGACAAGAAAGCTGGTAGGGCTACACTCGAAATTTTGCGAATACCTAAGCCTCCCAATTTGACAGGCAGGGAGGCCTGCGACCATGCCCTGTCATCCAAGGAAATATTCAAAACCGATGATAAAGTAGTCTTTAGAATGTTGTCTAAGCCTTCCACCAGCTCACTGTGTTTCCACAGTTGACAACATCTTAAAGAATAGGTAAATTTAGGCACAAACAGACAAAACCGAATAATTGTAAAAGCCATATGGCTATTAATTTTGAGTAATCTGTCCGAAGTTCTGTTAAAATTTTGAATTTTCTCATCTACAAATGCCGGAAAGGACTCATCAAGAATTGGTGAACCAAGGAGTCGAAGTGAACACTTATCTACAATTGTAATGTTTGGAGCCAAACTATTAAATTTATTAATGACATAATTTTTGTCCACAAAAGTGTCGGAAATAAATAGTTCGCACTTTGAAAAATTTAATTCTAAACCTATATGTCGAAATTCATCTGTGATGAGTTTTAGATCGTCAAAAACTGTGTCCACATCACCACCTAGTGTTCCGTCATCCAAATACCAAACATTGAGCTTGGATTGGAGACGTTGAATTATTGGATGGATAGCAAGGCTAAATATGGCCGGACCAAGAGGGTCACCTTGCTGACAGCCAACAGCAGACGAAATAACATGGTTCTGGTAAATTAATTTAGAAGGTGTGCCATAGCACTGCCAAAGAAACGGGTAAATTTCGGGAATTTTTTCTTTAATTTGTTTTAGCAAGGCGCCCCTTCTTTAGAATCAAAAAGCGGGTCGCTACGACAATATAACCGGTGCTAAGCAACCAGAGCGCCCCTCCACCTAATGGACCGATGACATTCTAAAGATCGTGGGAAATCGGCAAATTGTTTTTTCATGGAAATGTATAAAGGAGGTCTATATCTAGCAGTGGACTTCTACTTACTGATGATGATGACGGAAAGCACTGGGTAGATAGGAAGATAGCTACTTATGCAACTACAAAAATGGAGGTATTTAACAAAAGCATTGCGCTTCGCTGGTCACGCACGATAGGAACGTGCCCTAGAATGTACTTGATAAGTTATATGCTACATAAAATATATACTTCTACAGGCTGATGATGATGTGAATACAGGTTATCGATCATAATGTACGATGAAGATGGTTTTAAGTCATTTCGTTATACTGTGACAGTTTGTTTTATGTTACACTGTGGCAAATTTATAGTACCAGTAGTAGCTATGATTTAATCTAGGGTATATTTTACGTAGTCAGAGATGAAATGTCATGTCACGAAATTTGACATAGGTCCAACCTTCTTGGCCGCTCGGGCTGTACTGAGAAGTAAGTACAGAAACCTATCGATTTATATTTTTGAAAATTTTATTTTTTTATAAAAACTACGGCAACTAAGAAAAATGCAATAACATCAGGTTTTTACGTATTTATTAAGGTAAACGGGAACAAAACTTTCATTGCAATGGCTCTAACAGCAACGGAAAAAAACCATTTCAAATCCAAAAAAAATTGAGAGTTTTTGGCAAACTTTGCGTTCAATTTTATCGAACCCTGTGAGTTGAGGAGAATTTCTAGCCTAATCATAATTTTTTTACACCATTTAATTGTAATATTTTACAAAAAAAATAAATGGATTCGTCCATACAACGAAAAAAAATGCTACTTTACATTTTCGGTTTCACCTCATGTAGGCCCTTAATAAGATTTTTATTTCTTGTGGTATTATTGTTGTGTCTTATACACCTTATTTCGCTTTGCAGGATTTGCGGGTGTTACGTGGGGTGCACACACAAGTCTACATTAAATTAACTTACTTAGATTAGATTAGCGGATTAATACTATATATTTATTGTTTTACTTAGTTTATGTTTAACAATGGAATTCCGCAAAGTCACGCCTGAATCTATTAATTAGACTCTATGATGTAAATATAATGTTTGAACTGTTGCCTTTTTTAGACAGCGTCCGGAGACATGTACGGCGTTGGCGCGACGGCTGGTGTCCGGCGCACTCGGGGTTAAGCTGAGCACGGCGCGGCAAGAACGAGCCGAGGAGCGGCGTCTCATCACCATCGCCAGAGGTGACACCATATACCTCTCTTTTTCTTAAAAGATATGTTTCATACTGACTGGTTTCTCAGCTCGGTTGGTAATAGCTCTGCCTTCTGCGCCGTAGGTCGTGGGTTCGATCCCCACCGAGAACAAATATTTATGTGGTGATCACAGATGTTTGTTCTTTGTCTGGGTGTTATATTGTATTCTAAAAATGTATTTCCAAAAAAAAAAATTATTTAAGTATTAAATCAGCTACCTGGTTCCCATAGTACAAGCTCGGCTTAATTTGGGGCTAGATAATGTGTGGATTGTCTACAATATTTATTTATTTAAGTGAAGTTTAAAAAAAAATTATAAACCGACTTCATGGCAAAACTGCTGAACTGATTTTGATATAAAATACTTATTAAAAAACTTACAACCACACTAGTCGCCCCCACGATTTTTGGAAGGTCCCCTTGATTTCTCTGGTCTGCCATAATCAAACCCTGGTTTCCTTATCATGGGACCACTTTTGAAATATCTTCTTTCCAACAAAAAAATAATCATCAAAATCGGTTCGTAAACGACGTAGTTATCCGCGAACACATAAAAAAAAGCATTTATACGGTCGACTTGAGAAACCGCCTCCTTTTTTGAAGTTGGTTACAAATGCGCTTAATAATAAAGATCACCACAAAAATACTAAATTTATAAACAGGTACGTTGTACATAAATGTTCAAAAGTGCTTATATATTTTTAGGCATTTATAACTCATTGAAGCGTGACTGGATTTGAATTCATGACTTTAGGATCGGAAGTCGCGCCGCTATTAGTAAGCTACTAATGCTCTCTTTCGCCATACACGCAAATATCCCAACTGCGCCAAAAAATTTTTACCCTAGGTGCGCCAAAGGCCATATACTTCAACTGCGCCAAAGGACATAAACCCTAGCTGCGCCAGGTTATACCCCAACTGCGTCAAAAGTCATATACCCCAGCTGCGCTAGGTTAAACCTCCGCTGCGCTAGGTTAAACCCCAGCTGCGCCAAAGAACATACCCTAGCTGCGCCAGGTTAAACCCCAGCTGCGCCAAAGGTCATACACCCCAGCTGCGCCATAGGTCATATACCTCAGCTGTGCCAAGGTCAATACCCCCAGCTGCGCCAAAAGTCAAGAACCCCAGTGCCGTCTAAAAAGCGTATTATCTTGTTATGTTGTGTGTTGCAGAGAAAAAGCGGCAAGCGGCGGCTCACAAGGAGGCAGCCTGGGATGGATCGCTAGCCAACCAGTCGGTCGATACGTGAGGTATTACTTTTTAAACATATATCAATTCTAATTCATTTGTAGAATTTTTAATTTTGTGTACAATCCACCCAACCATCACAAACAAAGCAGGGCTTGTACTATGGAAAATAGATGGCTGATATAATACTGAAACACATTTTGTTTGTAAATACATTACTTAGAATGCAACTAAATTTAACACTTACAGCCACACCTATAAAAGCAATTTAAATTTAATCATTGCTTAAAGTTAGCCCTGCCACTGTTTGTCATTACCCAGTGGTAAGAGATGGCAATACTTTAAGCACTGTTTATCTTTTTCTGAAAAACTTATAGGACTTGGCGGAAGGACTTTGAATCCAAGCCAGCACAAAATTAAAAAAAAAAAAAAATGTTTATCTTTTGACATATTTTTATAAGTAAGGCCATTAGTCAGAGAACAAACATCTCACCACAAAAATATTTCTGTGGGGATTGAACCCACGCCCTCCTGCGCAGAAGGCAGAGCTTCTTCAACTGAGATACTTTGCAAATAGTTGTGGCTCAAAGCAGAACTTTAAATAAAGTTCAAAACTACTGTCTAAAGGTTTAGGGAGCACTGGTGGTCTAGTGGTAGTCTTCCGATCCGAAGGTCGTGGGTTCAAATCCAGTCGTGTACCAATGAGTTTTTCTGTCGAAACATTTATGTGCACTATGCCAGTACTCTTAAAACGGTGAAGGAAAACATCGTGAGCAAACCGGCGTGTTGTAGAACATAAAAAAGTTCGAGCAACACGTGTCAAGGGTCACGCAAAAAGGGCTCGTCTCAGCGGCCTACTTACGGAAAAACCAGCCCGCACATCAAGTCGTGTGGATGATAAAAATTTGCCGAATTTTGCCGAGCTGGTTTAGGAAATATTTGAACTTACCAGAAATGTCAATTTACTTTGAACACTGACTTTACATGACGCAATAAAAGTAATATTGATGTACATTCCTCGCAGCGCTTTCTAGCCCCAAACTAAGCAAATCTCGTAATCTCTGATCATTCTTTTCTTTTTTCAGATTGTGTATGCTGAAGGTTGCCCTAGATTCGGATTTCCGGTGCACGTAATAATCCAAAATGTCCTTATCGCTCTCAAATAGAATATTTAAATCTACGTACGTTATTTAGTAATAATAAAGTATTTTTATAAAGAGAAATGTCATCGACTATGTCGCTCAAGAGGTTTTGGTCCTTTGTATGCGTCCTAAGATTCAACTAGTTTAGTACTTACTAATTAGTAACTAAATAGTTTATACTTGAGTGCCTCTATTTGAAGTTAGTCGAAACTTGGTAAGCGCCTCTAGCGAGTATCAATGGCACTAAATACTATAAATCCAATATGGCGGATGGGTCAATTTGTTTAACTCGTCGGAAAATTCGTTATTCTTACTCAGAGATTAGGGATAAAATGGCCGTGGACTATATTTTTATTTGTAAATAGTATAATCGCCTGCAATAATACTGTATACTTGATATTTTTGTAAACAACGCAATGATTGAGCAAATTTTTAGGTGGGAAAAAAAACAATAAACTTGCGTTAATTTTTTCATTTCTGTCGGCATTCCCACGGTGTCATGATTTTTTTTTACAAAATCTTTTTAAAAACTATGAAGTGTATTTTTTTGTTGCAAGGCGATTTATCCCGTAGTAAAAAATATTGTGATTATTTTGTTTTACAAAACAAAGCGATGTTCTCATAAGGCTTATAGGTACCGTGTCTGCATATGCAACGCATTGAAATAATTCAGCGGTGTATGTGTTGTGATTTACGCTTTCCTTTATAAATACGTCATATTCTAATACTTTTATTTTTGGGTTTGTGTTGCACGGGGTTTTTAAGGTCTCAAAGTTTAGTGAGAATATGTATTATTATATTGTTTGCTATATAAAACAAGTATGCATGATAGTATTGTAAATACCAAATATTAGTATGTATTTATTTTAGCTCAATATTTTTAGTTTGATCATTTTTTTAGTTTATATTGACTTAAAACTTAGAATGTTATCAATTAATAACGAAGTCTTCCTAATAAACAGAAAATATAGGAACTTAAAAATTTACATAATATTATGTATGGATTATTTTTAAAAATCACACATTTGTGTAATACTTAATTATGTGTTTGAAACGACTGTTAAAAATCAAGATTCTTTTAAAACTGAGCATAATTCTCATTTAATGATTCCAGTGGTGTCTTAAGATTTTATACAACTTGATTACAAACAGACTCTGTATTTTTATAATAATATAGAGACTATAGGTATCGGATTGTGAATCCTTGTGTTATTACTTGCGATTATCACATTAAGGCTGAGCGTATGGCAATTGGTCGGGCTTAGAGGCTCATTTGACAAAAGCCATCTTATAAATTGATATTTTATAGGTATATAGCTATCGAAAAAAAAGTTTTAATTAGTATGTAATAAGCTTTTCCATAAAACATTGTAATTTGCACGCGTTGAGTGCTCATCAAGCAGACAGAAAAATATTAATATGACAAATATGGAGTGACCCTGTTAATTTATTGAAAAAAATAATTCATTTTATCGCATCTATTATTAGTATGTAAAAATAACTTTATATACATACAAATGACACTGATCCGTATAGGGATCCACAATCCGATACCTTCATAGTACACCTTCGTGGTGACAATTGAAAATTTTCAAAATATCCTTTAAGGTATAGCTCTGATAATTAAGATATATTCTGTCTTAAGTCTTGCGCACATCTAAGCGTTCTGCGATTTCTTTCACTGAAATGCTGTCAAATATGAGAACGTTTCACTGATCGCCACCGCAGAACGCTTAGATATGCGATTTAGGGGTGTAAATTCGTAGGGGAAGATGTGCAAATATAGAAACTTAATCTATAGGTACAATTTCTTACTAATATTAGTTTTGTTGTGAGTTTCGTGCCTTTGAATTTCTAGTCTAATTCGTAATAAAATAGGACTCAAACCTCTTGGCGGAGTTTAATTTTACTTAAATATTAAAATGAGATTGGTATGTACTATGTAATATTGTAACTGTGTTTTGTACATGTAGGCCTGTATTACAAACGAATGCTAAACAAGATTCGAGGTACAAACACAAATCTAAGATTTTTTACCTGTTGATACCATAATTTAAATAAAATGATTGGCAAATTAATTAATGTGACAAAAATTGTGAATTACAAAATTATACATTATTTATATAAAAAACTTTATCGTAATGCAAAAGATAAAAAAAGAACGTATAAAAGGCTATGAAAACCTGGTACCTTTGTTTTTTTTTCGAAATTTTAAATATATTACTGGTGTAGAGACCGAAAGAACAACGTTTTAATCGGGTTTATTCCTATTTAAATATGTAAAATATATGTACGCAAGTACTAGATTCAAAATAAAATGTAAGCATTCCTTAAGAATATGGGCCTACATAATAGAAAAATGCGTTTCCAGAACGCGTAAGATGCAATATATTTTTGTGCATTTTATCCTTCCCGCTATGCCCGGGATACACGAGGCTAGTTTTTCAAGTCAGGATAGCAAGATAGTGATTCTTCTTCACTCGTCACTGATTCTTTCGAACCAAGTGTGGTGAAAGGATTTTAACTAGTAAGCGAGCAAGCTAGCAGTTCTAGCTTCGTGTAAACAGCACTGCTATTTGAAAAATCAAGCTAGTTCTGTTTACACCAGAGGTTCCCAACCTTTTTTTTTCTCATAGACCACTCAAAATTTTGCTGGTTCCGTTGAACCCCCGGCCCTGCAGCTACATTTTTGACTCCCAGCCAACAAAAAATATAGAGATTAGATCTAACAAATGTATGAACATTTACGTTGCGGCTGAGTTCCTACTACGAAAAAGTTTTTACAAGTTGTTACTTGTACAAACTTTTAGTAAACAACAGTCACTAAGCTTCTTAAAATATTATCTGCCTACATTGATAGGCAAAGTCAAGCCAACATTTTAGTTCTTCACTATCGAAACCAGATAAATTTTCGTGGACCCTCGCTTAGAAATTGTGAACCCCCAATTTTGTTGTCACGCCATCGTTGACCCCGGTCAAGTCTATCGTAGACCCTTGGGGGTTCACCTGGACCACGTTGGGAATCAATGGTTTACACGAAGCTAGAACTGCTACCTTACTATCATGCGTGGAGTTATCTTGCGCGCACTCTAGAAGAACTGGCAAGAAATTCACTATCACTTTTAGTACGAAATAACTAAAATAAGAATATTCGTAATCAGGAGCAGGTTATATTTACCTACGTATTTCGGGACACGTTAGAAATATATGGATGAATATATGGATATACAAACATACCCACTGTGGCCTTGGTTTTAGCGAAATTATGACTCCCTTTTTATTTTTACTGTTGCAATATATCGCATAATATACGTTTTTAGGGTTGATTTTTCAATTTACGAAAAGATGCTATTCGTTGAATAAAAAATGTATGTTTTTTTATAGGCGATGGTTACCACTTAGCATCAGGTGGGTCATATGCCTGTTCCATCAGCAAGTTGTATATAAAAAAGCATTCCTTGCTTTTGACAAGCCTTTAGAGATGTATGTATTTTTATCTGATGCATCATTGTATCTGTAGATTGAAAAATCAGCCCTTAATCGACCCTTTAAATTTTAGTAGTTAATCTATTGTTCACAATTAGTTAATATGGTTACCAATTAAGTTAGCCAAAGATCTGAAAGATGCACTGTATTGCTTTTAAAAATTCTTATTGATATTATTGAAAAACTAACTGGAGTTCATGAATTAAATCCACATCAAATAATATATCTATTTACTGATTTTTCCATGATGATTTAAATTATGTATGAATATGTACTACATTTTTGTTGATTTATTTATATATTTATACAATAGAATATACAAATTATGTATTAACGAACCGTCCAATAATATGAAACAATAACTGCAATAAAAATATCATATTTTAAGTTTGTGTTGTTTATTTCAATATTTATTATCATTTCATTATTACACCCGGCTAATGAAAAAGTATCTATAAACCTCGTATTCCGAAACAGTATGCTTGAGTCGAACCTCAAGCATAGATTTTTGAAAATTTTCAATGGAGAACTGTCAAAAAATCTATGCTTGAGTCTTAGGCTCGTATTCTGAAACAGTGCTTGAGTCTGAGTCAAGCCTCAAGCATAGATTATTGTCAATTTTCAATGGAGAACTGTCAAAAAATCTATGCTTGAGTCTTAGGCTCGTATTCTGAAACAGTGCTTGAGTCTGAGTCAAGCCTCAAGCATAGATTTTTGTCAATTTTCAATGGAGAACTGTCAAAAAATCTATGCTTGAGTCTTAGGCTCGTATTCTGAAACAGTGCTTGAGTCTGAGTCAAGCCTCAAGCATATATTTTTGTCAATTTTCAATGGAGAACTGTAAAAAAATCTATGCTTGAGTCTTAGGCTCGTATTCTGAAACAGTGCTTGAGTCTTAGTCGAGCCTTAGCATAGATTTTTTTTAGAGTTCTCCATTCAAAAATCTATGCTTGAAGCTCGACTCAGACTCAAGCACTGTTTCAATACGTACGAATACGGGCATTAAGAGCCTGTTTTAAGATTGGGTGTGGTTAGTATGCGAACTCGTTTTATTTGACGATATCTTATTTTATATTATAAGAATAGAAACATTTTAAAGAAGCAATAAAAAAATGAATTTACTAATTTAGGCATCTAATGTGTGTCTTTGGACGCCTCACACTTTCGAGGCTTCTATCAGCAATCTGTACAAAATAATATTAGAAATACTAGAATATTATTTTTGTATAATATAAATCGATTTACAATAAAGTCATGTGATTTATTTTAATTGTTTTATATCTGTGAAACACCCAACTACTAATTATCCTAGTGTCTACTATAACTTAAAGAAACATGGGTGGATATTTTCACACCGCACTATCTAGCCACTAACTAAGCCAAAATGTACAACTAAGTACGATAGGTCTCAAGAATGAGATGTAAAAAAGGAGGTCAATCAAACACCGGAGTTGATACTTGAGTTCAAGATTTATTCACTCATCAGGCTGATAACATTCCAAGTACAAAAGCATCATCACTTAACATCAGGTGAGATTGCGGTCAAGCGTTAGCCTATAAATTGTAAAAAAAAAAAACTTACACAAGAGTTGGTACTTTAGGGTTTGCTGTATTTCGGTTTGAAAGGTGTGGGTCACTGGCACGTGAGGTTGAACATCTGTAAGCCTCAAGTTGACGTGCCTGACGTGCGTGACCTGCAAGGCAATGCTTTGTTATAGGCGATGGTTACCACTTAACATCAGGTGGGTCATATGCTAGTTGTATAAAAAAAATATGTAGGTATATATTTATCACCAAACCTAGAACAAACATCCTGTCTCCTCACATAAATGATTGTTGATGGGAACCAAACCCACAACCTTAACAGCAGAAGGCAGAGTTACCAATTGGCCAGTCAATAGACTAATGGAGTTGTGTCAGACACGTGACGAATTCAAGGACATAGATTTATTGTCTGTGGTTATAGGGCCGTGACTGCGAGCTTATTGATTTTGGTAATTAAGTGGTTAATGTTTGAAAAAAAATATATATAGCGATAGCGTATGAAAGATTAACATACACGTTAGGGCATGATTTACGAGTCAATCCTTTGTTATAAGGCAATGGTTACCACTTAACATCAAGTGGACCATCAGCTAGTAGTACCTACTTATTAAAAAAAAAGAACTTGTAGGTAGAAATCAGATCACAAAAAGCAGCAAAGAAGGTTTCCGATTTTAGTTTTCTGATGATGGGCACTGGTATATAAAGTTTATCTCATCATATTGAACCTACCTGCACCTCTTCTTCTTCTTCCTGCCCTTATCCCACTTTATGTGGGGTCGGCACAACATGTCTTCCTCCCCCATTCCCCTCTGTCAGCCGTCATCTCTGCATCCACTTCTCTCTTATCCATGTCATCTTTCACACAGTTACAGTTCATCCATGTTATCTTTGCTCACATGCATACACATCCATTCTCATTACTCTCCTAGTCACATGACTTTCATCCCTCCTCATGACATGCCCGTACCATCACCATACCTGCACCTACCATTGGCATAAAAAATATGCATGTATTTAGGTAGGTAGGTGCTTCTTCTTATCGTGTCACTCGTTCTTTTAAACCAAGTGTGGTGAAAGATTGTACCAAAGAGGCTACTTTCGTGCACACTTGGGGTTGCACAGGTGCTATGCTATATCTACCGAAACATTTGGAATTATTCGTATTGAATTTGTACAAAGCACTTCACCCAGATGCATTGTGGTCGCGGGATATTTCTCAATCGACTGACCCGCCATTGTCTCAACATTGTTTTCCGCCAAACGGAAATAATAAACAATTAATATAAACATCACTGGGAACGCCCACCTCCAGTCCACTTCTCCACTAGACTGCGAAAGCACGTCAACGCTCTCACTGTGAAATATGAGTGTTTTAATAATATTGTGGTTCTTAACCACAACATATGTGATGTCAGAAATGCGAGTACACCGCGTTTTCGTATCTAGGAAGTCGAAATCCGACTCCACGCCGCCGATCGAGACCGGCTACACATACAGCCAAGTGAACAACGATGCTGGGACATTATCCATGTTCGGAAGCGATAGGACCACTAGCGAACCAGTTCTGGAAAACTACAGTGAACTGAAGAAGTTCCTCCACCCAATACAGTACAATCCGATAGATTTCACGAAGCAGAAGTTAAAACCGTACGAGTCTACGTTGACTAAAAGAGATTTGGACTATGCGATGGCGAAAGCGGAATCGAAATACAACGCAAACTTCTTACCGTCGAAAATTGAAACAGATATAATGTATGAAAGACTAAAGTCAGCAATGACTTACGAGCCTGACATGAATGAGATGATATCTCGTTATGACAGCAAGGAATACCACACCGATGATGAGGACATCAGAACAGGCTCTAGAGGTGTCTACGACAACTGGCCTTCTTACCACAACAACCCTTACGAGTACGAACATATGAAACTGAATGCTGAAGTAGAAAAAGCTAAAGATAAACGCTACGTCGCAGATTCAGCTAAAGTAATACCAATCCACGAAGACCTTTCCGATGATATACCGAATTCCTACGAACCTTTCCTCACAACTGATTACTATTTCGAAGATAAAACTACTGATAATCCCATGACGGGACATGACCCCTTTTTCTCATTTGTTTTAAATGATTATTTTGACAAAAACTATGATGGGGATCATCTCTCATTTCGAGGAATTCCTTGGGGCAAGGACTTTGATATAGAAGACTATTCCAAAAGAAAACGCCGTTTAGAAAACAGCTATCATTCACCAGTGGACCATGGAACTACCAATTCCCAGTTACTTTATGGGAACGACAACTTAAAAGCAGCGCATAGTGACACCATCGCCGAAAATGGATTTAAAAATGAACATGGCTTTAATAATCATGAAAAAGGTGATAAAGAAAGTGCAAATGATAAAACGAAATATGGACAAAATGACTACAAACACATTGAATTCAAAGACTTCCTAGATTCCTTTGCTAATAAGTTTGGATCAGATGACATTAAAAAAGATTCAAAATTCGTTCTAAAAAGAAATGAAGATAACGGCGAGAAAAAAACAGGATTTCATAGAGTTTATCACAAAGATGAGTATCAGGAAGATAATGAGTTCTATAATAACAATAATAACAGTGCTAAAGCTGAAGAAAAGGGTAGTGCTAAGGTGCACAACGGTAGTTCTCAAGGAATTTTAGCCTCACATGCAGTAGCGGCATTAGGCAATCAGTCTAATAATTTTAACAAAGAAGGAGATACAGAAAATAATCATTTTTTAAATAATCATGCTGGGCAAGATAATACTAACGGCTTTGACAAAAACTTTAACAGATATCGAGATATTGCTAAACAAACTGCTCAAAGTAACAGTGCTGATTATAATGACCATTATAGAATATAACACTATTTTAATTCATCTATGGAAAGTGTAAAAACAACTTTGTTTTAGAAATATGTTTCGAAAATTGTGAAAACTCAATGCAAATAATTTTATCGTTTAGGTTTGGGTTTTAGAGCCTGTCCAGATGGAGCGTTTTACGCGCGAGTGCCCTCGCGCGTTTCAATTTATATTGCGTGAATCGCGCGTAAAACGCCCCATCTGGACAGGCTCTTAGGTTATCAATCTGTCAAAGGAATGGATTATTTTAAGATTTTATATTTTTCTTTAAATAAAAACAACTGAGTATTATTTATTGTACTGTTTTATTACCACTTAAAATACTTGTAATAACCAGTAGGTATAATTTAGTTTTATTACAGTTGTCCCAGACACTAAAAAAATCATCTACAATAGATGCAAAGGCATGTTTACTTGACATAATTATGTAAATTAAAATCATAATAATGCAAATATTTAAAAAAAGTCTGCCCTCATTTTATTTAAATACTAAACTTACAAATATTCAATGTTTTATATCCATTGTCTCCCAGTTAGATTGTAGGTCAATTTGCCAAGTCTTCACTGGCATCGGAGTTCTCAGCTTCGATCTGATAAGAATCTGGTACTGCAGGAAACAAAGGCAAAATACCCAGAAACTTATCAGCGAACCTTGACACTTGGTTATTAAATCTGTGGCCAAACAAATTGATATTCCACGATCTAGCCGCTCTTATTGAGGAGTCGTTACGATCAATTTCAGTGGTGTCATCATTTTCGTCACTATACTCATCATCTAGGGCCTTGACAGAGGTTTCTGGAGATTTTGTTGTGGTTAAGTCGTCATAGTAATCAATTTCCCTCATCTTATTGGTTGTTTGTTCAGAAAATAGCACAGCAGCTCTCTCTTTTTTATTTGAAACAACTTTACTGATGACTTTCTTATTAGGTTTTTTATTATTACGTTCTGCGTTTTGAGCACGCATTATTCTTGGTTCGAAGTGTTTTCTTCCACTTGTGAATTCATCGTGGTTGGTATCGAATTCGTAATCTCCTAAATTGAAATCTTCGTCTTCATGGTCACCGGAATCATTGATTATGTGACTCTTGGTAATTTTTGATTGAAAATCATCATAATCCCGTTCGTAAAATTTAGGTACTTGTTTTTTGACTAACACTGCCTTAGAATTTACAGACTTTTTCAGTTCTTTTATCTTCATACTCTTAGAGTCATGTTTTATATTTTCCATAGAATCTCTGGCGATCCGTGGCTTTACTTTAGCTTGTATCTTTGATGCCTTTGGTTTTGATTTGAAAAAGAATCTTGATTTTTTATTGTAAGCCTTTATGAATTCTTCACTTTGTAGTGCTTCTTTAGAAAATCCCGTTAGAGGATCATTTTCAGTGTCTCTAGTAAGTCGAATGGAAGGGTTTGGCTTATCCGTTTGCACCACTTCTACGTTTCTGGTCTTATTCTTCAAAATTAAACGTCCATCAGTGTGTATTGCGTTGAATAAACCTATAACGAATATTAATAATTGGAACTTCATAATGAACTTTCTTGTCTTACTATTCTATCTTGACTGGCTATTTAGTTTTGATTCAACGCTGAACGAAAACATACATTGTTTTATAAATATTATTTACTTAGACAAGCGTAGACAATATAAGA
Source organism: Thera britannica (assembly GCA_939531255.2). Taxonomy (NCBI): domain Eukaryota; kingdom Metazoa; phylum Arthropoda; class Insecta; order Lepidoptera; family Geometridae; genus Thera; species Thera britannica. The sequence continues at coordinate 8,994,135 of OW618042.2, read as the reverse complement.
CCACAAGTGAGTAACAAATATTATTTTCATAATACGTTCATCTGGCTGGACTCCGTGGCTAGATTATGCAAACAAGAAGATATTGAAATCTATGTATAGATCTTCTATAATTTCCTAGTTTTGTCGATTCACGTCTTCTTTCTTTTACAATTACTTATATATGTTAACTTACTGTTTGGGGCTTAGTCAAGAAGACTCCTAGCAAGCTGCCTCCTTACCTAGCTATTATTCACTTATTTTATTAAATAAGAGACATGCTGAATTCACCGTTTTAACTTGATTATTATGATCTACCTACTTTTAAGCCGGTTCCTTCTTGTTGTGCCATATTTGAGAAGTTACTAACTACGAGTTAGTCGTCTTCAAACAAAATTCTTGTTTACATTTTGCTGGCATCAATATAAGTGATTCAGATAGAAACAGTGCATTTGTTTGCCATGTCCAATTAAAAACAAACAATCATCTAACAGGGATTAGTAATTTAAAAGAACGTCGTTTTTGATACCGGTCAGTGAGTATCAGACGAGCCAAGATGAACATCTTGCACAGTGTACTAGGAGTTTTCTTATTCGGCATCTGCCCTATTTTTTCATATTATGTAAACGATGACAGCCCTAAAGCAGGATATGTATCGGTGCAAAACTCTGGCAGAAGTAACGAACGGCGAGGGCTGAGGGGTATGCAAAGACGTCATTTCGCAGGAGGCACTAGCAAACATAAAAGTGAAAACATTGTGGACTCCCATTTCAAAGTCAAGAAAACACCACCGTATCATCTACCATATAAGAGTGATGAAAATAGCAGAAGAGAAGTTCAAACTATGCATTTGAATACAGAAGCACCGATTCCCCTACAAACGAAACCGGACCAAGAGATCGTCAAACACGCAGGAAGACAGCAAGAACTGGTGGCTCACGCAAATCAAATACAAAGAGGTGCTATCGAAAACCGGGACACTCAACAACTTTTAAATATTCAGAGGTCAAGACCCACGAACGCAGATTACCGTGCTCAAATACCCCAACGCAGCCAAAATCAACAAATGCATCAAAATCTAGACATCCATGAGAACAGACACGACACCAAGCCAAACTTCGTACAAGTGAACGTCCACAAAACGCAGCTATCGGCTGATCCTCATAAAGTAGTCAGAATGAACAACAATCAACAAATAGCTTCAATTCCTATGCATCAGTCAGACGAAAATCACCAGAGACCTTTAGTGGCAATTGATAAATCACTGCAGAAGGTACCTACATACAGCGACCGAAATTCTAAAATAATGTCACGAGTTCTTCATGAAATGTCGCAAAAGAAATCCGACAGCAAATTTAAAGGGGACTACAGGAAGAGAAACGTCGAGTACAATGATCGCAACGAAGTGGATAAAGTGAATCGCAACCACATTTCTGATACTATAAGGAAATTTATTGTAGGCAAAGACAAAACGATCAACTTGGAACGAAAAAATATGAAGGAGTTCTCCAGAATTGGGAGTCAAGAGGACAGCATAGAGCCTGAAGATAGTCCTTACGCAATATTCTATAGAATGCACCCGGACACACTCGATGAACAAGAAGGGTTTATCTCTATGGGTTCGGTGGAAGAAAACTCCAATTTATACTCTAATAAAAAGAAACGAAATTATGAAAACGAAGAAGGCATCAAGAAAAATAAGAAGAGGCCCAAAAAGAATACAAAATCTGTGAAGATTTTCAAGAAAGTTAAAAATTTCTCCGATTATAGCACTCGTTAATTATTATGTATGAGGCTAATTCCATTAGATTTTTCAAATGAATGCTAATTAATATGCTTTAAAATCGAAACTAACAACAACGAAGATGAAGGGACTGGCAATGTATTAGATAATTTAGTACTTTTTTATTCTACGGTGAACCCCTAAAACTGGGATTTCCAGTAGTGGACGTATTTAGGCTGCTAAGGACGATTGTTTTATTAAATAAATGGTAATAACTCTTACAATATTTAATTTGGTAAAGTTTTGGTTTTGGCCCTTCGATTGTACATTTATTTTGATCGGCCTCTAAGTTTCCTACACGAATATGTTCGTTGTTGGTCTCTAAGTAATCAAATGCATTCTTTTTTGCCAGTGGCCGCTGGCGCAGCGTTGTCTAGTCGAACGCGGAGCAATGCACCGTATAAATTAATACAGGGTTTTTTATTATCATTGACACAGAAGAGCATTGCTCAATCTCGATAGCGCTCTTGAATCGGCCCATTTATGAATGTCAATGCTCGATACAGTATTATATTCGCTATATAAGTAATACTTTTGACCTTAGTCGTCATTATTGTACTTGTAGCTGACGTTTACACTTGAACCATGGCGCGGAAACTCGCCCCATTATTGATCTTGTTCGCATACGGCTCCTGCATGGAAATGCGGGAAACGGTAGAAAGGATGGTCATGGTCCGAACGACAGGCTCTGACCTTCAGCCAGCGGCCACTGGATACATTTATAAGAAAGAGAGCGACGGCCCCGAAAGCGTCGTTAAAATGGGCGAAAGTGAAGTCATGGAGCATTTGTCGAAACTGTACGAGAAACCAGAAGCTTATAAAGCACCTGTTCCGGTCGCACATGGGCCCTTCCATGTTAACGAAGATGACACCAAGGCTGCCTCCCACTCCAGTGCAGCTTACGTTATTCCCGTAGTTGAGAAGGCAGACGATAAAGATGAAGACCACATCGAAGGAATCGCAAATGAAGATTACGGGAAGATTTTTGAAGGTTACGGATCCGAAGGCGATGACTACAAGGGGTTTTCAGACTATTTTCACGGATTGGGACACTTTGATCATGGACTTTACGAACACGGAGGAGGGAAAGACTACGGGTCGAAAGGGCATCACGAGCATGGAGACAAAGGTTACAAAGGATATGCCAAAAGCCACAAATACGGGAAAGGGGGCGCCGGAGACTATCATACAGAGAAATACGCGAGCTTCTCAGTATCAGGAGAAGGTGGCCACAAAAAACATTATGGCGACGCCGATGAACATGGAAAAGATTATGAGGAAGGCCATGGATACAAAGGAGGAGACCACGGACACAAAGCTTCACACAGCAAAGGAGATGATGTCGACGGATACCATAAAGTCTTCGATAAGAACGAATTCAAGAAAGATCATGATTTCTTTGACGGAGAAAAGCATGAAAGAGACTTCAACAAGTACGGGAATGGACACGCAGAACATGGATCAGACTCCGGTGGCCACAAGAAGGGAGGCTCACACGAATCAGGGCATGATGAGAGTGGTTTCGGAAAAGGTGGTTATATTGAAAAGGGGTCCGATGACGAACATAAGTCAGCCCACTCAGGAGAGGAAGGAGGGGAGTCCTCTCATCATCACCACGGAGACTTCGGCGCTAAGGACGCACAACACAAGGGCAAGAGCTACGGTTACGACGTCAAGCACTGATTTGTTGATTCTTGTTATTTTGTTGACTGTAACATTTGTAAATAATTAAATATTATTATAGATAAGCCATATTGTACCAATGTTTTATTTTTCTATAAAATAAATGTAAGAAAAAAACATTCTTTACCTACATTTTGTCATGATGAAATCACCGTGTCAACTTATTACTTCAAGTAAGTAAGCATAGGCAACTAGTATGCATGTAGGTATAGGCTGCTTAGGCAGGTACCTACCTACCTACATACATAATACAAAAACTAGGTGGTAGACAATAATATATAGATGAGACTTTTCGTCTCATCTAACTCGAGAAGCGTTTAGCGTAAAATCTAAAAATATTCTTCTGATAGAAAGAAAGAATATAAAAAAATATTTATTTTCTCTCATAAATAACTTTATTTTCACAAAGAAACTTACAATTAAACAAATATTTACAAAATGTACAAAATACACAAGAAACAGTTGAGCTATCTGCAGATCGTTACAAACGATCTAGAGATAGCTCAACTGATCCAAATCAGTGCCAGACGGAAGCGTTCCCAAGACGCTGGCGGCATTGCTACGCTGAATAGCAATGCTTATACGCTGCGCCAGATACCCACCCAGATGCTCTTGGGTCACGCGTCTCATAAATAAATATATATTTTGGACACACAACACACATAAACACAGCACAAACAGAGTAACAATAAGATCTCGCTTCTCGAGATCGTTTTTCCCCAAACAGAAATAGTGGAATGAGCTACCACCAGAGGCTCATTCCACAATCAAAATAGCTGAGGGCAGCTATAACATGAAAAAAATGAAAATTAAGAATAATGTAAAAAGTTCTTTCAGGGTAGGCAACGCACGACGGCACCCTTGGTGTTGTTGGTGTCTATGGGCAACGGGGACCGTTTACCATCAGGTGGGCCGCAAAAAAAAAGATATTTACATTTAGAAAGTAGGTAATGAAAACAGCAAAACAACAGTTATATATGTAACAAGAATAACAAGTAACAAGAATAATATAATGTAAGTTTAAAAAACTTGAAAATCATTTAAGGTTCCTAGAATAGCTTCTGATTGATTTTCCATTGATAAGATACCTTACAGATTTGGATTTCCCTTTAAGTAGGTATTTTTTAATTTTCGGTGGGAACGAACCTATGGTCTTCAGTGCAGAAGGTCGAGCTACTAACGACTAAGAACGAGGGCTGCCAAGTTTGTACTCTAAATAAATGGAACTGACGCCTACACTCATGTAGCTTTAAGACTTTTCAAAGTCATCCTTGTGTTAACATTGATGACTTTGACTTTGAAATACTTGAGGTCCCACCAGGTGGGCCAATGAGCTTAAAGTAAGTACATGTTCCAATCGCTAAGTACTTATGTAGTTGTTTAAAAAAGTTCTAAATTGTGCCAAGAGCTATGTCATGGCTAGCTTTTGTAAACGCCAGAATGCAGGCAGCCATGAAACAGGCAATACTCTTCACAAGACGCCTCTCTCAGCCTCTCTCTCCCTTCTTCAGAAGGCGGAAGACGAAGCGTAGGGCCACCCACCCACCCACCAGATGGACCGAAGACATTGTAAAAATCGCGGGTAGGTGGATGGAAAGGGCTCAGAATCGTTCTTCCTGGAAATACGTAGGGGAGGCCTATGTCCAGCAGTGGACTTCTTCAGGCTGATAATGATGATGATGACCACTCTTCACGGGTGTATAATGTTTCTACACGAATCCATGATGGTATCCTACGATGAGTGGTTGTTTGTGGCTCAATCACGCCCTAACCCCCCACAATGCTTGTCTCTAGGCCTTGGCAGAATACCAGTGTTGCACTGAGTGGGGTGACCTACACGGTGCAACAGATACTGAGCCCGTAGGCCTACCACAAGCTCTGCCTTGCTCTGTCTCTGGCTCTGGCTCTGAGTCTGTGTGAGTGTTGACTTAATAAATCCTACGTCGAAACGTCACACACACAGTATAATACACTGGTGAGCACTCACACAGACTCAAAACCAAAGCCAGCGACAGAGCCAGACTGAGCTTGTGGTAGGCGTACAGGGCCAAATTACCTTTAGTTATTTACTACTTAGTGTATGGCACATGCCTACATAACTGTTTTTAGGGTTCCGTAGCCAAATGGCAAAAACGGAACCCTTATAGATTCGTCATGTCTGTCTGTCTGTCTGTCCGTCCGTATGTCACAGCCATTTTTCTCCGAAACCGTAAGAGCTAGACTGATGAAACTTGGCATGTAGATGTATTCTGTGAACCGCATTAAGAGCGCATCGTGCGAAAATTTGATATTAAAAAAAAAAAATCATAACTAAAAAATATACTATTTAACGCTGACATACGATTTTCACTAGCGTTAAATAGAATGTCATGTTAAATAGTATATTTTTTTACCACACTTAAATTCGAATTAATCTCAAATGTATAGTCTACAATTAGTCCTTTTGCGATTTTTAAAATGTCACTTAGTTATTTAGTTATGATTTTTTTTTTTAATCTCAAATTTTCGCACGATGCGCTCTTAAGATTTTCTCACAAACATAGAAAACAAACAATAAATTTTGGGGGTCCACTTAGAACTGAAATTCAAATAACTTTTTTTCATCAAACCCATACGTGTAGGGTATCTATGAAAAGGTCTTCAAAAATGATGTTGAGGTTTCTTTATCGTTTTTTTAACTTAATAGTTTTTGCAAGAGACACTTCCAAAGTGGTAAACTGATGGTCCCCCCCCCCCTGTAACTTCTAAAATAAGAGAATGATAAAACGAAAAAATATATATGATGTACAATTAATATGTAAACTTTCAACAATATTTGGTTTGAACGAGATCTAGTTAGTAGTTTTTTTTTTAATACGTCCTTAATCGTAAACCGCAATGTACCTTTCGACGAACTACTAGAACTTCTATATTAAATTACTTACTGATAAGGAACCCTTCATGGGCGAGTCCGACTCGCACTTGGCCGTTTTTTTTATTTTTCCGGCTAAGAGCAACATGCAATCGTTTCTTGTACCTCTAACCTTGTGCACATCTAAGTGTTCTGCATTGGCAATCAGTGAAACGCTGTCAAATATCGCTATCATATTTGTTCGCGCGCAAGTTTGGCACGAGCGCATCTTACGATCTCAACTCGGGGCGAAGCACTAGTTCATGTACCTAGCTACTTACTTACATTTTCTTTAATTGAAAATTGTATTATGTATGACGTTGTAATTTTCAACACATGGCTGTTTCTTTGTTGTGGTTCAGTTGACATTGGCGCAGCTGTGGGTAAGGTCATTGGCATCGCGCGACTGCCGCGGCGGCCGACGGCGGCCGACGGCGGCGGCTGCGGCGACGGCAGCGTGGTCCAAACATTCACCTATTTTTTGCAGACCTCACGTAGGCTCTTCTAGAAAAAGCATTTCACGCCAATTAATCTTGCGGTCGGCGCCGCGTGCTCGCAATATTGCACAATGGCCAATTTTTTCATTAATGTTCTTTGTCACCTATAACCTCGTCTGATAAGTAATTTGGTACATGGTTGGAGAGGTACACTCACGGTTCTTTTGTCTCTAGCCTAGATATAAATATTGGGCAACGGGCTTATCGAATTATTACAGCACAGGCACCAGCGCGGTACACATCTCAACAATGACAAACACATTCATCAGCTTGTTGTTTGCTGCTGCGGCCGCTTCGGCGGTTCAGATCGCCTTCGATCCAGCGGCCACCAGCTTCATCTACAGGCGGGACAACAACGGCCCTGCGAGTCTGATACAACTTGGAGCTCATGGTTACCAACAGCCTCACGCCTTCGCCCCTCCGCTTCCTTTAGCGCAACCCTTGGCACTAGAAGCTTACGACCTCGCACCCGTACCGCTGCCCTACATCGCTGCAAAGCCCATCATCGTCCAAGACGCTGAGGACGATGACGAGGAATCTCAGGAAGAATACGGCGACATTGATCCTGGGCACGAGTACGAAAAGGGTGCAGGAAGTGACTATGAAGAAGAACATCACGCAGCTCAAGGCGATAAAGGAAGCAAGGGATACAACTCTAAAGGTCACCACGCTAAAGGCGAATCTGGACACTACGGCAAGGAGCACAAAGAAGGCCACTACGACGAGAACAAAGGCGAAAAAGGCTCTCACCACAACGAAGTTGATGCTCACGGAAAACACCATGAATCTGGTAAAAACTACAAGGGTGGAGACCACGGCCACAAGAAGCACTTCAGCAAAGGCGAAGACATCACCGGATACCACAAAGTCTTCAACAAGGACGAGTTCAAGAAAGACCATGATTTTTACGACGTTGCTGACAATAGTGGCCATTTCAACAAACATGGCTATGAGAAGGGTCATCACGGTTCTGAAAAAGGTGGCCACGTGAAAGGGGGTAAACATGCTGCAGGACACGAGAAGGGAGATTTTGGAAAAGCTGGATTCCATTCAAAGGGACATGTTGACGAAGATGAGGCAGGTCATTCAGCAGAGGAAGGTCATGGCAGTCATTATAACCACGAAGAAGATTATGGCAAGAAGGGAGGCAGCAGTGATGAAAAAGAATACTCGCACTCTGATGATGATGATGAAGAATACGATGAGGAATAGACTATGAATCCCTTGTAAATAACTGTCATTAGTTTAATTATTTTCTATGCTTTTGTTATGTTTGATAATGATTACGATGTAAATAATACTTTTGTAACGGAAATAAATCAACGCCTCTAACTACAAATTGACAAGTTTCTTCAATTACTTTAGATAGGCACTCCCAATTCAGATACACAGGAATATTCAGGATAGCTCATTTTTTTCTCTAACTTGCCTAGAGAAGTGTGTTTATTACGACATTCCTAATCCTGCCCTTTCGCTGAGAGCCTTTTGGTTTGTTCCCTTTTTAAAAAGGTAAAGAGACACTGCTGCATGTCTGTGATAAATGGAGTGTAATGCTATGCCACATATCCTGGGCACGTGGTGAAAGTGTTCTTTGAGTGAAAATTTTAAATGATTTTAAATTTAATTTTGGCAGTTTCTAGAACATCTAGATTTTTTTTTACAATTTATAGGTTTGCGTTTGACCGCTATCTCACCTGCTGTGCTCAAGTGATGATGCGGTCGACGATGTAGCGACGATTCACTCTTGTCTTGAAAACATCCAATTTGTAGGTGCTCGGAAAGACAGACGCCGGCAAAAAAGTTGAAGCAAAGCGCTTGGTGCGGACAGTTGGAACATCAACCAAGTATGGATGCCGCATTTCCGTGTGTCTAGTGGTCCGATGGTATATTTCACAATCCCTAGTCCCTACTAAGGAATATACCTAATACTTTCTAAACGAGAGATCCCTACACCGCTGCTAACTACCAAACTTACTTAGACGTGTATTTTTCAAATAAATTTCAACTAAATTTATTTTATCCTAATTATTAAATTAGATCCTACAGCCTACTATTAGGAAAGCAACTAGGAACAAAATGATCCTAAAACCCTACCTTACTATTTTCATTTACTTACATTGTCCTGTGCGCTCACTAAACTATAAAACCTGCACGTCGAGCAATTTGTATGCTGCCTTGCACTAAAAATGACAACGGTACGTTACGTACGTTGACTACTTACGAGGAACGTACCTACCTATCGTACCCTTACTTTTTAAAATGCAATATTTGAAAAAAAGTAATCACATAAAATATCTAGGTATGTAACGTATAACCATAATATTCCAGATTTAAGAAAGTGTAGGTAAGTATGGGTAAAGTAAGAAGGAATAGAAAAAGTTAGCCTGCGCAGCGCATCTAAAAAACATTATACCTAGGTAAAATCTATAAAATGTTTTTTTTAAAACGACCTGTAGTGAAGTGTTACGGATACTCTACGACACGTTGATGGTGCTACGGATATTCCAAGCTAAGTAGGTGGTGTTACGGTCACTGAGCCATGGGTAGTCGTATTACTAATAGCCCCTTCCCACCGGTTGTGATATCGCGCACGGAGGCGGATCAGCTCGCACGACACACCATGGGAACGGTCTCGTGCGCCGAGGTGCGCGGTAGCACAGGAGCCCTTTCTGCGTGCGTGCGTTGCCGTGCGTCGTCGTCGGATGTGCGTGATGATCTGCAGAACCACGCACCGTAGGGCGCTTGTACACGCTAAGAAAAAACGCCGGGTCTACCCAAGAATTCGTGTCGTAACTAGAAAATAACTGTGTACACTGCTCGCAGCGGTGCACGAAAAAAATCTTATCTGCGCAAGACACGACGCGGCGAACGTTGTTGCGTTTTCGTGTGTGGAAAAGACAAAATTCTTGTCTTGCGCAGATAAGATTTTTTTCGTGCACCGCTGCGAGCCGTGTACACAGTAATTTTCTTGTTACGACACGAATTCTTGGGTAGGCCCGGCGTTTTTTCTTAGCGTGTACAAGCGCCCTAAGAAGGCAGCATTAGAGGGATGTGGGGTTGAATCCCACTTTATTCATAACTTGAAACATTGAAACAATTTCTTTTCACTCCTGCTCGAAAATACCGTCATCGTGGCGTACCAGAGCCTGGAAAGAGGTATCAAAACGAAGAAAAAAGAACGACCAGAGCGAGAGAAGCAAAAATACCATTCCGTATGGGGAAAAGTTTTTTTTTTATTGTTAGCCTGCAAAACCAGAAAAGTCTAGTGATAAGTAGAGTAGAATAATCATGCATCAATTAATTACTCAATTTATCACTGTTTTATCAAAAAGAACAACATTTATTTTATTTTCGAAAATGGAACTAAAATTGGCGATCTCTTCGGTAGAATGCATGCAATGCGTTGCGCACGCAGCACACAATCTAAAACGCTGCTAGATATCAGTGTCAAAGTTGACAGCATTTCACTGATCGCCATCGCAATCGCTCTAGATGTACGCAAGGCATAAAGCCAACCCATTTACTCTTCTAAGCATTTACTCCGTGCAACTTCGGAAATATTCCATCTCTTAAACGGTCCAATCTTGTGACCATTCACGATCATACAGACCTTGACCGATCCATGTCGTTGCACCTTGGAGGAATTAGAAATGGAGATGTCAATACAGGGCTTTCCCCTCTGCTGGTCATATACCGACCTCGATCATATCCTTTAAATAAAACTGTTTTACTCGCAACTGCAGCCATTGTGTGTCGTTTCATGTCGCGAAGTGGAGCTCCGCGAAAATGGTGAATTGCATGGTAGTTTCTTGTAAAAGACGATCAGAGACATCAAACTTCCGGGAACATGGTATTTCCTACCACAAGGGAGTATTATTTTGTCAATTGTGTTTGTAATTTTGTAGAATTTTAGTTCAAAAGAAATACCGGTTGCGACAGATTAGCGACAGTATTACGACAGTATTGTCAAAGATTATACCTTGGTAGAAGGCATAGTGTTGGGAAAAGTTGAATGAAATTGATGAATGAATGAATGATAAAATAAACGTTAAATTATTATCACATAATGTGTTGTCTAATTACGTATTTGGTGCTTTTTATACCCCGACGTAAAAACGACGGGATGTTATGAGTTTGCGGTGTCTGTGTGTGTGTCTGTCTGTCCCATCGTAGTTCCCGAACGAATCAACCGATTTTAATTTAGTTTTTTTGAAAGGTGAATAGTCGGGAGTGTTCTTAGCTATTTTTGATGAAAATCGGTCCGTGATGGCTGCCGCCACGAAATATCGGATTACATTTATTCACAAATCCCACAATATGGTTATCCTAGGTACCAGTCATCAAACCCTCTACTCATCAATGTATAAAATAGGACATGACATCATACTCAAAAATAAAGTCGTGGGCGTAGTGAAAACATTTTTTTTGCCTATTTTATATTTCTTTTACGTCCTGTGCAGGTTTCCAAAAAACCCTGTTGCTTGAAGAGTGGACAAAACTTTTTGGCCAAAAAACAACTTGACATGCAACAAGAACGAGTGTGATTTGCTCGGAACATTTTACAGAAAGTTCTCAAACTCGGGCAAACAAACATCTGCGTTCACCACACAAATATTTGTTCTCGGTGGGAATCGAACCAACGCCTCCGGCGCAGAAGGCAGAACTACAAACTTCGCTGTGGTGTGAAGGCTGACGATGTAATGTGATTTCACTTTATATATATTTTTCAATTATTCAGTAAAAGACTAAACTTTTGTGTACTATGCTATAACATGTTAAGAACTATTGATTCAAACTTATAACCATTAATAAAACATAACAACTAAATTCAGTTCTTTTATTTTCTGCCTGTTACAAAATGTGAAACCTGTTGTGCATAACTTATTCATAACACTCACTATTACCTGTACCTAAAAACCCATTTCATTCATTATTTTATTCATCGTTCAATTTACCGGTCTTACTGAATGCCCATCACTAGAGATTATCCTAATGTGAGTCTTGACACTGCGTAACTACGTTATATTTTTTATCTGTGTGCAAATTTTAAGATCGTGTGCGGGATTGTCAATGTGTGTGTTTACATGAATAGGATTTTGCTATGCGCGTGTGCCATGCGTGTTTACCTCGTCCCCCGTCAATTTTGGCAGAAAATATTGTTCGTGGATTGAAACGTTGACGCCTCCATTTCTAATTCCTCCAAGCGTTGCACCGATTACCACCCGTTCAACTGTAACTTACCTCATTAACCACTCATCTTCGAAAAAAAAACTATCCTTGCTTGCTAATTTCAACAAGAAGCTATATAAATCCGTCACCATTGCATGTATGTCAGTGTCGCAACCTTCTTACATTGCGCAAGAGCAACAAAAAATTGGGACAATGCAGAAGAATTTGTTCTTGATACTGACGCTGGCCGTATACTGGACAGTCGAATCTGCCCCGACCCGGCTAGGATCTCTGGAGTTTGATAATCTAGACACTAACCTAGCTGATCTGAAGTACGAAGTCGAAGAAGAGGATTTAGATGACTTCTCTAAACTTCTAGATGAAGCTGACAAAAATACAATATACAGTGGATCAAACAAAGCAAACACTGGAATTTCGAAGACTGCATCAAACAAAGCAGCTAAGAGGAAACACAATATTGAAGACTTGAAGAAGTTTTTTAAAACCACTGGAGCTCACGATCAAGGAGCTTACGATGACGACGAAGTATACGCACAAGCGGAAGGCTATGCTGGTACAGCTGTTGGAATAAAGGGAAATGAAGATAGGAAGTACAGGAAAGGGACAAAAACGAGAGGATTTCATAGAGTTCACCATAAAGACGAATTCAAAAAAGACAAAATTTTCTATGAGGATGATGAAACTAGCGGCGTGATAAGGAAAGTTGGAGGCAAAGGACAAGGATATAAATTAAAAGCTGGTGCCGGGTTCAATAATGGACACTTCCATCATGATAGACATAAAGGAGTCTTTGGTAAACGTGGGTACTCGGATAAAGGATTTTCAGACAAGGAATTTCTTGATTATGCTGATTCACAAGGGTCTGATGGATCATTTTCTGACGAAAATTAATGAACTGATTATGTCACCACACCATGCAGATACCGCGCCGGCCGGATGTCTGCCGGCATTGAATAGAAATACCTACCTAAAATATACCTTAAAGTGGTTGTAGAAGTTCATATTATGAGCAAATAAATATCTTGCCGGAGTCTAGATCAGTATTCCAATTTTTTTTTTATATGAATTATCGCAGGCATCTCATAAAAAAAATCATCTACGTTTATCTCACAAAAAAACTTGTCGAAAGCTTGTTCTTGGTAGCACTAGTGCTATCTAGCAGCACCGCCTTTTGGTCTTAAGGTCGGGTGTTCAAATCCGACCAAGGCCGAGAGACCGTGACAGAGTTTTTTTACGCAAAAATCCTGTCCAGAAAACGAATTGAAAACGCAGAAGTAATCTTTATTCCAAGTTTTTATGTTTATAGTGCCATGCCACTGTGCCAGTAATGCCACTGGGGCGCGGCACAGGTTCCCTTTGAAACACAAACCACCTTGGAAGAAGAGTAGGTCCATGCAGGCCACAGCGAGCGACGGACGCTGCTTATTGGTGCATACCATACTGCATGGTATTTGCATGATAGTGTTTGTTAGATAACTAGACGACCCCTCCATAACTATACTCTTTGGATCCTTATACAATTTATTTGGATCTCATCACATATAGCTCTACTAATACTAAAAAAAGTAGTAGTTACAATAAGTAGTAAGTACCATTTTAGTCGATTAAGAAAAACCGGTTGAAATCTGGAAACTAAATTGGATGCACTATGTACTGTAGATGAATTTGTCTATGGATAAACGTCAACTCAGCTGTCATGTCATGTCAGCGCCCTCTACTGTCAACTCTATAGTCTATGGTCTATAAGCAAGGCGATTCATTTGCTGAAATTGAATGAAGTGTTTGTGTTAATGATTGTGAAACAAAGAGATTTATTTATACGAAATAAATGAGGCTCAGTAGAGTTTTACTGCCTAGCTTTACTCATGAGTACGGAAGAGACTCTGTTGAATCTCGACTTCGACAAGCCGAACACATTGAATCCACCGCCCGATGACGGTGTGGTATCGTTATCCAGTAGCTCAGAAGAGATTTGTTTAGTGCCTGAGGTCGGGTTCGAGGGCAACCTGGATTCGCCAGGCGTGAATCGAGAGTCGCAGCCGCTGCTTGGCGGCCGCGGCGATTTCGAGGTCTCCTATAATCACTTTCCAGGTAATTAGATTTCTTTATTCTACCTACTTACATCCTCCCAATTATCTGATAAAGACGACATTACAGCGTATTTTGCTACGAAACACTATTTGATTAGCGTGTTAGATATTTTTACTGTTGTATGACTTCTACAAAGTAGGTGTATGGCTTCTGATTCGAAAGAAATTAGCAAAATATATTACTTGAAAACATCTGTTTTGGAGATGCGTGATGTTTACTATGACGCACGTGAAAATTTCCTTGACACAAAAATATCATTTCGCATTTTAAAAAACCGAATTACGCTTATCATGCATGATCTTTAATTTACTGCTCACACTAACTTCACTCTGTTTATACATACATGTGTGCAGTACAACCAATCTGAAATTAGTAGCAGATACTTGTTTTCAGTGAGGTGTAACAGCTGTACAATACTGTAATTCAAAATTATTTTTGTGAATGTTTTTACGGCTAACTTAAAATGGATGATCCCTTTTCTTGCAGTAAGTTACTTGCTGTGTAATACAATGTAAACAAGACTTATGTTCTATTTTACTTCCAATACCTTAATATTATTTTTGTGGGACTTTTTTGATCCATATGGTAATGAGTTTTAATTTTCATTGCCAATATTTATATTTCTTGAAATTCTATCATATTTTTTGTTTACAATCATGTGATTTACCTAGCTACTAATACCAATTAGGTATATGTGATTTTATTTGTCAGTAAAAGAAGATCATTTATCTTTACAGATAGGCTTAGTGCCTGTTGTATCACCTTTTGATATATTAGTGTGATACACATTATTTCCGTCTTTTCGTAACTTTGAAAAACAAAGGAGGACATAGTTATGCAAACAAATACCCTAACTTATAGAGGTAAAATGGGATTATACTTGGTTGTAAAGTTGTAACATTCTAATGTGACATAGTTTGATAGAAATTACTTCATAGTTGATAAGGCAACAAGTTTTTATGCAAATTGGTGGTTAGGTGAGCCCAAGGCGAAACAAAACTACTTTAGAACTCAATATAATAAGGAAGTTTCTTATATATTTTGCAGATTAGTTATAGTTTTCAGGTTTAAAAAACCTTTTATCATTTTCTATAGAAAACAATGTAACAGTTTTATGTTGTTATCAATATAAACACTTTATCAACATTATGTACTAGGTTCGGTAATATAGTACCTATGAAATAATGGGCGGCAATGGTTTAGACTGGCACAGGATCGAGATAGATGGCACAAACTAGAGAGCTCTAGTGGTAGTGGTACCGCCTTCCGATCCGAAGGTTGTGGGTTCAAATCCACTTGTGTACCAATGAGTTTTTCTGTCGAAAAATTTATGTGCACCTATGCCTGTACTATCAAAACGGTGAAGGAAAACATCGTGAGGAAACCGGCGTGTTGTAGAACCTAAAAAAGTTCGAGTAACACGTGTCAGGGGTCACGCAAAAAGGGCCCACCAGCGGCCTACTTGCGGAAAAAACCTGCCTGCACATCAAGTGCGCATGATAAAACTTGCCAACTTGATGGCACAAACTAAGGGAGGCCTACACCCAGCAGTGGGTGAAATCGGTCTGTGGATGATGATGATGAAATAACATATTGAATAAATTTGTAAATTTCAAAAGTTCTCTAGAACTTATTATTTCAATATTTGAATAAAAGTTATCTCAAGAATTTGTTATACAATATTTCTTACTACCACATGAATAAACATCTTGGTAGAGAGGTATCATTAATTAGTCAATAAAAATCTTAAGGGTAAGTAATTCAGAAAATCTTTGTTATCTATTGAATCTTACAATTTAATAAAATTAAGAAAAAATAAATTTTGATTATTAAGGTATTTATTTAAATTCTTTAATTCTGATATTTATTTAATCTCTTAAATTGTCATAAATAGCAAAACAATTAAAATCTGTAAAAATCTATTTAAAAAATAAAAAAATGTTTGAAATTTGATTGAACCTAAAAGTATCAAAATTTACATCAGATCATTTTAATTAAACCTACCTATTTTTTTGGTAGGCTACCTAAAATGGATTATAAAATTTTGCTGAAATTTACATATTTTTAGGTAGGAACAAAACTAGTAACTACATAAGTAGGTAGTAGCTTCGACTTAGATTTTATCTTGCATGCAAATCACTTGATTATTAGATAAAAAATACTCCCGATCAATTGGATACATAATAATTATGTCCAGTGGACTATTATTGTCCTAATATAACTCAAAAAATATTATTGAATAACACAATTAAAGCTTAAAACGTGTCACAGATTCTTTTTGAACCAAGCGTGGTGAACGGATTTTAAGTGCGCCGCAAAGAGGCTCCTTTCGTGCACATTCGTTTGACACATATTTTCGAACTATTTACGTTCTACGATGTTTTCCTTGACCGTTTGAGAGCACTGGCATAGTGTACATACATTTTTGAGCAGTAAAAGTTATTCTGCACAATAATTTATAAGTGTACCGTACACGACTGGATTTGAACCCACGACCTTAGGATCGGAAGGTGAGACTTCTACCACTAGGTCACCAGCGCTCTTATAAACACAATAACACTAATGTTCAAGGTTCAGTCTTCAGACATGATGACCTTTGCAGACTTTTTCATGAACAATCCACACAACACTATCTAGCCCCAAATTAAGCAGAGCTTGTACTATGGGAACCAGATAGCTGATACAAAACATAGATACATTTTTTTTTGTAAATACATACTTATAATACAATATAACACCCAGACAGAGAACAAACATCTGTGTTCAGCACACAAATATTTGTTCTCGGTGGGGATCGAACCCACGATTGTTTTTTGTCATTTAATAAACCCTGATACTTAAAACGTACATGTTATTTAAATTAAAAAATTACTATAAAGTCTTTGCCATACCCATCAGTTTTAAGTATTTTTTATTTTCCGTGAGATTTATGCAAGCATGGCCTTGTGTTCAGACCAATATTAAGTAGCTATTCCTCTTATACATAACGTGTTTATCATAGAAATTAATATCTAATAACGTAGGTTTACCGCCGAAGGCATGGTAATACAATATTGCGGAAGCGTATGCAAATATTCTAACCGTAATTGTGCAGTAGACATAAATTTTATCTGTATTAACCTAATAAGCTACATAGGGTGTGTCATGCAGAGCAAAGTACAAATACGTACTGGAGAGGACAAAACAGATTAATTAATATAGATAGTCTGAGTCGGTTTTAGCCGATAGCTCTATGTCTATGCATTTAGGGCCTTATTAATAATCCTGGCGTAGCGTTGGACTAGTTAATCCGTGTTTTGTCACATTTGTTCGAGTTGACAATTGCATGTCAATGCAAGAGACAAAACACGGATTAACTAGTCCAACGCTACGCCAGGATTATTAATAACACCCTTAGAGACAAACTTAAAGTCACTACCTTTAATAAAAATTAAGTTATACTTGAGAATCCGACTTTATGGCAAAACTGCTTTTTTGCTGTATTATGTAAGTATTTTTTCAAATCGGTTCATAAATGACGAAGCTAAGAGATAACAAACATAAAAAAACAATCGATGAGAATTGAGAACCTCCTCTTTTTTATTTGAAGTCGGTTAAAAAAAGTGTCTGAAATCGTGAGACTTTTAAACCCAAGAAAAAAAAGCAAGCTTTTTCAGATAATGATGTAGCTCTGTTCATACGAGTAATACATGAGTCATGCCATGCATACTAATATGCATAACATCACGGCCAAAAATAATTGGACAGTTGTGTAGAGTTATTAATGAAAGTCTTCAGAAGCCGAGCAGTGCGGTCAAGGCCATATAGATCTTTATAGCCATGAACGGAAGTGTTCCACTTCTGAGAAAATATAAGAAGGCAAAAATATGTTACGTAGTTAGAGTTGTTGTCTCATCTTTTCTCCATACAATAGACAGAGACAAATAGGCGAAACGAAAACAACATTTGGTAACGAAATCTTTTAAGTGCACTGGGACTTCGGGTACAACTCATTTCGATCGTTTCTACGTAACGTATTTTTGCTGTCTCTTCTTTTCTCCATACAATAGAAAGAGACTAATAGGCGAAACGAAAACAACATTTCTTAGACGAATTGTTGTAAATGAAGTGGGACTTGCTCTTCTGTATCCGAAGTCCCAGTGCATTTACAACATTTCGTTACCAAATGTTGTTTTCGTTTCGCCTATTTTACTCTCTCTATTGTATGGAGAAAATATAAGACGGCAAAAATATGTTACGTAGTTAGAGTTGTTGTCTCATCTTTTCTCCATACAAAAGAGAGAGACGAAACGAAAACAACATTTCGAAGACGAATTGTTGTAAATGAAGTCGGATTTGCTCTTCTGGTCCATGTGCAGTTAGATAGCTGACGTCACCTAAATCATCTACAATAGATGTAACAGGCCAATGATGATGATGATGATGCGGTCAAGGTCATTAGATTGAGACGATTCGTGACCGGAGTGCCGTGCGTGTCATACCAAACTACTTAATAGCTTTGATTATGAGTATTTATATTTCTTATCAATTAGAATGGGAATTTTCCCAATTGTGACCGTATTTTTTGTTTATTGAAGAGTTGCGATTATGGCCTGATAACATAATTTGGTTTTAAGTAGTATAATGATTCAAATATTTTTAGGTTGTGTTAGTTGTTGGTGTTTCGTTAACTAGGCAAAACATGATGTATCTGTTGTTGAAATCCTTTTATTTAGAAATATCCTACTAATATTAAGTTTGTAAGTCTATATGGATGTTTGTTACTCTTTCACATAAAAACTACGGAATGGTTTGTAATGAAACTTTACAATAATATAGCTTATACATCAGAATAACACAAAGCCTACAACTTGTAAAAGATATTGTAACGGAGAACGGATGTAAGTAACGGGAACAGAGCGAGCGAAGCCGAGGGCGGCCGCTAGTTTTAAATAAAACAGTGAAAATGTAAAACTGACGACAGCAGTTCCCATAAAAACGGCGCATGATCGCCTTTCTACTCTTTCTGTATTCTGTGGACAGCAGCATACAAAGCCTCGTGACTACGGCAACTCCTCAAATATGGAGAACGTCTTTGTCCAGCAGTGGATTGCTGTCAGATGTTGATACCTTTTGGACGTGCCCTTAGAAACCCAAGTCAACTCAAGTTAAAAGTATCAGGGCACAATATCATCATTATATGGAACAAACGGAGATTCATTCACGGGTTTGGTGGATTTCATTGGAGTTGATGGCAGACTGGAGTTCATGGAAATCTCCAATGAACTTCAGTCCGCCCGCGACCACGGCTGTTGTAACACGGTCGAAACGTCGAGAATTATTAAAGGTAATCGCGAGAAATACCCGTTTATCTACTATATAAAAATAAGTCGGGTTTTCCTTCCGTAGAGCGGGGGCACACGAGCGGTGCGGCGCCGTAACGTTGTTATGTCGCAGCGGCGCCGTAGCACCGTTGGACAGTCTGTTAAGAGGGAATCACACCTGCCACTCTCCATACAAACGTAGTCCCCTATTTCCTCCCTGGATAATGCCTCTAGAGAAACCATTTTTTCTCATAAAATCCAGATCTGCTATATACGTGCTCGTATTTTTTCCTTTTTTCCAGAAACCTATTGATAATGAAAATATCACCTCCAATTCATATTTCATATAAATCATATGAGGGTCATATTTTCTTTATCAATAAGTTTCTGGAAAAAAAGAAAACATACGAGCACGTATATAGCAGACCTGGATTTTATGAGAAAAAATGGTTACTCTAGAGGCATTATCCAGGGAGGAAATAGGGGACTACGTTTGTATGGAGAGTCGCAGGTGTGATGCCCTCTTAATGAAAATGGATCGTAAAAGACGTCTATTGTTGGAAAAAACTGAGCGGTGCCGCTCCGACGTCGCAACGCATTCACCCCTCCCCGCCTCGTCTTGGTGGTTGCAAGTCCGGTGCGGCACCGGAGCGCATCGTGTGACATGCCACAGATATTTCTATGTAAGACGACGCAGCGACACCGCTCCGGCGCCGCACCGCCGCCGCAACGCATCGTGTGCCCCCGCTCTGACGCTATAACTCCAGAACGCACGAACCGATTTCCACGGTTTTGCATTCGTTGGAAAGGTCTCGGGCTACGTGAGGTTTATAGCAAAGAAAATTCAGGAAAAAATCAGGACAAACCAACATCTGGTGGCGAAACGGAGTTCGCCGGGTTTGCTAGTTTCATATAATTATGCATAACGATCCCGTTAATTTAAAAAGTTGACGTCAATCAATCATCGTTCAATATTTTTTCTTTATTTTTTTTTAGATGATCCGCAATTCAGTGAGCTGCTATGGCAGGCCGAGGTGGCGATAGACAATGGCATCTACCCCGAGCGGATATACCAGGGTTCGAGCGGCTCCTACTTCGTCAAGAACCCGGGGAGTGTAAGTACTATTATAGGAAGCGGCACATAACTTTAGCGCTGACCGTTATTGCGCCGAAGTCAAAAATAAGGTACCTGAGGGGGGCTAGCGGAATGAAGGGCGGGCGTGCG
This sequence comes from Thera britannica, assembly GCA_939531255.2. Taxonomy (NCBI): domain Eukaryota; kingdom Metazoa; phylum Arthropoda; class Insecta; order Lepidoptera; family Geometridae; genus Thera; species Thera britannica. The sequence continues at coordinate 8,973,497 of OW618042.2, read as the reverse complement.
TAGCGCGCGCGTAAATTGACTGCTGTAGGACCATAATTAATATGAGCTTAAGTGTATAGAGGAAATCTCAGCAGGGAGATCATTCCAAAACCTAAGAGTGTGTGGGAGGCAATTCTTCAAGGAAGAATGATTTTGAACTTTTTCCATGCAGCGACACTGCTGTACTGTCCTAACGCAGTATAGGATGACTAAGTACTGAATGAATACTGTAAAATGCAAGTAGGTCCTTGTATGTAAATTGACAATGCAGCCAAGAATAGCACGTGATGAGAATGTCAAGTATCTACATTTATATGGCCCGGTTATTCAACGTTTATGACTACTAATGAACAGAAAAACGAATAAAAAAAACAGGTTAATAATGAGAGGAAATTATAGTTTTGTGGGTTTTGCATATTAAATTTTTTTCTCAAAGATCTTGATTACCAAGAAGTTCTATACCTGCCATGCTTAGAAATGTTGAATTTTTAACCTAAAATTATGTTTTTTTTTGTATAATCGCTCGGTTGGTACGATAAGCTTGTAGTTATTACAAGTTTCACACCCAACGAGCGTAGAGCATTGATCAATCGCGGGGTTGAAGGATTTCAAGATCTTATCCTTTCATTTGGTGCGACTGATACATTTCATATGCACAGTTATTCATAATTAGCTACACAAACTGCCAGGGCCTAATTTTTGGGTCGTGAATATTTGTATGGCCGAATCAATTTAATTCCTAAACTGACTTAAGTTTTTGTATCAAAATTTTATTTTTATTAATTTCTGTACTACATTTTGCATAACTTTTGCCACGGAGACCGCCGACTGACGATGACGCCACCCTATTGCCTAGGTCCCACCCACATTGAGCATCTTGTTATCAGCTGGAAGCCTGCCTACATGTCATTGATCTTAGTGATTTTTCTAATTTAAAGTTTAGGTACAAAAAAGGTCACGCGGCTCGCCTTTGTTTGAAATGGACTATTAGGTGTACCAACGCGCCAATAATTCCAAACGTTAATCTACATCGATTTTCTCGGGATTTTCGTAACAAAACTTAAAAAAAATCATTTCATAAATATTTTTTATTTTATTTGGTGAACCTAATTCCTGAGTATTTGTAGCTAATAATGAATAACCCTGTATATTTATGCTACAAAGCCGAAAAGTCGATGTGCAATATTTATTGCCAACAACCGTACTACGTTTGTCTTTTTACTACGTTTTACTTTTTTACTCACCAATTGTTATAATTACAGAAAATAGTAGGCGTATTCAAACCGAAAGATGAGGAGCCCTACGGCCGACTGAACCCTAAGTGGACAAAATGGATGCACAAGTTATGCTGTCCTTGCTGCTTCGGCCGGTCCTGCCTCATCCCCAACCAGGGGTATCTGTCTGAAGCGGGCGCCAGTCTCGTGGACTCCAAGATAGGGCTCCGCATCGTGCCTAAGACACGGGTAAGTTTACATCAAGTGTACTAGAGAAGCTATTCGGAACAAGTCTTTTTCATTTTATCAAGTTATAACTTTGTCAAGTTATAGGTTTGCTACAGCGCTTTACTTGTTTAGATCGTCTATTCAAGCCAAATATATGCAGCACTAGATAGCTTCTAATTTGCTTTCGTTTTACTCAATTTCACTGGTAGCGCAATAAGCGCTTACACTAATTGTATCGTCTAATCAAACGATCCCAACACGCGCGCTACATTGCTTGTAGGTTATGTTCTTCGTGTAGCTTCGTGAGTGAGAGTATGCTGGCTGGCTTACCCGCTGTGTCCGACTATGCCAGTTAGAGATGTGCCGTCTATGCAACGTCGATGAAGTCTACGAAAATTCGTGGCATAGGTTCAAATACGTCATGATTTCATTGGTTGGGAATCAATGCATGAAACATTTTATATAAAAAGTATTTGCGGTGCTTTAACAGGGTTTATGTTTGAAACTAGCCTACTGTATCACCTGTATCAAACAACATAAATGCAATAAATTATTTGTATCGTATGTTGTAGCTACGACTGTACATACGTTCAAAGTCAAAGTCAATAATTTTTTATTCAGTACGATGCAAGAATCACTTTGAAACGTCTTAAAGCTAGGTGAGTCTAGGTGCGTTGGGCGAAGCTATACAAAATTACATCAAAGCATACATCTTTATTATATTTGCCATAAAAACAAAGAAATATCGATTTATACTTTGTTGCCGAATATAAACATAAATCAGTTAAGCGTTATCAGTGTTATGTAAAGAGTAGGGTGTCTGACCTCGACTACTCAAGTTGAGTATTAACTTGAAATTAATCTGTTAGTAAAAATATGTCATTGTAATAAATGTCTGGCTAGGTTCAATTGAAAAAAATCGTAGCACTCCGGGAATGCCGACTAAGTGAAAACAAGAACAATTACCCTGAAACGACTGACTGAACGACTTTGAACGAAGTTGATCGATCTTTGCCGAATAGGTGTCGCGTGACGGTGACGAGTTCATTGGTTTTATCCCACATAAAACCCCAAGGGATGCAACGGGGTTGAAGTTTTTATGTGAAATCAAAACTTGCGCTGGATTTCATTGCACTAATTATAAAAAAATGTATGCTTAAGCGAATCAGTTAAGTTTGGGCTAGATAGAATTGTGTGGATTGAACACATTTTTTTTTCTAACCTATATCGTCCCACTGCTATTGTTTTGCTAGTAATATAATTTATTTGTGTATGTTACAGGTAGTGAAATTAGTATCAGAAACGTTTAACTACTTACGCATAGATCGTGAACGGTCGCGCTTGAAGAGAGCCATCACTGAGCAGTTCCCTAATCTACGCTTCAACAGGATGGGCCTCCCGCCTAAGGTAATTTGTCTATGGTTCGACAAGTTTATTATACGCACTTGATGTGCGGGCAGGTTTTTCCGCAAGTAGGCCGCCGCTGGTGGGCCTTTTTTGCGTGACCCGTGTTGCTCGAACTTTTTTTTAGGTTCTACAACACGCCGGTTTCCTCACGATGTTTTCCTTCACCGTTTTGAGAATACTGGCATAGTGCACATACATTTTTCGACAGAAAAACTCATTGGTACACGAGTGGATTTGAACCCACGACCTTCGGATTGGAAGGCGGGGCCGCTACCACTAGGCCACCAGCGCTCTATCTATATTCGTATACCAGTACTCTCAAACGGTGAAGGAAAACATCGTGAGGAAACCGGCATGTCGCGGATAGCCAAAAAAGTTCAAAACCATGTGTCAACTGTCAAGCATGAATCGAGCCACACAGGTTTGAGAGAACGATACGACTTGAGACGTGAAAATGTGTGACTATGTTTTGAAAAAGATTATATGATGTTTCCGCAGATGGGCTCATTCCAACTGTTCGTGGAAGGCTACAAGGATGCCGACTACTGGCTGAGGAGATTCGAACAGGACCCGCCGGCGGCGCATATTATGAAAAAGTAAATATTCACTATTTATATTACTGGTTCGATTCTCGATTGCTTTTAGTATAAAATGGAATTTAATACAAAATGTTTCTGCTCGGAAATATCTTTCATTTTCGTTCTTCACTATCGAAACCTGATAAATTTTCGTGGACCCGCTTACGAATTGTGTACCCCCATTTTTTTGTCACGCCATCGTAGACCCCCATCGAGTCTCCCGTGGACCCCTGGGGGTGTGGGGGTTCACCTGGACCACGTTGGCAATCAATGAATAGGCATGAAGACAGTAATCAAGTATCGCCAAAATATTTATCTGATCTAATGAAAAAGGATTCAAAGATTTAGAAATATGAATTTATTCTCTTATTAATGTCGAGATTAATAATTTATTTGTTAAAATAAATCTACAAATTAGAACAATCCGCCATGATGGCTCAAACACCGGTCAGAGCGAATTACGTCACGTCTACGTAAACGTCATTTCGATTTAGTACAAAAGCACCAATATTTACTGTTGATATACATACATACCCGTGACGTAATAACAGACGCCATGACACCAGCGAGCGTTTTGGCGTGAATTTGAAAATTTAAATGTACTTTTATCGCACAAAAACCTTAATTTTCTACAGAAATATGATATATTTTAGACATAATAGATACTTCTGAATAGGATAGTAGAGATTTTGAAAATTAGTCGTCATGCCTATTAAATGGTACTTGTGTCTAGATTCCAGCTGCAGTTCGAGCGGCTAGTGGTACTGGACTACATAATCCGCAACACGGACCGCGGGAACGATAACTGGCTCATAAAGTACGACGCGCCTATCGCGGGGCAGGATATCGACATGACAGAGCCTTCGGTACGTATTCACTACTCACATCATCGAAAAAAAAGGTATTCATTCGGGACCGCCCAAGAAAACGTTGGCGGGATGATATTGACACCTTTGAAGCCAAGTTTTGAAGCCTTTGTGACCAAGTTGTTTGTAAGATCTTCGTTCGCTTTGCTCACTCGATCAATTACTATTTGTTATTTATTTTTATGATTTAATTAATGTGTGTGTTTTTTTTATATTTTTCCAATGTGAACTGAACTATTTTTTACTTTATTTTTAACAATCTTTGTTTTTTTATACTGCACAGTACAATAATATGTACCTACTCGCACCAAAGTGACGTGTAATGTTTATTACCAATAAATGACTATTATGACTATTATTATTGAGAGGAGATGGTGGGAGGAGGCTCGAAAGAGAGATAAGTGGAAGTCTTTGGGGGAGACCTTCCCCAGCAGTAGGACAAAATAGGTTAAAAAAAATCAGTGGAATCGCAAGGATCACTTTGAAACTTCTTAAAGCTAGGTGAGTCCAGGTGCCAGTTCCACGCGACCAAGCCTAGAAGAACAGGCAACAAACTACGTCTTGGTTCCTACCAAGACGTAGTTTGTATGTAGTTTGTTTGTTTGTAGGTTGTATGTTATGTTTTGATTTTGACATTTTTTGTATTCTATTTTAATCTTAGTTTTTGTATTAATTAGTGTAAGTGGTCGAAATGTAGACCGTATTAATTAATTAAATAAATAATAATAATAAAAAAAAAAAAACGTTTTTTGAGCATGAAAAAGCACTTCTAATCGGTTCTTTCGAACCGGTGTGGTGGAAGGATATCAAGTGCGCCTCAAAGGAAAAGAATAGAAAGTCTGAAGACTTGTGCTCTTAGTTGTATGAAATACTAGCTGTCACCCGCGACTTCGTCCGCGTGGTTAGTATAAAGTCATAGTTTGAGTTCGTTTAAAAGAAACTATTTTATGGTGGAAAGCGGACAACTATTGATATGTTTTCACTGTTTTTTGCGTATTTTTTTAGAGTTATTTTTTGTGAATTTGCCTTAGTGGCTAAGTTGGGTTATGTATGCGTTGGTTTTACATGACCAAGTGCTGGTTACCTTAGTTTTGAGTTTGCATTCAAAACTATATAAAGTGTGTTCGAAAGATGGTAAATGCTGTTGTAGCCGATTTTTTTCAGCTGTGTTTAGTTTTGGTATGATAGGTGCTTCCCGCAATTTTGTCTTAGTGGTTATCATGGGGTTTTTTGTAAACCTTTGTGTGTATTCAAACCTGGTGACAGATGCTGCGGTAGCAGAATTTTTTAAATGTTTTTTTGCGTATTTTGTAAAGCTCTTTTTCGTGATTTTGTTTTAGTGGCTAATTTGGGCTATCGTATTCGTTGGTGTACAATTGAATCTTGTTTTTTTAGTTTGACATGATCAAATGCAAGTTACCATCGTTTTGAGCTTGTACTTTAGAGTGTATTTGAATTTGAAGGTGAGTGCTGTTGTAGCCGTTTTTTTTCAGCGGTGTTTAGTTTAAGTATGATAGATGATTCCCGCGATTTTGTCTTGGTGGTTATCATCGGTTTTTTTGTAAACATTTGTGTGTATTAAAACCTGGTGACAAATGCTGCGGTAGCTGAAAATTTTTTAATGTTTTTTTTTGCGTATTTTGTAAAGCTATTTTTTGTGATTTTATGTTATATTAGTGGCTAATTTGGGGTTTCGTATGCATGTTGGTGTATAATCGAATTTGAATTTTTAATTTGACATGACCAACTGCTGGTTATCATAGTTTTGAGCATGTACTTTAGAGTGTCTTTGAATTTGAAGGCGAGTGTTGTTGTAGCCGATTTCTTTCAGAGGTGTTTAGTTTAGGTATGATAGATAATTCCCGCAATTTTGTCTAAGTCGTTATCTTTGGTTTTATAGTAAACCTTTGTGTGTATTCAAACCTGGTTACAGATGCTGCGGTAGCTGAAATTTTTTTAATGTTTTTTTTGCGTATTTTGTAAAGCTCGTTTTCGTGATTTGTTTTAGTGGCTAATTTGGGCTATCGTATTCGTTGGTGTATGATCGAATCTGGTTTTTTTAGTTTGACATGATCAAATGCAAGTTACCATAGTTTTGAGCTTGTACTTTAGAGTGTATTTGAATTTGAAGGCGAGTTCTGTTGTAGCTGTTTTTTTTCAGCGGTGTTTAGTTTAAGTATGATAGATGATTCCCGCAATTTTGTCTTGGTGGTTATCATCGGTTTTTTTGTAAACATTTGTGTGTATTTAAACCTGGTGACAAATGCTGCGGTAGCTGAAAATTTTTAATGTTTTTTTTTGCGTATTTTGTAAAGCTATTTTTTGTGATTTTATGTTATATTAGTGGCTAATTTTGGGTTGCGTATGCGTGTTGGTGTATAATCGAATCAATTTTTTTAATTTGACGTGACCAACTGCTGGTTACCATAGTTTAGAGCATGTACTTTAGAGTTTATTTGAATTTGAAGGCGAGTGCTGTTGTAGCCGATTTTTTTCAGCGGTGTTTAGCTTAAGTATGATAGATGATTCCCGCAATTTTGTCTAAGTGATTATCATTGTTTTTTTTGTAAACCTTTGTGTGTATTCAAACCTGGTGACAGATGCTGCGGTAGCTGAAAATTTTTTAATGTTTTTTTTTGCGTATTTTGTAAAGCAATTTTTTGTGATTTTATGTTGTATTAGTGGCTAATTTAGGGTTTCGTATGCGTGTTGGTGTTTAATCGAATCAGATTTTTTTAATTTGACATGACCAGCTGGTTACCATAGTTTTGAGCATGTTCTTTAGCCATTTTTTGAAGCGGTGCGGTGTTTAGTTTCGGTATTATAGGTGTTTTCCGCGATTTTGTCTTAGTGGTTACGGTGGGGTTTATGTAAACTTTTGTGTGTATTCAAATTTGGTGACAGAAGCTGCGGTAGTAGATTTTTTTTACTGTTTTTTTGCGTATTTTGTAAAGCAATTTTTTGTGATTTTTCTTTAAACTATTTTTCCCTTTTTTCTTCTTTTAGGGAAATAATTTTCCTATTTTCTTTCTTAGTGCACCTTTGCTCTATAAGAGGAACACATCTTCCAAGTTTCATGCTTCTAGGACTAATGGTTTAGGCTGTGTGTTGATTTTTCTTTAAACCTTTTTTCCCCTTTTTCTCCTCTTCGGGAAATAATTTTCCAATTTCCTTTCTTAGTACACCTCTACGCTATAAGAGGAACATACCCTCCAAGTTTCATGCTTCTAGGACTAACGGTTTAGGCTGTGCGTTGATTGTCAGTCAGTCAGTCAGTCAGTAACGAAAGAGTTTTATATATTTAGATGAAATAAATAGTAATAATACGATCTGCATTCCAAGCATCGAGATATAAGTACTACGTACTAGAGAAGACACCGTAAATTCCTACTTTGTCCCGTTCAACTGCGGCGATCGCGCCGCACCTCACTCAGTCGCCTCAGTCGCTCTCTCTCGAAAACGCGTAAGTGCCGTGATTTGGCGCTTAAGACCTTTTTGCCGAGAACAAATTACGAAGAATAGGACAATTCAGTTATTTGACGTAGCTTCTCCAGTACGTAGTACTTATATCTCGATGATTCCAACTGTTAATGTTAGTGTTGTGCTGATTGTTGCAGGAATGGGGTAACTGCGAGGTGCGTATCGCGGCGATAGACAATGGTCTCGCGTTTCCATTCAAGCACCCGGACTCGTGGCGCGCCTACCCTTACCACTGGGCGTGGCTGCCGCAAGCCAAGCTGCCCTTCAGCCAAGAGACCAAGTAAACACTAAATATAGGTAGAGGCACATAACTCTAGCGCTGACCGTTATTGCGCAGAAGTCGAAAATAACCTAAGGGGGGCTAGCAAATGAAGGGCGGGCGTGCGTAGTGCTGATTGGCTCTCCAGTCGCACTCCACTCTCTGCACACATCCACTACGACGCATGGGCAGCTATCCCCTCCGCGTATCGCTCAGCGCTAAAGTTATGTGCCGCTAGTTATACTATGCAACCGTTCAAGTATTACGTAAGGGGAGGGGTCGATATCGTGATTACGTCAGCAATTATTATTTAATTTTTACACAAATGGCAACCTACAAATTGTCTATGATTGAAAACAAAACACACATGTCGGGGATTCCCACAAATATCGCCCCAGAATATATTAAAACAAAAATGCATATCAGCAGTAATACTTGAATGGCGCCCTTACGCCCCATTACGGCGAAAATTATCCAATTCTTTTAGACATAAATCACATGTAATACAGAGAAAATATCTTGTGAATGTTGGGAATTAATTATTTTGTTTTTTTTTCCAGGGAGTTGATCCTACCACTTCTATCAGATATGAACTTCGTGCAAGAGTTATGCGACGAGCTACACATATTATTTAAAGTAAGTTCAAATGTATGATGTTATAACGCATGCCAACAAATGGGCGGTAGGAATCAAGCCCTAAGTTGTCGGGTGTTCTAGGCTTGGTAACGTGAAACATACACTTAGATTTACCTAGCTTAAACACGTTCAAAGTCATATCCTAGTTATTTATCTGAATAAATCCAATTTGTCAAATTACAAAATCGTTTATTCTGTTGCATCACAAGAATCACTTTAAAACTTCTTGAAGCTATGTGAGTCTTGGTGCCAGTTCCACGCCACCAAGACTCATCATAATCTTCCTCTTTCTTATCTTTTGACTGGCCTCTTAGTTCAGTTGGTAGTAGCTCTGCCTTCTACGCCGCAGGTCGTGGGTTCGATCCCCACCGAGAACAAATATTTGTGTGGTGAACGCAGATGTTTGTTCTCTGTCTGGGTGTTGTATTGTATTCAAAAGTATATATTTACCAAAAAAAAATGTATGTATGTATTATATCAGCTATCTAGTTCCCATAGTCTCCCAAGGTCTGCATAGTTTGGGGCTAGATAGTATTGTGTGAGTTGTCCACATTATTTATTTATTTATTATTTTATTCCTGCCCTTATCCCACACTAAGTGGGGTCGGCACAACAGGTTTTCTTCTTCCACTCACCGCTATCATTCGTCACCTCAGTGCTCACTCCTTTCCTGCTCATGTCATCCTTGGCGCAGTCCATCCATTTTTTCTTTGGTCTACCTCTTCTTCTATAACCACCACCAATATCCAACACTTTCCACGCCACCAAGACTAAAAGACAAAATTCGGCTTGGTTTCTAGTTTTTTTTCTTTTTAGTTTGTACTTAGATAGATAACTTTTTATTGATTACAATGACACACAAGGAAAGTAGGATACAGTTTTAGCTTAAAAATCACACACATATAAGTCACAGTAATACAATGGGCGGCCTTATCGCTAACAGCGATCTCTACCAGGCAGCCTTGGGATGGACAGAACTGAACATAAACAAGAGAGGGGGGGAGTTTGATATACTTAATTACACTTTACAAAGATTATACTTCCAAAATCAAAAATTTTAAGGCACTTTTTTATTTATTCTTTCTTTGCACACAGTCCCCTTGTAAATATCTTAAGTCCATTCCATCCAAAGGTTGTCTGGTAGAGATCGCTCGTTTAGCGATAAGACCGCCCATTTTATGAGGCAAATAGTTTTAAGTATTTTAATGTACCTGTACTTTTATAATTTGTTGTGTGCAATAAAGCATTTTCTATCTATCTATCTATCTACCTACTTAATCGCCTGTGTTTTCATTGTATTCCAGCAAGACAAAGGCTTCGACCGGAGTCTATTCGAGCGGCAGATGTCAGTGATGCGAGGTCAGCTGCTGAACCTCACGCAAGCGCTGAAGGACAACAAGAGTCCCGTGCAACTGGTGCAGATGCCCGCTGTGATCGTCGAAAGGTATGCTGGGTAATGACAAATCTTTACTAACACTTACTAATCTTAAGATATTATTGTAACTAGCGGCCGCCCTCGGCGTTACTCGCTATGGGGCTCAATTCTAGAACAGTGACTTTTGTCACGGTAGATATATATCACAAGAACTGTCAAATTCAATAAAGAAACTGACAATTCTTGTGATATATATCTACCGTGATAAAAAAGTCACTGGTCTAGAATTGAGCCCCAGTTCTCGTTACTTTTTCGGGATAAAAAGTATCTTATGTCTGTCTCCTTGTTCTATAATGACAAACTTTACTAACATTTTACTAATCTTAAGGTATAATAACTAGCGGCCGCCCGCGGATTTAATGGCTCCGTTCCCGTTACTTTTTTCGGGATAAAAAGTACTGTCCGTCTCCTTGTTCTAACTTAGATTTGGTTGAAAATTGATAGGAAGGTGTAGCTTAGAATCTAAGCTACCTCCCCACCAATTTGAAGCCAAATCGGTTCAGCCGTTCTTGAGTTATAAATAGTGTAACTAACACTATTATAATATTACCGAGTAATATTATTTTTTCATAAACCTGGAATGCTTGCTAAAATAAATCGAATTCTAAGTCCTAGATTCTTAATGATATTCAAAAATGTTTAAACCAATGGCATTCAAACCATTTAAACTACTAATACTTTAAACCTTCTCCTTTCTGTAAGAAAACACAAAAAAAAACTAATAAATTAACTCTTAGAAATGCTTGGTAGTAATCTAATATACTAATCTAAACAATCTATTAATAATAATTATTATTAATTATATTTGTCTAATAACAATTGCATGACTTCCCTCTATTTCGACTAATATAACTTGTATTGGCGACGAACATTAATTATCATTGTTGGATCAGTTGAGCTATCTCCAGATCATTTGTAACGGTCTGCAGATAGCTCAACTGCTTCTTATGTATTTTGTACAAAATACAACTACATTACATACACAAGATTTCGTAGCCGTTTTCGGCTACGGCGGAAATCATTGTTTTGTAGATTTTTATTAGTATACTATCCTATCAGCCTGTCCCGGCTTCGCATCAGTGGACATTTATTCTTTAAACACATAAACACTCAGGGGAATGTAGCTATTTTTAGAATTTTTGAATTCGGCACGGTAGTTTTTGAGTTTATTCATTACAAACATAGACACAAAAATACAAATTTTTCTTCTTTATAATATAAGTATAGTTATAGATTTATTGTTTTTAGTAACTTAACTGTTGTTATGTCAGATCTAAGAGCGGTACGGCGTCGACACGATTCTTCGACTCGTTCCAACAACGCTTCCAACACAAGTCGCCTTTCTTCTCCTGGTGGTGAAATGTTATAAGGTATCTATCCTAACCCTACTTACGCTTATTACTGCTCAGAGACACCGTATTCTTCTTCTTCTTGTATCACTAGTTCTGTCAAACCAGCACGGTGTAAGAATTTTAAGTGAGCGTCGAATAGCTCTGCCTTCTGCGCCGTAGGTCGTGGGTTCGATCCCCGACGAAAACAAATATTTGTGTTTGTTCTCTGTCTGGGTGTTATGTTGTATTCTAAGTATATATTTACAAAAAAATGTCTATAAGTATTATACCAGCTATCTGGTTCCCATAGTACAAGCTCTGCTTAATTTGGGGTTAGATAGTTAAGAACTAAAAATTGAATAACAGAACTTTCTTCTTAGTTCGTAACCGAATTGAAGAGAAAAAGAAGAAAAATCATTCGACGTAACTGGTTACTAAACTCGGTTACGTACAAGCACTAAAGGGTTTTGTGTGGATTTTTCAAAATGTTTATTTATTTAAAAAAATATTAACTAAACTATGCTCACGGATGGAACTGGCACCTAGACTCACCTAGCTTTATGAGTATGAGTATGAGTACATTTCAAAGTGATTCTTGCATCATCGTTTTGAATAACATTTTATTTAGTTTGAGTTTGATGTTTTCTTTCTCTTTTTCAGAAATGCAAATGGTGATAGTTCCGAATGAAGCAGATTTTAAATATTAGAGAACACAATTTGTATGTATATGTATGTAATAATGTAGATTAGCGCATTTTTAAATTAATCATTTAAGTACCTGCTGAAGTTAGGTATTGTGTTGTCATTGATAACGTAATATTAAATTAAATTGATGTTTTTTATATATTTTTGGTGAAATTGCACCTGCCCAGTATGTCTACTAAAACCAATTGATTAAATCCTCTCACACACGTAGCTATAATATAAATTATAGCGAAGAATATTACGATATATTTTCTATACAAATATTGAAGTGACCGCACGCGCAGCTCTAATATACAACGTGTATCAAAATATGTGTACTATCCTGAAGGGGGGTGAATTTCCACCCCCCGGGGAACAACTTTTGTTCAACGACTTTTCGAACTTCGATTGGTATCTCTGAAAAAAAACAAAGTGACAACCCTAAACTCAGCTACAGAGGTAGTAGGTAGTAGTAGTATAGGCATTATGAAATTAAATATTTTTGTATGGGAAACTGAAAATAGGAATTTTTAATTGTCTCCCCTCCACAACTGATCACCATTGTGGTCTGAAACCCCCCACCTTCGCATAGTACACATATTTAGATACACCTTGTATATTTCTATGACGTCACCAACTTATACCGTTATATATTTTATAGCACTGAATATAGATATATATTATAGCTACGTGCGTGACAGGCTTTAAACGGTCATTAAATAAAAAAATACATTTGATTGTAGACGTTTTCTCTAGAACACTAAAGTTCTTATTACAAAACATGGTGTTTAGGTTTGGTACACGCTACTACCATGCTATTTCAAACCAGGAGTCTAGAACCCTAGACTACCCATATTTAGGCCCGTTGCCGATGGCGCAGCGGTCAGCGCAGCCCCGTACCAAGGGGAAGGTCGCGTGTTCAAATCCCGCTCGGCTCTTTACTTTTGGGACATAAAAATCTTAGTGATTTCCTTAAGTAAACACTATAAAATCAATATAAAGACAATGCTTGGGTCTGAGTCTAGCCTCAAGCATAGATTTTTGACACTTTTTAATGGAGAATTGTCGAAAAAATTATGTTAGTAGTATTTCTATACATATGGCCCTAAATGTAAAAATATAAATTTTGGGGGCTGTTCTGACTTTAGCAGGGTGGCATATTACCGGACTAGTCCAACACTAATATGTTATACAGGGTTATTCATAATTAGCTGCAAATACTCAGGAATTAGGTTCAACAAATAAAATAAAAAATATTTATGAAATGTTTTGTTTTTAGGTTTTGTCATGGAAATCCAGAGAAAATCGATAAAGAATATCCTTTGGAATCATTGGCGCTTGACCTATTTTGACCTTTGATCCGCGCCCGCGCGCCGTGAGCGACACTCTGCGTTCAGTCACCACCTGGGTGGGTCATCGTCCTGTTCTCCATGGCAATCATTATGCAATAGCCGTAAAAAAATTAATAAAAATAAAATTTTGATACAAAAACTTAAATCGAAACTTAAAAAAAATCATTTCATAAATATGTTTTATTTTATTTGTTAAACCTAATTCCTGAGTATTTGCAGCTAATTATGAATAACCCTGTATTGTGATTATTTATCTTCTCTCTAAACTAAAGGAAAATCTTGGTAGCAATTCGCTTCGTATTTATTTGACAGCCTTAACAGCTCAGTTGGTAGTAGCTCTGCCTTCTACGCAGGAGGGCTTGAGTTCGATCCTCACCGAGAGTAAATATTTGTGGTAAACATAGATGTTTGTTCTCTGTATGGGTGTTATATTGTATTCTAAGCATCTATTTACAAAAAAAGGTTAAAGCACTTTGTTATATCAACTATCTGGTTCTTATAATACAAGCTCTGCTTAGTTTGGGCCTAGATAGTACTGTGTGGATTGTTCCAAATATTTATTAATACTTAATTTCTTTTTGTTTATGATGCAAAGCGAATTGCTGCCATTTTTTGATAACTTATACGTTATAGCGCCATCTGGCTATATTCAATACATAAACCTATTTATAACTGTTGAGTATAGGTTTTAATAGATTAAATCACATCTAGTTAATAAATAGTTAGATATTTTGAAAAAATTGTCGCTTTTAGGGATGATTTTTCCATCTACGGAATAACGTCGTCAAATAAAAAAGTCAATCTTTGTTTTTGACAAGCCTAAACAAGATATGGATATATTTTGATCTGACGGATAAATTAATCTGTAGATTGAAAAAATAACCCGTAAACAGAACACCAAACTAATTAAAGAAAATTACAAGACGGTGAAAACTAAAAGCCTTATTCAAAAAGACTTTCTTGCCATTGTCACTTTTATGTGAATGAAAAGAAATAACAGACTTAACAGGCTTGGATTTTAAACGACTATTAAATGACACTAAAGCTATACTAATAGGGATAAGGGTTAGATTTCACAGATTGCTAATCGACCAATCAACTACTTGACAGCTCGAATTTTTGCATGCGAATTTGAGTTATAGAACTGTCAAATATTTGATTGGTAAATTAGACATTCGCGATTGCTAGTTGACAATTATAATATTTGACCGTTTACTTCATAATATTATTTCTTGAAAATTTTGAGTTAAACAACTGCCAAATATTTGATTAGTGAACTAGCAATCCGTGAAACCCAGCCCTAATATATATTTGTTTTATTATGCTATACAGTTGTGGAAGTCTGAACCATCTTATTTGGGATAACAACAGCATTAAAAAAATAAAATAACTATTTTCATACATACAATCCTTGAATTTAGTCAGAGAAATGAATCAATGTGACATTTTAATTTTATTAGAAGCTAGATGGTTTGATATCCATAAATGCTTCCTTTCTAGTTATGTGCGACAACACTATTAAGGCTTGTTAACCGACACATTAGCCGACATTAAATGTATATTTTACAGGATGCAACACATTAACTGACTTTAAACAACTGTCAAAAAGATTGGTCGATTAGTCATCCGTGAAACCGGCCTTTAAACTGTATTTTATTAATAGTAAAATAATTTTGTCAAAAAGAATCGCTTGGTTTATACGATAACCAAAGTCTTATCCGTCGGTTAATGTGTGGTGAGCATCATAGTACAATATTCTCGTTGATTCCATAGTTTGTATGATAAAATCAAATTATTTAGTTTTAATTTTTAGACGCATGTTATTCACGGCTAAGGATTTACTATATTTAATAGCGCAGATATGACCTTGCAAACTGGATGGCAGTGTGTCGTAGGGCACGTTCATGACGTGCGACGCAATGCTTTGTTATAGGCGATGGTACCACTTAACATCAGGCGGGCCATTTGATTGGTCCATCAGTATAAATGTGTGCATGAGGCAAATTTTGTGGACGTGTCTCTGACTGTCCCCTATAGACACCATCAATGTTGTTGAGCACGAGAATGGCGGATTGTGTAATTCTATTGTTATCAAAAGTTTGATACTAACAAAAAACAGCGATCATATATCTTGTTGTTATCATTTTTCGATCACTATGTATCTGTTGCCATACTAGTTTTACAAAGAGAAGTTCCTATTCGCTATCTCTTGTTTATTACGTCAACATTCGGTATTGTTGCAATCGTTCCTTGTCAACAATAAGTTTTTTTTCAATTCATTGTTGGTTGCAATCGAAGCTCAAAATTATATCAAAACTGACAGATGCGAATAGGTTTTGATTGCAACAAAAGATACGCAATCACCCACTGATGCATTCAGTCCAGTAGATCTACCACAAGCTCTGTCTGGCTCTGTCTTTGGCTCTGGTTTTGAGTATGTGAGTGTTGACTAAATAAATCCTAGGTCGAAACGTCACACACACAGTATAATACACAGGTGACCACTCAAACAGACTCAAAATCAGAGCTAGGGACAGAGCCAGACAGAGCTTGTGGTAAGCCTACAGATTGAAATGGAACAAAAATAAACTTTACAAAAACTACTCGTTTGTTTTACCATCAAAACTGGTATAATTGGTCAAAGTCAATTTTTTTTTCATCAATAGGATGAAATAAATATTACAAGGATCACTTTGAAACGTCTTAAAGCTAGGTGGTAATATCTTTAGCCGTGAAAAAACGATCAAGTGAAACGTGTTATTTTATGTATATTGTGAGATTGTAAAAATGTAAGAAAAATGTTTTATAGGAGGAAAATAGATTTCCAATTTATCAAGGAGTTAAAATAGTCCTTATTTTGTGTCTGTAATAATCATTTTGCATGAAAGGAAGAAGCCTCTTGGAGGCGCATTTAAAATCCTTTCACCACACTTGGTTCGAAAAATCAGTGACACGATAAGAAGATTTTGCATGAGATGCATATAAATTAAATAATATTAATTAGAATTCGTTTAAATATTTGAATTGGCTGCTATGCGTTATTTAGCTACAATTGCTTGGTCAATTAATTGAATTTTTTGTATAATCTTTTAAAATATGAAGGTAGAATTATTTGGTGTGGAATGTCTACTAGTATTTATTATTATTGAAAAATATTCACATATTTGTTTAAACACGTTTTTTAAACAAATATGATTTGTTGTAAAAGCTACTTTCTTCCTATAAAACTAAAATTTGGTTTTGTAAATAGTTTTATCTACTCTTGTTTTGATTATGTTATGCATATTATTTAATTTTGGAGAAGAAATATAAAAATATAATCACTATTGCATTTTATTTGTGAGTTTTATTCAAGTCCTATCTTAGGTACACTGATGTAGTAGCGTAAGAGTGGTAGCGGCCTCGCCTTCCGATCCTAAGGTCGTGGGTTCAAATGCAGTCGTGTACCAATAAGTTTTATGTCAAAAAATGTATGTACACAATGCTAGTGCTCTCAAACGGTTTAAAAAACATAGTGAGGAAAGCCGCGGCTCAGTCAGCTTTGCACGTATTGACCATATGTCTTTCCTGTGGATCAGAGCCTGTCCAGATGGAGCGTTTTACGCGCGAGTGCCCTCGCGCGTTTCAATTTATATTGCGTCCACATGCCGCGTTTTACGCGCGCTCCTACCAAATAGTTGCTCGCGTTTTACGCGCGATTGAGGAATCGCGCGTAAAACGCCCCATCTGGACAGACTCTTAGGGCGACTAAGCTGTCAGGATGTAATAGGTACTAGGCAAGCCTATTCCATCTCAAATCCTGTCCCAGGCACTGTGGCGTCCCACGAGTAAGGTTTGTGTAATCACTAGTTGCCTTTGACGCTATAATCATCTGTTAAAGATGTAAAGTCCTGTTTACTTATTATTATAAGTGTAATCTTACTCTCAAACGGTGAAGGAACTGGAATACTTCGTGAGGGTTCGGATTGTCGTAGAGCCTACCATGTGCTCTGTCTGGTTCTGGTTTTGAGTCTGTGTGAGTGTTGACTAAATAAATCTTACGTCAAAACGTCACACACACAGTAATAATGCAGCGGTGAGCGCTCACACAGAATCAAAACTAGAACCAGAGACAGAGCCAGACAGAGTTCATGGTAGGTAGTAAATAATAATGCTAAGTATTTATATTTCGGCGACTAGAAATAAAAGACATACTTAGTCAATACTCAAAAACATAATATATTTATTAATTTTACACAACTGGCATAGTTTACAACACTATAAGTAAAAGTATTGTACATCAACAAATTAATTGATTTGTGCAGTTATTCGAATATATACTTACTATTTATTTTCTATTTGATACATCTCTGTACGACTAAATAAATAGTGCGTTCATGTCTTCTTCAAAACGTGATTAGGTATGTGCTAATAAATGTATCATATTAAATGTAATATTTGGACGTTAACTTCCTCCAAAGAAATCATGAGTAGGCACTTGGTAAGGGCTGAGGTGATATCTACCGTGCCTGTTAGGGCTTGATCCAATTTGCGATTTGCCACAGATACCTTTTTTGACACAGGGTCACCAAGTTTACTTCATTTATCGAGCAAAATTTGACGAACATTTGATTGTGTATACAGCCACCAACATGAATCTACAATTTATTTAGCTTTCTAAAAAGCCGATATTTTCTGACTTCGTTATTTTATCTGTGACATTAAAGATTTGAACAGCTTATTTGAAAGAATTCATATTTGAAATGTAAGTACAAAAATACTTGTGCTATGAAAGCTAACCTACCCGCCTTACCCCCTAACCTACTCATACCAAAACTACCAACTCCAATACATCTCCGGGGTCTATTAGGATATTTTATGAACTATGAATAAATTAGCAAAATTATGCTACTAAATAAAATGGACTAGAAATAAGAATGACTGCAGTAAAAAAGAAGCATAGCAAACCCCTCTAAATATAGTTATTAAATACTCAATTTTAATAATTTAACATTAAAGTAGGCACATTTTTTTATAATATATTTACAATTTTAATGAAATGGAAAGTGGGTACTATTTTCTACTCTTTTAGTTTTGACAATGTTTTGTATGTTTTGTAAGGCAATAAATATTGCACATCAGCTAATTTCGGCTTCATAGGTCAAAAAATAAAATGAGTCTATCGCATCTCAACAAATATATATCCTGACGTGTGTGACCTACGAGGCAATTCTTTGTTATAGGCGATGGTTACCACTCAACATCAGGTGGGATATATGCTTGTTCCATCAGCTATTATAAAAAAATCTAATCGATAGAAAAAGATTTTTTATCCACGAATTTGTAATTTTACAATCAATTTATTGAAATATCAGCATTTTTCTAAATATTTTATAGATAATGAATAAAGCTAAAACTATGTACATTCATTCAATAACTTAATAATGTTTTAGTAATGTATCATTATTATATTTATTTGTGTTCATAATTAAATGCAGTTAACTATATAAAAATAATTATTAAAAAAATAATTAATAACAAATCATAAAAACTATATTAACCTAAAGTGCATAATTTACAAAAATAACAAAATATTTCGATTTTCGGGGAATAAATTCGAGTAAGTACCATCTCACGCATTTTTACAATATGAATCAGTAAGAAAACTACGCAGCTACTAGCATTTATAGATATATTTTGTTTTAACTAGTTTACAAACTTTTTGGTAGAAAAACTTTCTTGGATAAAAATAATATTTTGGTGGGCAATGCAAACTTTATTGATTGCTATTTTTTATAAATATGTCCAGTATTTTTATATCTTTCAAAATGTGCGTGCAAAAAGTTGTTTGACGGTTGTCAGCCTCTTAACAATCAGACTAACCTAATGGAACTGGAATGGAGAAGGACTAGATCGGCCATAGGGCTTCAATGGAATAATAATAGAACAAATCTACTAAGGAATCTGTGATTGTCCGGATTTTCACTACAGGGGCCTAATTCTCGGGCCGATCTCGATCATTTTGCAATTTTATTTTATTGCTTCTTTTCGAAGAGAGAATGGCAGATTTCCTTGCGTAATTCATCAACGACCTCATCGTAGAAGCCTCAACAGTTACGATATACGGAAAACGTAGAAAAAGTGCGGGGTTGTGAAAAGAAGCAATAAAATAAAATTGCAAAATGATCGAGATCGGCCCGAGAATTAGGCCGCAGCTGTCGTGCATTGTTTCAGTCATTTTGTATAGGGCAGACCCATTAGAGTCCGCGCAAGATGATTCTGCGTGTGAAATAATCACCAATAAAGGTACGGACAGACGTGCTCATTACTAGCACAAAAGCATGCTTTTATTGAGCAAGTGCTCATTAGTAACACGTGTGTAATGTAATGAGCATGCTTATTTTGATTTTCGAGCATGCTACCTGAGGCGCGGGTAGGGGGGGCGTGATCCGAGCACGTCTGAACATGTTTGTTTATTATTATGTTTGCCTATTTAGAAGTATGCTTTAAAACAAGCATGCTTATTTCTGGCAAATGTGAACAGTCTGCAGAGCATGCTAATTTTAAGCAAGCTTATTAGCATGCTTTTTTGAGCACGTCTGTCAGTACCTTGAATGATAAATATTTCATAAGCGGCTAACTTCAGGCCCGCCAGGTTACAATTGTCGTACCCTATCGATGCATGTGTATGGAATGCTGGTACTTGACGAAGGCAATTGCTGCAAGCTCCTTGCAGAACTCCTCGAGGACTATTAAGCTTTCCACCAGCTGGTTGTGATCGCTGCTGTGGACGTTATAAAGGTTTTGTTATATTTCATCTGACTGGCCTCTCAGCTCAGTTGGTAGTAGCTCTGCCTTCAGCGCCGTAGGTCGTGGGTTCGATCCCCACCGAGAACAAATATTTGTGTGGTAAACGATGTTTGTTCTCTGTCTGGGTGTTATATTGTATTCTGAGTATGTATTTACAAAAATAAATTATAGTCTAAAAAACTAAAAAAAACGCTAAAGCACCCCACGCTTTTTTTATACAATAATATAAATTTTTCAATTGATTATTACAGTTTTATTTTTAACTTTTTAGTTCAATTAGTTATAAAAGCGTTTATTTTTTAGTTTTTTAAACTATATATATTTTTTTTTTTTTCATATTATTGCATTGTCATCGACCTTTGACAGGTGTGCAAAGTTTGAATCAAATCTGATCGTTCAAAGTAGGACAAAATCGAGCTCAAAGAGGTCGGTTACATACATACATACAGGTGAAGCTAATAAAAGCGTTATAAAAATGCATAGAAGTATTATATCAGCTCTCTAGTTCCCATAGCACAAGCTCTGCTTGATTTGGGCTTAGATAGTGTTGTGTCCACAATATTTAAAAAAAAACATCATATTCATTATCAGCCTGAGAAGCATAGGCCTCCCCTACACATTTCCAGGAACATTAATTCTTAGCTCTTTTCATCCCACCGACTTCCCGCAATCTTAGCAATGTCGTCGGTCCATCTGGTGGGCGGGCGCCCTACGTTTTCGATTTGTGGTCGCCAATCGAGAACCTTTATTCCCCAACGGTTGTCGGTTCACTTAGCTACATGACCAGCCCATTGCCTTCAAATTACTAATTCTACGAGCTATGTCGGTGACCTTGGTTCCTCTACGGATATCTTCATTTCTAAATCTATCACGTAGTGAAACTCCCAGCATAGCTCTCTCCATAGCTCGTTGCGCGACTTTGAGCTTGTGTACGAGGCCAATAGTTAGCGACCACGTCTCAGTTCGTCTCAATTTCTAAATACGGGCATTAGAATATGTACTAATACAGGATTTTTATAATGTCCCAAAAGTTAAGAGCCGAGCGGGATTTGAACCCGCGACCTTTCCCTTGGTACAGGGCTGCGCTGACCGCTGTGCCATCGGATCCTAATCACACTCGACGAATAACTCTTAGGGACTGTTCGGCACTAACGCGACCGTGTTACTATAAAATCAATAAATAAAAAACTAATACAGAAAGTAATACTCACGTTTCATCAAAGCTGGGATCTTCACTCATCAACTGCAACCTTACATTCTCAATAACCGCCTTATAGTTCCTCAACCTTGGTATCTCCAGCGTCAATCTCTTAGCCAACTCCTGTAGCGTCTTGAACAAAGTCTGCGTCTTCTTACCCGTCGGTATCATAGGATTTAACAAATACTCGTGCACATTCGGATGGGGCAGCAAAGCGAGCTTTGAGACTATGGACGTAAGGTGTAAATTCACTTGATACGGCTGTGATGGCATGTTTGATAGTAGTTTGAAAATCATTCTGAAAAATGGTCCTTCATCAAACTCTTCGTCGGAATGTTTTTGTGTGATCTCTTCATGAGGTATATCCGCTTCCGGTCGGCTGTCGTAGCTGTGAGTGGATGAGGCTGTGTTGTCATACATTGTCTCCGGCCAATGGAACGATGACGTTATATCTAGCCAGAGCTGAAATATGAGTGTTTATGCACTAAGGGTAAAACCAAAAATTATAGGGGAATGGTTCATGAGCTCTGTCTGGCTCTGTCTCTGGTTCTGGTTTTGAGTCCGTGTGAGTGCTCACAGGTGCATTATACTGTGGTACTGTGTTAGGTATTGCCTATTATCAAAGACACTTTTGGAGTCTCTAGAGTCTAGAGTATACCTCTCTAGGTATACTCTAGAGCAGCGGTTCTCAAACTTTTTTGGTCACGGAACCCTTTTGACAAGCAAAATACTTGACGGAACTCTACAATAAAACAATAGTTTTTAAAAGTGTATTCTTTATTAAAGAAGCATAATAAAAGAACAATGTACCTAACAGTTACTAATTATTTTGTTTTTTTTTTTCTAAATTCTTGCGGAACCCCTACAGGGGTAGCGCGGAACCCTAGAGGAACACACTTTGAGTACCGCTGCTCTAGAGACTCCAAAAGTGTCTGGGTGATGAAATCATGGTTCATTATTAAACAATGTACACTTCCCGTAAATAGGGGCATGAGAAAAAACAGTTGCCCCAGATGCTATATAAATCATCTACAATAGATGCAAAGGCCTGTTTCCTTACCTCCCCACTAATTTTCAGCCAAATCGGCCGTTCTTGAGTTATAAATAGTGTAAATAACATGACTTTCTTTTACGAGTATATATAGATGTACACTTCGATTGTTTGTGCTTCTTTAGTATTTAGTACACGAAAGGAGCCTCTTTGAGGCGCACTTAAAATCCTTTCACCACACTTGGTTCGAAAGAATCAGTGACACGATAAGAAGAAGAAGAAGTATTAAGGGTCTTTTATATAGATGTACACTTCGATTGTTTGTGTTTCTTTAGTATTATGGGTCTTTTATATACAAAGATGTACACTTCGATTGTTTTTTTTCTAGATTGAGGGTAGTTTTAATTGAAAGTGTGTAATACCTGATAGTGCCTATGCGCGTCGTGAATATAATTCTCATAGTCGGCGCCCACCGGGTCCGAGAGGATAGCGCGGGGCAGCAGTAGCAGGAAACTGCAGTCAAACAACCAATGTGCTTACAACCATTTTATTGTACAACACATACATACATAACTAAACTGCGGGGTGAATGCGTATTTTGTTGCAATCAAAATCAGTCGCATCTGTCAGTTTTGACATAAAAAACAAGATGGCGAATAGGAACTTCGCTTTGTAAAACTATTACGGCAACAGGTCGAAAGTTGATAGCAACAGAATTACACAATCACAACAACAATAAATTAATATCCAAGAGGATTTTTAAGGGAATACATGCATAAAAGTGGATATGACAAAATGTTTGATACACACTTTTTGCAGCCCATGTATTTCATACGTTACAAGTTTATTTCAATAACTAAACTCAACTATCCTATACATCACAGATTTTATAGATAAAATTTATCGTAATTTATCGTAAATTTATCGTAATTTATCGTAGAACACCTACCAAATCTTTTAAACAGTTTTTTTATACAACTAGGTGATGGAACAAGCATATGGCCCACCTGATGTTAAGTGGTAACATAGAGCATTGCCTCGTAGGTCACGCACGTCAGGAACGTGCCCTACGATGCACTGCCCTGCGTCCATCAACTTGAGGCATACAGATGTTCAGCCTCACGTGCCAGTAATTTCACCGGCAGAAATAGGCATGGTGGTAGTACTTTCCCGAACTATTACTAATAGTTAATACTTATTGCAATAATAATCATCAAATAACTCTTTGTATGGCATCTTAATTCTTATAAAATTTCGAATTTTATAAAAAATGTATAAAAAAACTTTGTTTAATTTTAAAATATATTCTGAGCAATATTTAAAACTAACACTTAAATCTCATACTTATTTACAAATTAAATTAATTTTATTTACAGAAACTTAAAGGTAAAATTTTTGTACAGTACATATTTTATAACTGTTAAAAATATAATGAAAAAGTAGTAAACATTATTCAGTTATTTTTTCAGAAAAAAAGTTGTGATTGCGTTAATTTTATTTTTTGTTATTTAAGTGGGGTTATTATGACATTGTTATTTTTTTATATATTTGCGGGTAGTCAAGCAAGTGAATAGATCATAGAAGATTAATATCCCAGTCACTAATTTATTATTTGTTTTTGCAATATTTATTTTATTTATTTAGTCCCTACTATTCATAGTAATCTTATATTAAATTATTACATTAGATGCTATAAACCGCGCGAAAAACAAACGAATCTTAAATGATGACGCCAATGATGATGTAGTAACTTCTCACTCATACAATCTTCAATACATCTTATCTGCTATCTGGTTCTCATAATACAAGCTCTGCTTAGTTTGGGGCTAGATAGTGTTGTGTGAATTGTCTATAGGATTTATTTATTTAATTGTTAAACTACTTTTCATTGGCGCTTGTGAGAGGTTTTTATTTAAGATTAGTTTGTTTATTAGCGCGTGATATATTAATATTAAGCGGGCAGTAAGTTTCGGCGGGTGTCAGTTGAGGGCCATGATTTCTTCAATGCGCGCTTTTAGCCGCTCGAGGCGCCTAGAATGTGATTGAAGCAAGCGTCAAATACCTTTGCAATCTATTTTATATGCTTTTTTTATAATATTTCCCATTTTCCATAAAACTATTAAAGTGTGGTATAATTCTTAGTCAAAGTTAGGCCCTCCACCAAAAATAATACGTTTTAAAATTTGTATGTTTTTAAATAGAAGCCTCAAAAATTAAGCAAAGGTAACTTGTTTTGAATTAAGCCCCAAAAAATTAATCAAAGTTAGTTTTTATAACTCGCATTTTGTTTTTGCTTTAATTTATTTATTTCTATGCTCGCAAATGGTTTTTTCTTGGCTATGATCGAACCCACAACTTAATGCAACAGGTAGGAGTTACTATCAACTGAGCTGTAAAAGGCTGTTAATTAATAAGACTGGCCTCTTAGCTTGGTTGGTAGTAGCTGCCTTCTGCGCCGTAGGTCGTAGGTTCGATCCCCACCGAGAACAAATATTTGTGTGGTGAACACAGATGTTTGTTCTCTTTCTGGGTGTTATATTGTATTCTAAGTATGAATTACCAAGAAAAAAAATATATGAGTAATATTTCATCTATCTGGTTCCCACCGTACAAGCTCTGATTAGTTTGGGGCTAAATAGTGTTGTGTGGATTGTCCACAATATTTTATGTATAGGTACTAGCAAATTCTACATGGATTATGATATTCAGTCAGAACTAAGTCCTCCCGCACACGGGCCTTCGGTCACAACCACAAAACGCCACCGTTTGCATATTTCCTGTAGTTTTAATATATTTTACTAGCAGTGACGCCCGGCGTTGCCCAGGCATTCCAGAATGTTAAAGAACATTCTAGAACGTTTAGGAGCATTCTAGAACATTTAGGAGCATTCAAGAACGTTTAGAAGTGTGCGGCGAGTGCATATAAAATGTATTAAAACTACAAGAAATATGCCCATGGCGGCATTTTGTAGTCGTGGCCGGAGGCCCGTGTGAGGCGACACTAAGATCTTTCAAGCACGAAATAAATAAAAACGCTTGTTTTTGTGAACGTACCTGTTGATAATCTTATGTATATTCTCCCCGCCTTCTTGTCCCGTTGTGTCGACTCCCTCGTGTGTTAGGATGTCCGTGATCTGTTCGTTTACGTGGTCTTCGTGTTGTAGCTGTTTCATCGCCTCTCTAAGGATAAAACCTAGCATTAGATACTCAAGACTAATTAAACTTAAGGTACAATATTGTATGAGCAGGTACACAGTGACCTAATATGAGCTGACAACGCACTTTACGCCAATAATTGAATTAATCAAATCAAATCGCGTTTGGTCATCAATCATACCTCGCATCTCAACATTCCATCCTAGCACTTTTGGTTCCTATTGTACAAGCTTTGCTTAGTATGAAGTTAGGTGGAATTCCCACAAATATTTATTTATTTACTTGTTCCTCTCTCGCTTCCTCCACAGCGGCACGTCGTTCAGTCTGTCTCGCTCGTCCTCCCCGAGCGCGCAGTAGCCACGGCACTACTCTGTACCCTGTGAGTGAAAGCGACATACTTGTTCCTCTCTCGCTCCCTCCACAGCGGCACGTCGTTCAGTCTGTCTCGCTCGTCCTCCCCGAGCGCGCAGTAGCCGCGGCACTACTCTGTACCCTGTGAGTGAAAGCGACATACTTATTCCTCTCTCGCTCCCTCCACAGCGGCACGTCGTTCAGTCTGTCTCGCTCGTCGTCCTCCAGCGCCGGCGCGGGTGCGCAGTAGCCGCGGCAGAGCACGCGGGCGAGCACTAGTCTGTGGATGCTGTGCTCTGTTCCTTTCTCTATTATACTCTGTAGAACAATTACAACAATTTAAGCGATATTTAATTTTAGACTTCGGGCATTTTTTTCAATCTACAGCTAAATTTATCCGTCAGATAAAAATGTGCTCAGTTGTGCTTGTAAAAAACAAGAACTGTCATTTTTATTCGACGAATAGCGTTATTCCGTAGATGGAAAAAAGCTCTTAGTTTTCTTACGACTTTTCCCAATATGCCTTGTTTCTCTCTACTGAGGATAGAAATGTCTGACTTTTTTACATTAGTAGGGCAAAGCAAGGGATAATATTGAATAGGAACAGTCTTTTGTTGGTTCAGATGAAGGTATACCTCAAAAAACTTGAGCGTCTCCAGCGTGAGTTCTTGGTCGTCCGTCAAACAGTTGGAGATGAGCGTGTGGAGTAGCGGCCATTCGGACGACTCGCCTTCTCCCACTAGCCAGTTCGAAAACTCTGGAAACATACCCTCAATATAACTAAAAAATCTTCAGTCAAACTCAGGAACTGGACGGTAGGATACTCTGTAACTGGACGGTAGAAAATTCTGGAACTGGACGGTAGGGTACTCTGGAACTGAGCGGTAGGATACTCTAGAGTTGGGCGGTAGGATACTCTAGAACTGAACATTCTGGAATCGGACGGTAGATCACTCTGGAACTTGACGGGAGGATACTCTGGAACTAGACGATAAAACACTCTGGAACTTGATGGCAGGATGCTCTGGAACTGAACGGTAGGATATTCTGGAACTGAACGGTGCGCCAGCGCACAGCCCGCCTCACACGCGCCCTCTAGGAACTGTACGGGAGGTACCCTCACCGTTAATGAGCAGTGGTGAGTCGAGGGCTCGCAGACACTTGGCGAGCAGCGCCGTGACCAGCGCCGCGTGGTACGCCGGCGCACAGCCCGCCTCACACGCGCCCTCTAGGAACTGTACGGGAGGTACCCTCACCGTTAATGAGCAGTGGTGAGTCGAGGGCTCGCAGACACTTGGCGAGCAGCGCCGTGACCAGCGCCGCGTGGTACGCCGGCGCACAGCCCGCCTCACACGCGCCCTCTAGGAACTGTACGGGAGGTACCCTCACCGTTAATGAGCAGTGGTGAGTCGAGGGCTCGCAGACACTTGGCGAGCAGCGCCGTGACCAGCGCCGCGTGGTACGCCGGCGCACAGCCCACCTCACACGCGCCCTCTAGGAACTGTACGGGAGGTACCCTCACCGTTAATGAGCAGTGGTGAGTCGAGGGCTCGCAGACACTTGGCGAGCAGCGCTGTGACCAGCGCCGCGTGGTGCGCCGGCGCACAGCCCGCCTCACACGCGCCCTCTAGGAACTGTACGGGAGGTACCCTCACCGTTAATGAGCAGTGGTGAGTCGAGGGCTCGCAGGCACTTGGCGAGCAGCGCCGTGACCAGCGCCGCGTGGTGCGCCGGCGCACAGCCCGCCTCACACGCGCCCTCTAGGAACTGTACGCGGAATGTACGGGACAAGTGGCCGGCTATCGTCGGGTGGCATTCCTGGACACATAAGGAACATTATAGAACACGCACATAGTAGGTACAAAAAAATATAACCAAACTGGGAAGATCACAATAGTGTGACCGCGCAAACGCCATGATAATTCTAAGTAATACTTATACTTCTATTGCATACATTTAGTTGGGCAAGATATTATTATGTTATTTGTGGTTGGGCTAAAGAAATGATATGTGGTTTTAATAAATACCTTCATCAATGTATCACAGTAGTCTAGCCAGGAGAAGAAACTCGTCAGTTCTCTGTACCCGTGGAAGTTGTTGTATGATTTGTCTCCGAAATCTTGTGCCACATACCTGTTGAGATCGACTTTTTTTACTTGGTACATTTACAATACATGCGAAGCTATGACCTAATATGTAAGTGTATTCGAAGTATGGATTTACAAAAAAAAGTATTTAAGAATATCAACTATCAGTACCCGAAGTCGGAGTTTTGCTACCACATTTCGTTACCAAATGTTGTTTTCGTTTCGCCTATTTGTCTCTCTCTATTGTATGGAGAAAATATGAGACGGCAAAAATACGTTACGTAGTAAGAGTTGTTGTCTCATCTTTTCTCCATACAATAGACAGAGACAAATAAGCAAAACGAAAACAACATTTGGTAACGAAATGTTGTAAATGCACTGAGACTTCGGGCTCTGGTATGTTGCAGAGGTAGACCAAAGAAAACATGGATGAACTGTGTGAAAAATGACATGGATGAGCGAGTGAATGCAGAGATGACGGCTGACAGAGGGGAATGGAGGAGGAAGGCATGTTGTGTCGACCCCATACATAAAGTGGGGTAAGGGCAGGAAGAAGATCAGCTATCTGGTCCTCATAGTATAGGTAGCGGCACATAACTTTAGCGCTGACCGTTATTGCGCAGAAGTCAAAATAAGGTACCTGAGGGAGGCTAGCGGAACGAAGGGCGGGCGTGCGTAGCGCTGATTGGCTCTCCAGTCGCACTCCGCTCTCTGTACCAATAAGACACTCTGCACACATCCACACATCCAGTGTGCGCGACATAGCACACTACGGCGCATGCGCAGCTATCCCCTCCGCGTATCGCTCAGCGCTAAAGTTATGTGCCGCTAGTTATACAAGCTCGGCTTAACTTGGTGCTGTATAGTGTTGTATGGACTGAATATTTATTTATATAGGTATCTATCTAACATATTAATTTCTGCAAGCTAAAAACTTACGCCCAAGTAATATTCAAATGGTTGACATCCCCTGGATCGATGTTAGCGGGCAGACATCTATACTTGGCTGCTAGCTTGTCAATGATGATTTCACAGGCGGGGCTACAGCTGGTGACTAGATTAGCAATGTCGTCTTCGGGCAAGGAAGATACTATCATAATACCTTCGCATGCTCTGAGGACCACTTGGTTATCCTGGAATTGAAAATGATTTAGAGTTATTTATTCATTTTTGTTGATTCGTAGGTTTAATATCATATTGGTTGTAAATTAAAATTAGTTACAGATTGAGAATTACAACTTGGAAAGAATTATATATTTTATTCGTAGGTATCATATTGGTTGGAAAGTAAAATTAGGAACAGTACCCGAAGTCGGAGTTATTACTACCACATTTCGTCTATCAAATGTTGTCGTTGTGTGAGCACGTGTCTTTCTCTTTTGTATAGAAAATTGATGAGACAACAACTCTTATTACGTAGCGTATTTTTGCCGTCTCATCTTTAATCCATGCAATAGAGAGAGATAAATAGGCGAAACGAAAACCTTTCGCAGACGTAATGTTGTAAATGAAGTGGGACTTGATCTTCTGGTTCTAGTTAAAATAAATCGAAGTTAAACTCGTGGTTTTATTGAAGGCTCTTTAATTTTAAATCTATGTGATCAATTTGGCCAATGGAGGTTAAATTACCAATAAAAAATAAACAAATTATTATAAATTAATGTTTCCTAGCTCTCGTGCGCCACTTTTCTCGCATTTAATGCGACTTTTTAAAACAGCCGAATAAGATATGGATTAGCTGTCTTTATAAAACTTACTACTTTTTCAACCAGAATACCCACATGATAAGCAAGTTTATACTTACGGCACTATTTAAGTAAGACAGCAGTAGATCAATCAGTAAAAACTTATCATTGTCATCGTACACGGTCTTATGACTTCTCACTGATGCATCATCTCCCATTGAGCTATTAGAAACGTGATATTCGTCTCTCGAATTTGTCCGTATAATAGATACACTTTGCAGCGGATTTGGGGGTAGATCAACTTCGAATAACTGGTTCTTTTTGGGCGTGGCCTTTTTGCTTTTAATTGGAATAAGTTTCTGTATGTCTTCAGGTATGCTTAGCAAGGAGGATTTGTCTTCGACGAAGGGTGTGGTGAAGATGTTGGCTAGGCCCGGTTCTTGGCGGACCAAGCCGCATAAAGTGAGGAGTAGTTCTACTTCCTCCTTCTCGGTAGGAGATGCTGGATTCTCGTTGCATTGGATCAGCAT
This sequence comes from Thera britannica, assembly GCA_939531255.2. Lineage (NCBI taxonomy): Eukaryota > Metazoa > Arthropoda > Insecta > Lepidoptera > Geometridae > Thera > Thera britannica. Next base: position 8,943,261 of record OW618042.2, on the reverse strand, counting down.
TCGCTGGAAATTTTAGCACTCTGTAGTTTTGCAATCTTTCACTAAAGGAATACCGCTGAGTATTGTAAAATCGTAAGTGTTCTATAATTTTTGGATGTGTCGCTGATTACCCCCATTAGATATTCTATGCTTCTATAGATAGTGCAATCCACGAAGGCGCGCCCCACTATTTCTCCTAACCATTTATAGTATATCTGTGCAAGCTTCCGTCAATGTTTGAGTGTTATCGGTACACACTAATTACCCGTAGTCTATTCATTGTAGAGTGCACACGCACACTACAATGAATAGACTACGGTTCGCGACTGCCGCTCGGAGCAAACTCCCCGCACCCCGCGAGGGGCGCGTCTTCGTGAATTGCACTATCTATATCATATTATTTTTATTGTACCTGAGATTTAATACATTATCTGAGTTCATTTATTTATGAATTAGGATATTAACTCGAGTTTTTTTTCAAAGGGTTTTTCTTAATTACTTATCTTACAAATTCTTTTGCGTGTGCACAATACTGGCAAATTGGCAAATTCATCATCCGCACTTGATGTGCGAGCTGATTTCCACAAGTAGGTCGGTGGCGGGCCCTTTTATTGTGACGTGTTGCTCGAACTTTTGTAGGTTTTACAATACGCCGGTTTCCTCACGATGTTTTTATTCACCGTTTTGAGAGTACTGGCATAATGCACATTAATTTTTCTAAGATAGGATTTGCACCCTTAGATTAGACCGCATGCTTTCTTAAATTAATATTTTGCCTTTTTTTACTAAATTAGTGTACTACATCTATGCGGTACTCTAATTAATATTACAATCTAGCCTAGTGGGCTAATGAGTGATTTTGCTTTAGCTTAGTTTTATAAAATAAGTATTGGTACTAAGAATGTGTCCATTGGCACTTTTCTTACTGTCTCTAATTAATTAAGGCTAATATTTTGCCTAAATAAAAGTTATACATACTTGCAACGGCCTATAAACGTGAGCACTATTGACACAAGGCTGCCGAGTCCGTCGCAGCATAGCCGTTCCAGTGCTCAGAGCCAGAGCCCTGGCCCCCGGAGGCCGGTCTGCAGCAGCTAATGCTGTTAGTGCATCCAGCATGCATATTGATCTTTGGACCACAGCCTCGAGACACGGACCTACTGTGCCTCCTTGCTGTTCCTTCTCTTCATCAACTATTAGCTGTGGGATATGAAAAAGATAGTAGCGTTACTCATAAGCTATACAGTGTCAACAAATAAATAAACAACACGCCTGTTTCGTCACGAGGTTTTCCTTCACCATTTGAGAGTAGTACATAGTGCATATAAATTGTTCAACAGAAAAACGCACTGGTACACAACTGGATTTGAACCCACGACCTTTTAGGATCGGAAGGCAGGGCCGTTATCACAACCACCAGTGCTTTATTGTATCAAACATTACTTTTAATTTTAGCCTTGTTACTCACTTGTTTGACCATCTTGAAGGAGGTAGGTGAATAAGCCTAATCTTTTTGCTTGTGTGGTGAAAAGAGTTTAATGCATCTCAAAAAGGCTCATTTGCTGCACTTGACACTTATGTTTGTAATATTTTAGGTTTTGCGACATGCTGCTTTTTTTTTGATGTTTTCCATCACCATTTGAGCTACATAACTGGCATTTTTGGATAGAAAACTTGTTGGTGCACAACCTGATTTAAAACCCTGACTATGGAATGGGAAGGAGGACCACCAGTAAAGTAATACCCAGTAGATAATTTTCTTACCAACTAGTAGATATAACTTGTTTTCATTGTTATTGGGCACAAACTTTCCTTAGTCCCTTATATTGTATGTCCGGAACGGACAAACTGTGAAACCTGTACCTACCTAGCCATAGACAATAAGATCTTTTCTGTACAACAGGTAAGGTAAGTAAGAGAAAGTTAGCCTTGATGCTCACTACTAAAACATTTTTAAAGAGTTTGTGTTTATGTTTGAGATATGTCTTTCTAGTTTCTGGCCAATGCCTTGATCACATGGTGCCCCAATAAGAAGTAGCATGATGTTATTCTGGATTATTTGCCTATATTTATTCAAAGTTGGTGGCTCGTCTGCCAGCTATGGCATAAAAAGTTTTATTTAAATCTGCCCAGTGAAGTGAAAGAGTCACAAAAACTGATATACCAATTCATATTGTTATTAGGCTTTCTATACAAGCATGCTAAAAGTGTATGTTGTAAATCGGTCTTTATGAAATTTTATAGGGGAGGCCTATGTCCAGCAGAGGACTTTTTCAGGCTGCTGATGATGATTCAAATATATCTATATAATCAGCCCACGTTCACCCACTACTGGGTATAGGCTTGAGCATGCATGTAGGTACACAAATATGTAATTGTTTGGTTCAATTAAATTTGATTTGAGTACCTGCAGCATCTGATGTAAGTGATGTGGTAGTCTGGTATTTTCTACGTGAACTTTGGAGCTATCGTCGTAGGTCTGATAAAAGTTGAGGATCATCTTCCAATGGTACTCGAAGTCCTCCAGACGAGTAGGCGGTGGAGCCAGCTAGAATAAAAACATATTTTTCGAATATCGGCTGTCACTTTGGTCTATTGTTGTGATGATTACATACGACACTCACAGGAAAGTATTGTACTTACAACGTCTGCAGCAGTTTGCAATGCATCGGAAAATCTGCTTAACATTTTGTAAAAGCCAGTTAAGCTTGTGGGTTGTGGCTGCAGCTGTATTTATTTTATCTGCAAGACATTTTTAGCGTAATTTAATTTTAGTACGAGATCACGATGGAGCAGCAAATGTAATTTTCTTCTTCATTTCTTGGAGGAATTAGAAATGGAGATGTCAAGACACGGCTTTCCCCTCTGCCGGTCATATACCGATCTCGATCATATCCTTTTTATAAAAGTGTTTTACTCGCAACTGCAGCCATTGTGTGTCGTTTCATGTCGCGAAGTGGAGCTCCGCGAAAATGGTGAATTGCATGGTAGATTCTTGTAAAAGACGATCAGAGACATCAAACTTCCGGGAACATGGTATTTCCTACCACAAGGGAGTATTATTTTGTCAATTGTGTTTGTAATTTTGTAGAATTTTAGTTCAAAAGAAATACCGGTTGCGACAGATTAGCGACAGTATTACGACAGTATTGTCAAAGATTATACCTTTGTAGAAGGCATAGTGTTGGGAAAAGTTGAATGAAATTGATGAATGAATGAATGATAAAATAAACGTTAAATTATTATCACATAATGTAGTGTCTAATTACGTATTTGGTGCTTTTTAACCCCCGACGTAACAACGACGGGATGTTGATGAGTTTGCGGTGTCTGTGTGTGTGTGTGTCTGTCTGTACCATCGTAGTTCCCGAACGAATCAACCGATTTTAATTTAGTTTTTTGTTTGTTTGAAAGGTGAATAGTCGGGAGTGTTCTTAGCTATTTTTGATGAAAATCGGTCCAAGATGGCTGCCGCCACGAAATATCGGATTACATTTATTCACAAATCCCACAATATGGGTATCCTAGGTACCAGTCATCAAACCCTCTACTCATCAATTTATAAAATAGGACATGACATCATACTCAAAAATAAAGCCGTGGGCGTAGTGAAAACATTTTTTTTGCCTATTTTATATTTCTTTTACGTCCTATGCAGGTTTCCAAAAAACCCTGTTGCTTGAAGAGTGGACATAATTTTTTGCCCAAAAATCAACTTGGCATGCAACAAGAACGAGTTTGATTTGCTCGGAACATTTTACAGAAAGTTCTCAAACTCGGGCAAACAAACATCTGCGTTCACCACACAAATATTTGTTCTCGGTAGGAATCGAACCAACGCCTCCGGCGCAGAAGGCAGAACTACAAACTTCGCTGTGGTGTGAAGGCTGACGATGTAATGTGATTTCACTTTATACAGGGTTATTCATTATTAGCTGCAAATACTCAGGAATTAGGTTCAACAAATAAAATAAAAAATCGGTTGTCTGTAAAGTCGGTTTACTGACGATAGTTGAACGTGATAACGTCATAAGAAAATACTGATGGAATGGTTGCATTTTTCAAAAGAATTTTAATTAATATTTTTTTGACTGAATGAAACTGAATGAAAATCCGGCCCGGACCCGGACCCGGACCCGGACCCGGACCCGACTCGGACTCGCGGACTCGCGGACTCGGACTCCGACTCGAACTCTCGGACCCGGACCCGGAACCCGACCGAACCCTTGCCCTTACCCTCATTTACCCTTACCCTCATTTACCCTTACCCATTACCCGACCCGGGCTCGGGCTCAGGTAAATGGAACGACGAAACGACGTAACGACGCATGAGTCATGTTTTTTCGTGCGTGCAGCCGGCTCCATCGATTTATAAGACGTTATCACGTCAAAAATATTTATGAAAAGATTTTTTTTAAGTTTTGTTATGAAAATCCCGAGAAAATCGATAAAGGAATCATTGGCGCCTGACCTATTTTGACCTTTGATCCGCGCCCGCGCGCCGTGAGTGACACTCTGCGTTCAGTCACCGCCTGGGTGGGTCATCGTCCTGTTCTCCATGGCAATCATTATGCAATAGCCGTAAAGAAATTAATAAAAATAAAATTTTGGTACAAAAACTTGAAAAAATTTTTGATCATTTTAAAAAAAATAATTTCATAAATATTTTTTATTCTATTTGTTGAACCTAATTCCTGAGTATTTGCAGTTAATAATGAATAACCCTGTATATATTTTTAAATTATTCAGTAAAAGACTAAACTTATGTGTACTATGCTATAACATGTAAATTCAAACTTATAACCATTAATAAAACATAACAACTAAATTCAGTTCTTTTATTTTTTGACTGTTACAAAATGTGAAAGCTGTTGTGCATAACTTATTCACAACACTCACTATTACCTATACCTAAAAACCCATTTCATTCATCGTTCAATTTACCGGTCTTACTGAATGCCCATCACTAGAGATTATCCTAATGTGAGTCTTGACACTGCGTAACTACGTTATATTTTTTATCTGTGTGCAAATTTTAAGATCGTGTGCGGGATTGTCAATGTGTGTGTTTACATGAATAAGATTTTGCTATGCGCGTGTGCCATGCGTGTTTACCTCGCCCCCCCTCAATTTTGGCAGAAAATATTGTTCGTGGATTTAAACGTTGACGCCTCCATTTCTAATTCCTCCAAGTCTTCATTTGTGAGTTCCAAACAGTATTTTTCTTTTTCATCTGTCATGTCATCTCATCCATCACCTTTGCTAATGTTAACCGTGTGAAGTCACTTCACTTCACTTCTTCTTTTTTGGCTACTATATTGCCACTATCATATTTTTACTTACAGTCACTGTCATTGTCAAATCAAATGATTCTTGACATGACACTATTTTCATTTCAGTTTTTGGTTTTTGCGTAGCGAGCGAGTTCTCTGGCGGTGTTTATTTTGAATTGTCTTGCACATGTTGAAATTGCGGAGCTGAATGCACTCAAAGGCTTGCGGCGTTAGCAATAGGCTCACGTGTACCTATTTGTAATCATGTCCTCTTTCGTGACTCATCGTGAGAACAGCTCTGCTAACGTTGACGAGGCCACTACAAAGGACAGTGTTACGTATTACAAAATTACAGTTACCGTGGGCTCTGTGCAGTGGGAAGTGTATCATCGGTACAGTGATTTTGTAGAGCTTCACGACCGACTCGTCGCGGACCATGGAGTGGCGAAAGAGCTACTTCCGCCGAAGAAAGTTATTCGAAACAAGACACCTAAGTTTGTTGAGAAACGGCGCGAAGCGTTGAACGAGTATTTGAAAAATGTATTTAATTATCTGAAGCTGACGATGCCAACCGAGTTCGCTCACTTCCTAGACTTCCATTTGTACGATATATTTTTCTTGCTGCAAGATTTGGCAAAGAGGTTGTTTTTAGAGGGCGATATGTTGCTTCAAAATGGGAACTCTCACAAATTTACACCTCTGGAGGTATGTTTTTTAAATTCAATTTGAATAAAATCTAAGCATAATACCAAAACCAGAAATAAACATCTATTTAGCCGCTGACTGTAGGTATCTGCATCATCAATTAGACCATAAATAATTATTAATGAAATCTAAGAACTTCAGAGAATAATGCAACCAGTTTTAGTATGAGTCATCAGGTTTATGTTGTCCACACAACTCTGTTGTTGACAAAGAAAAATATTAAAGCTAACATAAAAAAAATAAGCTAATGAAAAACTTAATTTCCTTATAAACCTACCTAGATAATGAACACACAGATAACGCAAACAATACTGTGTAGTGTAGTAATAAAAAAAAATGTTTCTGGTATCTTTGCATTTTAAAGATCAATATCTATACCAACACTATCATTATAAGCTTCAGAAAAAAGAATTGCTTCTTCTTAAAACCCACGACCTTTGGCGCAGAAGGCAGAGCTGATACCAACTGAGCTGAGAGGCCAGACAATAGGGCATCCCCTACATTTCTAGTATGAATGATCTACATTTTCATCAATTGTGTGCATTATTTTAGTCACCTCTTCCAAAAAAGGATAGATAGATAGATAGATTAACACTTTATTGTACACAAAGAAATACATATAGAAACTATTACAAAAATATTCACTACAATGGGCGGCCTTATCGCTAAGAGCGATCTCTTCCAGACAACCTTTGGATGGAAAGGATAGATAAAAATTGGATAGACGGCAGTGCACAAAAAGTTTTTAAATACTATATTCAAAAGAGAAATACAATAATAGTAATAACCAATTAATTCCTAAAATCAACTTGTTAAAATAATAATAATAATTCTGTGAATACATATAAATACATGCTACTTAAATAAATATACAACACATACAATAAGATAGATACCTAAATATTAGCAGACAAGGATAGGTAATGATCATTAACCTTTGTTTTAAAAATGTTGAGCGATTTGGATAAGCGAACAGACACAGGCAAGGAGTTCCACAATTTCACAGCTTTTACCGTAAAAAGGGTTGGATGAGTTCTATTTTAAGTCAAGCTATATACTACCTCTCACTTCTGACAATTAATAATAAACTCCAGTATAACATAGGACAAGTTTTTCTTAGTTTGGGGCTAGATAATAACAGACAGATTCTTTATTGCAATAGCAAAAATTGCATCATGCATAGGTGATCTTAATGCTAGAGTGCATTCTCTTTCAGTTAATCTTTGTCTAATTTTGACACTCATTAACATTATGTACCTGTTATGAGTGTCAAAATGCACTAAAAAATATGAAAGGGGTTTATGTATGCTGTCAACAGTTGTATTTTATATATTGTTTTGAAATCATGTGTCCGCAATTAGGCTCTAAGTCAGTCCATTTGTCCAACAGTTGCATGCTATCAGTGAAAGGCTGAAGATTCCGTGCCCACCGACCGAGATGACAGACAAGATGTGTGACTTCAGCCATGTCTTGGACTACTGCTCACAAATCAATGCCTTAGTCATCGAGGGCAGCTACGACAAGCTCGGCACCAGTAGTATAGTGCCCAATGATTTGCCATTCGATCTGGTGACGTTCAAATCGCTGAAGCATTTGAAGATTATTGGTGTGCCCATGGCCTGTATACAGAGTGTTGGTAAGACCGTTTTCATAGAATAAGTAGTTTTTTGTTTAACTGATTTAATTCTAATTCTAATTGTGTTGGGGGAATAAGATCTGCACTGACGTCCCGCGATGGGGTGTATTGTGCATTGTCCCCCTGCTAATCCTTACCCCAGCCAGCCCAACTCCTTAAAATAGCGGAGAAGGACTTTAGGTTGGTGGCAGCAATGTTCTAGTTGACCCAATGGTGACTCAGATGTGGATGTAGAAGGACAAGACTCAATTAGTTCCCTGAGCCCTGTTTTGCACCTTGCTTCTTCCGTTGCGGAGCGGAGCAGTGCAGTACTGCATGCTCCACAGTTTCTTTTTCCTGCAGGCAGCCACGACATAAGTCGCTATCTGTTATGTAACTGATCTATGCAACGCGTGACCTAACGGGCTGGTGGGTATCTGGCGCAGCGCAGGTTTAAGCCAAGGCCCCATTCCATATGCAGATGGCCTTTTTTAATGCTAAATAAAAATAAATTAGCATAGCCAACATCAATATTTAGCATGAAAACAGAACATACCTTATTCTATTTTGTGGCTAGACCTTGAAACACTACATTTTTGATACTCTACCCTACTTTATTTATCAGAAGCTTACTAGCAACCTTTAAAATCTGTATAGAAAATTTGACAGCCGTCGTAACTCAGTTCGTAGTAGCTCTGCTTTCTGCGCTGGAGGGTGTGGGTTTGATCCCCATTAAGAACAAATATTTGTGTATAAAAATAAATGTATATAAGTATTTTATCAGCTATCTGGTTCCTATAATACAAACTATGCTTAATTTGGAATAGTTAGTGTTGTGTGGATTTTCCACAATATTTGTTTAGAAAGATGCATAAACAAATTGCCTAGAAGGTTTTTGTATGTTTTATGACCAATTTTATGAGTCATGCCTGATTGAAAGATGTTATTCTAACTTATATTATCTGTTCTGGTATTCCAGGTTCCTTACGAGAGACATTGGTGAATCTGTCAGTGTTGATAGCGAGTGTGAGCTCACTCAATGAGTTCCTGCTGGTTGATATTCTCCATAAAGAGCCTTCTAGTATAGCTGATACAGAGGTAAGTTTCCTCTACTTTACTACTAAAGAGTAGAGTTAGAAGAAGAGTGAGGCGATCAGTCAGTCCAGTATAATAAATATTATAGACAATCCACACAACACTATCTAGCCCCAAAGCTAAGCAGAGCTTGTACTATGGGAACCATATAGCTGATATAATACTTATATACATTTGATTTTGTAAATACATACTTAGATTACAATATAACACCCAGACAGAGAACAAACATCTGTGTTCACCACACAAATATTTGTTCTCGGTGGGGATCGAACCCACGACCTACGGCTCAGAGGGCAGAGCTACTACCAACTGAGCTTAGAGGCCAGTCAAAGTATAAATTTCTAAGTGTGTTATCTATCTAGTCCAATACTAACCACTAACATTAGGTACTATAATAATCGCGTGACTCTCTGACCTCGCGGCGTATGTGTCAATGTGTCACGCTAACGGGTTTATCTCTAGACCTGATTATTTATTGGACTTCTAAGTACATAGGTCATTTGTTATTGATTTTATATGTCTATCATCATTCATTTTTTTTTCCTATTCCATCTAAAATCCTGTCCCAGGCACTATAGCATCCCGTAAGTAGGGGCATGAGTAATCACCGGTTGCCCCTGACGCTATTAAAATCATCTACAATAGATGCAAAAGCCTGTTTACGTCATTCAATTTTTTTAAATAAATCCACACAACACTATTTAGCCCCAAATAAAGCAGAGCTTGTACTATGGGAACCAGATAGGTGATAAAATACATAAATACATTTCTTTTGTAAATACATACTTAGGCAATATAACACTCAGACAGAAAATAAACATCTGCATTCACCACACAAATATTTGTTCTCGGTGGGGATCGAACCCACGACTTACGGCGCAGAAGGCAGAGTTACTACCAACTGAGCCGAGAGGCCAGTCAATTATTTATTGTTAGTAGCATAGACATGTTAAACTTCTTACTGCCGCGGGAAAGACAGGGCGTAGGTAATGCATTTTTGATAGGTGTCAAAAACCTATGAACCAAACCACCGAATAAATTCAGCACGCGCGCATTCTTGTCAAACCAATAGCCGCGTATAGATAGTGCAATCCACGAAGGCGCGCCCCACTATTCCTCCTAACCGTTTATAGTATATGTGTGCAAGCTTCCGTCAATGTTTGAGTGTTATCGGTACACACTAATTACCTATGAGTGCACACGCACACTACAATGAATAGACTACGGTTTTTGGGACGCGTCTTCGTGAATTTCACTATATACAGGGTTATTCATTATTAGCTGCAAATACTCAGGAATTAGGTTCAACAAATAAAATAAAAAATATTTATGAAATGATTTTTTTAAGTTTTGTTATGAAAATCCCGAGAAAATCGATAAAGGAATCATTGGCGCCTGACCTATTTTGACCTTTGATCCGCGCCCGCGCGCCGTGAGTGACACTCTGCGTTCTGTCACCGCCTGGGTGGGTCATCGTCCTGTTCTCCGTGGCAATCATTATGCAATAGCCGTAAAGAAATTAATAAAAATAAAATTTTGATACAAAAACTCGAAAAATTTTTTGATCAAATTTAAAAAAAATAATTTCATAAATATTTTTTATTCTATTTGTTGAACCTAATTCCTGAGTATTTGCAGTTAATAATGAATAACCCTGTATACTGACCAAGCGAGCAGTCTCGATCGCGAGGCAGCCTCGTACATTTGCCGCGGTACGTATGCCGCGCGAGGCGGCTTTGGTCTGTGAGTTTTCTAATCCGAGGCTGCCTCGCTCGGCAAGGCCGAGCCACCGTGAGCATCGACGCTCAGTTCACAACTAACACGCAACGAATAAGCGAGGCAAAACACTACCGTCTTGAGTGAGCGCGGCAAACGTGCTGAGGCGCCTTTGAGCATCGACAAAAACCGACAACGATCGGCTCGGGCCGAGGCACGCTCGAGCGAGGCAGCGCGTGCGTTTGCCTCGGGCGAGGCACGTCTTGACCGACCGACGATTTGCCCTGCGAGGCAAATCCTCGGTCCCGCGAGGCTGCTCGCTTGGTCAGTACGCGGCTAATGACATTTCCACTCCGTAATGTACTGAGTTTCTAACCTCCTTGGTAGTAATTTTAATAAATGTTTTGTTACAGAAATGGAAGAAACTCGTTCAAGTAAACTTCGTGAGCAACAACATTGAACAAATCGACTGGGCGATCAAACTCGTGCCCGGACTTAAAATCCTCAGTCTCACATCGAATCGACTTACCCAGCTATGCGATATATCCTGCCTTCACGAACTAAGAGTCTTAAACCTAGGCATGAATAGCTTCTCTATATGTGACAACTGGCACGCCAAAATAGGCAACATAGTAAAAATAAACTTATCTCAAAACAAAGTGTCTTCTCTACAAGGATTCTCCAGACTATACTCTTTGGAAAGCCTGGATTTAGGATGCAATCTAGTAGAAGATGTAGAAGAAGTCCAGCATATTTGCAAACTACCGTGTTTGGAGTATCTGTGGTTAACGGCCAATCCTGTCGCGTCGACCATAGACTATAGAGTGAAGGTCATAGAGCAGTTTAATGGTAGAATGTCTGAACTATGTCTAGATAATGAAAAAGCATCTGAAAGTGAGCTAGATACGGCGAGGGTCTTGCAAGCTTTGAGAACGGTCAAGGAAGGGAAGACTCCAGATTTTTTGCAAAACAACTATACGAGTCACAGCTTTGGGAAGAGTTGACGATAGTTTACTTGCTACTTGATATTTGACGAGCTTTTTAGGCTTTCAAATGCTGGGATTCCAGACATCTATCAACAAAGACAAATTCAAAAAGGTTTTGTAAAACATCTTTTAAATCCAGCTTATAAAAGATGTGTTTAAAGTTGACTTTGACAGCCCTATTTCTTTTCAAAACATAGTTCTCAAATGATGTCAGTTATCATTTGAGAACTATGTTTTGAAAAGAAATCAGTTTAATAAAAGCAAACGATCTAACACCTGTATGAATAAAAAAAAATTGCTTAAATTAGATTAGAAAAAAAAATACACGGAATGTATTAATTTTGTGAAAATTTACTAGTAAGCTGATAATGTGTGCTTCGTCCTATTTGTAAATTTAAGAATAATCTCGTCGTATTCTTGTGATATTAAAGAATCGTAACACTTATGTTTAAGTATTCTTCGACATTAATGTTGATTCAATTGACCAATTCTAATTTAAGTTACCTAGTTGTAAGCTTGTTATAAGATGTTGGCCGCAATTTTGCTTTAATAAGCAATTTGTTTGTAAATAGAAATTATACATTCACTGCATTCTGCGCTGTAGCTTAGTTTGGGGCTAATTAGCGCTATGTGAAAATCACTACCAATAATTGTTTATTCTGTTTGCGTGGCTGACGTCTACGCTTCAGTTTGACCTAAGCTTTAAAAATTAAGTTCCTTTATTGTTTACCTTTTCGCTGTATTCACTATTACTGTTATTAGTATTATTCAATATTTTTGTGCGGTGAATACATAATATGTATTCACCGCACCGTTTGTTCTCTGTCTGGTATTGTATTCTAAGTACCCTATGTATTTACAACAAGAGTACATACGCACTATATCACAGCTATCTGGTTTCCATAGTACAAGCTCTGCTTAGCTTGGGGCTAGAGTGTTGCGTAGATTTTCCAAAATTTTTTTTTATTTAGTTTTATTTCAGTTAATTAAACTGCTTTTATCGTATTTATTATATCATACTAATATTATAAATACGGAAATTTGTGAGGGTGTAGTTTCTTGAAAAGAACTGAATGGATTTGGATGACATTCTGTGTAAATGTAAATTAAACCTTAAAACACGTAGTACACGTATCTTTTTAGTTCATGTAGAATTGTAGAGTACCATATAAGTTTTGTGATGCCAGTATGCAATGCTACTTCTACGAAAAGTAATAGTTGAAGCAAAAATAACTATAAAATAGTATTAACAATGCAAGTATTAAAAAAATTACAGTGTGAATGTGGTACCATGTAATAATTTTATATTGTGATAATTAATAAAAGTTGTTGATAGTTTCATTGTTTTTTTGTTATTTATGAACCCACAAAAAAAAACAAAAAGATTATCCACTTGTCATACTCATAACCGGAACTGCGTCACGTCTTAGCCCTATAGACCTGCGCACACCTAGTCGATAGCGATGAGCTGGAACGCTGTCAAATTTGACAGCGTTTCATTGATCGACATCGCCAGCGACCTAGATGTGCGCAGGCCTTTAGGGTCTGTCAATATCCCCCTACCTATTACATTCTCAAGATTCTTTGGGTAAAAGTAAAAGACAATTAAAATAATATCATAAGTTTATTATCACTTACATTCCACAATTCCATAGTACAGTACATTTAATGCTTTTATTTGTTAAAATTATTATTATAGATGCAGTTCCTACACCTGAATTGACCACTAACTTTGGTTGAGGTTTTATTCTCACGTTAATGTGCTATTAAAGTTGCAACCAGCCTACGATGTGCCATTGTAAAAGCCGGTAACTGTACATACAACATTTACAACTTTCCATCATTATCATCAGCGTGAAGAAGTCCAAATTGGTATCCCTTATACATTTCCAGGAAAAACGATTCTGAGCTCTGTCCATCCACCGACTTCTCGCGATCTTAACAATGTCGTCGGTCCATCGGCTGGACATCCTATTCGTCTTTCGGTCCGTCCAATAACTCTCCAGTCTCCCATATATTCCATAAATATACATAACATTAACGCCTCCCGATCAGAAGGTATAAATAAATAGCTAAATGTCCAACAGAGCAAAAGGTCTAATGAGCAGTAACTTCAATAGGCATGAAGACAGTAATCAAGTATCGCCAAAATATTTATCTGATCTAATGAAAAAGGATTCAAAGATTTTGAAAAATGTATTTATTCTCTTATTAATGTCGAGATTAATAATTTATTTGTTAAAATAAATCTACAAAATACAACAATCCGCCATGATGGCTCAAACACCGGTCAGAGCGAATGTTTACTGTTGATATACAGTGCCGTGACGTAATAAGTAACAGACGCCATGACACCAGCGAGCGTTTTGGCGTGAATTTGAAAATTTAAATTTAAATGTACTTTTATTGCTCAATAAAAACCTTAATTTTCTACAGAAATATGATATATTTTAGACATAATAGATACTTCTGAATATGAAAATTAGTCGTCATGCCTATTAGCAAAATGTCCATGTAGCAAAACGTCCAACTATCAGATTGTCTGTATAGCAGAACGTCTAGCTATAGAACCTCTTACTGCTCATTAGGCCTTTTGCTGTTTGACATTTAGCTATTTAGACCTTGATCGGGAGGCACATTATCTACTCATACATAATCCAGTCTTACAATTTCATTTTCAATCATCTTGCCCTTTGGGTTAGACAAGAACCAATTTCTGTTTGCGTTTCGCCTGCAGAGAAATAAAATGACATTCGCTTGACAGATGCTAATACCATGCTAATGTCAAATTCCGCGTGCGTTTATTTGATACTAACAAGGAACAGTGATTACGTATCTTGTTGCCATTATTTTTCGATAGTCTTGTTGCAATCATTCCTTGTCAAAGAAAAGTTTTGTATCTATTCGTTTTTATTCCAATTAAAGCTCAAAATAATGACAAAACTGAAAGATAGGCCGACGAAGTAACAAACTTGCATTAAGCTTTTCGCACATCATGTTGATCTGCGACGGCGATCAGTTTCAGCATAGAGTTTAGCATACATCCGCTTAAAGCCTGCGCACGCCTAGGCCGCTGGCGTCAGCGATCAGTGAAACGCTGTAAAATTTGACAGCGATATTTGATAGCGTTTCACTGATCGCTGACGCCAGCGGCCTAGGTGTGCGCAGGCCTTTATACTACCGCGAACTTTGACAGCGATACACTGATCGCCATCGCAAGTGATGTAGATGTGCGGAGGACTACTGAAGCTAGGTACGATGTAATTTTTTTACAGAAAGCAAACAAAAGTTGAAGCTTTTCAAACCCTTCCCGCATCTAATGGCCTTACAAAAGAAATCGTTAAATTTTAGTATTAGCTTTTTAAAAACACTAATTATATAATTTGTATCAATAACATTACATTGTTATTGCTTTTTTGTCATTATAAATATCGATTAATCTAATAAGTGCTATTTTCTGAATAAACGATCTTAATAAGGGCTGCTTTTTCCATCTAAGGACTAACGCTACGACTAAAGCCACACACATCTAGATCGCCTGCGATCGTAATCAGTTCATTGCTGTCAATTATCGCGATAGCTGACAGCGTTTCACTGATCACCATCGCAGGTGATCGCCTAGATGTGGCCGTACCCTAAGTCGTCGACAAAAAAATACAGTCCTCGTTTTAGACAAGCCCAAACGGTTAAATTGATCTTCAGATTGAAAAACTAGCCCCAAATCATTTAGGTAACTTATTTAAATATTTTAACAATCCATTTTCAATCGATAGATACACTGGGTTATAATTCTTAATACTAAATCAATATGTATAAATAAATAAATCAAGCGTTATCCTATAAATTGTAAAAAAAAAAAAAAAATATGTTACAATTTGATGCCGTGGCACAGGATCAAACTTAAAATCCAACTTACAATAAATCAAACTTAGGATCCTTTCACCACACTTGGTTCGAAAGAATCAGTGACCCGATAAGAAGAAGAAGACAGGATCAAACCTAAAACTTACAGAAAACGGCAGTTTTCTGCTCGGAGTTTTGCTACTACATTTCGTCTACCAAATGTTGTTTTCGTGTGAGCACGTGTCTCTCTGTTTTGTATGGAAAATTGATGAGACAACGACGACAACAACGACGCTCGGCTCTTAACTTTTTGATTTTTACATTATAAAAATCTTTGCGATTTCCTTAAGTGTAGTAAACACTATAAAATCAATAAAAATAATTACAATGTTGATTATTAGACAAGGAAAAAAAATTGAAATCTTTGGTTCCATTAAGTGGAAAGATAGGTTATAAAAAAAAATACTATTGAGGAGAGATTAAAAAGTAAAGTAAACAGGCCTTTGCATCTATTGTAGATGATTTATATAGCGTCAGGGGCAACTGGTGGTTACACAAGCCCTACTTGCGGGACGCTATAGTGCCTGGGACAGGAGAGATTACAGATTTGTTAAATACAACAATATGATTGCCTATTCACGCCTTACTTTTTTTTTAATTTTGGGGTTTTTTATAACGCTTTTATTAGCTTCACCAGTATGTATGTATGTAACCGACCTCTTTGAGCTCGATTTTGTCCTACTTTGAATGATCCGATTTGATTCAAACTTTGCACACCTGTCAAAGGTCGATGACAATGCAATAATATGAAAAAAAAAATAAAAAAAAATGAAAAAGAAAGTAAATAAAATAATATATATAATAATACAACAACCTGATGGAACAAGCATATGGCCCACCTGAAGCGGCAACCATCGTCTATAACAAAACATTGACTCGTAGGTCACGCACGTCAGGACTCAGGAACGTACCCAAATTATTACCTGCCTAATCAAGTCATTATTACAAATATAAGATTACTTTATTTTCGATTTGACATGGTACTAACATTCTGGCAAATACCATATCAGGGAGGTAGTTGAACGGCGGCGTTTAACTAAACGGCTAGGCTGTTAATTGTACGGCGAATTCAGCCAGTTACAACTAGCGGCACATAACTTTAGCGCTGAGTGATACGCGGAGAGGCTAGCTGCGCATGCGCCGTAGTGTGCCATGTCGCGCACACTGGATGTGTGGATGTGTGCAGTGTCCTATTGGTACAGAGAGCGGAGTGCGACTGGAGAGCTAATCAGCGCTACGCACGCCCGCCCTTCATTCCGCTAGCCCCCTTCAGGTACCTTTTTTTTGACTTCTGCGCAATAACGGTCAGCGCTAAAGTTATGTGCCGCTAGCTATAGCTGCGATTATGTATTTACGCCGCCGCCATAGTGGGCAGTGCGAAATGGTATTTCTCATCTGTGGGCTCGTAAAGCGGTGCCCGGGCTTTCACGCCGCTCGCCGTTGGACGCTGGTTCGGTTCTTGACTGAGCATCATTTTGAGCACATTTGTCTGTAATCAATAAATAAATATTTTTTCATTACTCATACTCTGAAAGTAGGTATGAAGTTGCCTGAGGGGCCTAATTGAAAGTAAAACTTTCAGCCCTAGGGAGAATCGCTTTCTACTGACAGCTGTCAAATTATAAAAAAAACAAGTTCTATTTTATTCAACCATGTTCCAACTTTCTTAAGTCTTTCTAACTGCAAGGAGGTTGTTCAACCAAATTCCAACTTTTTATTCAGCAAGTAGGTTGGAAACCCATTACAACGGTAAGAAATTTAAAAAGTCTAATTAGAGCGCAATGTAATATTTAAATTTAAATAACATAAAGATAGTATTAAATAAATAATATATCTTCTAAATTACTTGATTAGTGTATAGCTTCAACTATTTATTTAAAATAACATAGATTTAAATTATGAAAATGAAAATAATGGCTGAATAAAGCTGGCGAGCCGAAGCCGAAGGCCCGCCAGAGAAAAAGAAAAAAAAAACCGGGAAGGCGGCAATTCAATCTTCATTTTCACTAATTTTTCTTTCATGTTTTTATTTTTACTTTCCTTGTATTCGTAATGAAAAGCACAGTGTTTACCTCGGGTGAAAGTCTTTTGAGTCCCTCAAGCTCCATTGGCGCCCTCGCTAACGCTCTGGCGCCAAACCCGTCTCGGGACTCAAAAAACGTGACTTTCAACACTCAGGTAACAATGTACTATTAGACCATCCACAGTTACAACTTATTTGTAAGTATCAAACTTTTGATTGCAACAGAATTACACAATCTTCCCACTGAGGTCATAGATATTCAATTGCATGTCAATTTAACAGTGTCAGATCTTAGAACTAGTTTTTGAATCAATAGTCTGTTCAGAAAGAGAGCCGTCGTGGGATTGGAGGGCGCTGCTGTGCTTAATTACCTTTTTTGTTGATTGGGCAATACAATAGCGCGTCTGTTGCGTTTTGATCCTATCACAACTAGTGTACTATTCCTTTATTTAATTTCTATGATGCAAAATGCTGACAGAAAGAAAGGGATGAGCTGCCATATAAAAATCGAAACGTTAGTTCACAATTTGGCCACGACGGCTCTCTTTCTGAACAGACTCTACATAATTTACCCTGTAAGGGTGTTGCAATATAGTAGAAGCGGACCGATATGATATAATCATGCAGATTATAAGCAGGTTAATTTAAAATTATAAAGGGGTATTTATTAGTAACATTTTTCTTTTCTTTCGTCGTTAAAGAACTCGTCTAGTTTGTAGTTTTTTTTTTTAATGTTGTACTTTTCTTGAAGGTTGTTTTTTTTCCGGAATCTTGTTGTATATTTTAACGATTTGGGCACGAGCTATGTATCCTTAATTAAGATGTAGGTAGCACAGCGCTGCGGTCGCGTGTTTTTGTAAGTAATTCAGGATACTTCGTCACAAACTTGCAAATTTCATAAAAATGGCCGCACAAAGCCGCGAGTTTTGTGACGAATGACAGTGTGTTTCCTCACCTCACAAGGGTACTCCTGATGAAAATGCGGCGGGTACAAATCGTTCCGTATATTCACGAGACAGGACACTCGCTCGGATTCGGTGCCGAACGGCTGGAGTAGCTCGAATAGAATCAGGCCGAGAGAGTAGATGTCCACTTTGTAACTGTACGGTAAGCCGAGCTGTTGTTCCGGGGACATGTAGAGATGTGTGCCTGTAATTTGAAGCGAGAGGCTAACACTAGTTTGCAGAAGAAGACTGAACAACCTTTGCACTCCAGTGCAATAAGAAACTTTTCATCCCACCTCAGCGACGAAATAACTAAATGTAAAAAAAGAAAATGGCGCCCGTTTACGTGCGCCATTTATTTTATTTTTGTTTGCTAAATTAAAATTTACCGACTCAATAGGTGTCTATGGTAAGTATCAACATCCTCCGGTTTCTCCCCATCGCTGGACGTGTCTCCCGTAGCAGTGACAATACCCCCACTTTCACCCTCCCGTTCGGAGCGAACAGAATATGCGTGGTAACAAATACACTTACCAACTCGATAGGTGTGTCTATGGTACGTATCAACGTCCTCCGGTTTCCATCGCTAGAAGTGTCTCCCATAGCGGTGACAATACCTCTACTTTCACCCTACCGTCCAGAGCGAACAGAATATATGAGGTAACAAATACACTTACCAACTCGATAGGTGTGTCTATGGTAAGTATCAACGTCCTCCGGTTTCTCTCCATCGCTAGACGTGTCTCCCATAGCGGTGACGAGTCCAAAGTCCCCCACTTTCACTCTCCCATCCAGAGCGAACAGAATGTTGCTAGGCTTGAGATCGCGGTGGATGAGACCTGCTAGGTGCACGTATTCAACCGCCGATACTATCTGACTGAAGAGGGTTTTGGCCTGCGGAAATAAATATTACGGTTACGTACACGAGTATAGTTAAGTTACACAAGGGCCTAATAATAATTATTACCACAGAACATAGTAGAACGGCCAAGTGTCACCAAAATGCATGCTAATTCGGCCCTTTTTTTGGGGTTTTTCGGGAATAATTTTATACCTTTAAACAAGAAAAGCTTGTGTATAAATATATATATATATATATAATCTGAATCTCGGAAACGGCTCCAACGATTTTCATGAAATTTAGTATACAGGGGATTTTGAGGGCAATAAATCGATCTAGCTACGATTCATTAAAAAAAAACATCGTTTAATTCGTGTTTTCTATAATCAACTTTTTTATTATATCATAACTCCTAGCGCCATCTGTTGGTAAACTCACGAGTTAGTGTGACAGAGAACGCCATCTATTGAACTACTACGTAAACACTCGAGACACAATTTCCGGATGTTTGTATCTCATTGCGTATTTACCAAAAAATAAAAACACCAACTGATAGTTACTATAATACGGGCCTTAGTGCCAAATATAGGTAAATTTAAATATGGCATACCATAGCTCCCCTCGCTTCAACCGTCCTATTGCTCCTGAGCCAGTCATGCAAGCTATCCCGTCGACAGAGCTGCATCTGTATGTAAAGGTACATTTGCACTGACACCGCGATGGCCGCGGTGGATTCACTCTTCACGACCATGTCTAGCGACCAGTGGCGGGTGTGACCTTTCTGGAAAAAAAAATATATATTATACTAGCACCGAAGTCCGGGTATTCTAGAATGTTAAGAATATTCTAGAACATTTATGTAAAATGGCTTTTTCTTCAATGGAATTATCTCAATAAACTCTACTGTTTACAGAATCGTATTAATTCATCACAATCTCACACCTAACTTTTCATTGTATGTAACCACCGTATATCTCTCTCTCTTGTTCCTCTTGAATCGCCTGACAGCGCGCCAGATACTTTGATTTCAATGACATGACAGATGACAGACGACAAACTTTATAAATGGTAACCATAAAAGTTTTTTAAAGTGGTGATGTTACAATTAGGACTATTTTATCCTAGAACACTTTGGCAAAATGTAGAACTTGTAGAAAAGTCTCTACGGGTTAGAAAACGATAGAACATAGATTTCAACACTTTAGAAATAAACTTTAGTTCAAAAAAGATATTTGCAACTACGTTAGTCATTTACTTTTCATGCTGACTGTATCAACTGAGCTGTGAACTTATTCCATTAAAATTTTCAGTGTTTTTATCAAACTTACCTTCTTCTTCTTGTTACAGGAACTTTCAGTCTTATACTCGCACTCCTTCACTCGTTCTAGCCTCTTGTCGAATGAGCTCTGCCTTGCCTCTGAATAGCCCGGACTGACGCGGTTCTGGCCTGAATGACCTGGGCTGTGTCCATTATGACCTGAGGTATTATGACCTGACACGTTATGGCCTGAGGTGTTGTGACCTGAGGTATTATGACCTGAGATGTTATGACCTGAGGTATTATGACCTGACACGTTATGGCCTGAGGAGTTATGACCTAGAAATGTTAAAGCTTTTTAAATTATACATAACACTAAGCAGATAAATGTTTGTTGTAGAACAGTTTTTTGTGTGTGGACTGTGGATTGTCCGGTTGCGTACTACCACCATGCCTATTTCTGCCGTGAAGTAGCATTTCTGTGTTTCACATTGTGACACATGTTTTCTCACGATGATTTCCTTCACTTTTTGAAAGTACTGGTATAGTGCTCAAAGTTTTTTGGACAGAAAAATCATTGGTATAGGTAGCGGCACATAACTTGAGCGACCGTTATTGCGCAGAAGCCAAAAATGAGGTACCTGAGCCCTACTGAGGTACCTACATTACTGTATTTGAACCCTTAGGATCGGAATGCGGGGCCGCTACCACTAAACCACCAGTGCTCCGTTATTATATTACCTGAATTATGATCAGAGGTCACGTGGCCTTCGGAGTTTTCAAAGACGACATAAGAATCGTCATCGGTAGGTACGTTCTTGGATAAAGTGTTGGGAGTGGTGACGTCACTGCTTTGAATGCGACATGACGATGTCTCTTTTGGTGACGTCACTTTGGGGGCTTCGTCGTCGAAAACTATGCTGAATGAATCACTGCAGCTTAGAGATCTGAAATTCAAAAATTACATGTACTAATAGAATCCCAAACTACTAAATGTGGGAAATACTTAATCTACTGTAAAATGCGCCGAATAAATGATTGTTCTGTGTCTGGGTGTTATATTGTATTCTATGTATGTATTTACAAAAAAATTGTATTTAAGTATTATATCAGCTATCTGGTTCCCATAGTACAAGCTCTGCTTAGTTTGGGGCTAGATAGTGTTGTGTGGATTGTCCGTATTATTATATTATTATTATTCGCGTATTTCAAGAAATTCTACTTGGTGCCTAAATTAGGCATAGCTGGCGATCAACTCGAAAAGCTTTCACGATCGTCCGTTTGAGCACCTCTGGGCTAGAAGCCTATATAATCTACCTGAGTCGTTTAGAAGGTGCTTGTAACCTCTTTTCGAAGTCCAACGCGTCGACGCAGTTGTCGAGTGCTTGCGGGAGGTTTAATAGCACGCTTTGTTTGTCTATGGGCGGCGCAGGAGAAGTGGCTGTATACTCGTCTGACATTACCACTGATACATCTAGGTCCCTGTGGAGGAAAGTTTTATTACATGGATGTTTAACATATACTTTCGTTGTCAATAAATGAGCTCCGCCTTGCCTCTGAATAGACCGGACTGACGCAGTTCTGAATAACCTTGGCTATGCCCATTATGACCTGAGGTGTTATGACCTGAGGCGTTATGACCTGAGGCGTTATGACTTGAGGTGTTATGACCTGAGGTATTATGACCTGAGGTGTTATGACCTGAGATGTTATGACCTGAGGTATTATGACCTGAGTTGTTATGACCTGAGGTATTATGACCTGACACGTTATGGTCTGAGGTGTTGAGACCAAGATATGCTAAGGATTTTTAAATTATACTGACAACACACACAAGTTTTGGTTAGAAAAACTAGGTGCACGACCGGACTTGAAGGCACGACCGTTACCTCATCCAGTTTCTGCTACCTCATCATTCCATTTTAGAGCACTGGTGGTCTAGTGGTAGTGGCCTTCCAATCCGAAGATCGTGGGTTCAAATCCACTCGTGTACCAATGAGTTTTTCTGTCGAAAAATGTATGTGCACTATGCCAGTACTCTCAAAACGGTGAAGGAAAACATCGTGAGGAAACCGGCGTGTTGTAGAACCTAAAAAAGTTCGAGCACCACGTGTCAAGGGTCACGCAAAAAGGGCCCACCAGCGGCCTACTTGCGGAAAAACCTGCCCGCACATCAAGTGCGCATGATAAACTTGCCGAAACTAAACTACCTCATCCAGTTGGCGTCCCGCTGCAGCTGCCAGGCGGGCGGCGGCTGCTCCACCCACGCGTTGAAGTAGCGCACGATGTGTTCGTGCTCTAGCTTGGCTAGGGCACGCACTTCCCGTAGGACACGCTCACGTTTCTTTTCTCTATGGACACGCAACATTAATAAGCTCTCCTAATTGATATTGCCATCCCTAACACACACAACCTACAGGCTACTATAGCAGAAAAACTGTCTAAGTACTAACTGTCGATCTTAAGAACGAAATTACACGCATGTGGCGTCTCCGTAAAGTTTCTATAGTCCCAATAGTATTATCTTCTACAGGTGTGATCCCAAAACAACTATTTCTCTCGCTTGATATCTTAGATCTTCCAAAACATACGTTCGCTCTTCTTCAAAAGGCAGTCATACTGAACACTTGTAGGCTTGTCCGTAAATTCTTGCAGACTGACCTTCATGCTGATAACTCTCCTAGTAACACATTAGGTACATACTGATATGCACTTGGCATTTCTTTTAATTTCCGGTTTTCTTCTTAAAACCGAGCAAGAAAAATCTAAAAATAAATAATAATAATAAAAGCATTTATTTTTCTGTCACAAAGTAGGTAGCGAACACAATGAATGATAAAGATGTAGTAGGAGAAGTAATTTGATGAGATATGCCCACCCACTTTGCAAGAGACTGGAGCTTGAGATAGGCTTATAATATATAGCCTGTAATACAAGTCTCCAGGACCTTCCGCCATGGATAAAGACTCCCATTTCCTCAACAGTAGGTACACAATTATTACATGTGTTACACAATTGATTTACATAGGTACTCACTTCCTAGGCAGAGTGATCCGTTTGACCGCATACGAGCAGTGATCTATATTATTCCTCGCCTCAAACACGACTCCGAACCCGCCCTTGCCGAGGCAGCGTAGTGGGGTGAAGTCACTCTCGTACCGACACACATATTCAGGGGCGGGGGGTGGGGGTAATGTGGGGGGCGGGGGACGCTCGTAGTGCCGCTCCACCACTATGTATTCCTGGCTTAGGGGCAGGGGGGAAGAAAGGGGCAGCTTTGTAGCGAAGAATCTGGAACAAAAATCGTTGTCTGTAAAGTCGGTTTACTGACGATAGTTGAACGTGACAACGTCATACAGCTGTCCACGCGGACGCATCGCTCACTCAAGTAGGAGAGAGACAGATGTCGAACGCTGCCGAACGCGGAGGCCGATTGTGCCTCTTTGTCGCTCGTTCCGCGCTCTCGCTTGCACTTAAGCCTTAAATGGAACGCCTCAGAGAACGCTTCTTGCGATCTTAACAATGTTGTCGGTCCATCTGGTGGGTGGGCGCCGTACGTTTCGTATTCCGGTTCGTGGGCGCCATTCGAGAACCTTTATTTCCCAACGGTTGTCGGTTCTTCAAGCTATATGACCTGCCCATTGCCACTTCAACTTACTAATTCTATGAGCTATGTCGGTGACCTTGGTTCTTCTACGGATATTTTTTTTACGATTATTTTATCTGATTTTTGACTGGCTTCTCAGCTCAGTTGTTAGTAGCTCTGTCTTCTGCGGCCTAGGTCGTGGGTTCGACCCCACCGAGAACAAATATTTGTGTAGTGAACATTGATATTTCTTCTCGTATCTACAACGTCTCTTGTATTTACAAAAAAGAGGTATTTAAGTATTATATCAGCTATCTGGTTCCCAAAGTATAAGCTCTGCTTAGTTTGGGGCTAGATAGTGGTGTGTGGATTGTCTGAAGCTCTCTCCAGCATACCTGGGCCATATCATGAGGTTCATAAGCAGAGCACTGCTAATAGCGATCAGCAGGACTTCCTTCCACCAGAACCAGAGACTATACACGTGCACGTGAATGTGATGGTGCGAGGGGTCTTCATCGCTGGCCAGAGTCTCCGAGTCAATGGCCTCTTCGGATACTTGGACGGATTGGTCGCAGGTGTGTTGGAGGTACAGAAAAAAGCCGTAGTCACCTGGAAATTTACATATGTTTAGTTTATAATGATAACTAGCAGTTAATGAGGGTATATTTTTAATTACGTACTGATGAATGATGAAATAATATTTTTAGATCTTACTAACATACTACATAATAATAAAAAATAAGAAGACATACAAATAAAAAGATATGAACTGGTTATTTAAAAAAAAAAATCACGAGTTCAATGAGATAGAAACTTCCGGAACTTGTGTATCGAGTGTTTACTTAGTAGTTTAGTTCCAAAACTCGTCAATAGATGGCGTTCTCTGTCAAACGTAACCCTTGAGTTCTCAGAGAGCTAAGTTTTTGCTTCTGAGCAGCAGATGGAGTCTTTGAAACTATAACAAATGGGAGCTCACGTTTTATTAGATTACAACATTTGGTAGACGAAATGTGGTAGCAAAACTCCGACTTCAGGTATAGTTTTTCATGAAAATAATCAGCAAACTTACCGGCCATTCCCGTAGGTCCGTACAACATGACCTTAGTAAGTGCGTTTTTATCTTCCGTGACTTGCAATGCAGTCTGCGACCCTATTTGCGGGCGTGCAGACACCAGCTTCCATGGTAATGGAGTCGTAGCCACTGCTGTCTCAAGCTTGGGCGTGTAAAGAGGACTCTCTTGGACGTACAGCTGTGAACAAAATGCATTTATTCAATCGAATCATACAGTAAGGATCACTTTTAAGTCTGTAACAATGTACGTTGGCCTTGTAGATGTTTGTAAACAAACCTATATAATTACTTCTTAGTGTTGATTTTATGCAATAATTGTTCATTAAACAGGCCAGACCGCAAATCGATGTTCGTTTATAGTAAAATGAAGGTAGCGGACCTGTTTCTGGATCTCTCTACTGCCTTTGACATGGTTGATCAGAGTATTCTTTAAGTTAAACTTGAACATTATTATCAACCTTCTTCTCTTGACAACCGAAAACAATTTATCGAGGTCCAAAAATGTTGCGAACGAGTAGGAACGGATAGCTAAGTGTAAAATGTTTGATGTTAAACGAGGAGTACCACAAGGCTCTATTCTAGGGCCCATATTGTTTGTTATTTTTACCTGTCGTTCGTGCACTCCAATGTATAGAGAAGGCTGTTCTCTGAGGCCTTGCGACGCGATGCTCTGTGTGGCCTCCCAGAGCACGTCTATACTCTGCAGTGCGCCACTCGAGAGGCGCCACATGCCGGCCAATGGCGCTTCCAACTAGAACAAACAACTAGCTTCATATTTAAAGCCTTTTATAGTGCCGACAACACATCTGTACAAATACGAGGGGCACCACCACTTATAAAACTGAAACGAAAGCATTCTTCCATGTTTAACAATTATACTTAAGTTTAAAAACTTGATAAACTGACTTCATGGTCAAATTATTATACCGGTTTTTATTCAATTTCGAAGGGATTAATCTGGAAGTAATACTTTTCAGAAAAAAAGATCTTATCGACTTATAAAAATGCGATAACAAATTAATAAGTCAGTTAAAAAAATTATAAATCCGTTCTATTCCAGAACGAATAAACTTTCAAACAAATAAAAACTTTTGCTTTAAAATCAGAGCATAAAATCAGGAGCTAAAGAGGCTGCAGCAGACGAACAGACACAAACAAAAACTGATATGTTACGCCATTTTTGGTCGGGGATTAAAAAAAACAGTCGTTTACACATTTGAAGTTTAGTTACCTGTTGCTGCCATATAGTCTGGCTGCCGCCAGGATCTTTTAGAGCCAGTCGTCCATCATGGAGCGCCACAGCCACTTGGTATGGGGGCGAAGGCCCAGAGGCAGCGCCCCCCACGCATTCCCCTCGGCTTATAGCCAACTGGTGTTCCGCTACGCTGAAGTTCCATCTGTAACACGGAAAATAATAATAATTCGATCTTTTGTCAACCGTCAAAATGATTCAACTCCAAATGTATTGTTTTTCTGTTTCGATTTTTCCTTCTAAAGCAAATGGGCTTTTTGAGGCGCATATTATTATAAAATACTGATTCGAAAGGACTAGTGAAACAAGAAGAAGACGTTTGCCTCTATGAAGTAGCATTATTATGTGTTGTTCCAGAGTATAATCTACATGCATACCAAATAACACTAAAATAGATTAATTTGTTTAATAGATTAGTAGGACCAAACTCACTCACAAACTTTAATCTCTATAATTTTCGATGGTATATAATCTTAATCTCTTTTTTGTATTCAGAAACAGTGTTTGAGTCTGAGTCGAGTCTCAAGCTTAGATTTTTTACATTTTTCAATGGAGAACTGTCAAAACATCTATCCTTGAGAGTGCTCGACTCAGACTCAAGCATTGTTTCTGAATACGGGCCTTTGAGTGGCTAATGTATGGATATGAGTGTTGGGCAGCAAAAGGGACGGATGAAAAAAAGGTACATGTGGCAGAGATGCGAATGTTGACATGGATGTGTGGAGTGACAAGAATGGATAGGATACGGAATGAGTATATCAAGGGAAGTTTGAAAGTAGCGCCAGTGACAGAAAAACTGAAGAGCAATAGGTTGGCGTGGAACGGACGGGCATGTCATGAGGAGGGATGAAAGTCATGTGACTAGGAGAGTAATGAGTATGGATGTGGATGGATATGTGAGTAGAGGTAGACCAAGGAAAACATGGATGAACTGTGTAAAAGATGACATGGATAGGAGAGGAGTGAATGCAGAGATGACGGCTGACAGAGGGGAATGGAGGAAGAAGACATGTTGTGCCGACCCCACATAAAGTGGGATACGGGCAGGAAGAAGAAGACTCACTTCTCATTCCCCACTCTCGGGTCCAACGCTCTCACAGTGTTGGAATGTCTCCTCAGCACCAGGATATCCTTAGCGCTGGTGGCCGCTTGTTCGCTATTACACCCGCTAGACCCACACTCGTATAGAACTCCACCTGTTGCCGCGTCTATGCCGTACCAGATGGACTCTTTGGCACCTGAGAACAACCGTACACATTGATGGATAAATAATAGTACATTATGATATTAGTGCGGTAGGTTGAAAATTACAGCCGAGGCGGTATCGAAGACGGTGTTAAATCAGTTAGAAAATTTGAAATGGAATTAAACGACATTAACAGATTGTAAATGTCATTTCAGTCAGTTACATTCGGTTTCATTCAGATTCATTCAGATTCATTCAGTTTCATTCAGATTCATTCAGTTTCAAACAGTTTCATTCAGTTCCATTTCATTTCATAAATTTAGCATCTTGATAAACCGTACGTTTGACCTTATTAAAAAGCAACCCTGTGCGTTTTACATTACATTACCGCACAAGTACGTAATGAGTAATGACATACATTACGATATGGAAATTGGTGAAATAAGAGACCCTTTAGGAGCAAATGTGTTATAAATAAATTAACACAACGCTATCTAGCCCAAAACTAAGCAGAGCTTGTACGGTGGGAACCAGACAGCTGATAGACTGCACATAAATATACTTTTTTTCTTAAATTTAAGAGCTCTTTAATTATAACTAACTCTTGTCGGGGTTCGAATGCAGTTTCCTTCAATGGAGTCTTTCGAATGCGGCCTCCTTGACTTCCTTATACGACATGACAGCGACCTTCTCTTATATCTGGCTCCGAACCTTATTCTTGGCCTTCCTCTTCTTCGCTTTCCTTCAATAATGTTCTTAATGTAGCTGTCATGTCGTCTACGACATTTCAAAAAATCGAAGAGGAAAAATGTCCAAACATTTTACCTCTCCGATTTTGAGAAATATAGTACAGGACTAAGATACATTATTTGGCAAAACAATGGGCGACCTTATCGCCGATAAAAATCTCTTCCAGGTATCCGCGGTATGGAATGAAACGAACCTACATGCAAGTTGATATTACTAAAAAAAAGCAGTCAAGTGCGAGTCGGACTCGCCCATGAAGGGTTCCGTAGCATCAAATAACATAATATAAAGTCAAAGTCAAAGTCAATAGTTTTTTATTCATTACGATGCAAGAATCACTTTGAAATGTCTTAAAAGTTTTTTGTAGTTCGTCGAAAGGTAAATTGCGGTTTACGATTTATGACGTATAAAAAAAAAACTACTGACTAGATCTCGTTCAAACCAAATATCGTTGGAAGTTTGCATAGTAATGTACAACATATTTTTTTTTAGTTTTATCATTCTCTTATTTTAGAAGTTAGAGGGGGGGGACCAACTTTTTTCCAATTTGGAAGTGTCTCTCGCGCAAACTATTCAGTTTAGAAAAAAACAATGTTAGAAACCTCAACATCATTTTTGAAGACCTATCCATAGATACCCCACACGTATGGGTTCGATGAAAAAAACATTTTTGAGTTTCTTATTAATTTATAGTTTTTTTTCTATTTTTGTGTAAAAACCTTAATGCGGTTCACAGAATACATCTACTCACCAACTTTCATCAGTCTAGCTCTTATGGTTTCGGAGAAAAATGGCTGTGACACGGCCGGACAGACAGACAGACATGACGAATCTATAAGGGTTCCGTTTTTGCCATTTGGCTACGGAACCCTAATAAAAACCAGACTGAGGCGATCATCTTCAGAATATGGAAACGGCCGCATGACTTAGAACTGTAACTTTTACTAAAAAAAGCGGCCAAGTGCGAGTCGGACTCGCCCATGAAGGGTTCCGTAGCAACAAGTAACATAATATTAAAATATATATGAAATAAAAGGTTCTTGTAGTTCGTCAAAAGGTAAATTGCGGTTTACGATTTATGACGTATAAAAAAAAAACTACTGATTAGATCTCGTTCAAACCAAATATCGTTGGAAGTTTGCATAGTAATGTACAACATATTTTTTTTTAGTTTTATCATTCTCTTATTTTAGAAGTTAGAGGGGGGGGACCAACTTTTTTCCACTTTGGAAGTGTCTCTCGCGCAAACTATTCAGTTTAGAAAAAAACAATGTTAGAAACCTCAACATCATTTTTGAAGACCTATCCATAGATACCCCACACGTATGGGTTCGATGAAAAAAACATTTTTGAGTTTCAGTTTCAAGTATGGGGACCCCCAAAATTTATAGTTTTTTTTCTATTTTTGTGTAAAAACCTTAATGCGGTTCACAGAATACATCTACTCACCAAGTTTCATCAGTCTAGCTCTTATGGTTTCGGAGAAAAATGGCTGTGACATACGGACGGACAGACAGACAGACAGACATGACGAATCTATAAGGGTTCCGTTTTTGCCATTTGGCTACGGAACCCTAAAAAAGAAGTACCTAAATGGAACCCTAAATCATGAGACACACACTTTTATCCAACCAACTTTGTACCGACTATTACGTATGCTGTGCTTGTATTTACTCTTTTACTCACACATACACGCGTTATACGTGGGAAATATACAAAGATACTTTGAAAAACTTAGTTGTACACACCCGATAGGTCTGCTGTGTTGTCATCATTTGATTATTGCGCGACAGATTTAAATGCCGTAACACCTTATCACAAACACGATTTAATACTTAACGTTTAGTGCATTAGTCATTTCCAGTAACATTGTACTCTGTGGTAGCCGATAATCTAACTATCAAGGAATTTAATTGTGATACTATTTTACCTATAGTCCGTCCAAGCTAAGTCTGCATCTTTTTGGGTGATGCAGTTTGCTTCCTAGGCGGGATCAAAAATCAATGGTGCGAATACTCAGCGCATCCCCGTATCAAGGAGAATGTCGTGGGTTTAATCCCGGGTAATATTTTTGAGTTGACTTGGTCACTTACCAGCTATAACTAAATCATCGTTATACTTGTAGGACGCAGACAGGAGTTGTTCAGCGTCGAAGGGCAATGGTTCTATGGTTTCTCCGCTCAGGCTGTACAGAGTTCCCCGAAGGGATGGCACGAGCCGGACCCATTTACCGCCAGCTGTCAACTGGAATATAAAAAGCTTCAATTAGACACTGAACTCCGTTAAACAACTTAGTTTCTACAAGAGCACTGGTGGTCTAGTGGTAGTGGCCCCGCCTTCCGATCCGAAGGTCGTGGGTTCAAATCCACTTGAGTTTTTCTGTTGAAAAATTGATGTGCACTATGCCAGTACTCTCAAAACGGTGAAGGAAAACATCGTGAGGAAACCGGCGTGTTGTAGAACCTAAAAAAGTTCGAGCAACACGTGTCAAGGATCACGCAAAAGGGGCCCACCAGCGGCCTACTTGTGGAAAAAACCTGCCGGCACATCAAGTGCGGATGATAAAAACTTGCCGAAAAAAACTTAGTTCCTACAAACAGTTAGTAGGATTTACACAAAGCAACTTACATTTAATACAAGTGTTAACAAAATGTACAAAAATACACAAGAAACAGTTAGGCTATCTACATACCATTACAAACGATCTAGAGATAGCTCAACTGATCCATATCATTGCCATACGGAAGCGTCCTCAAGACGCTGACGGCATAGCCACGCT
The DNA here is from genome assembly GCA_939531255.2 of Thera britannica. NCBI lineage: Eukaryota > Metazoa > Arthropoda > Insecta > Lepidoptera > Geometridae > Thera > Thera britannica. Next base: position 8,912,298 of record OW618042.2, on the reverse strand, counting down.
GAATAGCAGTGCAACACCAGATACCCACCAACCAGCCTGTCTGCCATCTGTCGCCTAGACAACATTTTGAAGACTGGCAAGGCCCCACGGACCCAGACTAATCTTAATATATAAAAAGCAGCCAAGTGCGAGTCGGACTCGCCCATGAAGGGTTCCGTAGCATCAAGTAACAAAGGTTCTTCGCCGAAAGGTAAATTGCGGTTTACGATTTATGACGTATAAAAAAAAAACCACTTACTAGATCTCGTTCAAACCAAATATCGTTGAAAGTTTGCATAGTATTGTACAACATATATTTTTTTAGTTTTATCATTCTCTTATTTTAGAAGTTAGAGGGGGGGGGGGGGACCAACTTTTTACGACTTTGGAAGTGTCTCTCGCGCAAACTATTCAGTTTAGAAAAAAACGATATTAGAAACCTCAACATCATTTTTGAAGACCTATTCATAGATACCCCACACGTATGGGTTCGATGAAAATTTTTTTTGCCATTTGGCTACGGAAACCTAAAAATGAATTGCTGTTCGTTAGTCTCGCTAAAACTCGAGAATGGCTGGACCGATTTGCCTGATTTTGGTCTTGAATGATTTGTGGAGGTCCAGAGAAGGTTTAGAAGGTAAATAAATACCTATGTTTTTTTTCAACGGTAACGGGGCGAGCGAAGCCGCGGGCGGCCACTAGTATAAATATAATTATTTGTGGTTATAGTTACTTACTTCAATATTATGTAGATTTGAGGACAGCAGGGGCTGGGTTTCTACGTCCCAGACTTTGATGCCATTTTGTGTTGCGAACGCTGTCAGTTTACCATCCAACGTGCTTACTATCATCAAACTGAAAAATAAATAAATATTGTGGTCATTCCAAAAATAAATCGGCATATTTTTATCATGCGCACTTGATGTGCGGGCTGGTTTTTCCGCAAGTAGGCCGCTGGCGGGTTTTTTTTTGCGTGACCCTTGACACGTGTGGCTCGAACTTTTTTAGGTTCTACGACACGCCGGTTTCCTCACGATGTTTTCCTTCACCGTTTTGAGAGTACTGGCATAGTGCACATAAATTTTTCACGACTGTATTTGAACCCACGACCTTCGGATCGGAAGGCGGGGCCGCTACCACTAGACCAGTGCTCTTGTGGTCATTCCACACAAGCCCCAAACTAAGCAGAGCTTGTAATATAGAAACCAGATAGCAATATGAAAATACTGTCGGCAAATAAATGATTAAAACAATATCTAGCCCCAAATTAAGCGGGATCTAAGGGAGCCAGGTATTATTACGTAAGCGCTTGAGGGGGGCGGGGGGTCTTTGCTTTGCTTATTTTTGATGACATGGTGGGTCAATATTGTGATATTGTCAGCAGAATACATTAAAAGAAAACGCATATAGGTACCATACCAATGATTACGTAAGCTTGGAGGGGGGGAAGAGGTTTGCTTACTTGTGCTGACAAGGGGAAGGGCGGGGATAAATAATTGTAAAAAATCTGCTGTAATACTTGAATGGCCCCTAATGCTTAAATACATTTGGTTTTTGTAAATACATCATTTGTAAATATTTTTTCTCGATGGGGAACAAAGGGGAAAAAACTGTATCTACCTTGTGTGTCATCATAATCAATAAAGAGTTATCCTATCTATCTGACGAAGTCACTCCCTCCAGCACAGAAGGCAGAGCTACTTTGCTACCAATTGAGCTGTTAGGGTTGTCAAAGATAAATGTATGTTATCTTTCGCCTCCTTACTTACATACTTGTCAAGGCCACTCTAAATTGAATCAAAAGTTGGTAAATATTACATTCTCACTTAGATGCAAGAGGCGTTGGCCATACTTAGTGTTAATAAGAACGCAATAGTATGAATAAAAATGAATCTCTTCTCAAATGAACAAGTGATTTTGAATTTAAGAAAAACTAAATTTATTTTATTTTTCTATGGTGATGGCCAGCAGGCAAACTTGTCACAACATGTACCTTCCTTTTGGTTGTTTTGTATTACATAAATATCTACCTACCTTTTTACTATTAGTTTATAATAATACCGTTAATTTTAATAATACCCAATACAGTTTAATAAGTTTCGCAAACTTTCTTCAACAACCAAAACTGTTTACATAAAACAGGTTTATTTCTGTGTACAAACATCAATACTTGCGTCACCTAAAACAGGATTTTATGGTATAATTAAATGAACAATTTTTGCTCTACTTACTCGTTGTAGACAGGGCTCTCTTTTAAATTTGTAGGATTACAAAAAGGAAGTTTTTGCACCCCATCGTCAGCCCATACGTAACACACCAGAAAAGTTTTTACAATCACTATTACAACGATGGCTTTCCAATACCAGTGCGACATTTTATTATTGCTAAATTAATTGTAAACATTTCAGTCTGAAACCCGGCTGAATTCTCAATATAATAGGAAACACAAATAAATAAAAGGACACAACCTCATCCGATCGTTCACCAACACAGACTCACAGTCACACTCACACAACAACAAACTAGGAGTGAGGCATATATATCGGAACAGGTAAAAATAACAGGTATTTTAAAACAACAGCTTGGAACTGTTGTCTAAACCACTGAAAACCTGTTCCAGTTCCATTCCACAACAGCCCGAATCTGCCGAAACATGCGTCTCTTTATTCTAGCTTATGGAGATTACTTTTGTTAGAAGGAGACGCCACGCACGGAACATGTGAGGCATATATATCGGAACAGATAACAAAAAAACAGGTGTTTTAAAATAACAGCTTGGAACTGTTGTCTAAACCAACCAATGAGAGCCTGTTCCCTGCCTGTTCCAGTTCCAGTTCCATTCCACAACAGCCCGAATCTGCCGAAACATGCGTCTCTTTATTCTAGCTTATGGAGATTACTTTTGTTAGAAGGAGACGCCACGCACGGAACATGCTCTTCTCTATTCTAGCTTACGCATCTTACCTTTGTTAGAACGAGATAGCCTGTTACAAGCAGAGAACAGGTGTTGCGTTCGGAAAATACTATGTTGCATGCAACACAACCAGCTGTTATTTTGGAACAGGTTTTTGGAACTGTTGTTTTACTGGAACTGGAACAGGCGGAACAGGTTTCTTATTTTACCTGTTCCAACCCACTCCTACAACAAACAAGACCACGTAATTATTGCCAAAATTATGTCACTGTCACATCACATTGTTGTCATTGATTGACTGTAGAACATTGATGCATAACCTCTTGAGCCAGCACTCCAAAAGAATGGAGTGGTCTCTTTCATGCCCATTTTGTTTGGCCAATCATGAAGAAGTGCCATTAGTGGACCGTTCGAGTCGACGTTTATTTTGCACATTTTGCCAAGAACGCACAAAACGATTACATCCACTATGATTGTTGTTCGTTTTCGCACGAAACGAAAATTTCAAAACTTTTGCCCACAGTGTCTCGAACGGGATGACATTTCACGCACGACTATCAAAATATTTGAGACAGGTGTGTTTGCGCGCCAATCTTGTTTTGATTGATTTTGAGTTGAGCGGCACGGGCAGTGGGTTTTTGTTAATGATGCAGCGTTGGTGTCGGTAGGGTAGAGTATAATTGAGCCACAAACACTCACTTACATCCAAACTGTGCAAGACGACCATCGACCAACCAGCGCCATCTATGATTAGTTTTAGAAAGATTGTTTTGTTTATCGTTTTTAGGGTTCCGTAGCCAAATGGCAAAAACGGAACCCTTATAGATTCGTCATGTCTGTCTGTCTGTCTGTCTGTCTGTCTGTCTGTCTGTCTGTCCGACCGTGTCACAGCCATTTTTCTCCGAAACTATAAGAGCTACACTGATGAAACTTGGCGAGTAGATGTATTCTGTAAACCGCATTAAGATTTTTACACAAAAATAGAAAAAAAACTATAAATTTTGGGGGTCCCCATACTTCAAACTGCAACTCAAAAAAAAATTTTTCGTCGAACCCATACGTGTGGGGTATCTATGAATAGGTCTTCAAAAATGATATTGAGGTTTCTAATATCGTTTTTTTCTAAACTGAATAGTTTGCGCGAGAGACACTTCCAAAGTTGAAAAAAGTTGGTCCCCCCCCTGTAACTTCTAAAATAAGGGAATGATAAAACTAAAAAAAATATATGTTGTACATTACTATGCAAACTCTCAACGATATTTGGTTTGAACGAGATCTAGCCCGTAGTTTTTTTTTTATACGTCATAAATCGTAAACCGCAATTTACCTTTCGACGAACTACAAGAACCTGTTTCCTGTTTATTTTCTGTATATTATGTTACTTGATGCTACGGAACCCTTCATGGGCGAGTTCGACTCGCACTTGGCTGCTTTTTTACTTTTTTATATTGTTTCGTGAAAATAAAGGGGTCTCTACACATTTGCCCATGCTGGCCCACTACAGGCCAACGCCAATGTGTACAGGGGGTATTGGTGTATGTTGGCGGACATTGGCGGGTATTGGTGTATGTTGGCGGCAAGCATGGCGCGCAATCGGGGAGTTGTCGGTTTTTTGGGCACACTTCAAAGGAATCGTGGCGTAGCCTGGCCTGTGGTGTTTACACAATCGGCCAATGTTCAGTTCGTCACCGGCCGCTGACCGGGATAGAACACTTTTGTGTTGCGTTCTGTAATACTTGTAAACAGTATAGAATAAATTATAGTTTAAAAACTAAAAAAAAAACGCTTTTATAACTAATTGAACTAAAAAGTTAAAAATAAAACTGTAATAATCAATTGAAAAATTTATATTATTGCACAAAAAAGCGTAGTAGTTGTACAATAATATAAATTTTTCAATTGATTATTACAGTTTTAGTTTTAACTTTTTAGTTCAATTAGTTATAAAAGCGTTTTTTTTTTAGTTTTTTAAACTATATTATATATATATTTTTTTTCATATATTTTTTTTTTCATATTATTGCATTGTCATCGACCTTTGACAGGTGTGCAAAATTGAATCAAATCTGACCGTTCAAAGTAAATAGCCGCAGCCGTAATTACTTCGACGTCCGTCGCAATTGGTTTTCCAGGCAGCAATGAGCCATGCGCCAATGTGTGAACACCAAGTGATCGTGGTCTACAATTGTGCATTGGCGGAGCCTGGCCCAGCACAGGCAAATGTGTACTAGGGCCTTAAGACATGCCGAGAGTTCGTGAATTTAGGATCAGCCGTAAGAGACATCGCCTGTAGGAGTGGGTTGGAACAGGTAAAATAAGAAACCTGTTCCGCCTGTTCCAGTTCCAGTAAAACAACAGTTCCAAAAACCTGTTCCAAAATAACAGCTGGTTGTGTTGCATGCAACATAGTATTTTCCGAACGCAACACCTGTTCTCTGTATTGAGATTTTCTAGATAGCAAACGCAGTATAGTTTTTATATCACACACATTTTATTATTATAGGCCTATCCGCCATTACAAGAACTCGTAAGACAACTGCCATCGTATTACCAACGACAATATTATTATAGATTCACAATAGACACTAGTGACCCTAGAATGGTCTCGGCCTCTTTGCCATAGGAAAACATAAAACCTCGACACCTTCTCCTATTTTTTAAAAAATAATCTGAGTCTCATTCACATATTTTAAACAAAATATCTTATAACATTTATCTACTATGCATTCAACATAACACATTTTCAACAACTATTTAGTATACAAAACAAAATTCATTATTATTAATACAATAACATACCTAGTTGTTAATATTCATTTGCTCAACAGCTTTCCACTATGAAGCTCAAATTTACATTTTTTTAAGTCAGTTTTATACTTTCTGAGCCTTTAATTACTTCTAATCCAATATAATTCTTAGGATCCTCATAATTTTAATTTTGAAATGTTATTTTATACAATTTAAAATATTTATCAGTATTTACTTGTCTTTAGCAATAGCTAAACCATCATCTACATAAATCGCAATGATTACCGTTTTGTTTTTATTTGTGAACACACATCGATCAGTTTTAGTTGGTAGTAAACCTAATTTTAATATTACATTTTGTGAATGTGTTGTTCCATGTAATAAGAGCTTGCTTAAGTCCATACAAAGCTTTATTTAATCTTATAACCTTTTTAAATTCTTTTTCGTAACCTTCTGGTATTCTCATATAAATATTTTTATCTATTGTGCCAGCTAAATATCTTAATATTTTCTTTACATATTTTTATCAGACAGTTCCCCATACAAAATGCTTTTTTACATCGAAACTCATTATTTCAGAATAATTATATGTAGCTATAGCAAACAGAGACTTTAAAGTTTAATACTCTAAACCATTATTGCTCAAAACCTTTGACTACTAAACATACTTTTTTTTTAATATTTTTTTATTTTTTTTTCTTACCCTGTGCTTCTTGCTATCATCAACTACTTCCCACGTTTTATTAGCTAGAAAAGACTCCTTCTCCGAATCGAATGCCTTCTTCCAACTGTCTCTTTCTGTACCTGAAATAGCATCATTATAGGTTTTCAACGCATAATCACTAAACTTAGCAGGGAGTTTTCTGATTCTCTTTGATGATCTTTGTTCCTCAACTTCTTGTTGTATCAGTGAATCATCATCAGATCTTTCTATTAGTTCATCTCGACCAGTTTCAGTATTTTCCTGTTCTTCTTCACTGTAGTAAATCTCGTCTTCTTCAATAACATCTGATATTATTACATTGTCTTCTGTGTCATTTATTATTGTTTCATCTGAAGTAACTCTTACTCTTTCTTCGACATTTTCCATTTTTCCATCATCATTTTTAACAATAACAACATCTCTTCCTATTTCAATTTTACGTTGTTCAGGGTTCCACAGCCTGTAGCCGTTATTAGTGTATCCCACCATCATTAGTTTTTTACTTCTCGGTTGTAACTTTTTTATATGTCCTTGATGTTTTAAATACATAATTGTTCCAAATTCTTGTATATTTGATATGTCAGGACGTCTTCTATTCCATACTTCATATGGTGTTCTTTTCTGTAGAGCATCACTGGGTAGTCTGTTTATTAAATAAACTGCACTCAGTACAGCCTCACCCCACATCTCATTTTCAATGTTTTTGTTGAACAACATTGCTCTAGTTTTCTCTAGAATAGTTCTATTAAATCTCTCTGATCTGCCATTTAATTCTGGTGTGTATGGAACTGTAAAATCCATTTTTATGCCTTTATTTAGACACCAAGTCTTCAAATCATTGTTTGAGTACTGTCCTCCGTTATCACACCGAATACAAGACACTTTCTCATTTTTTTCTCGTTCTGTTTCTTCAACATAATTTTTAATTATATCTGGAACTTGACTTTTTTGCTTTATGATGTATACTTTGGTAAATTGACTGTAGTCATCAATCATCGTGACAAAATACCGTTTTCCGTCATGCGTTTCAGTTTCAAAAGGTCCACATACGTCTGTGTTTATTATTTCCAGATTTCTTTCTCCTCTTTTTCTTATTGTATTATGTGGTAGCTTTGTTTTTATACATACCTCACAGTTCTCTTCAATTTTATCATTTCCATTTATTTTTATTCCATCTGCCACCTTTGTTAATGTCTGTAATATTCTTTTACCTGGATGTCCCAGTCTTCTATGCCACTCAAGGGCAGTACCTTTTTCTTGCATAAGCAAAGAAACTTCATCATTATTATTTTTATTTATATCGACGTAATATAATCCATTTTCTTTCACTCCTTTTAAAACGAGCTCTTTATTTTTATATATTTCTACTTTATTACCAGTAAATAATACTGAACCCTGGTTATTAGTTATTGCACTCACCGACATCAGGTTTTGTGCCAGTTCAGGAACAAACAATGTCTTTTCTAAATTGCAACTGGTACCTTTCACAGCTCCAACACCCTCTGAGATCATGGTGTTGTTATTAGCAACTGCAACTTCAGTTTTATTTTCTTGATACCTTGACATCAGATTTAGATTGTTTGTCATATGAACTGTGCTTCCAGAATCAACCACAAATTTCAATTCTGTCTTTTTATCAGCGCTTGTCAAAAATGATGTTTCAGCTTTTCCTTTGTTTTTCCTGAAAAAACAATTTTCTTCCGCATGATTTGTTTTCTTACAAATGGTACATTGGGTTGTATTATTTTTTATTTTAAAGCTCTCATTTTGCGTTTTGCAATTTATTTTCATATGCCCCAACTTCCCACACTTAAAACATTTCATCCTGTGTGTTGAAGCTTAAGGGCGCTTGTACACGCTAAGAAAAAACGCCGGGTCTACCCAAGAATTCGTGTCGTAACTAGAAAATAACTGTGTACACTGCTCGCAGCGGTGCACGAAAAAAATCTTATCTGCGCAAGACACGACGCGGCGAACGTTGTTGCGTTTTCGTGTGTGGAAAAGACAAAATTCTTGTCTTGCGCAGATAAGATTTTTTTCGTGCACCGCTGCGAGCAGTGTACACAGTTATTTTCTTGTTACGACACGAATTCTTGGGTAGGCCCGGCGTTTTTTCTTAGCGTGTACAAGCGCCCTTATAGGCTATTGGTTCTTCTTTTGTTTCATTTCTAGACTCTTCCATGAGCAGCCTGTTTGTTAGATTTATTAGTGTTTTATTTTCTTTTGATGTAGCTTCCCAAGCCGTTACGAAGAACTTGCATGAGGTTGGCAAGCATGTCAGCAATTTCGACATCACCAAGTCATCATCGATTTTTTGACCCAAGCTATTCAGTCTCATTGCCAAATTTTCGACTTCTGTTATTAGTTGCGTCATTGTCTGATCTTTGTATTGGAAATTGAAGAATTCTTGAAGTAGCGAACATTTGTTTCGTTCTTCATTTCCCTCAAAAATGCTACACAACTTTGTATACATTTCTGCAGCCGTTTTACACCCAAGTATATGCGCCTTTAGTTTTCTATCGATCGAGCATAATATTAATTTCTGTGCTTTGGCATCTTTAAGATCATCAATTTTTTCTTCTGATGTTTTTACAGTACCTTCCAGCTGGTTTGCTCGAAAATGTACATTTAGCTCGAATTTCCATAGGTGAAAATTCTTTGACGACGTCAACTTTTCTACCGTATCTTCATCTGTTTTACCGGACATTTTTCCTGTTTTATTTTTACTGTTTTTAATTCTTATTTTAATGTTTTTAATTGCATTTGCGCTCTAGCTCACTTGGCCCATAACCTATTGAGATTTTCTAGATAGCAAACGCAGTATAGTTTTTATATCACACACATTTTATTATTATAGGCCTATCCGCCATTACAAGAACTCGTAAGACAACTGCCATCGTATTACCAACGACAATATTATTATAGATTCACAATAGACACTAGTGACCCTAGAATGGTCTCGGCCTCTTTGCCATAGGAAAACATAAAACCTCGACACTCTGCTTGTAACAGGCTATCTCGTTCTAACAAAGGTAAGATGCGTAAGCTAGAATAGAGAAGAGCATGTTCCGTGCGTGGCGTCTCCTTCTAACAAAAGTAATCTCCCTATGCTAGAATAAAGAGACGCATGTTTCGGCAGATTCGGGCTGTTGTGGAATGGAACTGGAACAGGTTTTCAGTGGTTTAGACAACAGTTCCAAGCTGTTGTTTTAAAATACCTGTTATTTTTACCTGTTCCGATATATATGCCTCACTCCTAATCGCCTGTGTTAACCGCCATTAAAATCGGCAGCCGTGTAACAAGTGTTTTAATTTGAACCAAACCCAACGTAGATGCTATTTTTGAGGGGCAGGTGAATCGCAGACAGAAAGAATAATAAATCGAACATTCTTTATTAGCCTGTCCCTCACACAAACATCGTAAGTTTCGCATTTACATATATTATGGGAGTTGGGGAAGCCACTTGTGAAGCTGCGTGTGTCTGTTCTGGGGGGCAATTCTAGACCAGTGACTTTTTTGTCACGGTAGATATATATCACAAGAACTGTCAAATTTATATAGACATGACATTTTCAATAGATATCGTATTCCAGCAATATCACTATAGACATTTATCGAGCGAAGGCCGTTAGATATGTGTCGAGTGGTGAGTAGTAGTCGACATTGACATCTCTAATATACTTTGGGTGACTTTGGGCTTTTTTTTTCTTTCGGTCCTTGGAGCAGACTAGAGTACCAAGACCATACCACCTAGTCTTGCTTTTTGATAAAAAGTCAATGATGTTTACTTGTTTGTAGGGTATACAAGTTGGGAGCGAGAACGCGAATAATGCTTTCTCATAAACCTACAATAAGTGAGGAGTGATTGAATTTAGCTCGTACTTAGTAATTATTCAATGGCGCAGCTATAAGAGCAGTCAATCAGACAGTCAACGTCTATACTTGTATCCGGGGTTCAAGCTTCGAGAGAAATAATCTTTTTGCATGGAATGGCCATCTAGTTGTTAACCTTTGAATTAAAAATTCAAGTCATCGGGTCCTTCTCTTGAGTATAATGATCCTGACAATAATATATCCTAATAATGATCCTGACAATGACACATCTACAACACTTCATAGACAACTGACCATAGATTACAAACAACAAACTTTACAGTTTTATGGTACATAACGTTCCGTGTGTTTCCGGAATTAATTATTGTAACTAACATTTTGTGCGAAAAGTCCATTGATTACTATCTAATGAAAATGAATTTACTATAAACAACAACAAGAACGCATTATAAACGCCGTTTAATAGGAAATGTGTTTATTTGAAGACAATAATAAAGTTAGTGCTATCGAACTATTCTATCGATAGAAACGGAACGTAGATAAACATGAACAACAACGGGATAGTCTGTGGAAGTTTTAGGAATGAACCTTCTTTCTGACATCTCTAATGTAAAAGTCTAACGTAAAAGTCTAACGGTGGCTAGAATACGCATTTTATCGCGGTTCGATATTATCTTCGACAAATTTGGTGATATGACACTGCTTTCGCGACATTTCAAATCTCTATTTCGAGCGTAAATCTCTAAAAGTCTAGAATTGGCCCCCTGTGTCGACACATTTGCGTCTTCGCATCATTCCAATTTTGGAAGAGTTCGAGCATTTTTTTTTTTTTTTTTTTTTTTTTTTTTAACATATTATAGGCTTGCGTTTGACCGCAATCTCACCTGCTGTTAAGTGATGATGCGGTCGACGGTGTAGCACGCTTACCTAGAAGATACCTGTTCACTCTACTCTTAAAAACATCCAAGTTATAAGTGTCCGGAAAAACAGACGCCGGCAAGGAATTCCACTCCTTGGCTGTCCGCAACAAAAAAGTTGAAGCAAAGCGCTTGGTGCGGACAGTTGGAACATCAACTATGTATGAATGTCGCATTTCCGTACGTCTAGTCGTCCGATGATAAAATGGGGATGGGGGAACTAAATCGTGAAGTTCCATCGCACACTCTCCGAAATATACTTAAATATGCATGAATACCAATTTAGCACTAGTATACTAACAACATTGAAAGAAATAATTAGAAGAACGATAAGAATTTATTTTGGAAACACACACAAACCAAAGGACGAATAAATCAGTGTAGGTACAATTTACAAGATTACACAAGCAGGTAGGTAGTAGGTAGGCAAACAAGTAGGCTTACCCACAGTAATGGTAGATTGAGACCTAGGAAAACAAAGGAATGAATTCTAGGTAAGTGTGTAGGTCCCATGGTAGGTAATAATTCACTAGGTAGGTAGAGTACCCTGCTTAACACGTAAGCACAAAAATTTACGGGCCGCAAATCAGTTCATGCCGTGGTCCATGTACGCGTGAGACACAACACAATCTGTTCCCAACTCAGCTTAAAGCCGCTCCTTGAAGTGTAGCGATAGCGACGCTGATTTTCATGTGGAACCAGTGAGTGGTTTCTTGACAGAGTCTTCCTTGGGTTTTTCAGACGCCGAATAGTCCAGTTGCTTAGTATGAAAACGACATTTGTACGGTAATAGATAGCCTGGTTTGAGCCATATATGGATATGGGTAGGGTTACAGAGTCCCCGTGTTCTCCATCTCAGTCGTAAAAATAAATAATTTGCTATAAATCTTTAACTTTTATTATTTTGCAACACAACAACTAATCAATCTCAAGTCACTGACACAAATGTCAAAAAACAATAATTTTGACCCATCGACTTAGCTGGGTAAAAAATGGCAAAAATCGGTAGCGTTTTTAGCGTTTTTAACCAACTCGAACCGGGGTGAAAACTGTTCAAAACGATCACTTTTCTTTCGAACCGAACATGGGTTGAAAACGAAAATTTCGTTATTTTCGTTTTTACCATGTGACTCGAACGGTCCATTGATATTCATTTATTTTCGATAATCTTGACTTTGACGTTGATTGATTTAAAATTATGTTCTCCGTTCGTTTCAGCGTTGCCAGATTATACCGCTTTTCCGCTTTTTACACCGCCTTTTTGACAATGGAGCCGCCATCCGCTTTTAGCCAGCGCGGTTCCGCTTTTTTTGACTTTGATAGGACATGAAGATTAAAATGTTATCATCCCACTAAAGACGTTTACCCTTTCAAATAGAAGCTTCTCAAAACATGTTGTCAAAAATGACTTCCAAACAAATTTACAACTTCCCGAGAGCGGAGGTTGGGGTCGGAGAATCTGGAGACAATGCTGAGGATGTGTTTATTGAGATTTTCTAGATAGCAAACGCAGTATACCTAGTTTTTATATCACACACATTTTATTATTATAGGTCTTCCACCATTACAAGAACTTGAAAGACAACTGCTGTCGTATTACCAACGACAATATTATTATAGATTCACAATATACACTAGGAAAACATAAAACCTTGACAGTGTTTTCCTTCCAATGATATTAGCAAGCAAAGTACATAGACGAAAACACATAATTGATTAAAGCTTGATGACTGAAATATGGTGCTAATACTTATTACTCTTTGATTTGTAATATGATTATGAATTGAGTGAGAAAAATCAATCTAACGTTAAAATAGGAAATTCCGCTTTTTTTGTTGAAAATCCGCGTTTTTGGAGTACCGTTACCGCATTTTCTTCATTTAACTTTCGCATTTGGCAACACTGGTTCGTTTTGTTGTTCATCATTCCATTCATTCACTCCTTCGCCGTGTCGCCGAGCATTGTAAATGTAAACGCATTTCTTATTTTTCTGAATCAATTGATTTTAGAGAGTTCTGGAGTCTGGAGATCACAACTGCGCTATTTAATTCCAAGTACCCTCATTTGAATACTAATCGAGGATATCTCGAAATGACGCTGGGAACATACAACAGACACCAAGCTGAGAGGAAGAAGTAAGTTTTCCTGCATTTTGCATTCTGTATTACATTTGCTTTCGCTTTTGAGGTGCTCATCTTTCGTTTTTGACCAGGCAAGCGGCGCTGGCAGCCGCCTTTCCCCAAGGTATTCGTTGCCAGAAATGCTTGGAATATGGACACTGGAGTTACGAATGCAAAGGAAAACGCAAGGTTCTCGTTCGTCCTTCGCGTACGCAAGTGCTGAAAAAGAATCTGAAGGCTAAGGAAGAAGGTTCCTGCAGGTAAGCGGGATTTAGGTACCTGTTGTAAGTCTTGTGAAGCGTCTGTGTTCCTTTGAAAATTCATGCCATTGATTTTATTTTTTATCTGATTTTACCAACCAGTCTAGCTTATCATACACAGCTCAGTTTTATCAAAAATTCAATTTTTCGTAACGGTTTTACAAACTACCCGCATTATTGTGTATAACCTCATGTCTTTCTGCTAGCTATTCCAAAGCAGAAGTACAACAGATTTGATAAAAAATATACTTCAAATAGCATTTAAAGCATTCAATATAGTGTACTGCACATCGCTACTTTATCATTCTGATTTGACTTACTACCAACACAATTTATTGAGTACAAGAAATACCAATTCGTCAAATTTGTCATCCGCACTTGATGTGTGGGCTGGTTTTTCCTCAAGTACGCCGCTGGCGGGTCCTTTTTGCGTGACCCTTGACACGTGTTGCTCGAACTTTTGTAGTTGTGGAATGAACTACCCTCTGCGGTTTTCCCTCAGAGCTACGACATGGGGTCCTTCAAAAGGCGGGTATATCTGTATTTAAAAGGCTGGCAGCGCATCAGCACCACCTCTGGTGTTGCAGGTGTATATGGGCAACGGTGACTGCTTTCCATCAGGTGGCTCGTCTGCCAGCTATGGCATAAAAAAAAAAGGTTCTATGACACGCCGGTTTCCTCACGATGTTTTCTTTCACCGTTCACTACTGGATTTGAACCCATGACCTTCTGATAGGAAGGTGGGGCCGCTACAACTAGACCACCAGTGCTCCACCAAATACACATCCATGTTATTCAAAGAATCTGTATTGTTCACAGCAGTGGTAGTTGCAAAGCCCCCACCAAGAAGAAGAAAGTGGAGGACAAAGACTGCTCGGACTGCTCGAACTCCGACAGCTCCTCAGACTCCGACTCAAGCAGCGACTCTGACAGCTCAAGCAGTGGTTCTGACAGCGACAGTGGAAGTGACAGCAGCAGCAGTGGATCTAGCTCGGGGTCAGGTAGCGACTGATAGGTGGAAAGTTGCTGGGCTTAACTGGTTTGTTCTTGACCTGTCTTTTAGTTTAATGTAATTATTTTGAAGCCTCCCTATGAATAATATTCTTAAGTGCGCTATCACCCCAACATGTATTGTATTTTGAAACTAGGATTAAATTGACTCGTGGAAATTGTAACAAGCCACAGAAGCGACAAATCAATCTTAAATCTACAAAATATAAAGTTTAAATTCATTTAATGAAATTTAGAGTCCTGATTAAAGTAGGTGACAAACCTGTGATAGCCCGAAAACTTGACATAGTTGATTGCTGATCTGCTACTATAGTTTTGACCCATGCTGGATCTAATTCAATGATTTTTTACTAGCTTATTTATCCATTTTGTACCAATCCGTTAAAATTATATCCAGAATATATTTATTTCCATTGCCGCCTTTCCAGCTTTCAGCAATTAAGGTCAATCTAAAACAGTTTAATCAATATGTCTAAGGTCAGGTCAGGAATAGATAAGGCACACAGTCTACAAAAGAGTACCTGCTAGGTCAGCTCACAAGCATAAATACACACTAGGCAGAGAATAAAGCAAGCAGGCTTTAGTGGACAATATGCCTTAGTTGGTAAGTATAACCTGTGCAAATAAGTAATTGAATCTAATAAAAACTGTGCTGTTTTACATCTCATTCTACATTGCTGATAACAATAGTGTGTGAATGAGATGCAATGATAATGCGCCGCCATCTTAGATTCATTTATTTGTTTGCGCGAGTTTAATTTAGTGGTTTATTTTGATGCTGGTCATTCAAACCGAACCTCATTTGATTTTATGGTAATTTTATTTATTAATCTATTTTTCTTAAATTCTTTAGTGAATAAGTACAAATGTAATATGTAATGGAGATAGGCTGACTGCAATTCTATTACATACTGCATTTGGGGTTTTAATGTCGTGAATTTAATATAAAATGTTGTATGTAATGAAATGAAACACTTATAAATGTATTTTCGAGTTTTAGCTCTCTATGAAGACCCTTTCATAACATCAAACATGTAAATGTACAAAACGGATAGCCGCAACTTTTAAATTCTATTATAGGAATAATTTACTTTTAAATATAGTTTAATATTTTTGCGTACTTCCATTTTGTGCTAAGTTATTTTCTTAAAATTCAGAGTACTTTTTTTAAGAGAATTGTTTTATGATGCTTGTAGACTAAATTTACAGACAGGTTTTTTTCGTTAGACACCAACAATTTAACTTTTCCGTGGTCTTATAAAATACCTGTTTACGAAAATGAGTGCTGATATTTTAAATAAAATGCTTCATGGATTTTGTTATAGGCTAGAGTATACCTTAAACTACGGAACCCTAAAAATGTTTTACTGTTGTCTATCTCTATGCTTTGTAAAACTTGCTTTAACTTATTGATCTAATCGATATTTTAGAGTTAGATGTTTTAAATAATTAAATTAGACATGTCATAGACGGTAGTATTATATTATTAAGACTGTAAAATATTTGTTTGTAGTGGAATTTGATAAAATATAATTTCGATGGATGTGATTTTTGTATTTTTATTTACTTAGCCTGTTAATGTTATTATTTTTTTACTAAATTAGTATACCTTTTCAATGCGGGTGCAATAGGTTGGCGTGGTACGGGCATTATCATGAGGAGGGATGAAAGTCACGTGACTAGGAGAGTGAAGAGTATGGATATGTGAGCAGAGGTAGACCAAAAAAAACATGGATGAACTGTGTGAAAGATGTAGTAAATCCGTGGATAAGCGAGGAGTGAATGCAGAGATGACGGCTGGCAGAGGGGAATGGAGGAGGAAGATATGTTGTGCCAACCCCACAAAGTGGATCAAGGGCAGGAAGAAGAGAGTATACCAGTTCAATGCTTTAACCTATTATCATTACAATCTAGCCAAATAGGCTAATGAGGTTTGCTTTGACATTTAATTTTAAAGAAACCGATAATAATAAGAACGTGTCCATTGCCACTTTTCTTACAGTCTCTATTTAAGGCAACACTATGTTCTTGCGTTAGTGAAAAAATAGGACTTACACTGCACTATAAGTTCAACACTACACTAAGTCAAAAGGTTTGGTTCTTTTGAGCTCTCTCACTTTGTATGCGTTGTCGTAGGGCTGGATGTCCTCGACATGAAGTCTTTAATCGTGAGCTTCGAATTTCTTCAATTATCTACGAATTCAATCAGGAGGTTCCGGTGCAGAAACAAGAAGTTTTCTTTCGTAAGTAGGCTTTCTGTATTGTAGGTACATACTTGAATAAAAATACAATTTAGTTATATTCGAGTATTTATTCAAAAACTTCAATGATCTTAGTCCATACACAACATCAAAACTTAACACTAACAATTTTGTACGGAGTCGTGCGATTCAATCAAGGCACAATACTATCACTTAGTTCACAAAAATAACGAAGTCCTAAAGACTTGAAACTAATAAAAACACAGTGCCTACAAAAAATTCACTGTTCTGTGGAGTACAATAAGGTCGGCGGGTCTGAAATTATAGCCGTTTGGCGAATCTTCAGTCCGTAATTGGCCATTTTCCCACAAATGGACCCACCCGCTGTATTGTAAGTTAAAAAGCACATTGCGAATTATAGAGTCAGGGATAACTCCACTCTTATATCCCCTATTTACGGGACAGGATTTTAGATGGAGTAGGCTGCCAGCACCTACCATCCTCACAATTTAGTCGGCCTAATTTAGTAATGCTTTTCAACCATGAGCTATCTATTTGTTACAATAAGTAATAACTAATTAAGATTACATCGCATTACTTAAACTCCATATTAATACATAATTATGTAGCATAAAGTAAAGTTTATAACAAGAACTGAGTTTTTTTGTATAACTAGCTTAGGGAACAAGCTTATGGCCCACCTGATGTTAAGTGGTAACCATCGCCTCTAACAAAGCATTGCCTCGTAATCACGTACGTCAGGAACGTGCCCTGCGTCCATCAAATTGAGGCATACAGATGTTCAGACTCACGTTCTGTCAGAAACGTTTTAGTTAAACAACGTCCAATTGCTATAAATTGAGGTAAAATCCAGATCGATATTAGGTGGGTTGTTCTTATATCTAAATTCATTTATGAAATGCAGGCAAGAATACAATACTTTAGTACATTTGTGTATAATTAATCTCTGCAGTTTGGAAGATAAGATGTTAAACTCCGTAAAAAGATGTTCCCGCTCGCATAATTTGACCCTTTGGAAAGATAACACTTGCTTTTTATTTTATATAACTTTCTGTTGCAATAAGCATATGTGCCCACCTGATGCTGAGTGGTAACCATCGCTTTAACAAAGTACTGTTTCGTAGGCCACGCACGACAGGAACGTGCCTTACGATGCACTGCCATGCGTCCATCAACTTGAGGCATACAGATATTTATAGTACTAATCTAATTTTCGTAAGTAATCTTTTTAGTATGAAAATGGGTTTGGATTAAAATTGTTTTTTGCTAAACTGTACACCATTGGATTACGTTATAAAATAGTTGCGCGATTTTTCATAAGTTAGTGCTGCAGTAGCACACATACACTGATCTCTTTTTGTTGTTTTTAGTATGTTGTTACCCATGTATTTTTTATTATGCTATGTTTCTTTAGCATGTTTTTGTAATATTGTGATATCTTTCTTCGCTTTTTTTATTTGTTAATTTAACAGTTTATCATGTGTGCTGTCCCCTTATTCGCTATTACATTGGAGATTCCGTGCCCAAAACGTGTGACTTCACAACGTGATCTAAACGCAAACGCGCCTTGGTGTGGAATCGAAAAATGGTATTCTGTATGCCACAAGACTAGTTGTCTATGCCCCACGTTTGATGTTTTGGTTATTTTGTAATCAAATTGTATTTTGCATTTGGGCGCTTTGGCGCTAGCTGTTAGCCCAAACTGCTTTGTCTAAATAAATAAATAAATAAATAAATATTTCACATAATTCGATCAAAATCGGACGATTGCTAAGCCGATGTCTTAACGTGTTCACGTAACGTGCGTGGTTTGGCAATAGTGAATAACGGCCCTGAAGCTACAAATAAATGCATGGTTATGTCCATTTCAGGGTCAAAATGTATGAGCGAGACGTAGATCTACGGTGGTCTTCGCCTTAAGTAGCGGACGGCGCATCAGGAAGCGTGTGTACAATAACTTTCCGTTTAACGTCGTAACTAAAGTTATTCATCTTGAATATTCTGCTGTCGTAAAAAGGTTTCAAATCCGAAATGTTTATCTGTCTCGCTCGCTCCATGAGGTCTCGCTCTGAAAGTTAAGATTCATTTATTAGTACACGGACTACCAACACAATAAAAAAAAATATATACTGCAATTTTTGACGTGATAACGTCTTTTATTTCGATAGAGCCGGCTGCACGCACGAAAAAACATGACTCATGCGGCGTTACCTCGCTCTGAGGCGTTCCATTTAAGGCTTGAAGTGCAAGCGAGGAGCGCGGAACGAGCGACAAAGAGGCACAATCGGCCTCCGCGTTCGGCAGCGTTCGACATCTGTCTCTCTCCTACTTGAGTGAGCGATGCGTCCGCGTGGACAGCTGTATAACGTTGTTACGTTCAACTATCGTCAGTAAACCGACTTTACAGACAACCGATTTTTTTCTTGGGTACTAGTATAGTATTATCTTATCTGTGCTTTGGGTAAAAATTGTAGTAATTAGGTCTAGGGTTCAATCCCCACCGAGAACAAATATTTGTGTGGTGAACACAGATGTTTGTATTTATATTAAATCAACCATCAGGTTTCTATAGTACAAGCTCTGCTTAATTTGGGGCTAGATAATGTTGTGTGGATTGTCCACAATATTTATTTACTACCATCATCATGTAGTAAGTCTACTGCTAGACCTAAGACCCCTCAACAATCGATTCGATCGTTTCTACGTAACATATTGTCGTCTCATCTTTTCTCCATACAAAAGAGAGAGACACGTAGGACGAATTGTTCAAAATGATCGAGTAACTCAGATTAAGGCTACGCTCACTTTGGATACGAATTACATCGTACGTAAACGTATGAACACTGTTCGTACGAATTGAGTGCGCACACTGAATACGTTTTTCTCCGTCAAATAGACAGAGTACCGGTGTTAGCGCATACGTTATTGATGATGAACGCACGAATGTGTAATAAAATCCCAACAAGTTCGGATTGATTTCGGACGTCGGACTTGCACGTACGTATACGTACGACTAAATCGCGCGCAGTGTGAGCGCTTTCATAGTACTCAGAAGGTCGGGATTGTCGGATGTTCGTGCGTGTTCGTACGTTTCTGCACGAATGGAATTCGTACGAAAACGTATCCAAAGTGAGCGCAGCCCAAGGGTTTTAAGCTGTAATTCCAGTCGTACATACCTGATATCTCAATAGTAGGCTGCGAGTGATTGTGTAGACCTCTCATATACGCAAGTTGGTCCATAGTCAACTGCCGTAGAATGTAGTATAATAGCTCACTGTGATCTTTCTTGTACGACAGGTATTTCTGGAATGTCTGAGAAGGAGGAGGAGAAAAAATATTATTGTAGTAACACCGAAAAACATTGTGAGAAAACAGGCATGTCGTAGAATCTAAAAATTCGAAATATGTCGAGTGCACGAAAAGAGCCTCTCTGGACGCAATTGGTGAAAGTATTTTACTTTCACCACACAAGTTTGAAAGAAGAAGTGACACGATAAAAAAAAAACGTAAAACTGCGCAAAACAAGCTAGGTTTGAAGTTGCTAAATTCAGAGAAAATCGCTGACTCTACCAAAATTAGAACGATCTGAATTTTTAAATTTCTGGAAAATTTATTTGGGTTTTTCAATATCTATGTGCGCTATTGGGTAAGGTTATGTAGGTCTTTAAATTTTACTTGTTTTTTTGACGCTTACAAAAATAGAAAAAAAAAACAATAAATTTTGGGGTCCCCAATACTTGATACTGTTTTTTTTTCATCAAACTCATTATCTTTCGACGAACTACAAGAACTTCTATATTATGTTACTTGTTGCTACGGAACCCTTCATGGGCGAGTCCGACTTGCACTTGGCCGCTTTTTTATACACACCTGTCTCATAGCTCTCATTACGCTGTACTTCTGCGTGTCGACGAAGCTTTCCAGCATGGTCCTGATCGCCATATTGACGTCCTCCTCACTCACTTGCGAGCGCAGGTGCATGCGAGCGTGTGCCTCGCTCATACGGATCACTACAAACAACAATAACAAATTATAGTAAAGTAAGTAAGAACATAAAATAGCCTTTTAAAAATGTAAAAAAAAAAAGTTGTAAAAATGTATTTAAGTATTATAATCAGATATCTAGTTCCCATAATACAAGCTCTGCTTAGTTTGGGGCTTGATAGTGTTGTGTGAATTGTCTAAAATATTAGAATTTTAAAATGTAATTTTGGTCATTTTTTTTGGTTTTATTTCCAAATTTCTTAAAGTTTTACA
This sequence comes from Thera britannica, assembly GCA_939531255.2. Classification (NCBI taxonomy): domain Eukaryota; kingdom Metazoa; phylum Arthropoda; class Insecta; order Lepidoptera; family Geometridae; genus Thera; species Thera britannica. The sequence continues at coordinate 8,891,332 of OW618042.2, read as the reverse complement.
GTTTGTGTGTTAGTAACGTGTTAGTATTTACTTTTAGCCTAGTTGTTAGTTTTAATGTTAGTTTTCTTAAATCTATGAGAAGTGGACCCTTTTTTGGGTACCTCCATCATCCAATGTTCTCTGTCCATTCCTGTGGACATCCAGTCTTTCCCAGCAATTTGGATTATATAATCAGCCCACCGGCTATACGTTCTACCCACTTTTATTTAGCCTAGTGGCCCTTTCCACTGAGTGGCACGCTTGGTCCATCTGTCGTCGGTATCTCGTAAAATTGTACAGGGTTATTCATTATTAGCTGAAAATACTCAGGAATTAGGTTCAACAAATAAAATAAAAAATATTTATGAAATGATTTTTTTTAAGTTTTGTTATGAAAATCCCGAGAAAATCGATAAAGGAATCATTGGCGCCTGACCTATTTTGACTTTTGATCCGCGCCCGCGCGCCGTGAGTGACACTGCGTTCAGTCACCGCCTGGGTGGGTCATCGTCCTGTTCTCTATGGCAATCATTATGCAATAGCCGTAAAGAAATCAATAAAAATAAAATTTTGATACAAAAACTTGAAAAATTTTTTGATCAAATTAAAATAATAATTTTATAAATATTTTTTATTCTATTTGTTGAACCTAATTCCTGAGTATTTGCAGCTAATAATGAATAACCCTGTATAAAGTAACAAATTGTAGTAGTAGCCAACAAATATTGCACATCGGCTAATTTCGGCTTTGTAGTGTGCGCTATGGTTGTTCGATTCCGATACAAACTGAATTTACACAACTATGGGCAAACAAAGTATAAATGTACACTGAAATAGCTAAAAAACCAAAAAAGTAATTTTTTCGTCATTCTTTCTAACGGGTACTCGGCATTGAATACGTGAATGAGCTTAAAACATATGTCTCAAAATAGTCGTAAAAGTCTGTTAATTCTTTTTCTGAAGCCCCGACTGCCACGACCAATGGCTGACACTCCAACTTTATATAACTGGCCGGTAATAAGGACCACTGTAAAAGCCTATTACAGCTATTTCAGTGTACATTAATACTTTATTCGCCCATAGTTGTGTAAATTAAGTTTGTATGGAAATCGTACCCCCTTAAAAAAAGATCTTCTCTTCGAGTTTTTCAAAACTAAGTGTGGTGAAAGGATTTTAAGTGCGCCTCAAAGAGGCTTTTTTCGCGCATTTGACACTTATTTTCGAACTTTTTAGGTTATACGACATGCCGGTTTCCTCAAGATGTTTTCCTTCACGGTTTGAGAGCACTGGCATAATGTAAATAAATTTTTGGGCAGAAAAACTCATTGGTACACGACTGAATTTGAACCCACGACCTTAGATCACATCGGAAGGCGGGGGCGGAAATAAGAAGAGGAGATGGTGTGTGTCTCTGCTTCAATCAGAAAGTTGTATAAAAAAATGTCGTACCAGATTCAATATGTCGTACTGTGATGGGTAGACTGCCTGTAGCTAGAGACTCTTGTCGCAGCTGACTGTACATTTTGGCCACTTTGTCTTGGTCCATGTTCTGTAAAATAATAAAAATGATTGCAAAAATATAACGCTAATTCTATTTTATATCATACGTTTAGTAGTAATAGAGCTTTTTGTGTGTGGCTCGTCCGGGTGCGTACTACCACCATGCCTATTTCTGCCGTGAAGCAGCATTGCTGTGGCACGTGAGGCTGAATATCCTTATGCCTCAAGTTACTACGCAGAATAGTGCATCGTAGGGCACGTTCCTGCAGTAAATGTCTACAGGCTGATGATAAAACTAACCTGTAGTTTAGGATGTATGTTTTCGCGTGAGTACACAATGTACTTTTTGAGCATATCCTGAGGTAATCCAAACTCTGGGTCAGGCGCGTCGTTGTCTTCTAGCACGGTACCGCGCTGCGTCGGGTGGTGTCTTATATGTGAGCTCACTACGAACCTAAATTAAACATAAATTAGAAAATTATTATTGTAAATGCTTTTCGTCGAATAAAAAATGTCAGTCCTTGTTTTTGAAAAGCCTAAAAAAGATATGGATATATTTTTATCTGTAGATATTTACACAAAGAAACTTACAATTAAACAAATATTTACAAAATGTACAAAGTACACAAGAAACAGTTGAGCTATCTGCAGATCGTTACAAACGATCTAGAGATAGCTCAACTGATCTGTAGATTGAAACATTAACCCTAAATATATTATGTTTATACATTAGGTGCTTGTATTGATGAGAGAACTGTTGGCCGTTATTGATGAGAGAACTGTCGGCCTAGATATTGGCCCCGCCTCCCCATCGTAAGGTCGTGGGTTCATATCAGATTGTGCACCAATGAGTTTATCAGTCCAAAAATGTATATGCATTATGCCAGTACTATAAAACGGAGAAGGAAAACGTCTTGTCGTTAAACCTAAAAAAAAACAAAAACAGAATGGAGCCAGTTCAAGGCGCTCATCCTTTCACCACCCTGGTTGTCACCACCGAAATTCAAACTTGTATCTTACTTGGCCAAATGTGCATCCTGCATAGGATCTGCTTCGTCCCTCACTACGCAGAGTACGTCGAATCTCGACAGGATCGGCTCCGATAGATTCACGTTCTCGCAGAATGTTAGAGACGCGTCGTATCGCCCGCCGATAGGATTGGACGCCGCTATTATTGAACATCTGAAAACCAAATCACAATCACTATGAAAGACTATGGCCCGTGTTCAGATACATCGTTTGAATCTGAGTCGAGCCTCAAGCATAGGGAATCCTATCTCAGGGAATCCTAGTGTGGTCCAGACTATGTATATGGGTGCCAGTCACTTGTATTCAGGTTTTGTGACCTATGTATGTAGTCTCTGTGTACTTATTTTGTACTTATTGAAATAGGTGTAAGTAGGTAGGTATAAAAATCTTTGTGATTTCTTTAAGTGTAGTAAACTATAAAATCATATAAAATCAATAAAAAATTAGGTATAAGTAGTATGTATTCACAGTATTATTGTTATTATCATTTCTATATAATATCTACTTAAAAAACTTTTTGTGCACCGCCGTCTATCCGATTTTTATCTATCCTTTCCATCCAAAGGTTGTCTGGAAGAGATCGCTCTTAGCGATAAGACCGCCCATTGCACTCATTATTTTGTAATAGTTTCTGTATTTATTTCCTTGTGTACAATAAAGAGTTAATCTATCTATCTGTCTATCTATTTTATGCTACACCTATGATTATGTTATAAGTACTATTAATTAGGTTTAACTGATTGACGTTACGACTTAGGATTTATTTATTCAACACTCACACAGACTCAAAACCAGAGCCAGAGACAGAGCTAGACAGAGCTTGTGGTAGGCCTACAGTAGGGCTGTCTGGTAAGGTTTTACCTGGCGTGAAGAGAAGTGACGATGCCCGCTTTAGATATAGAGATGGACTGTTGTTCCATTGCCTCGTGTATGGAGGTACGGTCTTGGTCGTTCATTTTGTCAAATTCGTCGATCAGACAAACTCCGCGGTCAGCGAGAACTAACGCGCCTGCTTCTAACGTCCATTCTCTGTGAAAATGAATAATAAAATAATAAATAAAAAATTTGTTAATTCCACACAACACTATCTAGCCCCAAACTAAGCAGAGTTTGTACTATGGGAACAATATATAATTCCGCGACTCTTTACCCCGGAAAATTGGTAAATTCGTCACCCGCACTTGGTGTGCGGACTGTTTTCCGCTTGAGACGTGTTGCTCAAACTTTTTTGGGTTTTACGAAACGTCCTCACGATGTACGAAATAAAATAAATAAATAAAGATGTTCAGCCTCACGTGACAGTAATTTCACCGGCACCCACACCCTTCAAACTCAAACAAAGCAATGCTGCTTGACGGCAGCAATAGGCATGGTAGTAGTACGCACCCGGACGAGCCACACTCAAAGCTACTACTAACAGCTCTTCTGTCCAAAGTAAACTGAATTATTCCAATAACCTTGTTGTAGGATTCTTCCTGACGTAAGCCGTCAAACCCACAGCACTAGCGCCTTGACCGGTCGTGAAGATCGCCCTAGGTGCTATCTGAAAAACAATTATATAGAAAGAAGGAAGAAAGAAAAACATTTTATTGACCTTATGACTACTTAATAACTAATTACAACAGGTAGTAACTTATTAGAAACTCAATAAAGGTCAATAAGGCCCTGGCTCAGTATCTATATCGTCATCAACAGCTTGAAGAAGTCCACTGCTGAACATAGGCCTCCCCTATACATTTCTAGGCTTGGTCGCGTGGAACGGGCACCTAGAAACGCATAGCCTTAAAACGTCTGACCTGTGTGATAGCATTAAATCACCAAAAGATTTTGTTTCATGAAAGTGTTACCTTTTCAGTGTACTTCAAAAACTGTGATTTGGCGGTCCCCGGATCACCACAGATTAGCACGTTGATGTCGCCTCTTAGTTTGTGCTTTTCTCCTGTGAAAGAAAGTAAAAAATGTGTTAAAAACCATGATAGTTTCAAAAGATATAAAGTAAAGAGTTTACTACCCAGTACTATTGTAAGTTGGATTGGCGCACTGAGATTTTACTGTTATTTTTATTTTCTGAAAATACCATTCAAATACAGTAGGATACAGCTAGTTTCTTACCTATTCTATGCTTGGTTTAATTGGTTTGACCAAGATATTTTAGGGTGGAGTCAAACGAGCGTAATTTTTTGAGTTGTGAGTCGCGTATTTTCGGTCGCAGAAATTCTGCTGCATTCGGTTTCATACAAAAGTCCTGTTTCATTCACACGGCGACGCAAAATGAGTTGTCTGCCGACTCACACGCGTTATTCGGACCGAATTGAGTTTGCGGGGGGGATTCGTTTTCTGTCATTTCGGGAAGGCACATAGCTTTTTGATTTTAATTGTTTTCTGGTGTTATCTACTTCTTCGTCTTCTAAATATGCTTCGTAAATACACAAAATTTTCATCGGTTCCATTGCACGACGCAAACATCCGCTATAAACGTTCGATAGTAACTGAATAAAATGCGCTCGTCTGGCATCCCAACAGAATTTCTGCCAGGCAGAATTTCTGCGACCGAAAATACGCGACTCACGACACAAAATTACGCTCGTTTGGCCTCAGCCTTAATAATGGAGATGTCAATCTGCATGACGTTTCTGAAGGGCTAGTTGAAGTTTTACTCGATCAGGGCGTCGATTCTAGCAACACAAATCGCTCAAGCGTAAATCGATGTGAGTTGTCAATTTTTGTTTGAAAAATTTGAAAATGGAACGCGGATTCAGCGATCACTCAATCGAGCCGTGTTGCTCGAATCGACACGCAGTTTGAACAATTCGCTTCGCCCACGTGTCTCTTTCTTTTGTATTGAGACAACAAAAATATGTACGTTACGTAGAAACGCTCGAAACTTTGCTAGAACTTTGCTAGTTATACCCGAAGGTGATATAATTACCAGGCTTGAATTTAACCAGCCAGGGCGTAAACGGCAACGGGGCGAGCGAAGCTGCGGGCGGCCGCTAGTTATAACTATAAGAAGAAGATTACCTGGATTCTTAGGCTCTCCTCCAAACAGCGCCAGCGCCAACCCCCGCTTAATATAATCATGTCCGAATATAGATGGTGCTATACTCTGCACGATTCTCTCGCCGATCCGAGGGTCTTTGGACAACTTCACTATATTCGCCACGTCTTCATCAGTGAGAGATTCCACGATGTGCTTGCAGTCTTTCACTACTATGTAGTTCGCGATTATTACTGTCGCAAATACGGGGAAGCCCTGGAATTTAATATAGGTCACATAATAAAAAGGTCACCGACATAGCTCGTAGTAAGTTGAAGTGGCAATGGGCTGCTGGGTGATCACGTATCTTCTGTTGCAATGAAATCCTTGTTTCAATCGTCAGTTTTTGCATGTTTTTGAGCTTAGATTGCATTAGAAAACGAACATGAATTGCAATCCTTGATTGTCAGACGCAAGGCTTTGTTTGTATTCATTTTTATTGCAATCGAAGCTCACAATCATTTAAAAACTGAGGATTGCAACAGGCATTTGATTGCAACAAAGTTACGTGATCACCCTACAGGTCATATAGCTCGAAGAACCGACAACCGTTGGGGAATAAAAGTTCTCGAATGGCGACCACGAACCGGAAGACGAAACGTAGGACGCTAACCCAACAGATGGACCGACGACATTGTTAAGATCGCGGGAAGTCGATGGATGGAAAGGGCTCAGAATCGTTCTTCCTGGAAAGTGTAGGGTAGGCCTATGTCCAGCAATGGACTTTTCAGGCTGCTAATGATGATGAATAAAAATCATAGTAGAATAAAGTAGTAGTAGAGCTCTTTGTGATGGGCTCGTCCGGGGAAGTACTACCACCATGCCTATTTCTGCCGTGAAGCAGGATTACTGCGTTTCTGTTTGGGTGTGGGTGCCGGTGAAATTATTTTCACATGCCTCAAGTTGATGAACGCAGGGCAGTGCATCGTAGGGCACGTTCCTGACTTACAAGGCAATGATTTGTTATAGGCGATGGTTACCACTTAATATGGTGGGCATATGCTTGTTCTATCAGCTGGTTGTATAAAACAAAATATAACACTGAAGCAAGAAAGAGAGAACCGATTTGAAGCTGTAATAAAAATACTTGCATGTTCTCAGTGGGGATCGAACCCACGCCCTCCAGCTCTGCCTTCTGGGCTTGCAAGCGTGGGCTGAGGGCTATGCTTACATACATAAATAAATAAATATTGTGAACAATTCACACAACACTAACTAGCCCCAAATTAAGCAGACCTCATACTATGAGAACCAGATAGATGATATAATACTTTTACATATATATTTTTGTAAATACATACATACTTAAAATACAATAGAATACCAGACCGAGAACAAACATCTGCATTCACCACACAAATATATTTTGTTCTCGGTGGGGATCGAACCCACGCTCTCCAGTGCAGAAGGCAGACCGACTACCAACTGAGCTATAAGGGCTACAAACCTGTTCAGTATTAAGTGAGCCATCATAGTTATTAGTATAAATGCCAGTGAGGTCCACTTCATCGCCCGGTTTGCATCTATCACATAAATCTGACAGCAGTATGCAGTCCTTGCTTCGTGGGATACGACCGGCGGGAATACGGCCCGGAGACTCTTGGATGGTCACTTTCTGGTAGTTACGGTATATTGTTTGTTCCATGTTTACCTGAAAAACGTATTCATTCGTTTTTAGGGCTTCCTTTCACCACACTTGGTTCGAAAGAATCAGTGACACGATAAGAAGAAGAAGAAGGGTTTCCTTAGCCAAATGGCAAAAACGGAACCCTTATAGATTCGTCATGTCTGTCTGTCTGTTCGTCCGTATGTCACCGCCACTTTTCTCCGAAACTGTAAGAGCTAGACTGATAAAACTTGGTAAATAGATGTATTCTTTGAACCGCATTAAGATTTTCAAACAAGAATAGAAAAAAACAATGGATTTTAGGGGTCCCCATAGATATAACTGAATAGTTTGCGCGAGAGACACTTCCAAAGTGGTAAAATGTCACCCCCCCCCCCCCCCTCCCAATTCATAAATTAATCTCACCATAAAAGGCCCAGAACTCTGACATTCCGGACAAGACCCGGGCCTGACTTCAGCATTCTGGCTCTGAACGAATGGTCCCAGGATATACCCACATCGGTTGCAGTCATACTTCACAACTGATAGCTGTGGTAGCACTCCCGTTGTGCTGGTGATGACTCCGACTGTCCTGACAAGCTGTCAAAGTATTATTAGCATAGGTAGTATTATTTATAAAGTACTTTATTAATTAAGTAGAACCTAAAAAAGTTCGAGCAACACGTGTCAAGGGTCACGCAAAAAGGGCCCGCCAGCGGCCTACTTGCGGAAAAACCTGCCCGCACATCAAGTGCGGATGATAAATTTGCCGATTTAGTACTTTATTAATTTTATTTCAGATGAGTGCCTCATACAGATGTAATACCAGGCTTATGGGTCTATAGTTGCCGATGTCGGCTTTTTCCCCTTTTTTGTGAAGGAGGACGATGTTTGAATGACACATTTGCTGTGGGATCTCCCCTGAATCTAGAAATCGTATTTAAATAGAAAAAATAAATTCATATGTATAATAATTAAAATTAAAATGTAACGAAAAACTATTTTCGGTTAAAATGGCTTTATAATAATTCTGTAAGTGTGTAAAGAATTTAAAGTAAGAGGAATTAAACATGAAAGTTAGTACCTGGTTGAGGTGAAGTTTGCGGAAGGTACGCAACTCTTCAATGAGAGGCAGGTCGGATATCCGCACGTGGATCTCTGACGTCACGCGCTCGTACGACGGGAAGATCTGGAGGACTATGTCTTTGGCTACCTGTTGGGTCAGGAAAAAACAATTAAGGTTTTTTTTCTAGTAATTAATATGTATAAGGGGAATAAATCAAATAGGCAATAATTGCAATAATACGAGTACGTTGCCAGAAGAACGATTTTCCATCACTACTCTTCAAACCGTCGTCGGTCAGTAAATCAGCGTCCAACGCTTCGCATTCTGGTTATGTTTATGTTTATATATTTAATCTTAGACTCACAGTTACAATATTGTTGAATGAATCAGTTTTTTTTTAATTTTTAATTTTATTTTTTAATACCTGCATCCGATATGAGTGAGGCGTGTAAAGTGCTAATGAGTGAGGAAGAGTGAGTTACATGTTTTTGTATTTGCCTATTTGATGTTAGTAGTTAGTAGTCGGCACCCGAGAAGACCCGAGTTCAAACCCAGACGTGTGCCAATGAGTTTTTGCATCTAAAAAATTATGTACACAACGCTAGTGCAAAACGGTGAACGGTCAGTAAAATGGTGAAGAAAATATCGTGTGGAAACCCGCGGCTTAGTCAGCTCCGCACCTATTGTATTGACCATGTCTTTCCTGTGGATTAGGCCGACTAAATTGTCAGGATGGTATTGGTGCTGGGCAAGCCTATTCCATCTAAAAACCCTGTCCCAGGCACTATAGCGTCCCGCAACATGCGATGTAGGCCGAGGTTTATAGACAGTAGTAGGTACGTAGGTACGTATATCTTATCTTATCCTAGATAATCCGAATCTCGGAAAGGCGCCAACGATTTTCACGAAATTTAGTATACAGAGGTTTTCGGGGGCGATCAATTGATCTAGCTAAGATTCATTTTAAGAAAATGTTTTTTTAACCCTGATTTCAATAATTAAACATAAACTGAATATGTGACTACTTCTGCAAGCATATCCAGCAGATGGCGTTGTTAAGTAAGAATAAGCCAATAAAGATTATGACTCATCTAATTTCTAAAAAATACAGATTACCAATAAAAAATACCACCAACCACCAACTGCTAGTATTATTATGGATTGAGAATTGCCAGGCATTATCATGCAGATAGTTTGTTACTTTATTGATGATGGAAAAGTCGATCTTTGAGTAAATAAGTTACCTCATCGAATATCTGCAGCATCTGAAAGGGCGCTTCAGGCAGGAAGTACGCCAGAACCTGTTCTCTTCTCGCCAGCACATCGAATTCCACGTGGAAGGAGGCTTGGTTGTGTTCACACATGCGTCGGATTCTCTCCTTGTACACAAACTGGTTCTTGGAGTTTGTGTATGTGCGGAGGAAGTTTTTGAATCTGGAAGTATAAAAAACTTGAAAAACCGACTGAAACAAAGTGTTGAATCGATTTTGATTGAATTTATATTCGATACGTGTTTTAATGAGCGTCATATTACGAGGAAAGTGTAGGGAATGGATGTGGATGGTGGTTATAGAACTTCTTCTCTTTGGTCTTATCTTTGGTCTTACCAAAGAAAAGATGAATGGAATGAAAATAAATTATAGTTTAAAAAACTAAAAAAAAAACGCTTTTATAACTAATTGAACTAAAAAGTTAAAAATAAAACTGTAATAATCAATTGAAAAATTTATATTATTGTACAAAAAAGCGTGCGTGCGTGTTACATACATACATACATACAGGTGAAGCTAATAAAAGCGTTATAAAAAAGGGCAAACCTGTTAGCAATCTCAGTCCTAGGCCCCAACATAGAGACCCACTCCTTGGTAGTATACCCCTTGGTATCCTCAAGGTTCTCGATACTCTCTATGCCCTCTTCAACGGGCTCGTGATCGCCCATAGCTGCCTTCTCAGCGGCGCGACGTCTTTTAGCGCGAGGAGCATCACCGCCTTCATCGTCTGATTCATCTGGAATTAGAATTTAACAGTGATTGCATATTTGCATAAGGCGCCCAAACCAAAGAAGGCAGCAGCCACGTCAAAGTCCAAGGCAGCAGCCGGCAACAAAGCCTCCGCCTATAAGAAGTAGGATTGTACGTGTGAAAACCTACAATCCTCGTGTGGGTGAGATACGTCCGCCGCCGTCGTCGTACTCTTCGTCTTCAGGCAGGCAGAAGTTAAATTCCTCATTCAATAAACTGCCTTGCTGTTTAACCAAACAGCGTCATTCAACACGTCTGCCGCGCCGTCGTCATACTCTTCGTCTTCAGGCAGGCAGAAGTTAAATTCCTCATTCAATAAACTGCCTTGCTGTTAAATTAAACAGCGTCATTCAACACGTCTGCCGCGCCGTCGTTATACTCTTCGTCTTCAGGCAGGCAGAAGTTAAATTCCTCATTCAATAAACTGCCTTGCTGTTTAACCAAACAGCGTCATTCAACACGTCTGCCGCGCCGTCGTCATACTCTTCGTCTTCAGGCAGGCAGAAGTTAAATTCCTCATTCAATAAACTGCCTTGCTGTTTAATTAAACAACGTCATTCAACACGTCCGCCGCGCCGTCGTCGTACTCTTCGTCTTCAGCCACGCAGAAGTTAAATTCCTCATTCAATAAACTGCCTTGCTGTTAAATTAAACAGCGTCATTCAACTAACTGCCTGAATTATACATAACGTTTAACCACTTGCCTAGTCAGGTCATTTAAAACGCATAAAATCTGAATCAAAATCTGATAATTAATATTATGCTTTTGGTAAGATTATGCATAATTGGTATTGGTAGAGGTAAGTACACAGCCATTGTTGTGCCATTTTCACATTTTCTGCCAGTCTTCACCTATCCACTCGGTTTTAATGTATTTTTCATATGTATACGCCTATAAGTCAAATAAATGTAAGTATTTTCTTTCTTTCTTGTCTTTATATAAAATACCCGCAAGTTTCAACAGTTTTGCCAAATCATGCCAACATCATGGGGTTTACTAACTATTATATAAGTTCAGACGAATGCGGGTAGCAGCAGAGGGTAACAGCTAGTGAATTTAAAGGTGTATTCTCAGACAGTCAGCACCCACACCAGAGCTCTATTACTATTGTAGGCAATAAACTTTATTTTTAAATACAAATGATAGACAAACAGGCTACTATAACTAGCGGCAAATAACTCTAGCGCTGAGCGATACGGGGAGGGGAAAGCTGCGCATGCGTCGTAGTTTGCGCATGTCGCGCACACTGGATGTGTGCAGAGTATCCTATTGGTACAGAGAGCGGAGTGCGACTTGAGAGCCAATTAGCGCAACGCACGCCCGCCCTTCATACCGCGAGCCCCACTCAGGTACCTTATTTTTGACTTCTGCGCAATAACGGTCAGCGCTAGATTTATGAGAACACTACTCTCTACTACTTAAGTAAGCATCTTAAAATTTTATTGCTTTTATTTAATTACTAGCGGCCGCCCGCGGCTTCGCTCGCCCCGTTTATTTTTCTTTCAAAAGTTTTTCCTCATTTTCTCCGCTTAGGGAAATAATTTTCCAATTTCCTTTCTTAGTGCACCCCTGCGCTATAAAAGGAACATTCCCTCCAAGTTTCATGCTTCTAGGACTTACGGTTTAGGCTGTGCGTTGATTGTCAGTCAGTCAGTCAGTCAGTCAGTAACGTAATAGTTTTATATATTTAGATAGAAGAAGAAGATACCATTGAAAAAGTTCATAGTAACAGGCGACTCACCATATAGCAAGTCCATATCATCCCTTCTCGTCCTTCCCTCGTCTCTATCGCGGCGCCGCAGTTCCTGCTCTGCGGCGGCGCGGTCTCCGATAGACATCGCGTCATAGTTCTCGTCATCCAAGTCTTCGTTGTCATAGCGGTCCAGACCAGGCATTGGACGGTAATCTCTGTGACAAATCAAAGGTTTTACTGAGGATTCTGATACTATGGTTTGATTGCACCATGCTTTTAATTTAAAAGGATTAGAATAAAGTTTAATCTAATATTGTGGGACACATCTATTTTGATATCTAAGTTGTTCTTGTACTCTCACTGTACAGTCAATAAAATGCTTTTCTTTCTTACTCAAGATGATCCATGCTTTGTTTGAGCATGTTGAAATATAACTTAAAGAAACACATTTGTCGAGTGAAAATGTAGCTGAAAGAAAGTTGGCTGCCAATGACTCTGAACCTAAATGCTGCAGGAATAAGAGCATTGATTGGCTAGTGAGAGTGATCCGATCTTCAAGTCATAGGCATGACCAATGGCATAAGTCATGAGCCTATTTAATATGGCCATGACTTCATGTTTTGGTGTGACCAACGCAAGATTACTTACGCCTCCATGTTATCCCCAAACAGTTCCTCTCCATCCTCCTCCTCTTCCTGAGGATTGTCTCCGAGGATGCCAGCTTCATCTTCAAATGGTTCATAATCCCGAGCTGGTGATGTCATCCGGGATCTGGCTTCATCTCTCTCAGACGGAGTGTCAGGTGCAGGTGAACTCTGAAAAACAATGTTAATAGATTGTAGGAGGAATATTCTCTGGAGGAGACCTTTGCCTAGTCTACTCTTGAGTAAAACTGAGACTCCAGTACAGATCTACTGTTCGCTTATGACAGAGGTGAGGGCTTCAGGCTCACGGCCTCAACCCTAAATAGATCTCTCAATAAATAATAATAATAAATAAAAGACTCTTCAATGGAGATTCCTGCATTCAAGGGTTTTTGCCCACTTGGCTTGTGAAGTTGTTGCCTAGGAATTAAATAAAGCAGTAAGATAGGATAAGGTTATAACTAATTACAATGTAAACTTTACATAATTATTATGGTGAGCTATAAAAATGTGTGTAGAATGTAATTCATACCACATTACATTAAAAACTATTAAAACGTTGAGAACAAGACCAAGAACACGATTATACCGGTAAGTACTTGAGTTGAGGATTTGATGACCTCAACCTCCCCTTCTAATGATAAAACTTACCATTATACCTTGTAGTATACCTACAACTATTTATTAGGAAAACAACACCGTTCGTTAATAGCTTCCCTTCCGTTTTGTATTTTAGAAATTCAATAAAGATTTGTAACACAAAACACAAACAACGCAAGCCACAAAAAACAAAATTCTCAACTGTCAAAAAAGCGCGCGACATTTTTTTGTTTGCATTGGCACTTGGCAGGCTAAAGTTCTAGACACCCTACTACTTCATCTTCGTTGCGCCATGCGCCATTCTGCAAGTCCTAAAACCAAACTGCCAAACATACTACCTCGTCTTGAAAGCGTTGTTAATCAGTAAACTTTCAGTAAAGTCTAAAGTCGTGCATGATGGATGACAATGACAGTTTATCAGATAACCTCTAAATTTTCATTATTTTTGTACTTCGACTCAACGACCGAACACCGATGTCGTAATGTCAATAGTTGTTTCTTCACCTTTTTTGAATAAAAAATGGCTAAATACATCGCACAAATAATAGTTTTGGGTGCTCAAGTGGTGGGGCGAGCGTTTGCGAGAGCCTTGAAGCAAGAAATTGCCGCGTCACAAGAAGCAGCTAAGAGGGCTGGTGGTGGGCCTGAAGGCGCCCGAAGAGCCGCCGCAAATGCTTCCACGGGGCTGTCGCTGGAAGAAGCGATGCAGATTCTGAACATAGAGAAATTAGACCCTGAAAAAATTAATAAGAACTATGAACATCTCTTCAATATAAACGACAAAGCTAAAGGAGGTTCCTTTTACTTACAATCGAAAATAGTAAGAGCCAAAGAGAGGATAGACGCTGAATACAAACAGGCGCCACCTAAGTCTAATCAAAGTGAACCCAAGGATACATCATGAGACATTCTGTACAAATTATGTGATAAATAACTCCCTATTATTTAATTATTGAACAATGTAGTTTTTGTTGTAGTAAAACCTCAGGTTTTGTAAAGTTATGTTTATTATGTAGTTGAAGAATCACAAAACAGTGACTAGTAGTAATACATCAGTCTTCTATTCTATACAAATCAATTAGGTATGTATATTATGCATAGTGTAAAGATTCTAGACAACTAGTATAAAATATGATCAAAAAATTGCCTGCCTACATGCTTAGGCAATAAATAGTAAACTTGCAAACAATATTTTTATTTGCAAACTACTTGAGATCCTTTCAATGCTTTGGCCTAATTTTTAGATCAAAAGTGGACAGATATTTTTACTCATTCAAGTACAATAAGCATCAATACTTTTGTACTAGAAATTAGGCCAAAATAAGTAATTATTATAAATTAAGTCCATTACATTTCACTTACAATTAATTATAACTATGACTAATAATTAAGAGATATGTATATACTTATAAATGACTGACTAGATATTGAATAAGCTATAGACTAGATTATAAAAATTTATCAATGTAAAAAGTAACTGCATCTTGCAAATTGCAAAGTCTTACTAAAAATTCAAAACTCTTCAGTTGGAGTTGGATACATTCATTTCCTGTAAACTTCAGATATCATCTCTTAAAAAATACTTTACATATAAAAATGGCAGGCTAGGATAAACTGAATACACATAGTGATTCAGGCCTTCACATCCGTCAAAATGACCACTTCGTAAGGACTGCAATCAGACATACCAATAGCATTACAGAGCCATCCATAAAAACCTTTCTCAAGATCGCATACACTCATCCCCCACCAATTAGCACTGCTGAATGTTAGCTGAACTATACCTGCATACACTCCAATACCAACATTAAAAATCACCATCAAAAATGGATACAAAATCACAAAAATCGGCAACAGAGCAACAGTCTTCCAGGTATTGGCCAACTTCAAAAAGATATTGTACCAGGCTTGAGTTCCAATGTAGAGGGAGTACCCAGCCGAAACCATAGCCACAAACGGCATGCAAATCATTGTGAATAGAAAAATGTGGGGACCGTTGTGAATAGTGCACTTTGATATGTCCATCTTTTGGTATTCCTCAGCCACAATTGATGCCTCAAGAATTTCAAGTTGTTCACGTGAAATGTTCAGCTTTACATCAATTTGCTGACCTTTCTTTTTGCCTCGTTTTATAGTACCTGTCATGGTCAAGTACTTGTCTTTAGACTCTGTAAGAGAGCAATCGGTGATTGATCCACATTCCGATTCCAGCTTCAGGGCAGTGATTTCTGAATCAGTGCTGTCTGCTTCCTGTACATCCACCACAATGTTAACATGTTTCTTCACCTTGGCACTCTTCAGACTATCTGATAGATTGGCCATGTCAAAGCTGTTCTCAGACTGTGTTTGAGACAGGCTGTTGGGAGTCACCATAGTGCATTCATTAATTTCGTTAAGGACTTTGCAGCTTAAATGTAAATCTTCATTCTCCCTCGAGTCGCCGAGGCTTGAGCAAGCATCAGATGAGTTTTCATAGATTGGCGACAAATCTACGATATCACGGCTGGTGTTAGTCGACAAAGCTTGGTATCCATTTTTTTGGATGTGTACTTTGTCATTATCATTATAGTCTTCATTTAGGACATCATTCACGATGGGCAGGTTTATTTTCATGCTGGATTTAAGACTATCCACTGAAGACAATATGATGCTGCTATCATGTTCAGTGACTGGAGACAATCCGTTCTTGTATTTAACTTGCGCTTCATCCCCTGAGCCCTGTAATGAGGAAGAAATGTATCAATAGTCACTTAAACAGACAACAACTAGGAGTAAGATAGAGCCAAAATGTTCAGATTTGTAAAATGTCCACCCATTATTTAATAGCAGTTATATTTTTAGAGGGTGTTTCATTGATAGAATAGTGTTTACCTGTACGGTAATTATGTGGTCGACATGGCCGGCATTGCCATTCGTTTTTTTCCCATTTCTCTTTTTCGGCAACACAAAAAGCGGTTGCTCAACTTTTGCCATGATTACCAACTTTAAGAAAATCGGTATTTTTTTCTATAGTTCTGTTATAAAAATTAGATATTTTAGCGAAAAATTGTCGAACACACAACAAAAACATCGGACTCTCGACTCTCAAACTTTCATTCAATCAATTTTTTTCGGGTTTGCCAGGATACAAAATATTTGTTTGTTTGATTTCAGTGATTCAGTATTCAGTTATGTATATATTCAGTATCGTTCACATGCATGATATTAGTATAGTACGTAATGTGAAAAACTGTTATGAGGTAAAAAAACAGTTAAAAATTAAGAGAAATCAGAGAAAATCCAGGGCTCAGACATGCGTTAGCGTACTTAGAATCCTAGCAGTCTGTGGTTCAGTCAGACCCAGCCCAGAGCAAAATGCGATCTAAAGTTTGATATTAGAAAGACTTGACAAGTTGACAGTGACAGCACACTCAATAACCTCAATTTTCTGACTGAAAAAAGTAAACAAACAATTTCCAAACTTCCCGAAGTTCCTTTTCTATCCCGAAAGAATTTTTTTTTTATATTAAATAACCAAATTATTCATAAACCTAATTCCTCTTTTAGTACAAATATGTTGAAAGTAATAAACAATAATATTTATCTCGATTTATGTGTGTTTATTTATGAAAACATAACCTAACCTGTCGAATCCTCAGGGTATGGTGAGTCTGGTCACCGGAGGAGCGTCAGGACTTGGGAAGGCTACTGTAGAAAGATTGGTGAAAAACGGCGGGAAAGTAGTCATCCTCGACGTCCAAGGGACAAGAGCTAAGGAAGTTGCTGGGAAGTTCGGCGAAAATGTCATAGTTTCTACTGGCTGTGTAAGTTTTATAGTCTTAATTTATATGTTACATTCTAATTATTCTGGGAAATTCGTTTAAAATTATGTGTCTCAAAAAATCTCAAAAAAAGGTTATTCAAACATAGTTTACTAGATACCAAAGCCAAATATAAATAAATAAGTATAGTAAATCTAGGCAAATGGTAAGATCGATTAATCTCTAAAATTCAAACTCTAAAATTTAGTAGAAGAATTTCACTGATCAACCACATTTGAACTTTCGTGATCATAACACATAATTAATGTATTACACATAGTTATACAATAAAATACCACATTTTTTCAAATTTTGTAAGTCCCAGTGAATACGAGATAATATACACTTGATCTTATTTTAGATAACTTCGGAAGCAGATGTTAATAAGGCATTGGAAATAGTCAATGACAAGTTTGGCCGACTGGATACACTTATAAACTGTGCAGGACAATCCTGTACACACCAGATATATAACTTTAATAAGGACAAGCCATGTGACTTGGAACATTTCAGCAAAATTATCAATGTAAGGAAGCTTTTCATCAAACAAATAATAAAAACAACAATGTTTCGATTTTTTCCTCCTCATTTCTCCTTGAGAGGGCCTGTAACCAGGGGCCTAATTCTCGGGCCGATCTTGATCATTTTGCAATTTTATTGCTTCTTTCGAAGAGAGAATGTCAGATTTCCTTGAGTAATTCATCAACGAGCTCAACTTTTGAGTGGCACTGGTGCCTAGACTCAGCCTAGCTTTAAGACATTTCAAAGTGATCCAGGTAATACTACTGAATAAATATATATATTTGGGACCAGACAGCAGGAACCAGATAGCAGATATAATAATACTTTGAAATTTTTTGTAAATAATAAAACATGTAAAAATACACATGTACTTAATTTTTTTTAATAATGTTTTTAATTTTTTTAGTAGTAGTAGGGCTCTTTGTGATGGGCTCGTACGGGGAAGTACTACCACCATGTCTATTTCTGCCGTTAAGCAGCATTGCTGTGTTTCAGTTTGAAGGGTGTGGGTGCCGGTGTAATTACTGGCACGTGAGGCTGAATATCTGTATGCCTCCAGTTGATGGACGCAGGGCAGCGCATCGTAGGGCGCGTTCCTGACGTGCGTAACCTACGAGGCATTGCTTTGTTATAGGCGATGGTTACCACTTAACATCAGGTGGGCCATATGCTTGTTCCATCAGCTAGTTACATAAAAAAAATAAATTCAATATGACACCCAGACAGAGAACAAACATCTGTGTTCAACTCACAAATATTTGTTCTCGGTGGGAATCGAACCCACGGCCTACGGCGCAGTAGGCAGAGCTGCTACCAACTGAGCTGAAAGGCCAGTCATATCAATCTTCTGTTCCAGATAAACACAGTAGGCACATTCAATACAATCCGCCTAGCAGCCGGTGTGATAGGCAAAAATGAACCCAATGAGGATGGTCAGAGGGGTGTTATTGTAAACACTTCGGCTACAATAGCCTATGATGGGGACATAGGACAAGCGGCGTATGCTGCGTCAACCGCGGCGATAGCTGGCATGACGCTGCCCATAGCTAGGGATCTTGCTTCGAGAGGGATCAGAGTGGTTACTGTGGCACCAGGTTTGTATACAAATCTATTTTTGTAATGGAGAAACCCTAATTAAGTGCCATCACTTAATAATCACTTAAGGCCCATGCCTAGCTTGAGTTCTTGGGCAGTGGTATTTAAAAAAAACCATGTTAAGCAGCATTGCTGTGTTTCGGTTTGAAGGGTGCCGGTGAAATTACTGGCATGTGAGGCTGAACATCTGTATTGCCTCAAGCTGATAGACGCAGAGCAGAGCACTGTAGGGCACATTCCTGACGCGCGTGACGTAACGAAGCAATACTTTGTTATAGGCGATGGTTGCCGCTTAACATCAAGTGGGCCATATCCTTGTTCCATGAACTAGTTGTATAAAAAAAATAAAAAAAGGAAAGGGAAGACCTCGGCGCATGTTTCTCAGAAGTAGGTACCCTAAACTGACGTGCATGTATGAAGAATGTTATGAGAGACAATGAAGCAAAAGAGGTATGTCTGGATCGTAGCAAGTGGAAATGCGTGATCTCTCTCTACCCCAATGGGAATAAGGCGTGATTTTATGTATATAGGTATCTACTTTGCTTAGTCAGCTTTGCACGTATTCACTATGTCTTTCCTGTGGATTAGGCCGACTAAGCTGTCAGGATGTTATAGGTTCTGGGCAAGCCTATTCCATCAAAAATCCTGTCCCAGGCACAATAACGTCCCGCGATTAGGGCTTGTTTAATCACCAGTTACCTCAGACGCTATATAAATCATCTACAATAGATGCAAAGGCCTGTTTACTTTTTTTATCTACTTTGCAGGTATATTTGAAACACCCCTCGTCACATACCTGCCCGAGAAAATGGTAGAGTTTATAAAGCGAATGACGCCATTCCCCTCAAGACTGGGCAAGCCGGAGGAATTCGCGCATCTGGTGACCAGCATTGTGGAAAATCCAATGCTTAATGGAGAAGTTATAAGATTAGATGGAGCGCAACGATGGTTTCCTTTGTAGATATGATAGGTTTATACCTATTGGTTAAGACTGTTTTGTTAATAAATTGTAGATATTCTATTTCTTGTTTTTTTCTGGTCTTGTAGGGGTTTTTTGAATGAACTCACTGCTGTAGGAGTTCTGTCTAATGCGCTGTAGGTCGTGGGTTCGATGCCCGTGTAGGGAAAAGTAATACGGTAGGTAGTGTGAGTACCTACAGTCGATAACTAAAAGTAGATGAACAGTGTGCGTTAGAAAGAGATAGCGCTCTACGAAAGCACAAAAGCCAATGTTTAATACTTTTATTGCCTACAACCGTAACTTTACCAACAACTTTTTGTAGTAGTAACTTGTGCCTTGAAAATGGTTATTAGCCAAAGTAAATTACAAATCCTAAGTACCTACCTTACCTGAAAAAACTTAGCTACTATAAGTAATATAATTCGTGCGTTACGGTATTCAGTTTGCCAAGCCCGAAAAACATCCCAAAATAAATAAATCAACTTAGCGTAGGCGTAGTCTGTACAATTTAGTATCAGCCCAAAAACATCTCATAATTTAAATATCATTTGAAACAGCTTTCGGAATGTTATGTCTTTATTCAAACCACTTTGTTTCATGTAGCTACGGCAGTATATCATGGGTTTATTGCTTACGACGTCAAACTGCGGCCGGGTACAGCGCTGCGGGTAGTAGATTTTTTTTAAATTTTTACCACTGTGTTGGGAAGCTGTGGTTAGTGGTTCTTGCAACTATATGGACTAACTAGCAGCCCGTCCCGGCTTCGCACGGGGTAGACAATATTGTTGTACATTATTTTGTTCTATCGCTAATAGTTTCGGCAGCGCATTCGACGAAAGACAAAGACACATTTTTCTACACTATGAGGAACTCCATCAAAATAGAGAGTGTAACATCTATAAACAATACTTTTGTCAAAGACAGGAACGAGTTTTTTTTATCAGACACTAAAAAAAAATTCGAAAAATCAGTGACACGTTAAGAAGAATCAGACACTATCCGTGTTACTTTGTAAAACCCTTCATCATCAGCCAGAAGTCCACTGCTGAAAATAGGTCTCTAAAAAATATTTTCTGAGACATACTTATTGTATATTCCTCAGACTTTCCGCAATCTAATCTAAGAAGGTGATAAGGAAGTCTCGTTTTGATCGGATTGGCCGAATGGGAGCTAAGCTTGCCGCATACCCCACGGGAAGTAAAGCTTTCTGGTCTCTGGCCAAATCGGTCGAAGCGAACTTCAGCCGTCCTTCACTTCCACCAATGCTGAAGCCAGATGGATCACTGGCTCACACCGCGATTGAGAAAGCAAATCTATTTGTTACTCAATTTGCGGAAAATTCACGTCTAGACACCACAGGCGAAACTCCACCTAGCCTTCCGCGATGCGAAGCATCGATGCCGGAAATCCGTATCCAGCAAAAGGAAGTGCTCAAAACGCTACGTGGCCTTGACGTGAATAAAGCTAGTGGACCTGATGGTATTCCAGCCATTGTGTTAAAAACCTGCGCACCTGAGTTGTCTCCAATACTTACACGGCTTTTCCGCCTATCTCTTGAAACTGGTATAGTCCCCAAGTCTTGGAAGCTAGCCAATGTGCAGCCTGTGCCCAAAAAAGGTAGTCGCGCCGACCCGTCAAACTACCGACCTATTTCGGTCACCTCCATACTTTGTAAATGTATGGAGCGTGTACTGAACGGTAAACTCCTCGCATACCTTGAAGACAATGTCCTCCTCAGTGACCGCCAGTACGGATTCCGCCGAAACCGGTCTACTGGGGATCTTCTTGTGTATGCCACGCACCTCTGGAGTGAAGCCATAGAGAAATGCGGTGAAGCACTAGCGGTTTCACTTGACATTTCAAAGGCATTTGACAGGGTCTGGCATGCTAGCCTTATTGGCAAGCTTTCAGCATACGGACTTCCAGCCCAATTCTGTTCTTGGCTTGAAGACTTTCTGAGGGAACGATCCATTCGAGTAGTTATCGATGGCTGCTCGTCGGATCAATTGGCTATTAATGCCGGTGTACCTCAGGGGTCAGTACTATCTGCCACTCTGTTTTTGCTGCACATTAACGACCTGCTCATACCCGGTATCATGGGATATGCAGACGACAGCACAGTTGTGGAAAGATATACTTCCAATGCTCAGGCCAAACAGAATGTGGTTCAGCAAGAGAGAGAGGCAATGCTGCAGCGCTTGAATATGAAACTCAAATTGGTGTCTGACTGGGGTGACGCCAATTTGGTCAAATTCAATGCATCCAAAACGCAGGCTTGCCTGTTCTCAGCAAAGAAAAGTCAGTTTCCCCACGTTCCTGTTTTCCGAGATGTACCTATAGCGATACGGGATCACCTTGAGCTCCTTGGTGCTTCGCTTACGCCTGCTCTCAACTTTGGGTCGTATATCGAGTCTAGGGCTAAAACAGCCTCCATGAAGCTTGGCATCTTAAACAGGGTAAGGCGGTACTTCACACCAGGACAGCTGCTTAGCCTTTACAAAGCACAAGTCCGGTCTGGTATGGAGTACTGCTGTCACCTGTGGGACGGCTCTGCCAAACACCAGCTTGCTGCCTTACACTCGATTGAGCGACGAGCTTTTAGGCTGATAGGTGAGCAACACATGGCGCAGACTAAAATCCAGAGTCTGGCACATCGTCGCAAAGTTGCTTGCCTATCGATTTTCTATAGGTTACATTTTGGGGAATGTAGTGAGGAACTGCATGATCTTATACCACCATCTCCCTTCCATCATAGGACTAGCAGACGCACGGCTCAGTACCATCCATACCTGGTTAGCATACCACCCATTCGCACTAAGCGTTTTGGCTCCACCTTCATTATGCGAACCTCCAGGGAATGGAACTCATTGCCGGCGGCTGTTTTTCCTGACCACTACAATCTGGGCCTCTTCAAGGCAAGAGTGAATAGGTGTCTTCTAGACCATCCTGCTCCATCGTCGGCTACATCGTCGCTTACCACCAGGTGAGATTGTAGCCAAAGTATCTTGTAAAAAAAAAAAAAAAAAAATCTTTACAATGTCGTCGGTCCATAAAACGGGTGGGCGTCCTACGTTTCGTTTTTCGGTTCAGACAAGGTGCCAACTATACGATCAATCGCCGTAACGCATTTCACATACTTCACACACGTCCCTTCGATGTCACTTCACAGTTTATTAACCCGAATTCGTCTTGAGCTGGAACCATGTCGCAGTAAAATTGTAAATAATCCGTTAGCCGCTTGAGGCATGTCTTATTATGACAAGGTCGTAAAGTGTTTCGAGACCTTTGGTCCAAAACTGCATAGCAAACCGGTCACTTTGTGTGTTTGTCTGTCAGTAAATAATAATTGGAGTGTTTTCTTTAATTTTAGTATTTTATTAAACTCTGGAGTAAACCGGCCGCTAAGCGTGTCTGTCTGTCTGTCAGTAAATAATTGGTATTTTTTTTAATTATAGGATTTTACTTTTAATCCGTGGCATTTTTTGCCACATAAAGGTTTCTAGTGTTGAAGACTCAATTGTAGCGCTACAAGAGTGCTACGGGGTGCTACGGAGTTTTATTTTACGCATTTACTACAAAAGATATGAACGCGCTCACTACGCATGCGCTAGAATATTATGTACTTACCTTGAAAGTATATCTTAATTCAGAAAATGTACCATTAAGTACAGAAAGTAAGTGTTGTCTTCTTATTATTCGTATTATAACAGGTAAGGTCTGATTATTCAATGTATTTAAAATAAAAGCCAAATACATAATGGGAAAAAGTCCTTTACGAAAGTAAAGTCAGATGGATCGCTTAGTACGAGTATAAGGAAGAGGTCACACGTTTATCCCTTGTTCTGGCAGCTGGATTGCGGTCATCTGTCACGCTGTGAGCGCCGCTTTAGCAACATTGTTGCAACACGATTGCAATTTCATTTTAGGTACAATAGGTAGTAGGTATATATAGTAAAATAATAGCAATAAAGAATCAATAGATTAAATAGGTAGGTGCATTTCTTAGATGTATTTACAAAAAAAATTAGGTCTATAAGTTTTATTAGCTTTCTGGCTCTTTTAGTACTGGTTTGAAAGAACCAGTGACTCGATGAGAAGAAGTAGAAGACAGTCTTATTCTTCTTCTTATCGTGTCACTAAAGAAGAAGACTAGTTCTTTCGAAAAACCAGTGTGGTGTAAGGATTTTAAGTGCGCCTCCTTTCGTGCACTAATAGACACATGTTTTCGAACTTTTTAGGTTCTACGACATGCCCGTTTTCCTCACGATGTTTTCCTTCACCGTTTGAGAGTCCTGGCATAGTTCACATACATTTTTCGACAGGAAAACTCATTGGTACACGACTGGATTTGAACCCACGACCTTAGGATCGGAAGACAGGGCCCACTAGCCACTACCACTAGGCCACCAGTGCTCTCAAAAATACAGTAAAAGGTTTGCTTCCTAATTTTGAGGTTAGACAGTGTTATGTGAAATTGTAGGTTAAAAAGACAATTTTAATTCATTTTATAAAATTAATTAGGTAATTTTGGCTTCAATTACAACTTGAAGCAATTTTCGGTCTAATTTGAACAATTATGTCTGAGACAGCATTCCCTGCCATTGGCTCGGTGTAATTACTGCAGGTATTCCTACCTCCTGCGACAATGTAGCAGGACTTTATATACAACGTGTATCAAAATATGTGTACTATCCTGAAGGGGGGTGAATTTCCACCCCCCGGGGAACAACTTTTGTTCAACGACTTTTCGAACTTCGATTGGTATCACTGAAAAAAACTGCAACGAAGTTTCAACATGAACAGCTGACTTTATACAAAGTGGCAACCCTAAACTCAGCTACAGAGGTAGTAGGTAGTAGTAGTAGACCTACAGAGGTAGTAGGTCAAGGAGTCAAGGGGTTACAAGGATAGGGTTGTCAATTTATTTAGGCATTATGAAATTAAATATTTTTGTATGGGAAACTGAAAATAGGAATTTTTAATTATCTCCCCCCCACAACTGATCACCATTGTGGTCTGAAACCCCCCACCTTCGCATAGTACACATATTTAGATACACCTTGTATTGTAGGTTCTGGACAAAGACATCCTCCACACCCATCACCCATATTTTGTATTAATCACTTTACCTAGTGCTTCATCATCATCAATCTATATCAGTCCACTGCTGGACGTAGGTCTCTCCCAAGACGCGCGACTGAGCCCGGTCTTCGGCTCTTGTCCAATGCTTGCTACATTTCACAGATCGTCGCCCCACCTTGCCGGAGGGCGTCCTACACTACGCTTACCTAAACGTGGTCTCAACCTAGTATTCGTTTGCTCCAACGATAAGTCCTAGTGATTGGCCGAAGGCATTGTAAATATCGCGGGAAGTTACCGGCACGTGAGGCTGAACATCTGTATGCCTCAAGTTGATGGACGCAGGGATGTGCATCGTAAGGCACGATCCTGACGTGCATGACCTACGAGGCAATGCTTTGTTACAGGCTATGGTTACCACTTAACATCGAGAGCACTGGTGGTCTAGTGGTAGTGGCCCCACCTTCCGATCCGAAGGTCGTGGGTTCAAATCCACTCGTGTACCAATGAGATTTTCTGTCGAAAAATTTATGTGCACTATGCCAGTACTCTCAAAACGGTGAAGGAAAACATCGTGAGGAAACCGGCGTGTTGTAGAACCTAAAAAGTTCGAGCAACACGTGTCAAGGGTCACGCAAAAAGGGCCCACCAGCGGCCTACTTGCGGAAAAACCTGCCCGCACATCAAGTGCGCATGATAAAACTTGCCGAAACTTACCACTTAACATCAGGTGGGCCAGATGCTTTTTCCTTCAGCTCGTTGCATAAAAAAAATCGGTGGATGAAGGGTTCAGAATCTTTCTTCCTGGAAATATATTGTAGAGGTTATGTCTTGCAGACTTCTATAGCTGATGCTGTTGTAGTTAGTCAAACTCCCAACAGGAACCATTAATGGAACGCGCCAGTTCATTTATGGCCCTTGGATTGGAACCCTAAAAAATTTAAAATTGGAATTCGAACATTCCATTTTATCATGTTACACGCGGCGTTTTGTAGCTTTTTCAATAAAACTTTTTGGCTATAAACTGTTATGAGTTAGTGGTTCGGTAGGTATCTTATCTTTATCTGCATCAAAGGACATGTCAAAATCGACTTTAAAAAACACAAATTCCTAAGTGAGTCGACGCGGAACGCTTCCCTTTCGACGATAATGGTCTTTATGTTAATGGGTTAGGATTGGTTTTGGTGTGATTTAAGGATGTGTAATGTGTTGGTCCTTACGGAGGCTATCAATCATGTAATGTGACATGGAATTATGTTATTCAGCCCTTTAGTGTGTGATCTTTTTGACGTGGTTGTGTACATTGCTGGCTTTTTTATTAAATAATAAATAAATAAATAAATATTCTGGACAATTCACACAACACTACCCAGCCCCAAACTAAGCAGAGCTTGTAATATGGGAACCAGATAGCTGATAGAATACTTGAATACTTTTTTTTTTTTTTTTTGTAAATACATACTTAGAAAACAATATAACACCCAGACTGAGAACAAACATTTATGTTCACCACACAAATATTTGTTCTCGGTGGGGATCGAACCCACGACCTACGGCGCAGAAGGCAGAGCTACTACCAACTGAGCTAGAGGCCAGTCAATCGCACGTCCTAAGTCCTTATGACCTAGTCACAATCAAATCAAATAATTTTAGATTATGTATTTTTTATAAGATAAATAAACAATAAAAAATAGTATCTGAAATATCTGAGACGATACAAGATATTGGATGTTGCGATAGAAATCAAACGAAATGATAAAAATACAAAAAAGCAGCCAAGTGCGAGTCGGACTCGCCCATGAAGGGTTCCGTAGCATCAAGTAACATAATATACAGAAAATAAACAGGAAACAGGTTCTTGTAGTTCGTCGAAAGGTAAATTGCGGTTTACGATTTATGACGTATAAAAAAAAACTACTGGCTAGATCTCGTTCAAACCAAATATCGTTGAAAGTTTGCATAGTAATGTACAACAATTATATTTTTTTTAGTTTTATCATTCCCTTATTTTAGAAGTTAGAGGGGGGGGGACCAACTTTTTTTAACTTTGGATGTGTCTCTCGCGCAAACTATTCAGTTTAGAAAAAAAGCAGCCAAGTGCGAGTCGGACTCGCCCATGAAGGGTTCCGTAACATCAAGTAACATAATATACAGAAAATAAACAGGAAACAGGTTCTTGTAGTTCGTCGAAAGGTAAATTGCGGTTTACGATTTATGACGTATAAAAAAAAAACTACTGGCTAGATCTCGTTCAAACCAAATATCGTTGAAAGTTTGCATAGTAATGTACAACATATATTTTTTTTAGTTTTATCATTCCCTTATTTTAGAAGTTAGAGGGGGGGGGACCAACTTTTTTCAACTTTGGAAGTGTTTCTCGCGCAAACTATTCAGTTTAGACAAAAACGATATTAGAAACCTAAACATCATTTTTGAAGACCTATTCATAGATACCCCACACGTATGGGTTCGATGAAAAAAATTTTTTTGAGTTGCAGTTTGCAGTATGGGGACCCTCAAAATTTATAGTTTTGTTTCTATTTTTGTGTAAAAATCTTAAAGCGGTTTACAGAATACATCTACTCGCCAAGTTTCATCAGTGTAGCTCTTATGGTTTCGGAGAAAAATGGCTGTGACACGGTCGGACAGACAGACAGACAGACAGACAGACAGACAGACAGACAGACATGACGAATCTATAAGGGTTCCGTTTTTGCCATTTGGCTACGGAACCCTAAAAAACAATATTAGAAACCTCAACATCATTTTTTAAGACCTATTCATAGAAACCCCACACGTATGGGTTCGACGAAAAATGATTTATTGAGTTGCAGTTTGAAGTATGGGGACCCCCAAAATTTATAGTTTTTTTTCTATTTTTGTGTAAAAATCTTAATGCGGTTTACAGAATACATCTACTCGTCAAGTTTCATCAGTGTAGCTTTTATGGTTTCGGAGAAAAATGGCTGTGACACGGTCGGACAGACAGACAGACAGACATGACGAATCTATAAGGGTTCCGTTTTTGCCATTTGGCTACGGAACCCTAAAAATGAGCTACCTAGCTACTAGTGAGAAAGAAGAGTCCAGCGCACCTATCAGAAAAATAGATAAATTAAGGTAATAATATGCGACCCGTGTCTTAGTTTCAATAAATTTCTAGTATCGTTACCAATAGAACTGTTCAACCGAACTACTGGGAACAAACGAAGCCTAAAGGCGATCCCGCAATGGATGTGAAATACTTTACGATTCCCGCTGTCTAAATAAGACAAAGGTCTTGATGTATGTCTGCCACACACGCTGTTTCTAAGGAGCACCATTTGTTTCTCTAATTTTAAGTACATACTAACTAACGACTTTGTTAGGCTCTGTTTGAAGAGATACAACATAGAGACATAATATAAGTTTTAAAAACTTGAGAAACTAATTTAATGGCTTCTTGGGTGCTCTGGCGGTGTCGTTAGTTTTTTCAAACTATATAGATTGGTAAAATGATAAAAGTCCCTGAATGTTCCTTTCGCAAAATATCAACACATTTATAATTTCACTACGGGATAAAATCATAATTAAATTTAGTCTTCTTCTTATTGGTTTCAGTCATTGTAGATTGTGTGGTATTGAAATCAGAGACCTTTTTAAAATGGCACTTGACATGACACGACATATTATTTTTAAGTTCTACATTATGCTGGTTTTCTCACGTTGTTTTCCTTCACCGATGTTCCATCACCAATCTGATATAGTTCCCTGAGCTCCATAGCTTGCTCGATACTACTTCTCGCTTTGTATGTATTTGATAATTATGAAGCTTGGGTCCTTAGAATCTTAGAATGTTGACAAAAATATTTCGCATGAAATCTTTTTACAACAAAAGAATTCATTTATAAGAATACTTGGACTAAAATGCAAAAGGCCTGAATAGCTGGGACAGAATTTTAGGAAATCGGTAAATACAGACTGATAATTACTTAAATTGTTTGAGAGCGACTTTTTTCAATATTTTAAGAGCTTAATTAAGAAAAGTTTAATGGAATTTGCTTGTCATGAATTTTGCCCTTATTCTGAGATCCCTTCGGTAAGTTTCGTTTCTTATTCTCCTTGTTGTGTAGAGGCTTATTTCTTATTCCGAACTAGGAGGGTTACTCTACTTCGGCAACGTGGACTTTTTTTGACGTGACAACGTCTTATAATTCGATGGAGCCGCCTGTACGCACGAAAAAACATGACTCATGCGGCGTTACCTCACTCTGAGGCGTTCCATTTAAGGCTTGAAGTGAAAGCGAGAGCGCGGAACGAGCGACAGAGAGGCACAATCGGCCTCCGCGTTCGGCAGCGTTCGACATCTGTGTAATTTCTTATGACGTTGTCACGTTCAACTATCGTCAGTAAACCGACTTTACAGACAACCGATTTTTTTTGCGTTACCTAAGGTGCACACGTTTTGGAGAAACTCAGTAGCTTTGACCTACATCCCGGGCCCCTTAAGATGCGAATTTTCAAAATTCCGTTTATCTGCGTGCGGCAAACAGTTAAAAGTACAAATTAAAAGTCTCTGGCCCCGTTGGTTTTGGCTGTGCGATATATTATTATGTTAGCTAATCAGGGACTTTTATTAACTAAATATTCAAATTGGGTAAAGTCTTTAAAGATTCCCTTTTGAAGTGAGGTAAAAATGTCTTACATTCAAAGAGGTTTTTATCAATGTTTGTTTTCTTATTTCATTTTTCTTGACTTGGACACGTAGATCGTAAAAGTGATTTGAAAATGATCTTTAGATTGCTAGTAATAAAGAACACTTCGGTTTGACTGCCTGTAGATGCCTGGGAGAATTTCGGCCTAAATATTTTCTTCATCAATTTTCGTTATATTTTCTGACCCCTTCTAAAAGAGGTCACTAGTGACAATAGCACTAAAGTACAGCTTCTTTCACCTCACAAAAGGTAACCTATTATGACGTTGATTCAAGTTAGATTGGCTCCACCTTGGAGCTTTATATTTAGGATCTCGGAAACTGTGGCAACGATTTTCACGAAATTTAGTATACAGGGGTTTTCGGGGGCGATCAATTGATCTAGCTAGGATAGGATTCATTTTTAGAAAATGACGAGAAGTTGGTGTTTTGCAATAATCAAACATAAACTCAATATACGACTGTTCCTGCCATCTATTGGCGATTGTGAGCAACTAATTGCAAGCTATTCCAGCAGATGGTGTTGTTAATTAAAAATAAGCCAATAAAGATACGACTCTTCCTGACATCTATTGGCGAATAATAATACTATTTTTCTTAAACCCCGAGCGAAGCTCGGTCTTACCAGCTCGTTAGTAATAACGGTAGGAACGCAGCCATATTTTACTTGGCTGGCCTTCCAGTCTTAGTCACGTAAAACTAGCACCTAGATTCTCCTAGCGTTCTACCTGACGTTGAGCAGAGCTTGTACAATGGGAACATCTCACCGCACAAATGTTCTTGGTGGGGTTCAAACCCACGGCTTACGGCGCAGAAGGCAGGGCTACTACCGCCTGAACCGTGCGTGACGCCTGTATTTATTATCTATTAGCGGCCGCCCGCGGCTTTGCTCGTCCAGTTCCCGTAAAATTTTCAGGATTAAAAGTATTCAATGTCTGTCTCCTGGATTTAAGCTACCTCTACACCATCTTGAGTTATAATATAAACACGACTTTCTCCTACACATATTCGTAAAAACAAATCCATCCAACGGGAATCATACATTTTACCGGGATAAAAAGTAGCCTATGTTCTATTCCAGACCATAACCTATATCTGTGCCAAGTTTCATCCAAATCCGTACAGTCGTTCTAGAGTTATTGACTAACAAATATCCATCCATCCATCGACTGCCTTCACAGCTCAGTTGGTAGTAGCTCTGCCTCCTGCGCTGGAGGGCGTGGGTTCGATCCCCACCGACAACAAATATTTGTGTGGTGAACATAGATGTTTGTTCTCTGTCTGGGTGCTATGGTGTTATATTGTATTAAAAGTAAGTACATATTTACAAAAACAAAAAGTATTTATGTAATATATCAGCTATCTGGTTCCCATAATAGAAGCTCTGCTTAGTTTGGGGCTTGTTGTGTGGATTGTCCGCATTATTTATTTATTTAATTTTATTTATTTATCCATCCATCCATACTTACAAACTTTCGCGTTTATAATATTAGTAGGAATAGGATTGGTCAGTAGATTCAAACAATGCGGATCAGCCGAGCCAAAAGTGGGAGAAAGAGGTACCTACCTAGGTCTCAGAGTGGGTCATTGTATGGCGCCTGACGGGTTTTACATCGTAGCACGTTTGAATTTTACACACAGTATAGAAATAATCATTGAAAAAAAAATCGCTTGCCTATAAAGTCGGTTTACTGACGATAGTTGAACGTGACAACGTCTTACAGCTGTCCACGCGGACGCATCGCTCACTCAAGTAGGAGAAAGATAGATGTCGAACGCTGCCGAACGCGGAGGCCGGTTGTGCCTCTTTGTCGCTCATTCCGCGCTCTCGCTTTCACTTCAAGACGTAAATGGAACGCCTCAGAGAGAGGTAACCCCGCATGAGTCATGTTTTTTCGTGCGTGCAGACGGCTACATCGAGTTATAAGACGATGGCACGTCAAAATGCCACAGTAGCTCTGCCTTCTGCGCTGTAGGTCGTGGGTTCGATCCATAATGAGAAAAAATATTAGTGTGGTGAACACAGATATTTGTTCTCTGTTTGGGTGTTATATTGTATTCAAAGTATGTATTTACAAAAACATATTCATATTCTATATGCTATCTAGTTCCATAGTTCAAGCTCTGCTTAGATTGGGGCTATATAGTGTTGTGTTGATTATTTACAATTTTTTTTTAAATCTATCTAAGACAATTGCTTCAATCAATGAGTTGTAAGTATAAACACGAAAGCCGTGTGTACTTATAGAAGGAATTGCTATTGTAGTCGCAACGCAGACTAGATGTTATGCAACCAGCTTGCGTAAGACAAAGCTTTGATCGAGCTTTTAATCGATTGTTCTAAGGTTGAAAGTAAAAGCATTCAAGTTTCATGATGAATTGAAATCAAAATGTTTTGTGTTTTGTAAACTTAAGTCACCATGATGGCCTGACCTGTAGGCTCAGTCTGACTCTGGTTCTGAGTCTGTGTGAGTGTTGACTAAATAAATCCTTCGTCGAAACGTCACACAGTTATAACAATGTAATAGTGTGTTATACACTGGTGAGCACTCACACAGATTCAAAACCAAAGACAGAGCCAGACAGAGCTTGTGGTAGGCCTACTAACCATTGATGTTATTGACTGGCCCCTCAGCTCAGTTCATAGTAGCTCTGCCTTCTGTGAGGTGGGTCGTGGGTTCGATCCCCACCGAGAACATAGATGTTTGTGTTCTGTATAGGTGTTATTTTGTATTCTTAGTATTATTTAAAAAAAAATATTATGTATAAGTATTTTAAGTATTAGTTATCTGGTTCTAATAGTACAAGCCTTGCTTAGTTTGGCTTAATAGTGCTTGCTGGTTATTGTTGTGTTAATTGTCCACAAAAATATTTATTTATTGATAAGCGATGGTGATCGCTTAACATCAGGTAGACAAATTGCTTTTTAATCAACAAAAAAAATCTTTTAGCTTAACTTTTCAAACTATCTTTGAATTTCACACACGCTTTTCTACAAAAACATCACCTTGTTACATATTTCTTTTTTATTGAATTAAACCCTGAATCCCTTAATACGATGCGTTACTATTGTCTTGTTACCCTTTGCTTAGTGTAGTGTTAATTATTACGACCAGTTTCTTGAACAAACATGCAATATTCATGGAATTTGACACCGGTATGTTGTTAGATGGAGCGGCAGCCATGATGGATTTTTCAACCGACTTCAAAAATTAGACTCTCAATTCCAGCACGTTTATTTTGTACACAACTAGCAGGTGAAACAAGCATTATCTGTAGGCTTATTGGCCCTTTTTTCTTATTTTTGAATGTTTATTTTATACATCGTTGGTATAATCTAATCTACTAGTTTCAAATAAAAAAAAATGAATCTATCATCTAATGAGTTGAATTAAATTACAAATTACAAAGATTTTGTTTGTGTATTAATGTATAAACTAAAATTCCAATAATAAATATATATACTTAGATAATATATTTATACTCACAGAAGAGAGAAAACGCTTGTGTAATTGATTCATAGAGTAGAATACTTAAACTATGCAAGATCTTATTATTTAAAGCCTATATTTTGTACTAATCTTTATAAGGGGGGAACAGCGCGTACGCAGTCCCCACTACCAAAAATAACGCACCCGAGTTATCCACATTAGGGATAATCGCAGAGGTCAACCCAATTCGCAGTGCAATGAATAGGCCTCGCTCTGGGGGAACCGCCTTTCTGATCACGGTGTCCCCTGTGCCAGGTAAGTATGATTTCTCTACGCTACGGATGGAAGGTCATTCGGAGCCGTGCGTTTTCGTCAGCGCGATTCAGCTTTGTTACAATTTTACTAGCGACATCTAGTTGTGTTTTTGAAACTATAGTATAATTTATACTAACTGTTGGATATTCTGGTATGTTAGCCATGTGCTTGCAAGGGTTTGCCAGAAGAGGGTTTCTGAATTTACAGTGAAACAATCTTTAAAAACTAATGTGATACATAAGCAAAACATAATATACTTAAAGTACCTCATCATTTAGCAAACAGTTTAGATTTTGTTTGAAATGCTCTAGATTATTTTGTTATTTTCAATTTCAATTTATTCACTAAAGAAAATAACATTACAGATATTTTATCCAATGCGTTATTTAAGTGTTTGGATATTATAAAGATTACTCTCGATGATGTTATATACAAAATAGATCAATCGCCTTGGCCACGTACGTATTCCATCAATGCCTATTCGTGGCCAGGCCAGTCTTGTATAGTACTTTTCTCAAATAACTTACGTCTTATAATCAAATAAAGCCTTTGGTAAGTTACCTCCTTGGTAGCCATGTTTCGGAGAAATAGATTGTTCGATTTTTAAATTACATGACGGCTATGTTTTTTTTTTGCCAGGCGGTGCTTGCATGTATGTGGCCAGCATATCGATTTAACTCGAAGAAGGTTGTCAAAATAATGCTCAAAATTCCAAGCATATTTGAGAAAAAGATATAAACGCGTTGTTCATTATCCTAATTCATTAATGCCCTTTCGTTTAATGTCTAATGTTTACGTAATTTTATGTCTTACATTATTTACATAATTTATGCCTCAAATTACTTTGCGTCAGCTATTTGATTTTTATAAGTATTTTACATAATTTTGTTTTTTTATGTGACAAGATGCGATGAATGCCTTACGTATCTAAGACATAAAATATTATTAGGTATTAATCATGTAAGTTACTTATTAAAGTCTTGCGCACATCTAAGCGTTCTGCAGTGGTGATCAGTGAAATGCTGCCAAATATCGCTATCATATTATACAGCACCACCGTAGAGCGCTCAGAATCCCTATTCCTGAATACGTAGGTAAGGTAAGTATACACCACTATTTTGTAATTACCAAAAAAAAAAATGCCGATATTGAGCTGATACTGAACACATCCACAAAAAATAAAAATTTTTTGAGACATAAAAAAAATATTTTTAGATAACCAAAATGTTTAGTCAAATATTGAAAAATGATTCAACAACAAAAATCATTTCATTCAAAAACGCTAAATACCAAGCGTAACCGAACAGCGTTATTTATTTTTCTCTTTAGTACTACGTAACTAATGTGTCCATAATTTTAAGCAGGATTTCTAAAAGTTTTAACATTTAATAACTTTGTCATTTTATCGAAACTAAAAATTCTGATTGCACATTCATAATGTTCTACCCCTACTACATTACCTACTATATTTTTTGGTACCTAGTTACAAAATAGTGGTGTATAGGGAACCTATTAGCTAGCAGTAGACTTCATCTGGCTAATAATTAGGGCATTCAAAATAAGAGTCTTCTTATTGTGTCGATTTTTCATTAAATAACTTTTACAAAGTAGCAAAGTTTAAAAATACGAATGTAGAGACAAAACTCTGTTCGTCGTTATAACGTTTTGTCTCTTCTCTTATTTTCGCGGGAAGTCGGTGGATAGAGAGCATCCAGAATAATTCTTGCTGGACATATTGTGTAAAGAGGCATACTTTCTACACTACAAGCTGATAATGAATTTACGACCAGAGTTTGTTCTCTACCCAGACATAGACATTTATTTATTTACTACAAGCACACATAAACCAGTTAAAAACAAAGCCACTAAAAGAAGAAAGATACAAATAGAAACATCGATACTGGAGAAGTACGTCGTGTTTCTGTGTGCTACAGCAGCTCAGCATAATGCCTAGCTCCTGTGTTTACCTATTTGGGCACACTCGATTTTTTGCGAAAAACCAATTGGATGCCCAGAATCGTTCTTCGTGGAAATGTATATGTCCATACATATACGTGATATATAACTTCATTATCTACTAGCCTTCATTATCAGCCTGAGAAGTCTGATAATGAAAGCTATTACCAACAGAATAATGTCTCTACACGTATTTTCACATGCTTCTAGTACCTACTCTTAACTTTGACTTTCAATTGAATGGGCGGATACACATTCCTGCCTACCCGCTGATAATCGCTCCTAAGGAAATGCGTTAATTAGGCGACGATTAGGGCTCGCTACGTGACGTCACGTCCCTCCTCGTTCCACGAATGGGGAACTGGGTAGGTATATGGCTACGTAGTAGGTAAGTAGGTACTTATTTTAAGGTAGGTTCTTATTCTGTGGTATGGGAGAGACTCCTATTTTTACCGATTTTTGTTTCAGCAGAATCCAATGCTTACCTACTGATTTTTGATTCTATACCCGTAATCTGGGTTTTACTCGATCAGTTTCAACTATTCGTTTCGCTTACGTGTCTCTTAGGTCTCTTTTGTATGGAGAAATGATGAGAAAACAACTCGTTTCGATCGTTTCTACGTAACGTTTATTGTTGTTGTCTCATCTCTTCTCCGTACAAAAAAGAGAGACACGTAGGCGAAACGAATTGTTCAAACTGATCGAGTAAAACTACGGCTTGCCCTTCTGCCTTTTAGAAAAGATGATGTTTTCGTTTCGCCTATTTGTCTTTCTCTATTGTATGGAGAAAGGATGAGAAGCTAAAATACGTTACGTAGAAACGATTGAACAAGTTTTTGTCTCATCAATTTTCCATACAAAAGAAAGAGACACGTGCTCACACAAAAACAACATTTGCTAAACGAAATGTGGTAGCAAAACTCCGACTTCGGGTACAGATACGAGGTTTTGAACTAACGAGATTTTAGACTAACGAGTCCAATAACGATTGCAAACCAGATTTTTCAGATGAACAGGCAAACCAGATCAAAATATTTATAATACCAATTAAAAGCCTTGGCGACCATTTATTTTTAATACGAACTGTACCTCAGATTATTCATTTGTTAACATCTATCTGAATGAAGAATTGCATCGAAACGACCTTATTATATTGGATTTATGGCATCGACCATTCAAAGGATACTTCATAGACTTCAAGATCACAATTGCAAAGTTGCATACAAATTGATACAGCCGTTTGGATGCTGAACGTCAAAGCCTTGTTAGCATAGGGCTTGCCTTATCATATTATGAGTTTAATGGATATACTAGGGTCGTAAACTATGAGAGAGCACTGGTGGTCTAGTGGTTGTAGCCCTGGCTTCCGATCCTACGGTCGCGGGTTCGAGTCCAGTCGTGTTACTGCGGATTTTCTGTTCGAAATATGTATCTGTATAAATATAAGTTTTTTTTATATACATAAGTATAGTCACCTCTCTCTAGCCTCAAAGGTTTGCTGTAAGAAAGCTCTATTCAGGGTTAAGCTCGCTTTTATACATGTCCTCTATTTTTGTTTTTTTCTTGTGTTTTATATTGTGTGCAATAAAGAATTAATTAAGAATAAGTACACAATGCACTCAAACGGTACAGAAGGCCTTCGAACGGTGACGGAAAATATTGTTACGAACGAAACCCGCGGCTTAGCTGCGCCCGTATTGACCATAAAAATATAAAAATTAATTAATAAAACCTAAAAAGCATTAAATATACTTATGAAGACATGAATATCAGAATTTGCAAAGCCTTCAAATCACAAAAACCATTGTAACTAATGTTACCTTTGACTAACGAGTATAAAATGCGCATAAACTTTTTGCATTCCTAACACTAGCCCTCTTTGGTGTTGCCAACTGGCCCATAGCTTTTGACGCGACAACGTCTTAGAATTCGATGGTGCCGGCTGCACGCACGAAAAAACATGACTCATGCGGCGTTATCTCGCTCTGAGGCGATCCATTTAAGGCTTGAAGTGCAAGCGAGAGCGCGGAACAAGTGACAAAGAGGCACAATCAGCTTTGAGCTTGGCTTAAGCAGGTGGTAATTTTTTAAGTTTTCCCTGCTGTCAGCATTTCTGGTATGACACATTTTTTTTTAGACGAGTGCTGGTGAGATGCTAAACTTTTGCGTTCGAGTCTCAAATTGGAAAAATCCTTGCATGAGTAAATTTTCATCTGATCTCAACAAAGGTACCAAACCATACCATGGCTTTTTATGTACCAAATATGGCTAGATCTGTCCAAAAAGTGCTCAAGTGGCAAGTGTCCTTTACAATCTATGGGAAAGTTATTCTTGGAATGAACGATAAGGGAGTGCTTCCTCTGATAACTGTCTCTTTTCCTCCTACTATATTATGCGTGTGCGAAAGAGACGGTAGATGAGGAATGTCCCATGTCGTACCGTTTTATTATTCATCAAAGTTTATATTGAGACAGAACTTTTTCAAATCATAATTTTTAATTAGGTTGGCGTTTTTTTATTTAGTGCCATGAATTTTCATCTCGAGCCCTTGAGCTTATAAGGAACTGAACTAAGCTCCATTTTGCTACCTTGTACCTACTTTAAAAACATCTTGATTAGGTAAATAATGAAAAGAAAAACTAGCAAATATAATATATTTTAAGCAAAAAAATATGAGCATTAGGTATATCAGCTATGGGAACCAGCCCATAGTATAAACTCTGCTTAATTTGGGGCTAGAGTTTTTTTTATACTTAAATTGTATTATGCAAGTGTTTTTACTTAAATCATCGGTTTAACAAATTACAGCCTTTCTGTGGGACAGCCTCATATTGGTCTGAGAAGTGAACTATTATATTGCAAGACTACTCTAGTTGCATCACTTTAAAAAAACACTTTCAACAAAAAAATCATAACTTACTTTTTTTTATTTTGAATTTTACTTGATTTTTCTTTAAAATTCTGTTTGGACTCTAAGAAAGTTTTGTGATAGTAATTTAATACATTTGAAATGCGTTGCATAATAATTTATTTTATCGAAAAGGTACCAAATATATAAGTAGCAAGTAAGTAACAGCTGTAAAAGCACGCCAGTTTATAATAATAGCTGTGAATATTGACCACTTCGAAACCCTATAAACAGAATAGGTCTTATTTGACAAGTGTTGCGAAAACAGAAAGCAGTAACAAACACCACGTGCTAAGTTTCAAGTACTACAAATAATGTAGTAGAGTCATAGCTCTACCAATCTAACCTCTACTCCTACAAAACCCCCGAACGGAGATATCGCTCATACTACCAAATTAAGAATACACAGTACAAAAACCACTCAATTGTCACTCACAGACTCTTGAATTAAGTCGGTTGTTTCCGTAGCGATTGTCATACTTTCCCGAGAAATACCTTGGTACGTCCACATCAAGTTCTGCAAAATCATAACTTGCTGCTGGAATTACATCTGTCTCGCTTTAACGTAGGGGTGAGTAAAAGTGAGAAAAGGAGGGGACATCGAAGCTCAAGTCGCGCTAGCGGGACATCGACCAGCAGCTTTCAAGAAAAACTTCGTTTTGGTGTCCAAGCGTTGCAACTCGAATAAAAATTACTTAAATAAAATTACTCACTATAGACTGATTTTTGAAGTGAAAACTTGCTTAAGCAGGCTTGAGCATTTTTTGAGGTGGGAAAAAACGGAGGGGGGCGGGATTAATGGTTTAAGTTTTCACTTCTTACTTAGGTTACGACTTAGGTGAAATGTGAATGTATTTCAATAAAAGATAGCCTTTACTTTTCAGTTAAGTTTATAAATCATTTTTTTTAATTTTTATAGTAGTTAAAAAAATACAAAACTGCTGGCGAAAGCTAAAATTTTGAAAACATTGTTTTTCAATACTTGCAATTTTAGCTTTCTGTTATTGAAAGTATTATAACTCTCATAGCTTTTTGGGTTTTTTTATATTTTTGGTCTTCGCGGTTTTCAAGTTATGAATGTGGCTAGGCATAGGTACTTATATCAAGACCAGTTTAAACATCACTTATGCGGGCTACACACCTTCAGTTTTATCTGTGCGATAAAATTGTGCAGTTTAACTGTACAGATAAATCGTACGTCCCTACAGCCCACACACGTTCAAGTAAAAATATACGATCTTTCAGTTTTTATCATCATGGCCTCCATAGACGACGCTTTAGCGATCGTAGGGCTAATGTGTGTGTTAAAAGAAAATAGAAAAAAACGAAAAAAACGTTTGTGGTGTAAACACTGGCTTCTGTTGAGAAAATCGTATTCACACACATCCTTGATAAATGAATTGAGAATTACTAGTTGTGGTTTGGTCACCAATTGTTAGTGCTATACTATATTTTTTTTATTAAATTTATTAGGGACTTTTACCTACATGGCATGCCAGTTCCATTGTACCCTAAACTAATATTATCTACACAGACTTAAGCTACATTCAAAAAGGTTGGTAATCAACTATGCAAAAAAGTATTCGCTAATAATAAATAAATATTATGGATAATTCACCTAGCCCCGAACTAAGCAGAGCTTGTAATGATGGATGTTGAACCAGTCCTTATATACCAAACCAGCATCAGTGACAAGAACTAGAAATTTAAACCAATAAAAGCTTAAATCATTATAAAGTTACAACGCATCGCCGCTAACGTTACTTGCCCCGTGGACATTCGACAAAAACCGTGCAGGCTCTGCGTCTGTGTGCACACACACACAGCCAGCCGCATACCGCGGCGCGGGCGCATAGAACCAGCGTTTTGCATCGAACACTCAAGTCAGCTCAGTTCCACGGCAACTTGTAGGGTCATCAAACGCTTTAT
The DNA here is from genome assembly GCA_939531255.2 of Thera britannica. Classification (NCBI taxonomy): domain Eukaryota; kingdom Metazoa; phylum Arthropoda; class Insecta; order Lepidoptera; family Geometridae; genus Thera; species Thera britannica. Next base: position 8,851,467 of record OW618042.2, on the reverse strand, counting down.
AGACCCTTTCGGCCTTTCTGTGTCAAATACTGTGACATTATTCATCAAATCTATCTGAACGTGGTAAATCTTGCAGTTTGGATCACTTGTGTGGATGTGTGCGACTATGTGTGTTTGTGCTAAGTGGTTGTTTTAAGTTATTTATAAGTTAGTGTTGGATATGGGACGTGACGTGTTTTGAGGTGAAAAATGTTGAAGAACATCCTCTACGTGAAATCTGTGAGGAAAAAGACCTAAGAGGTAAGTTATTTTACTAAAGCCGTGCTCTCAAATAATACTCACTTCGCTTTGTGACCATTTTCAATGAGAATCTGCCAAAAAAAACTAGGTGTCTCGATTTTGAGCCCTTTATTATTCTAGGTATAAAGTAGGTTACTTACCTGTATAGCTACTTTAACTATGTAGGTTAGGTATACATATACTTTCCTAGGTTCCATGATGTTTTCACTCAAGTAACCTTTTAACAGTTTACGTAGATCATATTGTCAAGCCTACCTTTACCAATTTGGAAAAATATAAGTTTTTACTAGAATTTTGTTCATTTGCATCAAGTTCTATGCAGGTTTAACTTGGAATTTCAAACTTTGCGTACCAATAAGTCGTAAAAAGCTTTTTAAAATTGTAGGCTACAACTAAGTTCTAAAAAATAAAAGATAGCGTGTTGACTAGTTTAAAAAGATTTAACTTTGTGCCTCAAGCTGTTAACCAGAATATAAGTTAAAGTTTGTAGTTAAGACTTAGGAACCCCAAAAAATAAATAGGTTCGTCACTGTAATTCGCAGGCATGGTAAACATTTTAGATATCTTGGTAATACATCAAGAAGGTATTATTCGTAAGGTTCATTCAGAGCCAAGTACTACAGTATTAGATATAAACGAACATTATTATTTGCGGATTAGAAAATATTTTGCTCATGAACCAAACCGCCACTAGTTTTAGGGACAAAGGTCCACATAATTTTAGGTTAGACGAAATTAATATAATCCGTTGAAAGTTAAGATCCAGTTAGCTCAGACGCCACCTGTCGAGATTTGTTATCAAAAAGCTCTTGAATTTTCGATGTCTTTATCGCAGAATAATAACTCTCCTATTCATAGAACCAAAGAGGATTTAAGGGCTACGAAAGAGATGACATGCTATAGATTATAGTCTACTTTATAGTAGTCTATGGTTTACAGGTTGCTTTAGTTCTTTTTATACCTCAGTAAAAAACGAGAAACAATCAAACGTCACATTAATTTTGAATATAGAATCAATCAATCAAAGGTTTCAAATTGTGAAGTATCTACCATGCAGGTTTTATTTTTATTCTTAGCGGCCAGCACATCAAATGGTTTATTTACATAATGCTTCAGTTACTAATATTATTACAGCCCCATCGCCACTTCCAAGAGTTACCAAAGAGTAACATTGGCCACTTCCTATGAATGTTATCTGATGACACACACCTTTAAACCCTCAAGACGCGCTCGTTTCCTTTCAATATTTTCTTTACCGTTAAAGAGCACTTGTATTCCTTCCCCACTTTTGAATAGAAAATACATCGATTGATTAAAAAGTGAACCCATAACTCAGCTAAATATTTTATGTTTTGGACGTGTTGTGGTTTTATCACGTTGACGAATTGTTTCTATAATTTTTTTTAATATTGATGCATTGAATCTGTTTCGGTATCATTCTTTTCTCAGATTCAGTACATCTACATACCCTAGTGCATACTTCTCTAGTCTATGCTGACGAAAAAACGGCCTTTCAAGTCGACACGTACATTTTTGTATGTATGACCACGCATATATTTTTACAGAGCAATCCGTTTTTTTTATTTGCGTATTATTTTGAGAGTGTGGGCAATGGCTGTTTGCGGCTTCTGTTGGTATTGTTTACCTAAAATTGTTTGAAACCTTGAGTAGGCCTACCACAAGCTCTGTCTAGCTGGGTTCTGAGTCTGCGTGAGTGTTCACCAGTGTATTATACTGTGTGTGTGACGTTTCGAAGTAGGATTTATTTAGTCATCACTCAAAATTAGAGCCAGCAACAGAGTTATGCTGCCTTCCTGCGTGCGTGGTTCTGCAGATCAACACGCACCGCGCACGACGACGCACGGCAACGCACACAGAAAAGGCTCCTGTGCTATCGCGCACCTCGGCGCACGTGACCGTTCCCATGGTGTGTCGTGCGAGCTGGTGCGGGCTGGTGCGCGATATCACGCACCGGTGGGAAGGGGCTATTAGATACCTCAGTCCGATGGTTTAGAATTAGAAAGTCGGGTAGGCCGAATGTTAGGAATCAAATTCTAGGATTTCGCTCGTTTTACATACAATGCATGTGCTAATACAATCCAGAGATATCTTAAATTGCTCAGATCCATCTTGACAATAACCAGTGCTGGAGAATAAACAAGTTGGAATGGCGACGTCAGCTAGTAGAACCGATAGCCGCAGACACACAGACGAACAGATAACTCACTAAAACCTTACGCGCATCTAGGCGATCTGCGATAGCGAAGGCGATCAGTTTCAGCATAAGGCTTTGCATACATCCGCACACACTGCCGCGAACTTTGACAGTGCAATATTAAAAAAAAAGCAGCCAAATGCGAGTCGGACTCGCCCATGAAGGGTTCCGTAGCATCAATTAACATAATATAAAGGTTTTTGTAGTTCGTTGAAAGGTAAATTGCGGTTTACGATTTATGACGTATAAAAAAAAAACTACTGACTAGATCTCGTTCAAACCAAATATCGTTGGAAGTTTGCATAGTAATGTACAACATATATTTTTTTTGGATTTATCATTCTCTTATTTTAGAAGTTAGAGGGGGGGGGACCAACTTTTTTCCACTTTGGAAGTGTCTCTCGCGCAAACTATTCAGTTTAGAAAAAAACGATATTAAAAACCTCAACATCATTTTTGAAGACCTATCCATAGATACCCCACACGTATGGGTTCGATGAAAAAAAAATTTTTGAGTTTCAGTTTCAAGTATGGGGACCCCCAAAATTTATAGTTTTTTTTCTATTTTTGTGTAAAAACCTTAATGCGGTTCACAGAATACATCTACACACCAAGTTTCATCAGTCTAGCTCTTATGGTTTCGGAGAAAAATGGCTGTGACACGGCCGGACAGACAGACAGACAGACAGACAGACAGACAGACAGACATGACGAATCTATAAGGGTTCCGTTTTTGCCATTTGGCTACGGAACCCTAAAAAACAAGTTATTTCTTTTATGCCCCATAATAATAGTATTAAGTATACAAAAATTAACAATGACATATTCAGTAGTAGTCAAGCTCATTGTGGAGGGCTCGTCCAGGGAAGTACTACCACCATGCCTTTTCATGAAGCAGCATTGCTGTGTTTCGGTTTGAAGGGTGTTGGTGCCGGTGAAATTACTGGCATGTGAGACTTAACATCTGTATGCCTCAAGTTGATGGACATAGAGCAGTGCATTTTAGGGCACGGTCTTGACCTGCGTGACCTACGAGGCAATGATTTGTTATAGGCGATGGTTACCACTTATCATCAGGTGGGCCATATGCCTGTTCCATCAGCATAAGCTATAGAAGCGAGTGCTACTATAATAGCCCCTTCCCACGGTCTGTGATATCGCGCACGGGACACACCATGGGAACGGTCTCGTGCGCCGAGGTGCGCGGTAGCACAGGAGCCCTCTGTCAGTGTGCATTGCCGTGCGTCGTCGTCGGCTGTGCGTGATGATCTGCAGAACCACGCACCGTAGGAAGGCAGCATAACGCTGGTCTTCTGTTACACCATTCTTATTTTACAGCGATAGACTGATCGCCATCGCAGGCTATCTAGATGTGAGCAAAGCTCGGTTCAGTCGGTGTTTTAAAAGGCAGGTTCTCATTGGAATGATTAAAATATCGCTGTCGGTTGTAGGCTCGTTTACCAGTATCGCTATTTGTTGAAACACGTTCGTAATTGTAAGTGGTTTTTGCAAAACTGTAGCGTATACCAAACCGAGTCTCTGTTACACAGAATTGTGCAACGGTACCCTGTCTCTGTACAGTCAGAGCTATAACCACTATTCATCATCATCATCATCATCATCATCATCATCATCAACCTATTGAAATGAAATGAAATTGAAATGAAATGAAAATGTATTTATTTGCAACACATCAAAAAGAAAAATACAGTGAACACATTCATATTAATAACTACCTAAGCCATAACATAACAAATACACACCTACAAACTAAACATAACAACAACAAAATAAATCAAACAAAATTATAAGGAAGTTGTAGGTAGAAATATTATTTAAAAAGTGCTGCAAATGGGACCAAGCTCAGCATAATGCAGGGTGGCATCAACCTACGCTGATCTTCCTCTAGGTCCTATTTAAAAAACCTACCATGAGCGGACGTGAAAACTAACTTATTGCAGTCCACTGCTGGACATAGGTCTCTCCCATGGCGCGCCACTGAGCCCGGTCTTTGGCTCTTCCAATCCAGTTGCTGCCCGCCACCCTGCGCAAGTCGTCGCTCCATTTAGTCTGAGGGAGTCCTACACTACGTTTGCCTAAACACGGTCTCCACTCCAGAACTCGTTTATACCAGCGGTTATCGGTTCTTCGGCAAACATGACCGGCCCACTGCCACTTCAGCTTGCTTGTTCTTTGGTCTGTGTCGAAAGACCTCGTTCCGGATCCGTTCCACCACTATTGTTTAGTAGTGGTGGAACGCTATTAAGTTAACACTATTGAACAATAATAATAAAATAATAAAATCTTTTTATTTCAGACCTTGATCCGTAGGGGTTAGTAACACGACAAAATAACTTAGAGCTATGTTAGCAATAAAGAAATAGGTGTACACGCACACACAATTACTAAGACACTAGGCCAGAGATCGGCCCAAGCCAGCAAGCCAGTGTCTCATAAAGTATGAGTACATGTCCTCGGCAACGACTTCCAGCAAGCTGTTGTATAGATTTTGCCTTTGACTGTACCTCACTGAATAAGTACTAACGCAGGTATACTAGTCTGTGTTATAGACATGCTTGTAAAAGTAATACTTGCGAAATGTACTAGTTTCAAGTTACAATGGACGATATTTGAAAAGCGTACGACTTAAAATATCCATAGAAAGTGTCCGCTGAAGAGATATCATTATTATTTTTATGTCCTTTTGGTAAATAAATAATTTTGTAAGTATTTGAATTTGTAACAAGCATATGACCCACCTGATGTTAAGTGGTAAGCATCGCCTATAACATTGCCTCGTAGGTCACGCACGTCAAGAACGTGCCCTACGATGTATTGCCCTGCTTCCGTCAACTTGAGGCTTGCAGATGTTCAGCTTCACGTGCCAGTTATTTCACCGACACCAACCATGTATTTTTTGAAAAAGGAATTATAATAATGGCAATCCGATATTGAACCTTCTTCATCAGAAGGCAGACTACCCAATGTGAGGCCAGATAACGAGAGAAAAAAGGCGTCAGCTTTAAAGTTTCATAAAAGTGAAGTAACGATAGACAGTAATTAATATCTTTGCGAATATAAATTCCAGCCAAGATATGTGTTGGTTTTTCTCGTAACGAGTTTCTTGTATTCAGCCGCATTTACATAGAAAGCAGGAAAACCAGTGATCAGAGGGGTTTTTTTTTAATTTCTTTGGGTTTGTTTTCTGGGATAGGAATGGATGGATTGGATTGGGATAAATTGGATTAGAATGGATTGGTATGGGATGTATTTGTGATATTCACCAATGCCGTGAAGCTGTTCGCTTGTGATGCCTCTGGAATTGCAGGCGTTTATAGGCTACGGTAATCACTTCCCATCAAGTGTGCCGTATGCTTGTTTGTCTACTTTATTTTGTAAAATAAAAGCGTGTTAAAAAGCTGATTCGTTTCGTTAGCGTTTCATTTTCACTGCTTAGTGAAGTAGCTAAACATCTTATTATGGTGAAAATCAGCCTAGAGGCTACGTGACCCTGCTTTCTGTATGAAAGAGTTTTTCCTACGATAGTTACCTATTACTTCTACACGCTGTTTCCGTTAATGCGTCTCAGACTAGCATAGCTTTCTTTTAAGTGGTTAGTTAGCAAGTTGTAGTTTTCTAATAGGTTCTTAGAGGCACCAAACCTAGTAAAGCTAGTACCTACGTAATATCTAGTAGCTAATTTAACTTATCTATCTTTTTATAAGGCGACTAGCTGATACCCGCGACTTCGTCCGCGTGGATATTTGAGTTCGTTTTTTTTAGTTTGATATGACCAACTGCTAGTTACCATAGATTTGAGCTTGTACTTTAGAGTGTATTTGAATTTTAAGGTGAGTGCTGTTGGAGCCGATTTTTTGACGTGATAACGTCTTATAAATCGATGGAGCCGGCTGCACGCACGAAAAAACATGACTCATGCGTCGTTACGTCGTTTCGTCGTTCCATTTACCTGAGCCCGAGCCCGGGTCAGGTAATGGGTAAGGGTAAATGAGGGTAAGGGTAAATGAGGGTCCGGAGGGGGTCCGAGAGTTCGAGTCCGAGACCGAGTCCGCGAGTCCGCGAGTATTTTCTTATGACGTTATCACGTTCAACTATCGTCAGTAAACAGACTTTACAGACAACCGATTTTTTTTTTCAACAGTGTTTAGTTTAAGTATGATGGATGTTTCCCGCTATTTTGTCGTAGTGGTTATCATCGGTTTGTTTGTGAACCTTTGTGTGTAATCGAACCTGGTGCCAGATGCTGCGGTAGCTGAATTTTTTTTAGCGTTTTTTTTTGCGTATTTTGTAAAGCTATTTTTTGTGATTTTATGTTATATTAGTGGCTAATTTGGGGTTTCGTATACGTGTTGGTGTATAATCGAATCAGATTTTTTTAATTTGACATGACAAACTGCTGGTTACTATAGTTTTGAACTTGTACGTTAGAGTGTATTTGAATTTGAAGGCAAGTGCTGTTGTTGTCAACGATTTTTTTCAGCACAGTGTTTAGTTTAAGTATGATAGATGTTTCCCGCGATTTTGTCTTATCATTGGTTTTTTGTAAACTTTTGTGTGTATTAAAACCTGGTGACAAATGCTGCGGTAGCTGAAATTTTTTTAATGTTTTTTTTCGTATTTTGTAAAGCTATTTTTTGTGATTTTATGTTATATTAGTGGCTAATTTGGGGTTTCGTATGCGTGTTGGTGTATAATCGAATCGGATTTTTTTAATTTGACATGACCAACTGCTGGTTACTATAGTTTTGAGCTTGTACTTTAGAGTGTATTTTAATTTGAAGGCGAGTGCTGTTGTAGCCGATTTTTTTCAGCAGTGTTTAGTTTAAGTATGATAGATGATTCCCGCGATTTTGTCTTGGTGTTATCATCGGTTTTTTTGTAAACATTTGTGTGTATTAAAACCTGGTGACAGATGCTGCGGTAGCTGAAAATTTTTTAATGTTTTTTTTTGCGTATTTTGTAAAGCTCTTTTTCGTGATTTTGTTTTAGTGGCTAATTTGGGCTATCGTATTCGTTGGTGTATAATCGAATCTGGATTTTTTTGTTTGACATGATATAATGCAAGTTACCATTGTTTTGAGCTTGTACTTTAGAGTGTATTTGAATTTGAAGGCGAGTGCTGTTGTAGCCGATTTTTTTCAGCGGTGTTTAGTTTAAGTATGAAAGATGATTCCCGCAATTTTGTCTTGGTGGTTATCATCGGTTTTTTTATAAACATTTGTGTGTATTAAAACCTGGTGACAAATGCTGCGGTAGCTGAAAATTTTTAATGTTTTTTTTTTTGCGTATTTTGTAAAGCTCTTTTTCGTGATTTTGTTTTAGTGGCTAATTTGGGCTATCGTATTCGTTGGTGTATAATCGAATCTGGATTTTTTTGTTTGACATGATGTAATGCAAGTTACCATTGTTTTGAGCTTGTACTTTAGAGTGTATTTGAATTTGAAGGCGAGTGCTGTTATAGCCGATTTTTTTCAGCGGTGTTTAGTTTGAGTATGATAGATGATTCCCGAAATTTTGTCTAAGTGGTTTTCATTGTTTTAATTGCAAAACTTTGTGTGTATTCAAACCTGGTGACAGATGCTGCGGTAGCCGAAAATTTTTTTTTTGTTTTTTTTTGCGTATTTTGTAAAGCTCATTTTCGTGATTTTGTTTTAGTAGCTTATTTGGGCTATCGCATTCGTTGGTGTATAATCAAATCTGTTTTTTTTTAGTTTGACATGATATAATGCAAGTTACCACTGTTTTGAGCTTGTACTTTAGAGTGTATTTGAATTTGAAGGCGAGTGCTGTTGTAGCCGATTTTTTTCAGCGGTGTTTAGTTTAAGTATGATAGATGATTCCCGCAATTTTGTCTTGGTGGTTATCATCGGTTTTTTTATAAACATTTGTGTGTATTAAAACCTGGTGACAATAGCTGCGGTAGCTGAAAATTTTTTAATGTTTTTTTTTTGCGTATTTTGTAAAGCTCTTTTTCGTGATTTTGTTTTAGTGGCTAATTTGGGCTATCGTATTCGTTGGTGTATAATCAAATCTGTTTTTTTTTAGTTTGACATGATATAATGCAAGTTACCACTGTTTTGAGCTTGTACTTTAGAGTGTATTTGAATTTGAAGGCGAGTGCTGTTGTAGCCGATTTTTTTCAGCGGTGTTTAGTTTAAGTATGATAGATGATTCCCGCAATTTTGTCTTGGTGGTTATCATCGGTTTTTTTATAAACATTTGTGTGTATTAAAACCTGGTGACAAATGCTGCGGTAGCTGAAAATTTTTTAATGTTTTTTTTTGCGTATTTTGTAAAGCTCTTTTTCGTGATTTTGTTTTAGTGGCTAATTTGGGCTATCGTATTCGTTGGTGTATAATCAAATCTGTTTTTTTTTAGTTTGACATGATATAATGCAAGTTACCACTGTTTTGAGCTTGTACTTTAGAGTGTATTTGAATTTGAAGGCGAGTGCTGTTGTAGCCCATTTTTTTCAGCGGTGTTTAGTTTAAGTATGATAGATGATTCCTGCAATTTTGTCTTGGTGGTTATCATCGGTTTTTTTGTAAACATTTGTGTGTATTAAAACCTGGTGACAAATGCTGCGGTAGCTGAAAATTTTTTAATGTTTTTTTTTGCGTATTTTGTAAAGCTATTTTTTGTGATTTTATTTTATATTAGTGGCTAATTTGGGGTTTCGTAGGCATGTTGGTGTATAATCGAATCAGATTTTTTTAATTTGACATGACCAGCTGGTTACCATAGTTTTGAGCATGTACCTTAGCCGTTTTTTGAAGCGGTGTTTCGGTATGATAGGTGTTTTCCGCGATTTTGTCTTAGTGGTTACGGTGGGTTTTATGTAAACTTTTGTGTGTATTTAAATTTGGTGACAGATGCTGCGGCAGCAGAATTTTATTCACAGTTTTTTTGCGTATTTTGTAAAACAATTTTTTGTGTTTTTTTTTTCAAATTTTCTTCCATTTTTTTTTCTTTTGGGGAAAGAATTTTCCTATTTTCTTTCATAGTGCACCTTTGCTTTATAAGACCAACACATCTTCCAAGTTTCATGCTTCTAGGACTAATGGTTAAGGCTGTGCGTTGATTTTTCTTTAAACCATTTTTCCCCTTTTTCTCCTCTTAGGGAATGAATTTTCCAATTTCCTTTCTTAGGGCACCTCTACGTTATAAGAGAAACATACCCTCCAAGTTTCATGCTTCTAGGACTAACGGTTTATGCTGTGCGTTGATTTTTCTTTAAACCATTTTTCCTCTTTTTCTCCTTTTCGGGAAAGAGTTTTCCAATTTCCTTTCTTAGTGCACCTCTACGTTAAAAGAGGAACATACCCTCCAAGTTTCATGCTTCTAGGACTAACGGTTTAGGCTGTGCGTTGATTGTCAGTCAGTCAGTCAGTCAGTCAGTAACGAAAGAGTTTTATATATTTAGATGATGGCAAAAACGTGGTTGCGGAAACCAGTTCACACGCTAACTTGATGTAAAAAGTGTATTTTTTTTATAATTTTATTCGTATTTTTTGCGTAAAGCAGAAAACTTGACGGGGCAAGTTAAGATTCCGTTAGTACGCACTTACCACTTTTATTATTTAAGCAGTCTAAAGAGCTAGGAACAATAGAAAAATAATCCCGGTATTATTTTTGTCGCAATGGCTCTAACTCTAAAGCTTACAAAAAAGTTACGAACCTAGCAATAAAAGCTCACCTCTGTAGTTTAGTAGCTTAGTGATTGAATCTTGCCTCGCAAATAATATTTTTTTTCTTTCTTTCTTTGTTTCAATCTAGTCTCTGACTGGCCTCTCAGCTCAGTTCGATTCCCAGTCCCCACTGAGAACATATATTTGTGTGGTGAACATAGATTGTTGTATTCTGTCTGGTGTTATACTGTATTCTAAGTATAAGTATTTCCAAAAAAAATGTATGTATTATCTCGGCTATCTGGTTCCCATAGTACAAGCTCTGCTTAGTTTGGGGCCAGATAGTGTTGTGTGGATTGTCCACAATATTTATTTTTATTTATTTATCAACAACCAAAGACTCGTGAATTAATACTTACCAGATTTAAAAACCTGGGTGGTACAGGCAATGCAAAACAATAAATTACTTTTGTCCGGGATAATATTAGCGTGGAACATTTTATAGCGTATCGACTTATCCATAGGAAATGGCCTCCAAGTCGTGACCATAAAACAGTTGTTTTTGCCGTGAAAAATAACATCTCTTATAAGCTTTTTTTATGTAACTAACTGATGGAACAAGCATGTGGCCCACCTGATGTTAAGTGGTCGTCGTTGCAATGCGTCGTAGGTCACGCACGTCAGGAACGTGCCTTGCGACGCACTGCCCTGCGTCCATCAACTGGAGGCATACAAATACTCAGCCTTACGTGCCAGTAATTTCACCGGCACCCATACCCTTCAAACCGAAACACAGCTACGTATCAAATGAAAGAAAAGAAAAAACAAGGCTTTGAATGAGATAATCTTAAATTCGTGAATGCGTGGAAATCTAATTGGTTATGGTCACTCAATTTAAAGCGATGCGTAGGACCCTAATTCTCACACCAAGAAAAAAAGAATTGATCAAATTCTTTTTTTCTTCAAATTAAACTAATTTTCGTTACGGAAACGGAAACATTTTCGTTCAAACGTGTGCTAAAACCTCAAGTGATATTAAAATACCACCTAAATTACACAACAGAACTCAAAATACCAGAAAGAAAAATTAAAATAATAATTATAAGTTTAAAAAACTTGAGAAACCGACTTCATTGCCAAACGGCTAAACCGATTTTAATGAAATTTGTTTGGGACAGTCTGGACGTAAAAATAACCTTCCAAATAAAAAAATAATTTTCTAAATCGGTTCATAAATGACGGAGGCATGCAGTTACAAACATTAAAAAAAATATTTTATTAAAAAATGGCAACACTGATTTTAATAAAATTAAAATGGGACCAATCTGGAAGCAGTACCTTTCAGATAAAAAATAATTTTTCAAATCGGCTCACAAATGACGAAGTTATGCGGTAACAAACATTAAAAAAAAAATTAAAAAAAAAATAAAAAAAAACATACAACCGAATTGAGAACCTCCTCCTTTTTGATTGGAAGTCGGTTAAAAAAGCTATGTGACTCCCCAAAATAATAGAAAACAAATCAAAAATAAATATCAGTAAAGTTATAAAATCACGTTCTACTTTCAAGTCTGTAATATTTCCAATAAATAATTTGAGTGTCCATCTCGGCCTATCAAAGCTCTTGTCAAATAGCAAATCACGCGATCTCCCCAATTCGTGGGAAAGCGGCCCGATCTCGATTTGATTAGCGATCTTGATTTATCCTTACATTGTTAGGTTTCATCAGATACTACATTCTACCACGGCGTCACGAAAATCGAATACCCCCGATTCTACTCTACAAAAACGTTTGTAGTGACATTTTAGAGCACACTGCGCGGTGTTAAGGCACACAGACTCGATTATGGAGCGTTTTTTTTGCATTGCCGCGTAGTGTAACTCGAAATGTCAATACAGACGTATCGTGATAACTTTGTGGAGACCCTCAGGATAGATCGTGGCTCTCTAACATGAGTTGTGTATTGAGAATTTGAGACACGATTGTTGTTGGTTCTGGAGATGTAGTCTGCTGGTATTCTCAGCCGTAGCTCAATACAATTTCAAGACTTTAGGCAATTTCAGATTTTGCCAAGTTTGGTTGATTAGAGTTTGATTGTCTCATTTGACAAATCCGCAAATCTGATAGATTTCTTTTATTCATCATCAATCTATATCAGTCCACTGCTGGACGTAGGTCTCTCCCAAGACGCGCCACTGAGCCTGGTCTTCGGCTCTTCTCCTCCAGTGCTTGCCAGCTACATTCTTTTTCTTTTGTTAACCGACTTCAAATAAAAAAGGAGTAGTTTCTCCATTCGGTTGTATATTTATTAATAGATTGGGTTCTACTTTATAGCTATATATCTTTATTTTGTATGGTACCTAGTTTTCTGTTCCGAAGGACAATACAAACCTCAGTTTATTGATGTTTTATGGAGCTGATCATCTGATAAGTTTGCTTACAATATTTTTATTGAAAGAAGTTTGCTTGTAAAATATAGAAACATTGAAATAAGGACGTAAATTAATATTTTATTGAAACATATGTAAATACCGAATTGAATGTCAGATCGTCGAGGATAAGATAAAAGAGGTTGTTATTTCTTTTTAGGATCATTTTAATTAATTTGATCATTAAAAACTAATTTTTGAAGGCCATCAAACGAATTGCCGGCGTCCGCGCAGCGCAACGTTCGAAGAATATCAATTCTCTTCTTATTTAAGCAATGCTCTTGTCGGCGTAATGCATGCATTTTTCTCTATACAGGGTTATTCATAATTAGCTGCAAATACTCAGGAATTAGGTTCAACAAATAAAATAAAAAATATTTATGAAATGATTTTTTTTAAGTTTTGTTATGAAAATCCCGAGAAAATCGACAAAGAATATCCTTTGGAATCATTGGCGCCTGACCTATTTTGACCTTTGATCCGCGCCCGCGCGCCGTGAGCGACACTCTGCGTTCAGTCACCGCCTGGGTGGGTCATCGTCCTGTTCTCCATGGCAATCATTATGCAATAGCCGTAAAAAAAATAATTAAAATAAAATTTTGATACAAAAACTTAAATCAAAATTAAAAAAAAATAATTACATATATATTTTTTATTTTATTTGTTGAACCTAATTCCTGAGTATTTGCAGCTAATTATGAATAACCCTGTATATTTCTTTTGAGGGCAACCTCCTTGACCTCCATAAGCGACATGACTGCGATCTTCGCTTTTATTTGGCTCATGTATCTTATCCTTGGTCTTCCCCTTCCTCTCTTTCCTTCGATGATATATCGTACAAAATGGCCAATCATCTTTCCTCTTCTGTCAAATCAATCAAGCGATTAAAAACATAGTATCAAAGAATGAACCACAGTGCTTAATTACTATGATTACGTATTGAAAATCGGGCGAACTACTCGTAGAAGACGACCGCTCCCGAACACTCCCGAACGCTCCCGAACGAAAACGACGTTGTTTCTGGAAACGTACTAAGGGATGAGGCCTATGTCCCAGCACTGGATTTGTTTTGTTTGCTATGGACGTGAGGAAAATGTAAATTACGACTTAAAATACCAAGGATGATTCGATAAGTTTTAAAGATTCTATTTACTTTTACATAAAGCGAATAAACGTCAAAATATTAACATTGCAACATGGCCTCCCACGAAAGGTTAACTGGCAAGTTAATGAGTCACAACTTGTGAGATTAGTGTGAAATTTATCGGGTAATTTATCTTAATATCGGAAAACCTACGCCCTACACTTGTTAGTTACCTATATCATTATCGAAAACTAGCGGCGTGTCCCGGCTTCGAACGGGTAGACATACATTTTTAAACAAATAAATTTAGCCTATGTTACTCAGGGTGAATGTAGCTTTCCAACGGTGAAAGAGTTTTTGAAATCAGCACAGCAGTTTTTGAGTTTATTCATTACAAACATAGAAAGAAACAAAGAAAAATCATTTATTCAACCACCACAATTAATTGTATACCTTAAAAAATAAACATAAAAAGAAGCAGAAAGCTTAACATAATGTACACAAAAATCAATAAAAATATCATTCGCATGCTAAAAGTGGTGGTGAAAAGGCCTACAGTTCAGCATAATATGCTACCATATATAACATACAGTAGCGCTGCAGGCCTACCATGAGCTCTGTCTGGCTCTGTCTCTGTTTCTTGTTTTGAGTCTGTGTGAGTGTGGACTAAATAAATCCTACCTCAAAACGTCACATATGAATATAATACCCTGGTGAGCACTCACACAGACTCAAAACCAGAGCCAGAGACAGAGCCAGACAGAGCTTGTGGTAGGCCTACAGGTGGGCCATTCCATCACACAAGTATATAAAAAAGCGATCATGGCTAAGGCTACGCGAACAAAGCTGTTGGCGAGAGCTAGTTAATAGACATTTAGTATGCAATATTTCAATCAGTTTGACTGAAAGTTGCAACTTCTCCATACAAAGTTGCAGCCATTTACGGGATCTCTCATTTCTTCAGAAACCATTTTACCTAGCCTACACTTCATATAGAAAGCAGGTTGGTGCCAGTTTTAATGTTGCTATGTGCGCCACCAATAAAAATGAAACAGCAAAGTTCTGAAGGTACAGTCGCGGTATGAAAATCTTCGTCACCTTAGAGTCGGTTTTCGCTTGCACCAGTGCCTTGATCATGAACACATTTTGACATAATTTGACGTTGATTTATCGGTGTATTCTGTCTATTCAGTTTCAAATGGTAGTGTGTGATTGTGATACGTTGAACAAATCAAGTTGAAAATCGACGAACATTTTCAATCCGCTTTGTAAAGACAAAGCCATAGTTGCATCTTTTTTCTAGAGTGATAACTCTCGTTCAGCGCTCAGTAGGCCCATGAGCTCTGTCTGGCTCTGTCTCTGGTTCTGCTTTTGAGTCTGTGTGAGTGTTGACTAAATAAATCCTACGTCGAAACGTCACAAGCATAGCGGAACTAACCGACACAGTATAATACACTGGTGAGCACTCACACATAGTTTTAGTAGTAGTAGAGCTCTTTGTGATGGGCTCGTCCGGGGAAGTACTACCACCATGCCTATTTCCTATTAAGCAGCATCGCTGTGTTTCAGTTTGAAGGGTGTGGGGTACCGGTGAAATTACTGACACGTGAGGCTGAATATCTGTATGCCTCCAGTTGATGGACGCAGGGCAGTGCATCGTAGGGCGCGTTCCTGACGTGCGTGACCTACAAAGCATTGCTTTGTTATAGCCGATGGTTACCACTTAACATCAGGTGGGCAATATGCTTGTTCCATCAGCTAGTTACATAAAAAAAAACACAGACTCAAAACCAGAGCCATAGACAGAGCCAGACATAGCTCATGGTAGACCTACAGCGTTGTGTTGCCTACACCAACACATCTCTCTTATATTATTTCCTTATGGTGTTTTTGTATCTAAAATGTTCGTGTTTCTGATATCTACCATGTGCCGTCATAAATAAATAAGTTTTCTTTCTTTATTTTCGTTCGATTCCTTTGATTTCTTCTATAACCAGTAGTCTAGAATATTTGAACCCCTTTTTTTTTATTGCATAGTTTGCTTGGAAAAACCCGGTTTCAGCTTAAATGTGATTGTACTGAGCAGGCATTGATGCATTGTTGCTCTCCACTTTATATACGTCGGCCATTCTCCCGCAACGCGACCTGCGGGTCACGAGGTATCTCAATGGCTTAGGGGAACTGCATACGGGACGCAAAACCAATAATATAAGTTTAAAAATCTTGAGAAATTGACTTCATGGCCAAACGACCATGTTGTAGAAATATTATTAATAATTATGATCTTTCTAAGCAAGATTTTTCCAAGCTCTATCCTCAGTCTGTCTCAGTGCGACAAGGAGCTATGAGAGCCTTTACTTGATCTCACCACCCGGCTCGGCTTTTTTAGGGTTCCGTAGCCAAATGGCAAAAACGGAACCCTTATAGATTCGTCATGTCTGTCTGTCTGTCTGTCTGTCCGACCGTGTCACAGCCATTTTTCTCCGAAACCATAAAAGCTAGACTGATGAAACTTGGTGAGTAGATGTATTCTGTGAACCGCATTAAGGTTTTTACATAAAAATAGAAAAAAAACTATAAATTTTGGGGGTCCCCGTACTTGAAACTGAAACTCAAAAATTTTTTTTTCATCAAACCCATACGTGTGGGGTATCTATGGATAGGTCTTTAAAAATGATGTTGAGGTTTCTAATATCGTTTTTTTCTAAACTGAATAGTTTGCGCGAGAGACACTTCCAAAGTGGAAAAAAGTTGGTCCCCCCCCTCTAACTTCTAAAGTAAGAGAATGATAATACTAAAAAAAATATATGTTGTACATTACCATGTAAACTTTCAACGATATTTGGTTTGAACGAGATCTAGTCAGTAGTTTTTTTTTTATACGTCATAAATCGTAAACCGCAAATTTTTTTTTCATCGAACCCATACGTGTGGGGTATCTATGGATAGGTCTTTAAAAATGATGTTGAGGTTTCTAATATCGTTTTTTTCTAAACTGAATAGTTTGCGCGAGAGACACTTCCAAAGTGGAAAAAAGTTGGTCCCCCCCCCTCTAACTTCTAAAATAAGAGAATGATAAATCAAAAAAAAATATATGTTGTACATTACTATGCAAACTTTCAACGATATTTGGTTTGAACGAGATCTAGTCAGTAGTTTTTTTTTTATACGTCATAAATCGTAAACCGCAATTTACTTTTCGACGAACTACAAAAACCTTTATATTATGTTAATTGATGCTACGGAACCCTTCATGGGCGAGTCCGACTCGCACTTGGCTGCTTTTTTTCAAGCTGGTGCGATCAATCGAACCACCAATCTGCACCATGCATGGTACCGTGGACGCAGGAAGAACGCGTTGGTAGCTCAGCAGAAGCAGATTTCGTCAAGGTGCTGTCAAACAACATACAAATTTCATAGATTTTCCTGTAAAAATATAGTGATTTTGCATCACTATTTTAATGAAACAACGGGACATTTACCATGACTAAATTTTGTGAGATTTGACGGCCAATATTTCGGCACAGTTTCAAAAGTTATATAGTTTCGCAACAGCATCCTTAAACTAAAATAGCATCTAATCTGCCTGCACCCTTATTTACAAGCGTGAGCGTGCTGTGCTTGTCTTCTCGTTGCCTATTAAGGTGCGTTGCTGTTTCCTTGGCCGACGACACTCCATCCACCAACTTACCGTTTACTCACGAGGGGCGCCACCATCGCAATCGTCAAACATGCTTTGACTGGCCTCTCAGCTCAGTTGGTAGTAACTTTTACACGGGTGTTTATCGCGATAATTACCTTATTTTATTTATTTTCCCGACGTTTTGGCTATGTTGCAATAGCCGTGCGGGTAGTAGCTCTGTCTTCTACGCCGTAAGTCATGGGTTCAATCCCCACCGAGAAAAAATATTGTGTGGTGAACACAGACGTTTGTTCTCTGTCTGGCTGTTACAATTGTATTCTAAGTATGTATTTGTATAAGGCTTGCGCACGTCTAAGCGATAGCGATCGTGATCAGTGAAACGCTTTCAAATAAGATTTGACAGCGATACACTGATCTCCCTAGCAGGCGGTCTAGTTGTGCGCAAGGCTTATGTTGTTGACATAAAATATAATTGTTTAATTTATTCCTCGTTGTGTCACCAGCGCCAATACAAGCTTATTCTAGCGACAAGTTGTTTGACTGTGTTTGCTTTGGCTTTATGTCATAAAGTCGTGATAATACTGAAGTTCTGATATGGATTAACTATAGTTTTGGTTTTCTGAAATAACGACGACCGCCATGTTTTCACCACCATCAAATACCTACCTAATTCTAAATTCTACAACTTTAATCACCCCTCCCGGTGTTTAAGTCTTCTCATCTAGTGCCAGTTACATTTGACAGATCATAACTTATAGCTGAAACGCTGTCAAATATGACAGCGATATTTGACAGCTGATCGCCATTATCGCCATAGTCTAGATGTGCGCAGGCTTTAAAGCGCCAGACTAAAACTGAACTGACCGAAGTGCCAAACTTGATTCACGTTGACTTAAAAAATATGAAAACCATAGGACTAAAAAATTATTCTGAGGCAGAATATCAAGAAACAAAATGTCTGCCGGCTGCTTCAGAGCAAGCAACGAGAAACATCAACACGCCAAAGTAAATGTTGCAAAACTAAAACAACATCCTTCAAGCCAAGTAGGGCAGGTCCCACCAACGATAAACAAAACGTTATGAAGGCACTTACCTAGAGCATAGTCATAACCGGGTATTAAGAGGCCTTATTGGTCTTGCTTCTGGCGATAAAGTGGGTAATATTAAAAAAAAACCGCTTATTATTGCACGTTGCCTCGGGAGAGTCGTGGGTGGACGATGTGATCGGCGCTTCTTGAAAGTATTGACCGTCATAGAACTACCGTTATGGACTAATAGCTACTTTTAACAATCTGTCAAAAGATAAACGATGCACTTTTGCTATTTCTTGACTTCATTGTCAAGAAATAGCAAAAATGCATCGTAAACAGTGCAGACAAGGCTTATTTTAAGGCTTACGAAGAGGCACGTTTGAAATCAGTAAATATGTTGTAAATATAATGTTTGGTTGAGTCTCTGGCTTTTAAATCTCAAGGGCCTTGAGTAGGTATTTGATTTTTTTGAAATTGAGCTAAAATACATGATTATTTTTGAAATTGTGCAATTTTGTTTGTTTTTGCAAAATTGTGCAATGTCAATGGCAGTGAGTTTTTTATAGTCATTAAGAAAAAAGAAAGAAAATCATCAGGGGACAGATAGCAGCATCTCGTGAGGGAGAAAGACCAAATGCTGCTACGTGGTGATTAGGATATACACCGGTGGTAGAGCGCTGGTGGCCTAGTAGTAGTGGTCTCGCCTTTCGATCCTAAGGTCGTGGGTTCAAATCCAGTCGTGTACCAATGAGTTTTTCTGTCCAAAAATGTATGTACACTATGCCAGCGCTCTCAAACGGTGAAGGAAAACATCGTGAGGAAACCGGCATTTCGTACAAGCAAAAAAGTTCGAAAAACTGTGTCAAGTGCACGAAAAGAGTCTCATTGAGGTGCACTTTAAATCCTTTCACCACACTTGATTCGAAAGAACCAGTGACACGATAAGAAGAAGAAGAAAAATATACACCCCTATTATAGGGGACGTCAATTAAGCTATAGGCCGATGAGCCTAAAAAAGTACTAGTCTTTTTCATGTTGATAACAATAATGATGCTCGAATTAAAAAAGCTTCGAGCACTTTAAAAAATTAATGAACGAAGCATAATTATCCCGAAATAATGTCCCATTACAAAAATAATGATTATTGAAACGAGTTTTAAGGAACAATGGATGTTTTTTGCATCTCTTTACGCGATTAAGTATTATTATTTTAATAGCCAATTAATGGGAACTATAGCCATCGAATGCCAAGTTATATTGACGAATGCAATCGACTGACAATAACCATAAGACTGAGCTGTACCAACCATGGCCAATGCTAGCCATAAATAATTAAATAAGTTCTCCTCTAATACCTATAAAGGCCTGCGCACACCTAGTTCGCTGGCGGTAGCGATCAGTGAAACGCTGTCAAATATCGCTGTCAAATCTTAAATCTGACAGCGATATTTGACAGCGTTTCACTGATCGCTACCGCCAGCGAACTAGGTGTGTTCGAGCCTTAACTCCTCTCTCTAACTCTCTCGTAGAGAGTATTATATTCCTTGCTCTAACTAACTAAACTTACATTAACAAGCGCTTTTCGTTTAGTGCTTTTCAATTATTTGATGAAATTGGTTATTTTAACACCGTTAGCAAACATACTCGTGGCATATTCAAACATTAAAAAAAATGACTTTTTTGTATGTTTGATTGATATTTGATATTTATTTATTGAACTATGGCGCTACAGTAATATAACATTGGTAAGTCAATTTTTGACAATTAAGTCTTAATTATATAATATATTTCAATACACGCTTACGTAATACATATGTATATAATTACGTTACATTTGCAAATAAAAGAATGAAGAGCTCAAATATTCATCTATATGATAAAACGGGTGGCATTCGAAAAACGTTCTAAGTATGATTTTAAATTCGTTTATGGAAAATTGTGTCACTTCTAAAGGTTATTGATTTGTAGATCATATTAGAATCTTACAGTTACCACATAACATTAAGCGGAATAAAAGTATTGGAACCAGCAGATGCTGGGGGGATATTTGTCACCCCTAGGAACTAACAGTCGTGTGCCCGTATTTCATATTAAAATTTTAACATAAAACATATTGGTTCAGTTTTATATTTTGGCAGAACAAATTAGCGCAATGCAGTGACTTTTGAAACGGTGAAAAATGGCGACCGCGTGCCGATCGACTCCGTGGTCGTAATTAGGGCAGGAATGTGGTGTCATATAGACACAGTGCCGGACTCAGGATGTGGGCTGAGAAACAAACTTAAGTTTGAAATCAAACATCGTAAGGAATCAGTTCATTTTGTATCATCACAGGATCACTTCGAAATGTTTTAAAGTTAGGTTAGGTTAGCAACTTGAAAATATAACTTTAGAACCTAAGTGAACGCATTTTGATGGAAATTATGGAACTTCTGAAAGAATGTCTTTTCAAATAAATTTTATTTGAAAATACAATTATAATTTTTTTTTAGCAAATCGGTTTTTAATGAGCTCGGTCTTTGTTGACATCATGAAGTAGCTAACTATACGTACTATATACAGGGTGTAATCGTTAAGTGTGCACAGGCGATTATTCCGTAACTATTGCAGATATCAAAAAACTTTAAACTGATATCGAAAGTACTTTACCTAATGAGTAAAATGACATTAATAACTTTTTAAAAATAAAACGAGAAATATCCAAAAAAAATACATTAATCACTCCCATACATTTAGTATGAGATAGTAGAAAGGTTTTAGTTTCCTTATTTTAAGTGGAATAGTACCTACTCATTTTACCCTTGTCATTTTATAATTATGTACGATATGAAGGTATTAATGAATTTCAAGTAGATCCGGATCTCACGCCTTGTGATTTCTTCCTATGGGGATTTGTCAAAGACCACGTGTACGCTGAGAGAGTACACAGCCTAGAAGAGTTACAGAATCGTGTACGTCGTGCAATTGCTTTAATTACTCCGCAAATGTTAAGGAAAGTTCATTTAGAAACTGTAAATAGAGCTCGTCATTGTATTGCACAAGGAGGACGTCACTTCGAACATATGCTTTGAACACAAAATTTTGTACTTACTAAGAAATAAAATGTATGGGAGTGATTAATGTAATTTTTTTGGATATTTCTCGTTTTATTTTTAAAAAGTTATTATTGTCATTTTACTCATTAGGTAAAGTACTTTCGATATCAGTTTAAAGTTTTTTGATATCTGCAATAGTTACGGAATAATCGCCTGTGCACACTTAACGATTACACCCTGTATAGTCTTAGCTTTTTGATTAAACCAATTTTCCGACAAAAGGGTTAGTCGATTGACGGCGCAGTCGTGGCGTTAATGGATGCGGGTAGCTCAAGATTTTGCGGATTGCAAGAGATAACGCTTATAGGATTAAGGCTGCGGATGATAATGATGGATTACACTCGGGCCCTAGTGGCACCTGCACCCTCTTACTATAAAATCGATACGAATCTGAGCTTATTCTATCCGCCTTCAAATAAAAATTCTCAATTCGGTTGTATTTTATTTAAATGTTTATTGTCGCAAAGCGTTGTAATTTATAAACCGATGTGAAAAACTGTTTTGTTTTTTTATAAGGTACTGTAAGGCCCCTGCAGATTGGTCTGCTAGAATTTTTTTAATAATCGGTTAAGCAGTTTGGCCATGAAATTGATTTCTCAACGGTTTATACAAGGGCTGCTTGTGTACCAAAGCATTGCTTATCAGGAGCGGTAACATGCTTCAACGAATTTGGTTTATTCTGAAACTAAGACGGAAAATCTGTTGCTATTTAAATGTTGGCATGGCTTGTAACTTTAACTTATGCAACACCAAAGTCATAGTCAAAGTCAAATATGTATTTATTCAATGCTATCACAAGGATCACTTTGAAACGTCTTATATGTGATTAGCCTAAAACTCTAGAGAGTCTAAAATCTAAATTCACACCGCTTGCTTCTGACTGCCCCCTAAGTGCAGACATTTTTATATTTATACGTCAATTACCCCTTTATAGAACCTGAATTTAATCAAATTAGATTATGATCGCTATCAATTTCACGGACATTAGGTACACGGATTGAAATTACTATGACCATAAAACGGTTGCAAAGTAGTTGACGCACCGTCGAATGCAAATTACATACGTATCGTAGTTTTCAATGTTAATGTTAGTTTTTTATACAGAGCCTACTTATTTGCTTCTCTTGGGGTTGAGACTCTGGGTCCGTGGGGAACCGAGGCCTCGCGGGTCTTCAAAATGTTGTCTAGTCGACTGATCGAAGCGACGCGTGACCCAAGAGCTGGTGGGTATCTGGCGCAGCGTATAAGCATTGCTATTCAGCGTGGCAATGCCACCAGCGTCTTGGGGACGCTTCCGTCTGGCACTGATTTGGATCAGTTGAGCTATCTCTAGATCGTTTCTCGATCTGCAGATAGCTCAACTGTTTCTTGTGTCATCTTGTACATTTTGTAAATATTTGTTTAATTGTAAGTTTCTTTGTGTAAATAAATATTATTTATAACATGTGAATAAAAAAAAAAATTATACCAACAACACCAAGGGTTACTGTCGTTGCGTTGCCTTCCTTGGAGGAGTTTTTTGACGTTTTTAAGCTATTCATGCTGTGGTTAAGGAACACCTCTGTAGTATTTCATTTTAAGGGCATGGGGAAGAAACGATCGCTTTCTGGTTACCATCGTACAAGCTCTGCTTAGTTTGGAGCTAGAGAGAGTGTGGATTGTACAAAATATTTATTCATTTCATATCCATTTATATTAAACATGTCTGCCATTATACTCCCCATATAAAATCTCTGCTTCACCTATTAAGTCACTGATCGAAAAGCCTATAATTGGACTCCTATTAATATTAGTTTAATTTGTTCAAAGGCCGTAAATACCTCTCAGCTTGGGCACTAAACTTCTATAGCCCTGTATTTCACCTGCCCACGTATCCCTACGAACATACCACAGTCTAATGAAGGATGTTAGCTAGATCACTTTATGATAGCACCATAAGCATTGAATTTGTCGGTATGTAGAAGTCCACTAAAAATAAAAAGAAGAAGAGAAGAATAAAAAGAAATCATAAGATATTTATCATACTGATGAATGATATTGATGATTCTCCATCAGTATCAATGTATTGTTTGTATCTTTCTTCTGTTAGTGTCCTTGTATTTTACTGGTTTTTATGTGCTTATGTAGTAAATAAATAAATGTCTATGTCTATGATGACCACGACTGCTCTGACAAGAGTGAAGCGACTGAGAAGAAGAAGTCCACTGGGATATACACTCAACATTGTCTAGGGATATTAAATTTCGAATTGGTTTTTTGATTTTTCGAGATTTAGTTCCAACTTAAATTTTTATTAATAAATAATATCAAATAGTTGTATTTTATTATAATTAATAAACAACACAAAATAAATATTCTTGCCATACTTTGTCTTTGACATTACATGTCAGTAGGTAAGTAGGTATAGCTACATGTAATGTCAAAGTCAAATAATTTTCAAATAATATGTCAGTGGTATCACAAAAATCACTTTGAAACGTCTTAAAGCTAGGTGAGTCTAGGTGCCAGTTCCACGCGACCAAGCCTTAGAAGAGTCAAGATATTCATGGATATACCCTGTCCTGTCCGGTTAACCGGTCAAGAGGGCGAAAAACCTCCTTGGTGTGGTACATTATATTATGATAGCTGAATACGGACATCTAGCTTGCTGTTAAGATTTATCATCGTCATCATCATCATCATCCTGAAGAAGTTCACTGCTGGACATAGGCCTCCCCTACACATTTCCAGAAAGAACGATTCTGAGCCCTTTTCATCCACCGACTTCCTGCGATCTTAACAATGTCGTCAGTCCATCTGGTGGGTAGGCGCCCTACTTTTCGTCTTCCGGTTCGTGGTCGCCATTCGAAAACCTTTATTCCCCAACCCTTAAGATACCCTTACACTTTTAATATTTATTGAAGCAGAAAAAACTTTTAAGCTATTCGATGTGAGATGTGCGCAAAGCTCTATAGAGTGTATTTCGGCCAAATTTGTGCTTCGAGACTTATTTTTCTTTTGGTCACACTTGTTGTCAAAAATGTCTGTATTAGTAGGATACAGGTCAAGTTATCTAAAAACAAAGAAAATTGGCGCTTACCGCAAGGACATAAGAGCTAGCAGTGTATTATAGTCCGATGTGTGTCCTTGTGTACCTACGTATACTGGTAAAAAATTAAGAAAGTCACCAAGCTATTTTCTTTTTTCGATGAGAGACTGCATATCTTTTGACATTATGTGACATGCTCGGCCATTACGTATTGAACCGATGGCGTTCGATATTGACGGTACAATTAAAGTGAAATACAACTTTTGTACAAGTCCAGACCAATTTATGAATAATTAGATCTACTAGAATGTTCGTATCCTATTATACGATTGCCTGAAGGCCTACCACAAGGTCTATCTGGCTCTGTCTCTAGCTCTGGTTTTGAGTCTGTGTGAGTGCTCACCAGTGTATTATACTTTTTTTTTTTTTTATGTAACTAGCTGCTGGAACAAGCATATGGCCCACCTGATGTTAAGTGGTAACCATCGCCTATAACAAAGCAATGCCTCGCAGGTCACGCACGTCAGGAACGCGCCCTACGATGCACTGCCCTTCGTCCATCAACTGGAGGCATACAGATATATACTGTGTGTGTCACGATTCGACGTAGGATTTATTTAGTCAACGCTCACACAGACTCAAAACCAGAGCCAGACAGAGCTTGTGGTAGGCCTACTGATAGTGATTTGATAGGTATCAGACGTTTTATAGCGTGTTGTTTATCTAACTACTATTCTCAAGATTATGGTGGATACTATAGACCCTAAGGTATTCTTCTAATCGTGTCTCTGGTTCTACCAAGTGTGGTGAAAGGATTTTATGTGCACCTCAGAGCGGCTCCTTTCGTGTAATTGACACATGTTTTTGAAGTTTTTAGATTCTACAACATGCCTGTTTCCTTACGATGTTTTCTTTCACCGTTTGAGGGTACTGCCATAGTACTCATACATTTTTCGATGGAAAAACTAATTGGTACACGACTGGATTTGAAATTGAACTCACGACCTCAGGATCGGAAGGCTACCACTAGACCACCAGAGCTCCTTAGAGCAACTTAGGTGGTAGGCAGGTCATTGTCTGACACATGAGGGTCTAAGGGTCGTGGGTTTAATGCCCACAGGGGGATTAAAAGTTTATTTTATTGTGTTTACAGTTCCCACGACGTGTCAAAGTGTTGTTGTTTCAGTGGCAAACTGCCTTATGTTTAGTTTTCATGAAAACATACTTAGGACTTTTTGCTTTGTGAGATATTTTTGGAATAATTTTTTAATGTTACGGAAGAATGCAATAAAAATACATATTGTGCTGACCCCACCTGGTGGAATGGGAAAGAGAAATTTTAGGATTTGATTTTTTATTACAAGAAAAAAGACCGTGTGTGAAGTTTAGCCAGTAAAGGTGAAGTTTATAGTGTTAACAAAAGGTATTATGTATTTGACTGTCTCTCAGCTCAGTTGGTAGTAGCTCTGCCTTCTGCGCCCTTGGCCGTGGGTTCGATCCCCACCGAGAACAAATATTTGTGTGGTGAACACAGATGTTTGTTATTTTTCTGGGTGTTATATTCTGAGTATATATTCACAAAAAAATGTATATAAGTATTAGTATATCAGCCATCTGGTTCCCATAGTACAAGCTCTGCTTAGTTTGGGGCTAGATAGTGTTGTGTGGATTGTCTATAACTTTTTTTTTTATTTGGGTGAGAACTTACAGAGACCTTTATTTAGGTGAAAAATAAAAACATCTTGCCTAAAACGTGCATAATATTTGATTTCTGTCGTACAAACTTTTATCCCCAGGTAAAGAAGATACTATTTATAGAAATGGTTGTATAATCCTCATTTACAAGATAATTCTACCATTCAATAAATTGATATCAGTGTCGACATAACTTTCTATCGAACGACGATATCTGTGTGACATTGCGTGCGCTTTTATGATTTATACCCCTTTATACTCTGTGGTAGATATTATTGGCATGGCGACACAATAATGCAGCGCCATGATTTATTTATCTGAAAATCAATATCTTGATAAAAAGATGAGTTTGTTGGTGAAAATTAAATACATTAAATATGCTTCTCAAATTCGGTTCATTAATAACAGACTATCTGCGCCCTGAAGAAAATAAACCTATGTATATAAGAAATAAGAAGTTAAATTAAGAAGTGTTAAAAATATAAGCATATACTATTATACAATTAGTGTAGGAAGGCTCACTAAAGGCTCATTTTATTTTATTTTTATTTGTTTATTTTTATCTGCGCCCTGCAGTTAAAACCTTTTCCTACTATTGCTACTTAGACCTTTTGATCAGGAGGCACTAAGCCTTATAGGAAGAGTCGACCTTTACACCGATATTATTACACGTAGTAAATAACAGTGTTTAAAATTATCGCTAATTTTATTTCCATAGCCAGTGGCTAGTATCGATATAAATTATATTAAATAGCTCCGTGGGAGTCCATTAAAATAACAATTAATTATAGGCAGCACCCACACGATACATTCGAAATTATCGATGTTATTTGGCAAATCTGATTCCGTGACGCTAATTGGATCATTAGTTTTGTATAGCAATATAATTAATAAGTAGGTAGGTATAACTAATTATCAAAATTTCGATAATATCTGTAAAACACGTTTTCCTAGAAAAAAAACCTGCTATTTTTATAAATTATCTTATATTCCAAATTACTAAAATATTAGTACATTTAATAACACAAAGAAACTTACAATTAGATAAATACATATTTACAAAATGTACAAGAAACAGTTGAGCTATCTGCAGACCATTACAAACGATGTAGAGATAGCTCAACCGATCCAAATCAGTACCAGACGGAAGCGTCTCCAAGACGCTGGCGGCATTGCCACGATGAATAGCAATGCAAATGCGTTCAAAATAAATTTATACATAAAAAAAATATTTCTTCTTTCGATGTTTTAATACATTCCTTTATTTTCCATCGGTTATAATTCTAAAAAGTGGCTAGTTATAGGTACGCTGGTCGAGCATATAGACAAATGTGATTTTAAATTATAATAAACACTAACGCTTTAAAAATAAAGTTAAAAATACGATGGGATCTACCGTGGCGCTTACGACCGTCACCAGCAGGTCCAAAAGGTGAGAAAATAACAGTTTTGATGATTTTATGCGTCTGACCACCTAAAAACCTGTCACATATTTTTAACACAATACCTACTTTTTATAAATGTTGGCGAAAGACATGCAAACTGCAAAATTATTTTTAGAAGTTGGTACGCATTTTTTATGAACTAGGCAAAAAATCTTTCTACGTAGCTTACGAAAGGTTACGAAAGCAATAGGCAATTGTGGCATATTTAAATTTGATCAGTCCGCTTATTGTGTTCGATCTTTTTATATTCAGTGTTTTAAATTTATTAATATTTTTCCATGTACTTATCCCACTATCCTACTAATTATTATAAATGCGAAAATTTGTATGGATGGATGGATGTTTGTTACTCAATAACGCCAGAACGGCTGAACGAATCTAATTGAAATTTGGCACAAAGGTAGATTATAATCTGGAATAGCACATAGTAAACTTTTTATCCCGAAAAAGTAACAGGAACGGGGCGGACGAAGCCGCAAGCGGTCGCTAGTTTTCAATATTTTTGAATAAACAATAAGTGTCGTTTAGGTCAGGTCGGTTTCCATTACCAGTACCCAAAGTCCCAGTGCATTTACAACATTTCGTATACCAAATGTTGTTTTCGTTTCGCCTACGTATCTCTCTCTTTTGCATGGAAAAATGACGAGACAAGAATTCTAACTATGTAACATATTTTTGCTGTCTCATCTTTTCTCCCTACAAAAGACGAAACGAAAACAACATTTGGTAGACGAAATGTGGTAGCAAAACTGGGACTCAGGGTACAGATAGCCTCTAGCTCCTAAAGTAATAGACTAATATACCGTCAGCGCCAGCATTCCAGCCCACGCTCGCCCTTGGCAGTCGGCTATCATGATCAGCACAGCACCTCTCACTTGAGTCACAACATTGCTCTTTTCTCCTTACAAAAGACGAAATGAAAACAACATTTGGTAGACGAAATATGGTAGCAAAACTGGGACTCAGGGTACAGATAGCCTCGAGCTCCTAAAGTAATAGACTAATGTACCGTCAGCTCAAACATTCCAGCCCACGCTCGCCCTTGGCAGTCGGCTATCATGATCAGCACAGCACCTCTCACTTGAGTCACAACATTGCTCTTTTCTCCCTACAAAAGACGAAACGAAAACAACATTTGGTAGACGAAATGTGGTAGCTAAATTGGGACTCAGGGTACACATAGCCTCTAGCTCCTAAATTAATAGACTAATGTACCGTCAGCGCCAGCATTCCAGCCCACGCTCGCCCTTGGCAGTCGGCTATCATGATCAGCACAGCACCACTCACTTGAGTCACAACATTGCTATCTTTATTGCTAAATACTATGCAATAAGCTTAGCATTTCTGAATTTCTTGACAACTTCATTTCATTTTGAGTGCTCGTGGCTAAGCTAGCTTGGTTACTCATAAACAAACGACTAAGTCCTAAGGAATGTTTTGCGCGGTTGATTGGATGGATGACCAAAGTACCTTGTTACTTTTAGATCTAGTGCTTTAGCTATTGGTGCAAGCGTTACGAAGACCTTTGGGCAGCAAGGTTTTCGTATGATAACATTATTTATAGCTTGTTTCACGGATTGCTAAAATCGACCATTGAAATATTTGACAGATGTATAACTCAAACAATTGCTTGCAAAAATGAACCTTCTTCTTCTTAAATTTAAGAGCTTAGCTCTTGTTCTGGCCTTCCTCTTCCCCGTTTTCCTTTAACCTTTCCTTCAGCGATGTTTTTTATGTAGCTGTCATGTCGTAGAAGATGTCCAATTTTTTTTCTCTTCGGTTTTGTATAGTCTCAAGGCTCGAACACACCTAGTTCGCTGGCGGTAGCGAACAGTGAAACGCTGTCAAATATTCGCTGTCAAATCTCAAATCTGACAGCGATATTTGACACCGTTTCACTGATCGCTACCGCCAGCGAACTAGGTGTGTTCGGGCCATCAAGCATAACTCTCGGATTCGTTTTCTGTCATTTTGGGAAGTCACATAGCTTTTGTTTTTCTGGTGTTATTTTGAGTTCTGTTGTGTAATTTCAGTGGTATTTTAACCAACATTACTTGAGGTCTTAGCTCAAAGTGTTAACAGTTGGAATTAAAGTGTATTATGGATATTCTGATTTGATCAAAAATTATTTCAGATGGTTTTGGAAAAAACGGCCATCTTGAAGTATGACTCTCTTCTCCTTTACTCGCTTCCCTACCTAAACCGTTACTAAATCACAGAAAATGTAGTTTTGGTAAACTACATTTTCTGTGATTGAGGGCCCCAAATGCTCTGGAGTTTCCGATGACATTCTTCATCTAAAAGCTGAGAGGTTCTCGGTCAGAATTTACCGGTGACGGTGAAATGATACGAGTATGCAAATTGATGCCATTTATATGGTAGAAAGTCTTAACAAAACATTTCTTTGATTTATGGTTGAGGTTTCTGTATTCAGAGCTTCCTTGTCCTCTATGAAAGTCTGTTTATTTATTTTTAAATTATGTAGCTTCTAAAACGTGTTGTGTAACGTACCTATAGTTCAAATAAAAAAAAAACATATTAGATAGAACTACGTCGAAACGTCACACACGCAGTATAATACGCTTAGTGAGCACTCAAACAGACTAAAAACCAGAGCCAGACAGAGCTCATGCCTACAGTTTTATTTTTAAAATTATGTACCTATCTATTTGTCCAAATAAAAATAAAATATGTCATTTTAGATGGAACGAGCCAGGGCCGCGTATGACAAAGTCGTTTGATTTATCCTCCCATTGTGAAGACAATCGTGCTTAATTGCAAAATAAGGTCAACAAGTCTTAATCGGAATACTGTTCGAGCCTATTTTGATCGAGCTTTTTGTAGGCTTTTAAGCGTTTTATTGGAAAACCAGTTGAACATGGTTCAGAGCAGAAATTGAGTTTGTGGTCACGGGAAACGTTTGCTTACGAAATAATGTCATAGTAATACAAGTGATAGGTACATGATCTGCTTAGTTTGTGATTAGCATGGTGTAAAAGATGTCTAATTTATATTCGTTATAACTAATTTATATTGTTATTTTTCTCAAATGTAGTTTTTTCAGACACGATTGTATGAATTAACATTATTTATTGTTAATGAATGATTATTTATTTTATGTCATAAGGAGGAAATAACAGTCATGTATGACTGTCATGACTAGTAGGACTAGGTAGAGGTAGGCCAAAGAAAAAATGGATGAACAACGTGAAAGATGACATGGTTAAGAAAGAAGTGAATACAGAGATGACGGCTGATAGAGGAGAAAGGAGAATGGAAGAGGAGAAGAGGTTGTGCCGACCCCACACAAAGTTTGATAAAGTGGAAGAATGTACTTATTCATTTTATTTAAATTTATTTACACTGCCTTCGATTACAATTATATAAATACGACGATCATACTTTGTATATATCGCAAAGGCCAACTTTTCGGCACACCTTTGGCGCTCCTAAAATTATCATAATATAACTTACTAGCGGCCACCCGAGGCTTTGCTCGCCCCGTTGTCCTTACGCCCCGTCTCCTAGTACTAAGTTACCTCCCCACCAATTTTCATGCTTCTAAGAGAGTTATTTGTGAGCTTAGGTAGCTCTGTAGTCTTGATTTATCTTTAAAAGTTTTTCCTCTTTTTCTCCGCTTTTTTCCTTTCTTAGTGCACCCCTACGCTATAAAAGGAACACACCCTCCATGTTTCATGTTTCTAGGATTTACGGGTTAGGCTGTGCGGTGCTTGTCAGTCAGTCAGTTAGTAACGTATAAGAGTTGTATTATTAGATGATTAATTATTGTCTGTTCGTCGCAATTACCTTAATATTCCAGCTTACAAATTCCATGCTGTCTGTACCAAACCTGAATAAACAGTTTATCTTGCCTAGAATGAACATTTAATGCTTATTGCGATATTAATTATGCGAGACACGTCGACAGCTCCACAAATAGCAATTTATAATAGATGCCAACATAATGTCTCTGTTTTCAGCTAATAATTGGATTGTTAAGATGTTTTATTTGCATGTTGCGTACAGAATTCCGTTGCTAAAGAACGTATTTCTGAGTAAACCATCGTGTGGTTTTATTCGGCTTGTGAAGTATAAGTTTAGTAGCAGGAAGTGGCAAAATTGCGCAAGTTTAGAACAATCTAAGCCACAAGAACTTTCCACACAGCTGTATTTATTTATTATTACTATCTACTTATATTTATAGGTATTAAGATTTTGGAGGTTATGCTGCTTGGATATTCGATTATAAATTTATTCCATTT
Source organism: Thera britannica (assembly GCA_939531255.2). Classification (NCBI taxonomy): domain Eukaryota; kingdom Metazoa; phylum Arthropoda; class Insecta; order Lepidoptera; family Geometridae; genus Thera; species Thera britannica. The sequence continues at coordinate 8,819,650 of OW618042.2, read as the reverse complement.
TAGACGTAATCATATAAGTCATAGAATATTCCAGCATAACATATTATGCTTTGTCAAAACGAGCGTTTTTAATTAGTGGTGTTTGGATTAGCTGATGTTGATATTCACTCATATTATGTGCGTTAGGGAATATAGAGCTAAGATATATTTAGAAGGTAATCAATTTAAGAAACAAGGTTGCATATTGTACGCCTAGTTCTATGCGTTTGTTGCCCGTGGACCATTTGCTCCATGGCCAGGTTTTTTACCAGCTATGATGTATTCTTACTATTACTACTAGCCCGTAGTGTCGCACTGTTGGGCTCCCCCATTTTCGCCAGTCACTACGATCTTCTACTTTGAGTTGCCAGTCCCGCTCATAAGTATCCAGCTCGTTCCTTCGTCTCATGCGAGGCCTGCCATGACGCCGCCTTGCTGTGTCAGGGCACCATTATGGCCCACAGGTCGTCCGGCATGTATCCTTACATACGATAAAGTGATATCATAGTATTGTTAGTGTAGTATGTCTAGTAATGTGTATAATAAGTAAGTAATAGTATTATTGTTAGTCTAGCAGAGTGAAATATTGATTTTTTAAAATTTGTGATAGTGTTATCGTTTTGGCTAGCTGTTAAGATATCACCTGTAGTAAGTAAATAAATAAATAAATAAATCTGTAATTTTTTTCCAGGGTCTAAAAATGTCAACGGGGAGCTGTTCCGGGCCCGGAGTGTGTGGTGGGGCCCGCCGCCGACCGCCGCCACCCCCCGAGCCGGCCTTGTCTCTCGCTGCAGACCTCAGTGAGCTGAGCCTAGACCAGGGGTACCATACCCTGGCTGAAGGGCATCCGCCGCGGAGGAGGCAGCATCAGCGAGATGCGACGCTCAATGATGCGTTGTGGCTTAAAATCCTTTCCTGCCTTGAGGTGAGTTCCAAACTAACTGTACATACTTACTCAATTTCTATTGAATGATGTTAAAATTTATAGGAACAGTAGGTCTACCACAAGCTCTGTCTGGCTCTATCTCAGGTTTTAAGTCTGTGCGAGTGCTGATTAAATAAATCCTACGTCGAAACATCACACACTATATACTACACTGGTGAGCACTCACACAGACTAAAAACCAGAGCCAGAGACAGAGCCAGACAGAGCTGAGTTTAGAGAGTTAAGTTTTTGAAATCAACGGGATGCGCTCGTGATCCACGTTATGCTAATGCCACTGGAGGCAGAATACTCTTCCTTTAGTTATTATCGAAAAAAGTATCATCGTCAGCCTGGATAAGTCCACTGAAGGACCGGACATAACTGCGGAGAGTTTGCCGTAGTCACCACGCTTGGCAGGTGGAATGGTGGATGAAAGATGCTGCCCATCCCCTGGAGCGTTTTCATTTCATCTGACGACATCCACGGGTGACAAAGAACTATATAAATTATAGTTTAAAAAAACTAAAAAAAAACGCTTTTATAACTAATTGAACTAAAAAGTTAAAAATAAAACTGTAATAATCAATTGAAAATTTATATTATTGTAAAAAAGCGTGGGGTGCTTTTTATAATAACCTCAGATATAATAAACTATTGATAAAATATTTACAACAATCAAAATCAAGCCCCCCACGCTTTTTGTACAATAATATAAATTTTCAATTGATTATTACAGTTTTATTTTTAACTTTTTAGTTCAATTAGTTATAAAAGCGTTTTTTTTTAGTTTTTTTAAACTATAATTTATTTTTTACTTTTTAGTTTTTTTTTTTTTTTTTCATGTATTTTTTTTTTCATATTATTGCAATGTCCTTTGACAGATGTGCAAAGTTTGAATCAAATCTGATCGTTCAAAGTAGGTTTTTTTTTTATTTTTTTTTATTTCTTTTCATTTTTTTTTATTTTTTTTTCATATTATTGCATTGTCATCGACCTTTGACAGGTGTGCAAAGTTTGAATCAAATCTGATCGTTCAAAGTAGGTTTTTTTAAAAATAAAATTATTTCTTTTCATTTTTTTTTATTTTTTTTTTCATATTATTGCATTGTCATCGACCTTTGACAGGTATGCAAAGTTTGAATCAAATCTGATCGTTCAAAGTAGGACAAAATCGAGCTCAAAGGGGTCGGTTACATACATACATACATACATACATACATACATACATACAGGTGAAGCTAATAAAAGCGTTATAATAAAAGAAGTTTCCCCATCATTTATTATTCTGATCTTCTCATTCCAGGTGTCAGACCTCTGCCGTATGGCCCGCGTCTGTCGGCGCTGGGCTCGGCTGGTCACGCGGCTCACGACCAGGCCTGAGGCGTGGCGGAGAATCAGAGCTGCTGGGCCCCTGGAGGTGGCAGCTAGGTGTGCTGGGGCGAGAGCAGGACCCTGTGTTAATGCTGTCAAGGAATGGAGGGCTAAGAACTGTGCTGTAAGTATTTTGATACTGCACCTCGTTGGTTAGCAGAGCAAAAGCGTAATCCGTAAAGAGCTTAGCCAGTTTTTTTGGCCTGGGGCGTGTGAGGCCTGAGGCGTGGTGGAAAAGAGGGCTAAGACCTGTGCTCTAGGTATTTTGTTATTATGGTACTTCGTGGAACACGAGGTAAAGCGAACGTCATGGTGGGAGTGTTTTTTATACAAATAACAGATGGTAAAAGCCTGAGAGAAGAGAGCAGATCTAATCTACATCTACCTTCACTAATATTATAAAGAGGAAAGATTTGTACCTATTTTTGTATGTTTGTAATGAATAGGCTCAAAAAGTACTGGGCCGATTTAAAAAAATTCTTTCACCAATAGAATGCTACATTCTTCCAATTTGACATAGGCTACATTTCATTTTGAAAAAAATTAGGGATCCTTGGTAAAATTTGAACAATGTAACCGAAGGTGTAGAAAAATGAATCTCAAAATGTCTTTCGTCGAATGCGCTGCCGAAACTATTAGCGATAGAACAAAATAATGTACAACAATATTGTCTACCCCGTGCGAAGCCGGGACGGGCTGCTAGTATATAAACATGCAGTGTAACCGCGGGTGATATGTGATGCGAGGGACAAGATAAATGCTATACCAGGCAGGGTCAAGCGTGAATTGGATCACGTTGCGTCAAAGCATGAGTTAACAACGTCTTTCAGGGTCAGTACCTAATTCAGTGACAACGCCTCTTGTGTTTATGGACGTCGCCTCGGTGACCACTTACTATCAGCTTGGCCGGAAGAACTCTGCAACGGCACCACGGTACTGTCAAAAATGACATGCGGGTGTATAATCATTGCAGAGTTCTGCCCAGTGTCTGTGTTTCTTCGCTGATATTTACAGCTAGAAGCACTTCCGTGTTTTGAATAATAAATCAGATGTCACTCTCAATACCAGTTATCACGAGAAAGCAATAGATTTCCGCCCCCAGAGATGCTCGCTAGCTTTTCTGAATTACCATTTTCAGGAAAAAAATATCAAAAGGTACGACTTGCATCCCCAGAGTCATTTGAGTCTTTGGGCATGTCTAAGAAGGGTTGTCAAAGGCAAAACTTTTCTTTGTCAAAGGTCCAAATATTACATTTGGCAGCAGTAATGGATACTCCATACAGAAGCTGCTAGAATACTCACTGATTTTCTCACGATGTTTTCTTTCACCGTATCGGAGCACTAGTATCATCATCATCATCAGCGTAAAGAAGTCCACTGCTGGGCATAGGCCTCCCCTACACATTTCCAGAAAGAACAATTCTGAGCCCTTTCCATCCACATTCCACCGACTTCCCGTGATCTTATAACAATGTCGTTGGTCCATCTGGTGGGTGGGCGCCCTAAGTTTCGTCTTCCGATTCGTGGTCACCATTAGAGAACCTTTATTCCCCAACGGTTGTCGCTCCTACTAGCATAGAGCACATGAATTTAACAAATAGAAAAATCCATTGGTGCAGAACCAAAGTTGAACTCACGATCGCAGAAGACGCGGTCTCTCGCACTGGAGTGGTGCTGGATTTAGAAACTATTTTTACACCTGGACAATATATTTCCAGGTGACAGTAGCAAGTGCCCAGCTCCTCGCAGCTACCTTTAGGAACCTGACGCACCTGGCCGTCACCACATCGAGCAGTATCGACGCACGGTCGATGGCTCCTCTGGTTACCGACCTGGCGGCTCTAAGGCACATTGACCTTACTGGTAAGATAAAAAATACGCTTTTTGCATCTCATGCACTCAGATTTTTACGCGTCAGGGGCAACTGTTCCCTCATGCCCCTATTTACAGGACACTGTAGTACCTACCTAGGACAAGATTTTAGGTGGAATAGGCACTGGTCTGGTATCAAAGTCAAAGTCAAAAGTGTATTTATTCAGCAGTATCACAAGGATCACTTTGAAACGTCGAGTCTCGGTGCTATTTCCAGGCGACCAAGAGTAAGATGAAAGATGGCTATTAAGACTTAAGTTGTCATCATAAGTATCAAAATTATTATAGTTATAATATTTACAAAAAAAGTACTAAACCGAATAATATAATAACTAATTATAAAAAAGATACCTAGCCTTTGTATATTTTTACTACGATGATATTCAACAGAAGCTTCGTGTATTTTCATTTTCGCTATGTTTTGTTATTTCTATCACGTTTCAAGTATTCTTTGTAGCTTTACCATTTCAAAGAATGAAATGAGACAAGCATTCTTCCTTGGTCTTGAAATATGGAGGTCATGGTTAAGTCCCTAACTGACAACAGAGCAAAGATAATTTTTCAGAAAAATAATAAGTTTAATGCACATAATATTTTAATGATTAAAATAACAAAATACATTTTGTAAGAACAATGAACTCTGTTTTCTACCTGTAATATCTACAGGTGGAAAACAGAGTTCAGTACCCAAAGTCCCAGTGCATTTACAACATTTCGTACCAATGTAGTTTTCGTTTCGCCTACGTGCCTCTCTCTTTTACATGTAAAAATGATGAGACAACAACTTACTACGTAACGTATTTTTGCTGTCTCATCTTTTTTCCATACAAAAGACAGAGACACGAAGGCGAAACGAAAACAACATTTGGTAACGAGATGTGGTAGCAAAACTGGGACTTCGGATACTGATCACCGACCGCAGGCAATGTGCCCAAAAGGCTGGCAACGTTACCTTTTTGAATAGCTTCTTCTTCTTATCGTGTCACTGATTCTTTCGAACCAAGTGTGGTGAAAGGATTTTAAGTGCGCCTCAAAGAGGCTCCTATCGTGCACTTGACACATATTTTCGAACCTCGAATGGCTAAGCTTATTCTTTGTCCCAGGTAAGTGCCAGCTCTTTGGTCACCAAATAGCAAAACGCTAAAGAAACAGAAGATAATGGATGACGACATTATAGATGTATGACAACTAATCACGGAATTTCATTTCGATATCGGAATCAGTGAAGGCAAACCCATAATAAATGATCCATTTAACGTACAAGTAATAGAAAAGGTTTTTTTCTAAAGTCCAATTAAATTAAACCATGTTGAGTTTAAATAAACAACAGAATTTAAATAACGCCCGAAAGAATTTGCATACAACTTCTATCTTGTACCCGTATTTGTTCAATAGTTGTTGAATCTGTAATGCGGTGTAAGCTTGCACAGTTACGTCAACATACAGTACTAGATTGCAGGTGTGAAGATGTGTGTTCGATCACGCCATGTTTATGATTCTCTTAAGGCCTGCGCACATCATAGAGATGGTGAGTAGATATTGTATTGTTCCTGCCTCCCAGGAGAGGTGGTGGTTCAGTTAATCAAAACGGATAATTTGTCTGATATCCTCCTGTCTGAGAAGAACAAATTGCTTTGGAAGATTATCAGCCCTGGGATTTGATTTAGAATTTCCTAAATCCTTATGTGATTTTCAGAAAAAATCCAAGCAATTCCGCCAATGTGTAAGAACACACGGTTGTGTGTAAGAACGAAACAAAAATATACAAAACAAAAATAAAAATAGCAGGGAAGTTCCAGTGTAGTCACTCCAACATAGTAAGACATAGACAATACAAAATCAAAAGTTTCAAAGATAGCACCCGCTAGCTTCAAAGTAAAATAGGTATTTAAATTCGGTTTTTATTATTTATGTTCATTATCATACCTGAAAGTAAACGAATAGGAAAATCCTTTGGGAGATTACAGAGTTTGCCTAAAACAGAGAATTCCGAAGCACCTATTACAGCCTAAGTTGGATACAACTATACAGGGCGTCCCAAACTTATGGGACATGAAGGGGAAGTACCTTAAATATCGTAGATAGTGAATTTTGCTCAAAGAAGACTTTATGTTATTTTTAAAAGTTAGTAATTCTGCATTCATAGATTTTCTAAAAATTACTTGCTTCGTCTGGGAATCGAACCGACTAAAATGTGAAAAAAAAATCACCCTTTTTTTATGATGCCAATCGAAAGAACAGCTAAAAAATAATAACTCTGCTTAAGTAACATAGTATTTTAAAATAAAGGAACACCATAAAATGATTGAGTCAAATTTCAAGAAAGTTATTTATTGCCGAAGACGACGTTCGAAAAGTAGCAATATTATCATTCCAAAGATAGCATTGATTATTCGTAAATAAGTACCCACTTCATAAAATAGGTACCTACTGGCATAAGTTTTCCTTATTATAAGTGCACGTGTGGATAAAATGATAATTTGATAAAACTTAGTATTTCAATACGTCCTCTGTAAGCTAGACAGAAGGCAAATTTAAAACAAAAATAAATAATTGTTAAATTTGAAAATGGAACAGTTTATGACAGCGTTTGTTTGAATGCATACTTTTTAAGATATTTTAAAAAGAAGTGATATTTTTAAATGTTGTTCTTAAATTTGAAAATAGAACAGTCTGTGCAAGCGTTTGTTTTTCGGATATTGATCTGTTTAGTCTTAATTCACTTACATATCACTCTAATCACTTACATATGTTATTGTGTTAATTTATTGCGAACATGGCATATCAAGTAAGTTTTGATCTAATAGAAGCATATTTTTTGAACGATAAAGATATCTCTAGAAGTTTGCGGTGGTATGGCGTAAAATATCCTGATAGACAAATACCGTCTCGTAAAGTTTTGAAAAGGCTTGTGAACAATTTGAAAACTCTGGGACGTTTCGATAAACGCCCAAGAGAACCACAGCAAGAAAACCATACGATCAACGACGAAGACCTTGGTATTTTAATTTACTTTTCGGCTTTTCCGAAAGCATCGGTGAGAGAAGGAGAACAGGAAATTGGAGTTTCAAAAAGTAAAATACACCGTGTATTAAAAAAACACGGTTTTAAGAGTTATGTTGAAGGACGATTGGTTCAAAAGTTACTTCCGGGCGATACAGAAAGGAGAAAAAATTTCTGTCTTGATATCCAGGCACGCTTGCTTGAAGATCCAAATTTTTTGGATAATATTATTTGGACAGACGAATCTAACTTTAGCAATAACGGTATGTATAACCGCAACAATAATCGTATTTGGTCTAAAGAAAATCCCCTACGAGTCACTGAAACTAATAACCAAGTGCGTTTTTCACTTAACTGTTGGTGCGGACTTTTAAAAAACCGGGTTTTCTTAATCCATTTTTACCAAGGAACCTTGAACACAGAAAAGTATTTAGGAATACTTCAAATTTTAAGGGATAAGATAAGAAACCTTTCCGCGGCGGAGCAAGAAAACTTAATTTTCCAACAAGATGGAGCTCCGGCTCATAATAGTCGGAGAGCAGCAGATTTTCTAAATGAATGTTTTCCTACATGGATTGGTACAAATGGACCGATTAGATGGCCGGCCAGATCCCCGGACCTCACACCATTAGATTTCTTCTTTTGGGGATACGTGAAAGATATGCTATACAAAAAGCGATACGAGAACGTAGGCGAGTTGCAAACAGAATTGTGCCATATCACATCGAGTGTTCACCATAAAATGATTAGAAAATCAACAGGCAGCGGGCTTATTAAAAGATTGGCGATTTGCGTAAGACAAGAGGGATCACATTTTGAGCATTTAATTAATTAATTTACAAAAAAATACCTACTTAATTGACTACGGCAGTTTCATGTATGTTTTTTATTTGATTAAAATGATTAATTTCACGTTGTTCCTTTATTTTAAAATACTATGTTACTTAAGCAGAGTTATTATTTTTTAGCTGTTCTTTCGATTGGCGTCATAAAAAAAGGGTGATTTTTTTTCACATTTTAGTCGGTTCGATTCCCAGACGAAGCAAGTATTTTTTAAAAAATCTATGAATGTAGAATTACTAACTTTTAAAAATAACATAAAGTCTTCTTTGAGCAAAATTCACTATCTACGATATTTAAGGTACTTCCCCTTCATGTCCCATAAGTTTGGGACGCCCTGTATAGGCCGGATATTAGATAATTAGGCTTTGAATAAATAATATCCAAGTCAGCTCCTAATCCTTTCTTATCGTGGGGTATTAGTAAACGTGGGATAATAGAAATACCTAATCCCTACTGGTGTTTGCTTCAAGGGTTTATAGCTGAATTTTGTCACGCGAACTTTTACCTTACCGTGATAGTTTTAGAGAACACAATATGGTGATAAATAAGTATTATGAGATCGAATTTGTATTTGACTAATGAATTATGTGAAATGGGCTTAAATCGAACTCTTTATCATGTTTTTTCTTGCCGATTTTGGTAAAAAAAAATCCGTGGCACTCCGAGAATGTCAACAGAAATTAAAACCTCCCCCCAGACCACCCCTGACTCTTCTTTCAAACCCCTTAAATCCACCGCTCGACCCCCTTGACCACCGCTTTAAACCGGCTTGACCCCCCTGACTTTTGGCGAAAAGATATCTGTCACTTGGCATTGGGACGTGACAGTGTTACGAGTTCGTATTTTCCCACCTCAAAAAATGCCCGTGCCCGACTTCAACAATCTTTTAGCTGGAAAAATACAGGGTTATTCATTATTAGCTGCAAATACTCAGGAATTAGGTTCAACAAATAAAATAAAAAATATTTATGAAATGATTTTTTTATGTTTTTTATGAAAATCCCGAGAAAATCGATAAAGAAATCATTGGCGCCTGACCTATTTTGACCTTTGATCCGCGCCCGCGCGCCGTGAGCGACACTCTGCGTTCAGTCACCGCCTGGGTGGGTCATCGTCCTGTTCTCCATGGCAATGATTATGCAATAGCCGTAAAGAAATTAATAAAAATAAAATTTTGATACAAAAACTTAAATCAAAATTTAAAAAAAATCATTTCATAAGTATTTTTTATTTTACTTGTTGAACCTAATTCCTGAGTATATTCAGCTAATAATGAATAACCCTGTATATAGTAGCTACGTACCGCTTACGTAGTTGAGCTTAGGTAACTTACGCTTGAACTATGATCCTAGATATACAGGTTCAGGCAACAGTTTTGTGTTTAGACTGTAGTAAGACCACAGAAATTATGTTAGCTAAACTAAGTAAGCCTACTCTCGATTTTGTTGTTTCTGTACAATATCTAAACCAAATTGAAAGTTTATATAATGCCATGTTGGTTTAATAAACATGAATTAGCGAATAGGAATTTTACGTTTTAAACTAGTACTTCAACCACCTAGCCTTAAGACGTTTCAAAGTGATCCTTGTGATACAAATGAATAAATACATTTTTGATTTTGTTTTTTATTTATTATTTTTGACAGCGCTTGAATATTATTGATACGTGATCGCTGTTCCTAGTTAGTATCAAACTTTTGTATTTGTACATATTTATTGCTTTCTGATTTGATTAAGCATCACCCGGCTGGTTGGTACCCTGTAGCTCTACCAAAAGCTCTGGCTCTGTCTCTGGTTCTGGTTTTGAGTCTGTTTGAGTCACAGAGCACCAAACACGCTTTTGCTTACGCAAAATAGAGGGAGCATGATGACTTATTACTAAGAGAACCAGTGTCGCCAAACTCATACACGTAAAAACAAACACACATGGAAATAAAAGTTATGATTGGTCGAAAAAAACGTTAAAAAGGACCTAAAACCAAAAAAATAATTTAATTGATAATAAACCTTAAAGCTATCGTAACATGGTTCTAAACTTAATAAAATAAACAGTGCTAAAATGAAATTCTACTTACCAACAGATGGCAGCTTTCATTCAGTATTTTTTTCTTTTAGTCTCTATTTAATTGTAATAAGATTGATAATACAATGGCTGTTACTTGATTGACAACAAAACAAAGCTACTTGACGCTAGATGGCGTTATAGAAAACAATTCTGTTAGTCTTTATCCACAAGGTATAAGATTCATAATACAATGGCTATTACTTGACATAGCCACTCACTTAGTGATGTGCCAATGCGGATGCAAGACGAATGTATCGACATCGATGATTACCTACCTACTTCTTCTTCTTATCGTGTCACTGATTCTTTCGAACCAAGTGTGGTGAAAGGATTTTAAGTGCGCCTCGAAGAGGCTTCGTGCACTTGACACATATTTTCGAACTTTTTAGGTTCTACGATATGCCGGTTTCCTCACGATGTTTTCCTTCACCGTTTGAGAGCACTGGCATAGTGTACATAAATTTTTGGGCAGAAAAACTCATTGGTACACGACTGGATTCGAACCCACGACCTTAGGATCGGAAGGTGGGGCCGCTACCACTAGGCCACCAGCGCTCTGCTCACCAGCGCTCCTACCTACTGATGTGTAACGATCGGTAGCGCGTCAGGTTATATTTGTGGTGGTCGAAATAAAAAGCTTTTCTTATCTTTCTTTCTTTATTTACACAATCAAAGGTTTAAAATTATATTCTATTGTAAATACTTGAAAAATATTAACAATCAAAAATAAAATCATAAAATCTTCGTCCCTAAAGTGCTCTGAGCAAATGGTGCTTGATTTTGAAGGAAACCAATTTTGTTTTCCGGTTGCATTTATCCATTGATTTTTTATATCTGGTGCCTTGGGAAAACTGAAACCAGAAGATATTATGTAATTTCTTCAAAATATTTCTGTAATCTATCTATCTGACTATCTGGGCAGGCACCATAGGCATTGAATAAGAATAAAGAAGTAGAATTATAAATACATTCAGAATGAAATCACCACTATAGCATAAAAAAAATCAATGCCATACAGTAACTACATATTTACATAACCAATAAAGTATTCGATAACACGTTCATCAGTTTATTGGGGTACAGCTCTAATTGAGTAGCGAAGATGAGATTTTTAGAAACGCGACCCTAACAAATATCGTTCACAGTCTATTTTTGCTTGACGGTTTTTCATGTTAAAAAACCAAGCAAAACCGCTATAAAATAATAAAATATTGCTTACCGGTGATACGATATGCCCCCATTAGTTAAATTTTTGGTTCGGCTATCGTTTTTTGCACTCCAAAACCGCACAATACGGCATTTTTTTATTTTTTTGTATTTTTCTTAGTT